>OY740789.1:46182821-46782821 GCA_963514005.1 Raja brachyura | reverse complement strand
AAACATTAACATTTGTTTTGTAACAGTAGTAAATTTGTGAAACAGATTCCCTGGATATGGTACATTCAGTACCTTTTTCCAGTATTGAGGGTTAGCAAAGTACCAATAAATGTAAACTGGAATAATTAAGTATTCCATGATAGACCTTCTTAAACATTTTGTCTACTCCACTGCGAAATATCCTCAAGGTATGCCTACTTTGAAGAACTCCTCCTCTCCTATTTCCTTCGCTCCATAGATGCTGCCTCACCCGCTGAGTTTCTCCAGCATTTTTGTCTACCTGCGATTTTCCAGCATCTGCAGTTCCTTCTTAAACATTTCGTCTACTCCACTGCGAAATCTCCTCAATGTAGGCCTACTTTGAAGAAGTTCTCCTCTCCTATTTCCTTCGCTCAGTAGATGCTGCCTCACCCGTTGAGTTTCTCCAGCATTTTTGTCTACCTTCGATTTTCCAGCATCTGCAGTTCCTTCTTAAACATTAACCATGATAGACTTTGGTAAGTGTCTTTGGACTAGGGAGAAGAACTTTACCCGTACTCCAGAAGTAGCAAACTGATGGAGGTATGCGATAGGTTCAGTAACCTGTATTATTTATTTAAAACCAAAAGTTCATTGCATATTGAAACATTCATGCATGCGGTTTAGATGTGGATCTTCCACAAGCACTTATTTCTCTTGAGTTTGTTCATTCTTCTGTAAGTGGGGAATTGGAAGGCAGAAGGGAAGAAATCTTACCTAGTGAGTTGATTCAGTCTTCCAAACCTAACCAATGCACGGATTATTTGCTTTTCTGCATATTCTCATGGCTAGAAACTAAATGGAGGGAAATATAAATAACAAGGAAGTATGTAATAATACAGCTGTTCATTCTTCAGCCCTCCAGATGTACAATGGACAATGTCCTTTTCCAACCCAGAATCAAAGACTTAGCATGGGTTGCCCAATATTGGATGTGCTACTGGGAGGTGGAATTCCATTAATGGGAATTACAGAAATTGCTGGAGAGAGTTCAGCAGGGAAGACTCAAATCTGCATGCAACTCTGTCTGTCTGTACAGTTCCCAAGCAGTTATGGTGGACAGGAATCAGGTAAACTTTATATCGCATTCTGAAACAACGAGTTAAATATAGCAAAAGAAGACGCATTTATTTTCACTGGGATGTAAAGGATTTTAAAGGAAAACTTGTGTCAGGATACTATAATTTTGTTCCATATAATTGTTACAAAAGGAGTTTGAACTGAATGTTTCCAGGATTTAAAAAAATTGCTTAATACATCTGTTAAGATCGGAGCCTGGATCTCCTCAGCGCAGAGGGAGAACAAGGAGGGAAGAAGACAGAGACTCTAAGACTTTTGCCTTCCACCACAGTGAGGAGGTGTTTGGTGAACTCACTGTGGTGAATGTTAAATTTGTGTTTATTGTGTGGTTTTGTTACTTTTAATATATGTATGACTGCAGGCATGAAATTTCGTTCAGACCGAAAGGTCTGAATGACAATAAAGGTAATTCAATTCAATTAATAATAGTGTAGATTTAATTCAAAGGCATTGTTGTAATGAAAATGCATTATTAACGATGAGGGAAGATTTTGTGACCAGCAAAAAAAAATTGTCTTCGCATTAAGAGTATCACATGAAAAAATAATGTTTGATATTTGTTTGCTAAATCCGTTTGCTAAATCAGGCCCCTAAACTTCCCAGAACAGTCAAGGTGAAAACACTTTTCAAAAACGTATTTAAAGTTGCAACACAAACATCAAACTTAATCATAAATACCTAAAATGTTTCCAGATATATTAAAAGGAAAAAAGTAAATTAACAAGCCAATTATAAACAAATCATGTCTTCCATGCAAAGTGAGGAAGAGATGGTCTTTCCAGCTCCTTGCACATGGTGCAGAATGTTTCAATGAATGCATTCAAAGTAATGTGTAAAACACTTAGTTAAATAAATATCCCTTGGATTCATAGAATTAACGAGTATGGAAACAGAATCTTCCACCCAACTCAATCAAGCAAACCAACATGTCTACCTGAGCTAGTCAATTTTCCTGCATTTTGTCCTTATCCCTCTAGACCTTTTCTATCATCCTGTCCAAATGTCTTTTAAACCACTATGCTGTATTTCCGCACTCGCTCCCCTTCCTCCGGACAAAACAAGGCTAGAATTCCCCTGGCCCTCACCTTTCACCCCATTAGCCTCCGCATCCAGTGCATCATACTCCCAACATATCTGCCACGTTCAATGTGATCCCACCACCAGTCACATCTGTTCCCCGCACCTTTCCACTTTCCACTTTCCAGATTCCCAATGGAAATCCTTGGTTTGCTCATCCTTTCCCACTCAACCCACACCCTCCCCAGGCACTTTCCCCAGCAACCACAGGAGACGTAACACCTGTCCCTACATCTCTCTCACTTCCATCAATGTGTGAAAAAGTTGCCCCTCAGCTCCCCTTAATTCTTTTTCCTCTCACCTTAAATCTATGCCCTCTAGTTCTAGACCCTCAAGTCCTAGATAGACTGTGACTATCCACCTTATCTACACCCCTCGTGATTTTATAAACTTCTATGTCATCCCTCAGCCTACAATGAAGAATGGAAAAAAATGTACACCCTATCCAGCTTCTCACCCTCCACTCCTAGTAACATCCTCGTGAATCTTTTTTTGCATGCATTCCTGCTTAATGACAATCTTCCAATAGCTGGGTGATAAAAACTGCACATAATGCCTGTGTAGTCACACGAACGACTTAAACAGTTGTAAAATGATATCCTAACTCAATGACTGATGAAAGGAAGCATGCCAAATGCTTTCTTTACGACCCTGTCTACGTGCGTCACCACTTTCTGGGAACTATTACCAGTAATTCCCTGGCTTGTAACCCTTCTTAAATAAAGGCTCAAAGCCACTTTCTTGACTTTCTGGTACATCATCTGTGGCTACAATGAAGCAAATATCTCACCCAGTTCCACTGTAAATTTTTCCCTAGCCTCCCGTGGATCAAGCCCTTGGAATTTAACACTGCCAACATGGGCCTTCTCTTTTGTGATGTAGATATGTTCCAATACATTATTGTTCATTTCCCTTATTTCCCTTAGTTGCTTAATTCCTATGAACTTTTCTACGGTAAATTTCTGTTGAGAAATATTAATGTAATGATCTTACCCATTTCCTGTGGCTGCGCATATGCAGTAGATGACTACAATAAGCCTTAAGGGGACTTATTATTTCCCTATTAGTTACCCTCTTGACATACTTATGGAATCTTGTAGAACTCTGAAGGATTCAGCATTAGAGTGCAGAATACATTTAAACAATTACAAGTGCAAAGCTTTTGAGAGCATTATAGAGTTCAGGTATGCAAAATGTATGTGTTACTGCACTTTTTTAATTCGATTGATTTCATTAAACATTGTATATTCTGTATTCCCTTGTCTAAATATAAAGCTAAATGTTTGTTTTGTCAGTATTTGCATTTCATTACATTTCCCCGCAAACATTTGTGAATTTTTGAATCTCTTATCCTAGGAGCTGTGTATATTTGTACAGAGGATGCTTTTCCAAATAAACGTTTGCAGCAATTGATTGCCTTTCAGCCCATGTTAAGAGCTGATGTACCTGCTGACGTTGTAAACAATATTAAGTTTGGTAACAACATCTTTATTGAACATGTTGCTGATGTGGTAAGTCTGAAGAAGGGCCTCGACCCGAAACGTCGCCCATTCCTTCTCTCCAGAGATGCTGCCTCACCCTCTGAGTTACTCCAGCATTTTTTGTCCACTGATTTAAACGAGCTTCTGCAGTTCTTTCTTACACAATAGATTTTACTGTTATATTTTCCATACAAAAAGATAACATGATACAAATAAAGATTTGAAGATACCTAATTTTATAGCAATATATGGACAAGTATAAATGTGCCAGTACTTGGTACTAAATAAATTAATAGGTGTCTGATTAAAATTTTGTACTGGGAAAGAGTACATACATTGAAAAATTACATAATAAAATAAATATTTAGACTTTTAATTTGTGTGAGAAAGTAAGTCCATAATAATTGGTACATGTTGACTTTTAAAGTGAATTTGTGTGAGAAAGATAAAAAGCAAGTTCACAAAGATTCATTTACAGTATAAACTTTAAGAATGCTAATCTCACTGAATTTAACCCGACCTATATTGGTCTTCACGATGATTCTTCTGAAATATTTGAGCTGTTCCTCTGCTAATTCTTGTAGAGAGATGTTATTCAATGTTGCTTAAACATAACTTGGTGTGTACAGGCATGTGATTAATCCAGCTCCTGCTACAATCCTGGGTTTTCCCTTAACAAGAACTATCACTGCTAGAACGAGTACAGATGTTTTATCCAGTGTGATTGTGGATTTATCTGGTAGATTATTTTAAGTATGTGTGTCTATTAAAATCAATGATATTACATTGCTTTCCATGGTCTTTATTAGTTTTGTTGCCTAGATTTATTCTGACTTGCATCTTCTAGTAATATACGTGGACTTATTGAGAAGTGCTGGTAAGTCTGCATAAATACAGGATCAGCAAGTTCTGGATTTCTGT
Source organism: Raja brachyura (assembly GCA_963514005.1). The sequence goes on along the minus strand of OY740789.1, from coordinate 46,778,244 downwards.
ACTTTCATGAAGTCCTGAACCCCTTGGCATCCACATTCTGATATCTCTGACTATGCTGGGTGCTTCATTGGAGGTTTGACAACTTTGACAGGGGTGAACCAGGTTATGTGGCTTGTTTTTTTAACTGTCATTACCCAAGGGTGGTCTTATTCTTATATGTATTACATAGAATGGTTGTATGTTGTGGGAGACCCTGTCTTTACTCGGCTTGTAAGTTAGAGATAAACACAGGGTGTTGATCAAGTTTGGCTCTTAGATTATAACTGAAGTCTCAGAATATTTTTTTTATCATTAGATAACATTTATTTATCAAAATGTTGATTGGTTTGTATTAGATCAGTCAAGGTAATCTGCTAAAATATTACTTTTTTATGTACATTATTAAATAGTAATACTATCATTTAAACATTGATTTGGAGATAATTAAATGCCTGCATCTTTTTTGTCGATTTGATAGGAATCCTTCAATCACTGTCTTAGTAAAAGAATACCAATATTACTATCACGTGGCTTGATACGTCTGGTAGTGATAGATTCGATTGCAGCTTTAGTCAGATGCGAATTTGGGGCCGCTGATTCTATTGTGAAAGCCAAATGTCTTCAGAAGTTTGGAACTATGCTCCACCACCTCAGCCATAGGTTTTGTAGCCCCATCATCTGTGTCAATCAGGTATGGCTTTCCATTTAACAGTGTAGTGTTCTCATTTAGCATTTAGCAATACATTATCATTTTTACTTGCATCTTAAGTCTTCTTCAACCTAGGACAAAAGCAATGTATACCTGGGTTTACCCTCGCTTCTACATTCTCATCCAAGCATACACTATCCTGACTTTATTGCTGTTTGAAAATGTCAACTCTCATTTTAAACATATGCCCTCAAGTTCTTGATTTCCTTTACTCTGGAGGAAAAAATATTTCCTATTCACCCTGTCTAATTCCCCTCATAATTTTATGAACCTCTAGAAGATCACCCATCTGACTTAAACTACACTTGCCCACTGACCACAATCCCATTGTAATTCTTGATGACCATCTTCACTGTCTATGATATAATCTATTTTAATTAACCTCTGATTGGACTAAATGGCCTGCTTCTCTGTTGGTTCTCTTATGTAACTTTATTTTGTTGTTTATTATGTTGGGAATTGAATACAAAAGTAGGTAGTTTCATTTATTGCACCGGTGAGACCATTTCTGGAGGATTTTGATGATCATCTTATTAAGATAACATATTAATGAAATGGAAGCAACTCGGAGAAGATCTGCTAGACTAATACATGGAATACTGACACAATATTGAGTACTTCTGCATCTCAGTTCCAGAGACCTGCATTCAATCCTGACCTACGATAGGATCTGGGCAAATTGTACGTTCTGTTCTGGACCATGTGGGTTTCTTTCCATGGATTTAGGTTTATTATTGTCACATGTACCAAGGTACAGTGAAAAGCTTTGTTTTGTAAGGTATCCAACCAGATCAGATAATACGATACGTAAATACAATCAAATCAAACTCAAGTGCAATAGATGGAACAGAGGGGAAGGATACAGAGTGCAGATTATAGTTAATATCACAACATTTAGAAATTGTGCTATACTTGCAGGTAGAAGAGAGATTTAAAAGAGTAGAGTAGTTGTATTGGATGATAACAGATCCTTCTATGGGAAGAGCATGCCAGAGTCACCACACTCTGGCATCATCATCTAGCTCATCCCACAGATGTGCAGATAACTTAAATGCCTATGTTAAATTATTCCTTGGTGTTAGTTAATGGCAAAATAAATCTAAGGGGAGTCACTGAATACATGTAAGAGTCTAATTTGAAGAAATGTGAGGAAATAGAAAGAAAATGTTCCCCTGGAGTGATGTGGATCCTATGGGCCAAATAGTGGCCTTCTGCATCGTGATACATCTTATGAGGAAAGGTTGGACAGCCAAAATCTGTATCCGATGGTGTTGAAGGGTGTATGATGATTGAAACATGCAGGATTCCTAAGAGTCTCGACTAAGTTGAGGGAGTCTGTGGGAGGGGATTGTAGAAAGGCTATTTCTTCCTGGAGAACCTAAAACTTGAATTCATTGTTCTAAAATAACACTTGACTAAGTGGGACCCGTTGGGTCCCAGCTTCACACGAGAGGACTGGTCCCCCAACACAATATTCCACCTCTCCACCAATTCCAAGATTGCTGACCAGTGTAGGGGGGCTTTCTGGAGTGCTAGCATGGGTGTTGTGGGTCAAAGGGACTGGTTTCCAGAGGGCTAGTATAAACATTGGGGGCCAAATGGATTCTTGGGCTGGCAGTTCAGTCACTCAGGCCTGGCAGCTCAGTAACTCAAGCCTGCAGGCTGGCAGCTCAAACTGCCAGAAATTCTGATGAAAACAGGTGAGAGTGTGAGAGAGAAGGGGGAGAGGGTGGACAATTAATTTTAGACATTTTCATCTTTTTTCACGGATGCAAAAGGCACACATTTCAATAGCCAGAGTTGCAAAGGGCACACTTTAAATACACATAAAGGGCACTCACAGGTCAGTATTCTCAGTGTTCTGTATATTTCCAGCTCAAACTAAGAGTCGTGACCCTCTCCCTCCCCCATCTTGCAGAGACTGAGCCACGCCCACACTTCTGGGTTTTATAGCCTCTCCTCTCACCGGAAGGGGTGTGGCATTAATGGCATGATTGACAGGGGAGAGACACTCAAAAATTTTAAAACATTAATTAAGTCTTTTATTTTTCATCGATGGGAAAACTCCTCTTGTCCTGCGCGGCTGAGGGGGACTGAGTAAGAAGGCCAAAAATAACAGCCGTAAGTGGTAGCGTTTTTTTCTAAGATCAATATGCAGTGCAAACAGGAAGTGGTCAAGATGAGACTTTTAATTATATAGATGTCATCCATTTAAGATGGAAGTGATTTTGTTTTCCTGAGTGAGGGAGCAGAGTCTTTAAATATTTGTAATGCAGAGGTGAATGGATATTTGATTAGCAAGGTGCTGAAAAGGTGAACCATAGGTAGACAGTAGTGCAAAAGTTACAATTAGATCAGCTATTAAATAGTGGAGCAGGATTGAAGAGTCAAGTGGTCTCTCACTTCTCATTTCTATGTTCAAATCTCTAATATACAGAACATCAATATATTAACCAAAGTTTTAGTTTGTTCAGAGTGTTTTTTCTGCTCTTTTGCAGGTAACATGTGCAGTCAGTGATTCTCATTTGGCTCATAGTGAACTTGGGCAAGTAGAATTTGTTTTGCCTACTCATTTGTATATTAAATAATGAATTATTTTGTGCCATAAAAAATTAAACCGTAAAGGTTCAAATCAAGTAGAAATGAAAAGTAAGTACAGATTTACAAATAATTGAAAAGTAGCAGTACAAAGTACCAAAATAGTGGAATAACAATAGAATATGCTGGAAACCTTCAGAAAGCCAGGTAGCATCTGTGGAAAGTAAACAGACATTTAAATGAGACACTTCATCACATTCAATTTCTGGAGGAGTCAAATTCAAAATGGGAGAACGGGTTAAATTTCCATAGAGTCGGCTATACTAAGGTTATGATGAATCATAGAATCATCGCGCTGTACAGCACGTCACAGGCCCTTTGGCCTGCCTTGTCTATGCCAACCAAGTTGGCATACTGGGCAGTCCCAATTTGCCTCTTTGGCCCATTACCCTCTAAACCCTTTCTACCCTTGTCTGCCTAAAGGTTCAACAAAATTATAAGCATTGGATATAGTGCAAAAAATGTTTGCAATTATATTAGAAGGAATAGGAAACAACTGTTAAGTAGGTCAAACATAGAAGTCTTTTAGAAAGAAAAGCCCCAATGGTGATCGAACAGTTTTATAAATTTGATAAAATGGAAAAAATTAATTGTAGCGCGGAGGGAATCCAAAACCAAAGATCAAAGATCATAGGTTGCTAATAAATGCATTATGCAAAAATCCAAACAGTAATAAGAATGTGGAACTTATTGTCATATGGAGGTGATTAAATTATTGACAGATGTATTTAGAGGCAATTTTTTTTTAAGTGTAAGAGGAAGGATTAGAGAACATGTAGGCGATAGCATGTTAACTGTAATTACCTATAATTCTTTACAAAGGACATCAATGTGCATTCATTTGGAAACCTGACTAAACATGGCAGTGTGCCACATGAAAGTGCCGTGAAACAAAATGAATCTTCGAGATGCTGGGTCAGATGCTTACTCGGCTACATTTTATACAACATTAATAGACAACATAAAGTAGAATAGAGATATAGAGAGGCTTGGGGAGGAAATTCAGAACTGAAAGCCAGTGATACAATTATGAAATTAGCAGTGTGTTGGAGGACAGAACTAGAGGAGAACAAATATTCTGGCATGTGTTATCCCACTGCTAGCATTAAAAAAAAAATGCAATTGTTGCATTGAATTCTTTGAATGAGCGATGTTTTTAATGTGCTGGTATTTCATTTTTGTGGTCTCAGTTGTTCTATAGTTATCTAACATTCTGTTGTTGCTTTCTAGCTTGTTGGACAGAAGAGTACTGCCAGCTCTAGGATTAACCTGGTCAAATCAACTCTTGATGAGGCTGATGGTTTGTCGGACACATATATGCATAGAAGGAAAGCTTCCTGAAGGCGAAGTTTGTGCCTCAACTACTGGGACAGTTATACGAAGAATGGAAATTATTTTTGCCCCTCATCTTCCCCAATCATTCTGCAACTATATAATCAACAAACAAGGAGTAAGGGGAATGAAAGTAACAGGTATAAATAGGATTGAAACTACCCATTTTTCTCCCTCTGATATTCTCCTCTAATTAGATTTCCAATAGAGTTAACTCTAACCCCAACTCCAAATCAAAATCATTGGTTGAATATTCCATAATTTTGTAATCATTTGTAGTGACCTATAATGCTTTCTTATCCACAGCAGTACTTTTTTTATTTTTCAAAATCAGTTTTCAGAAAACTGGCTGGACCAGCTTTCCCCAAAAAATCACTTATCTGGCTGACTCTGCACAGAGTAATTAACAGCTTTGGACAATTTAAATTAATTTGGCAGCCCATGGCACTCAGAACTTATAACTTCCGTACATCAGTTTTATCTTTCTGCAATTGAATCTTTTACGAGCAAAATAATGAACACATTTTAAAGAATTTTTGAATGTTTATTAAAATATCAAAAGAATTATTGGGTTTACGAAGTTTCTGTGCATCAATGATCTCTACTTTATTGTTCAGATTTTTTAAATTAATGTAACACTGTTGGATACCAGTGTAAGAACAATGTTCATTGAAACATCTTTGACAAAATGTCAGGAGTGAGGACTTAAATCAAGAATATTTTTAAACCCATGAATAATTCTTGTAGTTCACTTGTGGCTTGGGAGTCATAGCCTGTTAATTGCTGAATGTTATAATTATCATTCTTATATAGCTGCTGGATAGCAAGATGGTTGCAGGAAATATGTTCAAGTTAACAAGTGATCCTAATACTTAAAATTGTAACTGTTTTGTAATTTACAAGCCTCTGATTCATTCAAAACAAATTTCTACTGTGTAGATTGTGACTTTAAAATAAAATGTCTTACAAATAATTTTGATATAATTTGATAATTTTAAGTTGTTCTTGGATGATGGAGAATGTTTGATAAGTACATTTAAGTGAAAGAGGAATGATGAAGGAACAGTGAAGTGGCTATTATACTGTATTAAGAACCCCCAGAATTCCAAAGAGAATCAAAAGAACAAGTATGTATGCAACTTTAAGGCAGGACAACAGTAGGTTGGTGGGTGGTACAAGGAACTGTAGATACTGGTTCACCATAAAAGAGAACATGCTGAGGTAACTCAGTGGCAGGCAGATTCTCTGGAGAACATGGACAGGTAACGTTTGGGTCGGAGCCCTTCAGACAGATTGTGGTGGTGGGGGGGAGAAAGCTGAATGAGAGGTGTGGGACAAAGCCTGGCATGTGATAGGTGGTGACAGATTATGGTTTTTTTTTTAAGATAGGCAGATGATTTGACATAGGATGTAGGAGATGTGATTCTTGAAAAAACATCTCTTTTACCCCGGTGCCCTAACACACCCTTTTTCCCACCTTAACCCTAACCCCATCTTCTTTTGTTTATTTTCCCTCCTTCCCCACACTTTTCCTCCCACTAGAACACCCCCAATGGCCATTCCTCCCTTCAATGTATTTCCCATCTTCCACCACCACTCATTCAGTTCATTTTTTCACCTTTCTTTCTTCAGATTTCTGAATCTACCTGCTCCCAGCCTCCGTTGCCATCTCCACCCTTCCTTTGCCCACTGTACGGTTATCTGCCAATCAATCCTGCCTCACCTCCCTCTCCCCCCACCTCTTTATTCTGGCTACTTCCCTTTAATCTTTTAGTTGAGATGAAGGGTCTCAGGCCAAAATCTCAACTACCCATTTCCCTCCACAGATGTTGGCTGATTTGCTGAGTTCTTCCAGCTGTTCTTTACTTTTGTTACATATTCCAGTACCTGGAGGCTCTTGCCTTCTTTTATGCTAGGTTTGATTCGAACTACTACCAGTGGAGTTTTCCTCATTTCCCATTATCCAATTTCACTGAGATTCCTTTTAGCCACGTGATCAAACACTGCCTTGCTATCAAAGATGGTCACTTTTACTGTTACCTGTGGAGTTTGGATCCCTTGTTCTTGCTGGTTCAAGGCCATTGGAAATTTGAAAATATATATTAAGGCAGAAAACAATACCTTGTTCACCGATTTTTGCTAAATGCTACTTGATGCAAATGTTAAAACACCTTCCTTCACTTTGCTAATGATTGAGACTAAAATGGCAGCAATTGGCTGGATTTAATGTTGTATTTTCTGTGGGCTAGTCATACGTGGGCACTTTTCCAATTTATCAGATGGATGAACATGCTGTGGGCAAATTGGATCAGTTTGAATAAGTACAGGTGCTTCTGCACCCAGGTCTTAAGTAACACCTGAAAGTTGCCAGGAACCATAGCCTTTACTGGATCCAGTGTGAAGACACTTCTTGGTAACATGTTTGGTACCCGGACGATGACAAGTGTGCATGACAACAAACAATTTTACGCGTTCAGCAGTGCCATTTTCGCAGCGGTGTCGAATAAACCGTACTTTACTTTCCTCCCCGCAGACGATACATTACTGTCAAATCACATACCTTACCTCTATTACCCCTCTACATAAAAACATAGTGTCAATGCCTCTTCAAGGTCTACTAATCCACCCATAGCTTCAGTTGCAGGTACAGCTGAAGGGATTTGGCGCTCGGATCAATTACCGCATTAGAAGATCATCTGAGCATCTTGAAATCAATCTCATAAGCACGAGTGAAAGATAGCCGAGCGACGCGGTATCGATCAGGCAAAAGTGGAAAAGAATGAAATGGAAATTGCAAATTATTCAACTGCAACTTTACCCCTTCCCCGACACAAAGGCAGCTATAACATATTTGCCTTCAGACTTAGTCTTCAGGTCTGAAGAATGGTGTTGACCCGAAACGTCGGGGGGGGGGGGGGGGGGGGGGGAGAAATTACCCTGGTGTCGGGGTCCAGTGGTGGTGCATCGCAGTCAGTGACTTGGTGGGCGGAGGGACCAGACTGTCCCCAACTCTGCTCCACCCGGCCCCGTGTGTGTGTGCGCTGCCGACCCATAGCCCGTCACAGTGCGGCTGCACGGGGGAGGGCAGCCGTAGCCGGACAGCGCTGACCCCAGGAGGGGAAGAGTGGGGGTTGTCCCGAGGGATGCGCTCCTTCGGCCGCTTACATCTTGGTGCTCGGGTTCAGGGCGCCCAGTCACCATCCAGCCCCGGGCAGTCTGGTGCGGGGGAAAATAACCCCCACACTCCAGTCTCCTCCGGTCAGTGATGTGATGGACGCGGGGGTCTGGACCAATCGCTGACGTCCCGCCCCCGGCGACGTCATGTCTGTTATTTGGCTTTTCGGCTTTGCGCCCTTTAAGTTAGTTGGCTTTTAGGCATCCCGCCCTTTCAGTTATTTGGCCTTTCGGCATTGCGTTCGTTCGGTTATTTGGCTTTTTGACGTTGCGTCGTACGCTTTCGGATACTTGGCTTTTCGGCGTTGTTTCCATTCAGTTATTTGGCTTCCACTTCTTCGCTTCGGCTTCTCGTCTTTCGACGCCACGTCCACACACGATCATGTGTATTGATTTAACCTAGCTGGCCTCTAGGCTGGTAAAGATTTCAAGAGGCTAAAATGGATTATGCATATAGCACTTTCTGCTGAACAAGATTGCAAATATATGAGCGTTCCACCATATCCGTGGTGGGCTCTATCAATGAATATAGGGAAATTCACAGATCAGCATCTTGGTTGTTATTGTCCACCAGTATTCATTAACTGAGGCAGCATTATACAGCTGAGTTCTGCCAAAACATGCATGTGTGCATTCTGGAATTGTAGCTTCAGCCAGTTGGTGCCCCATGCCGCTCCTTATATGCCCTTTTATACCCTCATCCAACAAAGCTTTTACCTGACAGAAACGGTAAACTGATGCACCAAATTACAAAGTAACTGATTGCTGTGTGATTCAGGAAATTCCCCCCCCCCCCCCTCCACTTCCCCCTCACCCACCTCTTTCTCACCCTCCCCTTTCTCTCTCCAACCCCTACACACCCCACTTTCTCTCTTCCCCCCACACCCCACTTTCTCTCCATTCTTCCCCCACACAGCCCCCTTTCTCTCCTCCCCCACACAGCCCCCTTTCTCTCCTCTCCTCCCCCACCCCTCTTTCCCTTAGTTATATGGAAAGTTATAACACCTCCCACCTAATTTTCCTTTACATTTTATAACATTTGGCACAATGGAAAATTCAAATAAACTGCTATCAACTTAAAACTGCTTTCTTACAGTGGTAATTTGTACTTGCATTTTATTTAAAGGACTCTTTAAAATTGAATTCATTTATTTCTCACCAAGAATATTTCATATTTTGAACATAAATATTGTAACATTTTCAACATATCAATGTACATATCTCAAACACCATGACACCAACACCATGCCACAGTATATTCTTAACTGAATAATCTCACCCACTGATATGTAGCACATTAAACAACTACAATTGCAGGTGAAATGTATTAAAACATTAAATGCAACATCATGGCAACACAGACTCGCCCCCAATGAAAGTGCAATATACCACTAAAAATCTCTATTGTGTGCAAACTCTTCAACAAAGCTTGCTCAAAATTACCCTCTAATACTAAATCTTACTACACAGTATCACAGCATTTTTGCATGGATAACAAATGTTATTACATCACTTTCTTCAATTAGAGACTAAAACTTGGAATACAAGGATAAAGGGGTAAATGTGGTATTTTCATGCTGCTACAGCCAGTTGGAATTTTTGTAGCCTTGTTCAATGTTTCTTCCATTTTTTCTGCAAAATTGTTCAGAATATGGTAACCAAAACAGTGAGGACTTTATAGCGATGTTTTAATAGCTGATGCAGTCAGTCAATCATTGTAATATGAAAAAACTCAAGTGCATGTACAACCACATGTAAACCTTTTGATGGAATTAAGAATCTACATACCTTTTGACCATTCTATTTTTTTGTAAACTAACATTTCAATTCTCACTTGTAATCCTATTTTGTCATTTTTGAATGTGCAAACAATTTCTTTTAATGTACAAATATAAAATACAAGAATGATAATAACACTATAAAAGCAAACAAGAAGTACTCCAGGTACTGCCTAAATATAACAAAATCATTTACAAAGGAATTGGGGTAAATATACGTACAAGTGCAAGATAATGACTCAATGAAAGATGGTTAACCATAAAGGGCCTAATTTCTAAATATATATTCATAAAATCTTAACAGCTCTTGTGGTTTCACTGGTCACTAATTTTTTTGCATACCCAGTATCTGTAGTTTCAAATATATATCATGTTTTTTCTTTTAATAGAACATTTAAAATGAAGAGTACGCAGAACAAGTTCTGTACTATTTACTAATTTAATCAATGTAGCATTCAGAGCTAATTTGCAATTTCCAATTCAAATTTCACTTCACAGCCAGGCACAAAAGGGTAGACATTAGTCCTCAATTTCATGCACTGAACAAAAGTTTGCACATGTACTTCGTTTTGAAATCCAATTTAAATGGGACCAATTTAAGAAACATTGTACAACCAAATTCCTTACTGTATCACGTACTTACTTAAGGCAAAGGATAGATTTTTATGCCACCATTTGGTATATTTTGTTATTTGTTTTGTAAAGTTCCCATGTCAAATTGCTGAGAGGTATTATAAAAACTTTATAATGGAAGTGACCTCCACACACATTAGCAGCATTTTTTTCCCCATTTGAAAGAAATATAGTGCAAGTTAGTAGTATAGTCAGAGTACTGAGGATTGTACAAGTACCTCAACATATTTGTATTGTCAATATTTATGGTTTATTATTGATCTGTCAATCTTTACACCAGGTTATTCACTAAATGAGGATAAGTATTAGTCATCAGGCATGAATAAGCCACATCTAATGTTAACATTTATTGGGGGGGGGTCTTTACCAGAAGTTGCTAGTAAAAGTGGTTGACAGGAGATCCTTCTTAAAAAGATAAATTTACTGTACAAATCTAACAAAAGTAATTTCTACCCACATTATCCAAAACCAGCTCAGCTGTGGCATTTTATTTAGTTCTTTAAAACAAATTCTCTTTGATATTATCGGCATTGTAGTAATTCACATATTGTATCAAATATTGAAAACCCATTAAGTTGGAACATACACTTCATGCTTGGGAACAATATCTGAAGTATTTATACAGCATAATAAACCAAGGTTTTAATATCAAAAAGCTGTAAGGAATTGTAGAAATAGTGATTTCTTGTTCTTTTACCCGAAGTGTCTAGTTTGTGCCAATTTGTGATTCACAATGTAACAGGTCATCATGGCTGACACTCAAAGTTCTGGATTCTGTTAGACAATAATTTCGCTGCTGCAGTTTAAAAGCAAGGAAAAAAAGAGTCACCAATTTGTAGATGTAGACCATAATAATATCAATAAATTTAATGCCCAGTAATTTCTTGATTATGTCAATATTCTCAAAAGATTAGTGCGTGGAACATAAAAAGATATTTGCCTTAGTGACATTATCATGAAAAGCATTCGATGCTAAAAGCATCAAGTGTTTTCTTAAATATTATTCACACCTGCATATATTAAATGATTGTAAATCACATGGAATTTCTTAGCATTTCAACCATGACTGCAAAAAATTGTTCAAGCGTGAAAATATTACATTTGTTCAAACGTGAAATATATAGAATTGTCAATGATTAATATCAATTTTAACCATAATTTTGAATATTGCTTATGCAGAATATAGTGAAAATGATTCTCTGAACACCAGTAGAAATATCTGTGCAATAATGGTCAAGACGAGGCACAAATGTTTAAAAGTTATACCAATATTGTGAAACGTTTAATTAAAAGGGCACCAAAAAATGATTTAAAAAACATTTTTTTAATCAAATAATAATCCAGAAATACTAATTGCTTAGTCACCTGTGGAATAACATTTTATATTGTAAAACAAATGCCTCAAAACATTGTGATCAACTTTAATATTGTTCATTTCTTCTTTTTAAAGAGGTGTCAATGGAACGAGAGAAGTTGGTATGAACAAACTAACCATCAAGACCATCCTCAAAGTTTCAATTTAGGTAGCTTCTGTAAAATAAGGCAGTTCGGTATTCCAAAAAACGCAAGGAATCATGGGATTTGGCAAAGGTAATTCGAGAATAAAAAAAGCGAACAGGGTGCCTGGTAGCGGCGGAGAGTGGGGTGTAACAGCGAGAGAGGGGGGGCAGATGCGAGTGGGAGACGGGGAGAGACGGTGAGAGGTGGGGGAGAGAGGTTTCAGTTAGACAGACAACCACTGGTAAAGCCATGGCTCATTGCTTCTAGGAGAGTCGAGAAACTGTCCTCAATCGAGAGAAAGCAACTTCAGAACCCCCTCGCCTCTACCGCGCTGGAGATTTTCACGGGCGCAAGGAACAAATGGTCTAAAGTTTGCGTTGAGTGAACTGAGTGTTCTTACCGTCCTCGTCGTACACCGGCGTTTTGTGAGTGTTTGGATCCCGGGATCAAGGAGTCAGCGCCCAACAGGTGAGCGGCCCGCAGCAGCTGGTGCCTCTCCGCTGGAAGAACTGCTCCCCGGTTGGGCACTGCTTCCTCGACCCCGCTGCACAGGATTCCAGAGCATCGCCGATGCCTCACATCAGCTCCTGATCCTCCGCCGCCTGTCCCGGTAATGTGACCGACGTTGGCTGAGCTGAAGAGGGGATCCAACCACTCTCACAAAACGCCGGTGTACGACGAGGAAGTTAAGAATACTCAGTTCACTCAACGCAAACTTTAGGTCATTTGTTCCTTGTGCCCGTGGAAATCCCCGCTCCCATCCATCCCAACCACGGCACAAAAGTCTAATGTGTGGGAACTCTGAAGGAGGGTCTTCTATCCAGAGGTCAGCCCAGGCCCGCAGCTTGCGAGGAGGGGAGGCGCCGGTCCCAGCTCGACTCTGCCTGTCCCACCGGCGGGATTGAGCTGGAGTTGGTGCTTCTTTTCCGCACCACCTGCAGGACAGGCAGAGCCGAGTTGGAGCAGGCGCCCCGCTCCTGTCCGGCTCCCGGCAGCCCAGGGCCGCCCCGGGACGGGACAATCAGGAGGGGACGGCCCAGAGGCGGCTGGTTAGGGGACGTGACGCAGGTCTGCACCCATGCCGCGGCACGGCCACCGGAAGTGTTTATCCCAAGCGATCCATGACCTGTGCATGCGCAGTCGGAATACCAAACTGGCTTATTCTATTTTGTTCCAACCTTAGAGCTATGGAAACTGTACTGATGCATTAATTTCACAAGAAGAGTAAAAAAAAAATTGGTTATTGAAACATGTTGTTATTTGTATACTAAATATCCATCACTTGAGAGCTTTTACGCAAAGAGAAAAGAAAATCAGGATCATAATTCAGGAACTGAATTACCACATTCAATTGTACAAATTATTTCAACACATTGATACCAGCATTCAACAGTCTTTCCAGAATACTACTTAAAGAAATCCATCTTAAAATAAGCACCTAATTTAGTAGATGGCATCATTATAAAACGTGCTTCTTTTCGAATTGGCCTTTTGACAGTAATCTTTTCCCAGCGACAACTATGCTGTGAAACTTTTGGTCTTTTATCACTTTATACTTTTGATGATATACAGCTAGAATTCAAAAGACAATTCTTTTGAAATAATTCAAGGCGACAGAAGGTTGTGGAGGCCAAGTCAATGGATATTTTTTACGGCAGAGATAGATAAGATTTTTGATTAGTACGGGTGTCAGGGGTTATGGGGAGATGTCAGGAGAATGGGGTTAGGAAGGATAGATCAGCTATGATTGAATGGTGGAGTAGACTTGATGGGCCAAATGGCCTAGTTTTGCTCTTATCACATGAACTTATGACAAACTTCTGGAGTGCCAGAGATCCAGGTTCGATCCTGACTAAGGGTGCTACTTGTACGGAGTTTGCATGTTCTCCCCGTGAGCGTGCGGGTTTTCTGTGGGGGCTCCGGTTTCCTCCCACATTTCAAAGACAAGCCGGTTTGTAGATTAATTGGCCACTGTAAACTGCCCCTAGTGTGTAGAATGAGAAAATGAGATAACCTGGAACTAATGTGAAAGGGTGATTGATGTTTGCTGTGGATTTGATGGCCAGTTTCCATGCTCTAAAGTAAAAGCTAATGTCAGAGTCTCAATAGCCGACAACTAATGTGTGACAAAAGGAATATTAAGAATTTAAAGTCATAAAATGTGCTCCGACCCACCATGACAGACATTACTATTTTTTACAGTAGAAAGTTGCAGTGCCTACTTCTCTGTAAAACAGTGTATCTTTTTAATGTACATAGAAATCAGATTCTTTATGCATTTGAAATTATTACTTCATGTGTTGAAATTCTTACTTCAAGTTAACACGTCAGTCACATTTTGTAAGACTGGGGAATCCAAGCAGAGATGGAAGCAGGCAGCTGCAGAAAACGAGTGGTTCTCTGTGGCTTCTGAGCCTGGAAAGTGTCCCCACTACTACAAAACCCTCAGGTGACCTTTCCTTCCTTTCCAAATACTGGTGTAATTATCCCAATCTCCACAATCCTCACAGTAGATCTGATCACACCACCTCAACCTGTGAAGCTTCCCTCCTAATTACATTTTAAGACTTTTCTTGTGATTTCCAGACTGTCCTGCAAACATGCTCCACTCATCCCTCCTTATAGCTACTGGAACCCCAGCATCCACATATTATGAATGCCACATATACCTAACTGAGGTATCTTACTTCAAAAACATCAGGTCTATAGTGGACGTGGGTTGGGCGAAACCATGCTCCCAAAGATGTTTGCCGGGAATACAACTTGTTACGTCCAACTAGAGTATAAATCATTTAACCCTACTTGCTGTATCCAATCTCCCCACCAATAACAAAACTATGCCAAAATGTTACACCCACATCCATCTGCTCTTATTTTTAATAATCTGGGAGGCCATTGACCTACATCCGGTGACTGACCATTTCAAAAAATCGCAATCAGAATGTAGGTTATGGCCACAATTTGCAAGAGATTTCTTTTAAAATACTGATAGCCAATTCTGCTTTTCTTTGCAAACTTTTAGCCTGCTACCAGTGTCGTGCCTGCTACTAAACTAGAGAGTTGAATTGTTGCCCAAAGCTACCCCAGTGAAAAATAACAACACCCTAAGGTGGACATTGTAAAATATGCCAACATATTTTGAACAATTTTTTTTAAAGCTGAAAGGTCTTCAAAATCAAGGCCTGGCTTTCAGCTAATTTACTTATATATCACTTAAAAAGCGATGATTCTTGTAAAGTTCCAATGCGGTTGGGGTGATGGGTAACTCGGAGAAGTCTAACTATAATCTTATTGTTGAAAGTGGGCGGGCGCGACTCACGTTGCAGCGGCCCCTACAGCCTGTCTGTCTTTTTTTTATTTTTTGTCTAGTTAAATGTAGTTGTTCGTGTTTTTTTTTGTATTGTTTGTAACTGTGTATATGTGGGGGGTGGGGGGGGGGGGAAGAGGGGGAAATTTTTAAATCTCTTCCCTGCACGGGAGACCCGACTTTTTCCCTGTCGGGTCTCCGTTGTTGTTGGGGCCTAGCACCATGGAGCGGCCTCCGACCGAGACGACCTGGGTGCTCCATTCACGGAGCTGCGGACTCACCGTCATGGGGCTGGCTGGCCTCGGAGCGTGGGGAGCGGTGGTGGCTCGCCGCTGCAGCCCGACTCTGGAGCTTCAGCTCCAGCTGCAGACCGGTGGACTATCGGGAGCTCGCGGGTCCGGGTGGGAGACCGCTCTCCGGAGCTCCCGCAACACATCTCCAGCTCGTGTCGCGGGGTTGGAGCGACCTGGAGCGGGGCCGTACATCGCCCGGCGCGGCTTTCATGGCCGCGGGACATTCCAGCGCCCGCCGGGGGCTCCAACTGTGACCTTTGGGCCTAGAGCGGGGCCGTACATCGCCCGGCGCTACCTCAAAGGCCGTGGAACTTAACACCGCCCGCCTGCAGCTTCGACCTCGGGAGTGAGATGGTGCGGGGGAGAGAGAAGACTTTGCCTTCCATCACAGTGAGGATGAGATTCACTGTGATGGATGTTTGTGTGAATTGAATTGTCTGTGTATTTTTTTTTATGATTTATGTATGGCATGTAGAAACGGAGTTTCGTTCGAGCCTCTCTGAGGTTCGAATGACAAATAATAAAATCAAAATAAAAAAAAATCAAAATCAAAAATCAAATTGTTCAATTCCCAATATCTATTTTAGACACAAAGTAACTCAGCGGGTCAGGCAGCATCTCTGGAGAAAAAGGATGGGTGGGTTTTCTGGTTGGGACCCTTCTTCAGACTGAAGAATCTTCTTCAGAGTCTGAGGTAGGGTCCCAACCCAAAATGTCACCCATCGTTTTTCTCCAAAGATGCTACCTGATCCACTTAGTTTCTCCAGCACTTTGTGTCTATCTCTGTTATAAACCAGCATCTGCAGTTTTTTGTTTTTACATCTAATCCTTTTTTTTTGGACTAGCACGAACTAGCCAATGTATTGATTAGATCCTTTGCTTCAATCAATTAATTCTCCACAATGATCCATTTTCTTGTAAAACGAGCCACTTCCAGGATACTTAACTTTGTTGACAAAACTGTGCATTTAATTTGTGTTTCTCAACTAACAACAGCCAAACATCCCTTAGCAATTATTACATGATACAGTGCTTTTTTGTCTTGAGTTGTGTAAGCTTTTTAAGTAATGCCGGTGAGATGCAATAGACCCCTAAAGCAAGTAGTAAAGTTAGTAGGAAGCTGGAAATTGCTGCTATGCATGCCCATTATAATACAAATGTTAATACACAAAGATTAGAGGGGACCAGTATGCATCCGTGCAGTAAACCACAAGCAAGTAATATATTCTGGCTAATAAAAGCTCTTACTTTTTAAAATTATCCCACAGGTAAACTAGCAATTAGTAAAATGTATACATTGTAACACATAATCAAGGCTACTTTATCAATTGTTAGTTTAAAAAGTTGTATAATGCAGAATGCTGAAGTTGATATAGACTGACAGCATTCAGGCTTAAATCCGTGCCATGCTGTTAAATTTAGTGGTCGCAAATGTTTGACACATTTCTTCATTGGAGAGAATTACAGATATGTTAATACTAATGCACCATTAGTTTATATGGTGCTCTATATCACTGCAGCATTCTATAGAACATGTAATAGAGTTAAGATACTAAACAAGTGGAAAACTTTGGTGGGAGCAGCAGTGTCTTATATTATGCCAGCGGAAATTAAATGCCACGTAAAGACATTTTAATTCTCGTGTAAAAAAATTATTTCCATGAAAATGGTTAAAAAACCTCCCAAAAGCATACATACAAATGCAATTAGTTGACATCAATAAAAGACTAGTTTTTAAAAAAAGAGAAACATTTTATAAAATTCTTTAGCTCAGTCTCTGCCTCTGATATTAAGTGGTGAAAAAACACATAAGGCTTACTTGGAAAAGATCTTCAGTAGCCTTGCCCCCTGTGTTAAGTACATTCAAAGAGTTGGCACGCTTCATGCTGCAACCATGATAGTGACATGCAAGGATAAACCAATCAGAATTACTGCAAACTACAGCTCAAAGAGAAAGCACACATATATTAAAGCATAGTATCATATTCTATCCCCAATTAATAAAATGCTTCTGGCAGAATTTGAAGTCTCAGACATTTTCTTCCCATAAGGAACAAGTCACGTTTAAACTTTATTCCAAAATGATTTGTTTTGCATCATATTTTTAGACTCATCTTGTTTAAAGATTTTTTGCTTGAAATTACATAGTCAAGCAGTTTATATTGATCTTACTTTAGTCAAATCATTATAGTCTCTTAACTATAATCTAAATATATTTTGTAGCCAATATCAATAAAAGAAATTGCAAAAGAAAAAGCTCAAGCTCATAAGTGTTATAAAGACGTGCTCAAGCAGTGCTGTGGCAATCAAGCCCAAATAAAATGCTGAAAACTTTATCCAAACATTTCACAGAAGACGAGCATTCAAAATGATTATTTTTAGTACCCTCAATACATTTGAAGAATTCTGCATATTCTTCCTCTGTACGTCATAGTACTATTGAAAATACTGATTTGAAATTATGTGATCTCTCTTAGCATCAAATCGTATTATGCCAAGCCTTGATCAGGCATGTGTACATACCTCAGCAATACTTCTTCGCTTCAAAATATTTCAAGATTTCCCTGAGACAGCATTAGAGTCAGGGCCAAAGACCATTACACATTCCATGATCTAGAAGGCTGGAAAGGTTCTTCAAACAAAATAATAATTATTTTTCCTCCTTGCATCCCGGCAAACACCTTTGTTCTACTTAATGCACCGAGCCATCTGACAACTTAACAGGCTTATCCAACAAGACAAACCACTTTGGTTGGAAGACTATGGGCTTGAAGCTTGCGAAAGTCAACCACAAGACGCACAAACATTGTTAATGCTTCAGGTTAGTTGTCACAAATGCCAAATGGAAATTTGATGAACACGGGTAGTCATATTTTTTTGTTGGTCTCTAACAATTTAAATTCAAAAATTAAACCATGTTAGAAGTATGTGTGTGCGCGACAAATGATTAATTTAATTTCACCTGTTATACATTAGTCCAGTTTCATTTTTAAGACTGCACACACTTGCCCAGAGTGTTCTTAACTCAAATTGTTCCTTCTTCAATAATTCAATACCTTGGGTATTCAAAGCAGCTATTTACTTAAAGGAACAGTAATCCTTCAGTAAATGTTAGCATGATTACATAATTTAGAGTTAATTTACATGTTTTACCTCAATAACAGAAAGCATTTGGACACGAGGTAAGATGCCTGAAACATTCTCCCTTGCTCATTGTAACAATATGCAATTTTTCTGCCATCATCCAAGAAATGATAAGTCTTAGATTTAAACACTTGGGTGGAGGGTAAGGGACGAAACTGTACAAAATGCTCATTCTTCACACAATGACTGACACATGTAGAGGGAGAATTTTTGCCATAAATGTTCAAAGTGGACAAGTACCTGGAGAAGTCTAATATCACTGTATAAAAGGATTGATGGGATATGGGGTGAATGTATCAGAGGATCATAGCTAAACTACAGAACTCATTCTTAATTGGATCTAAGTAGGTCACGGTATTTCCAATTCTTTTCCTCCCCCCCCCCCCAAATTTGTTTAAGATTTCTCTTTGATCTGTATTCTCCCCCCACATCTCCCTCAGAAATGACACGACTGCTGGCATGTAGAATGTTTAAGGGGTCACTTTCCGTCACAGAAATACAAAAACAAATTCTGGTCCCATTCAACCAACCTATAATCTTTTTTGTATAACATTTTGAATGCTATTGTAATGTTATTTAATGTAATACCATTCATTGTATTGTCAGTACTCAAAAAACTACATAATAGGTAGATACTTCAATGGTTGTAAAAATTTAGAATCTGTGGTAAACGTGAGTTTAATAATGCAAAACTGAGGCATTGATGTTCACAATTAGCTAACCAGTATTTAATAGTTAAAAACTAAAATGTAGTGAGCAATTTAGTGGCACTCCAACTCTCTAAAACAAAGGCACCTCCATAAAAGATATAAATGTTGCATTACGGCGTAACCATTTCAGAGTGAACATCCCACACAACTTAATACATCAAATTGATGAAAGACATTTTCCATGACAACAACATTTTGATTGATCTTATTCAAACAGTTGCAGTCAGCCTTTTCACAAAATATATGAGCACATGTAATGTGGGTCAAATATGTTTTAAAAACACACATGAAAATAAGTACATTTTCCAGAGGGAAAATTAAAATATAAATTGCCCCTGCAGCTGCCCCTCTGAATATCTTGGGAAGATTATACAGAAATTGCACTCTGCTGTTACATAATGAACACTGACACGTTTTCTATTTTTCTTCCTATTAATTCGTCTTAACTGTGGAGGAAGAGGAAAAATAGAGTTGGACTTGATTTTATTCTCATTGCTTCCCAATGACTGATTACGTATGCATTGGTTTCCATACATAAGCACTCTACATATTTAAAATGAGGTAAAGCAATGGAGAATTAGTCGAGCGTGCATACAGTACAAAATATCGTCCTTTGCTAAGAGAACTGGCACCTGGTTACGAGTATTCCTAAAGGCAAGAAAAGGCATTCTATATTTATCAAATCTTTCTCATATTGGTAATACTACTTAAAGCAATGAAGTCGTTTATTGGATCAATCATTTAAAATAAACAGGACACTGACATTTCACCAACAATCCAATTCTGATAATTAATCCAATGTTCCACGGTGAAAGTGGAAATTACCATGTCTTTTTCATGTGCACATTAAACAGATATTGTGAGGAGAGGGGGGGGGGGAGATTAGATCAGATCGGATTAGATTCGCAGCACAAGAAAGATATAAAACTGCACTGTGGTTCTGCCTAATTTAATGAAAGACTAATATAAAGTGTTTTATACATCTCAGTGGTATTTTAAATAATATATACTATACAAAAACTTTAAATTCAAACCATCATATTACTCCAAGGCTATATCTAAGCACTGCCAGATTTTGAGTAAAATGCTAAAATCCAATTCGTTTGTTGGTCCTGCAGCTCCATCACTAGATGAATTATTAAGAGAATATTACAGTGGGGGAATAAAACCATGTGAAATATGAAGGAAGATTTTTATATTATGGCTGTTTAAATGTATTCTTAAATACTGAAGTGATTATTTATTCACTAGGTGTAACTGTTGACGGGTGAAAAAGGTTTGACAAAACATCCTCTATTGCTTTCATACTGTCATAAGTCTGCTTAGTATGTTATTGCTCTGACCACTTTCAAATGACTCACTTCATTTACACTGGAGATTGTTTCACAATATCACAAATTTCACAGTGAAGCAAACAGGTACTATTTTGCTTCTTTACTAATAATAAAACAGAAGCTGTGGGAAACACTTAGCACATCAGGCAGGGTCTGTGGAAAAAAAAGTTGCTGCAAATGGAATGGCAAAAAATCTAGACGGTTTTAAGTTGTGGAAAGGGTAAGAGAGGGATGCATAGGACAAAAGGATAGGGAGAGGCAAGGTATGCCATGGAGATAAGCCATCAACAAGAGCATTCAATTGATGCGTTGTTGGGACCAGTTAAAGAGTGCAGAAGAGATTCTTGATTTCCGTTATGGGGAGAGACTGGATAGCCTTAGAACAGAGACGGGGGACCTAAGACACGTAAAATCAATAGGTGCATAAAATAGGGCAGCGGGTAGGAAATCTTTCCCTACAACTGAGGTACCTAAAAGGTACCTGGAGGGCACAGTTTTAAGATAAGAGAAATAATATATTCCACTCAGACGTTGTGGATTGGAATCTGAAATAAACTGCCCGAGGTGGTGCTGGCACACACAAAGATTTACACATGATATTTGTGAGGTATCCAAATGTGCACTAGATCAAGTGCTGATAAATGGGATTTACATAGAATTGATGGTTGGCAAGGACATGGTGGGCTGAAGAGCCTAGTCCAGCAACCGGACTAGGAACAAAATCTGAAAATCAGGGCAGTTAGACCGAGAACACAAAGGAAAAGAAATGTTGGGAAACGCTGAACTGCAGAACATGAGTCAACCTGTGCTAATCGGAGGAGCTGAGATCATCCTGTACATGGATGGGGAACAGCAGAACTGACCATACTGATTGAGAAAATAAGTTAGCTGAGGTTGTAGAATGAAGAGGGTCTGGAAGGCTGCAATTTGTTCAGGCGGGTGCTGTTAAGATAGTGCACCTCTTTCAGAACTCACAACATGGTACTTGTGTTCAGTCTGAAGAAGCAACTTTGAGCTACTTGTTGTTGCCTACTTTTAATCCCACACTCACTCTGACCTTTCTGTTTGTGACCTCCTGCTCTAACAAGAGCCTATGCATACTAGAGAAAAAGCACCTCATCTTTGCTCAGGGCACACTGCGGCCTTCTGAACTTAAGGTTATTCTCTTTCTCTGCCAGATTCTGAAATTATGAATTTTGCTGTGCGGTGTCCAGCTGTGATCCTGGCTCTGTTTTCCCTGTTGCATTAGCACAGTGGCTCTGCACTTCCAAACTTTGGCATCTGTGTTCTCATTCTCTAACTGCCTTTGTTTCATTGCTTTTGTTCGTGTTCTCACTTTCTAACTGGCTCCATTAATCCACTCTCTGGATGACCTCATCTAGAACCATTCCTCATGTCAATCCTGCGCCCACTCTTTCAGAAATATTCCCTGCTTTCCTCTCCCTCTCCCACACTTTCTGCATCTTAAAACTCATTCTGACACAGGGTCTTTAACATGAAATGTTAACTTTGTTTCTCTTTTCACAGATATTATCTTACTTTTCAGTATCTTCAGTTATTATTTCATATTTCCTCCAGTTTTTAGTTTGCTTTTCATTTTGGTTCCTTACTGTCCAATTCCTTAATATTTTTCAACTAATATACTTTAATTGGTATAAATAACACAAACTAATTCCGTAACTTAGAATTGCTACTAATAATCTCATACAATAAATGTGTAAGGTCAGACTGGACATAAAAAAGTGCAAGCCCTTTTTACTAAAAATCTAGAATACAACAAATAATGTTAAATAACAGTTATTATAAAGAGATGAAGATACCAGATTATTTTTCTGGGTCCAGCATGCAATTATCTTTAAAACAGGGGGAAGCAGGCAGGCTAAATGCAGCATTGTTCAGTTCAGTGGCAGTATGTATCCATCTAGCTGTGCACAAGGAACTTCACCTTAAGGCTCTTTTCTGAATGCATCATAAGGGAAATGGATAGCTGAGGGTACTCTACAACAGAATGAAGTATTGTTGTAGGAATACCTATGTAAATACATCTAAAATATAAAAATCTAATTTACAAAAAGTTGCTGAAAATGATAATGGCTCAGCTAATAAAAGGCTAAGCGCAAATAAAGGACAAAGTATAAATCCAAGCACAAGCAAGAACATAATTAAACGCTTTTCTTTTTTAAATTATTGTATTGACTTATTGCAAAAATTCTGGTTAAACTGATAGTCTCAATGGAATAGTTATAATATTTCCATTTCCCTCCACAATTTGGTAAAGTAAATCGAAGACCATATTCTGATAGTAACATTCATGCTCTTTTTTTTAAGTTAAGAAACCTCCAATATGCACATATTGAAACTAGCACTCAAATGCAAACCTTCTAAATCGCTGAAACATAGATTAATTCAGTTAACAATACACAAGCTCTAGGATAACAAATTTAAGTCAGATCCCTTTGGATTTTACTTGTAGATCTAATTGTAGTTCTATTCATTGAAATTGACTTTTAACACTGTTTGGCACAGAATTAAGCAATAATTCTGTGTTTTTTGTCAGTGTTGGGAAAGTGGAGGGACAAATTCAAAGAATTTGCTCCTTGTCACTTTGCAGGTACTTTTCCTCATAGGTTTGTGTATGGATATCAGACAAGGACAGTACTGGTCTCAGTCTTGTGACCTTTAACTGCTGAATATTCTGCATTATTATTAACTTTATTAGGTTAAGTGGGTAAAGAAAGGGCAGCCCGGCTAAAAATGTGAACCATTCTCCTCCATTCATCAATTTCAGGAGTGGAAGGGAAGCAAATATTGTTTAAATTACTGATTATTTCAATGTTTTAACCTTGGTGCATCTGGATAATTTTGATTAAAAGTGTTGAAAGTAAAGACGGACTTAAAAAGTTCCAGGTTTTCACAAGATTCAAGTATTACGAGTGGGATACAGACTTGAAAAGCAATGCATAAATCAAAAAGCGCGTAAATCAAACATATGCTAGGTACCACACGCGACTACGCTGCCATACGATGCCGGACAGAAATTTGAGCGCGCTATTCCGAAAATGGGAGCATCATTCATATACTTATTAAAGTGTGTGTGTGTGTGTGTGAGATTTTGCTTTGATTCACATCTCCTCAAAAACCCGACGCCGAAACGGTGAAGTTTTTGTACATATTCTGTTAGAGATTTACCTCATGATTTAAAACATTCCAGAATCTGTAAATTTGGTTAATTATTTCCCAAGTTTTTCACTAAACTTGTTCACAAATCTGACTTTTATTTCAAAATCTAACTGCCGGCCAGCAGATGACGTCACAATGTCTTTGGTCGTGGCCCATCTGGCCCGTGGGCCAGCCATTCCCCCCCCCCCAAAAAAAGCTCTGGATTAAAGCAGCTGCTGCCAACGCGCAGGCGCACTGTTTTCCACAAGATACGTCACCACCCTCCCCCACCCCGTTCTTCACAAGGCACAGAAAGAAGGAGCAAGTTCTGCAGATCCCGAGGTCACCGGAGGTCTCCGGCGCTCACGAGCTTTTGAAGAACTTTCTCCTCGCGGCCTGCGCTGCGAGTGAAGTCACGCCCCTCCCCCGCCCCCTCTGCTAACCGCTCCTATCCTGTTCTCCCCCGCACTGCTACCCGCTCCGGGTTTCCAAATAGTCAGACCCTGTACTCTCTTTCTCTCCCCGGCGCAGAGAGTGAAGTCACATCCCTCCCCTGCTCTCTCCCTCCCGCTGCTAACCGCTCCTATCCTGCTCCTCCCCCACGCTGTTACCTGCTCCAGGTTTCCAGAGAGTCGGGCCCTGTACTCTCTCTCTCTTTCTCTCTCCCTGGGCTATCTCCGCTTTTCACAGCCCACTCACTCGCCTGGCTCCCCTCCACCTCTCCCCCCTCCTCTATCCCCACCCTCCTCACCCCCCACTCTCTCCCCTCTACTCTCTCGCCCCCCCCCACCCCCACTCTAACCCCCCCTCTCCCTCTGCCCCCTCCTCTCTCTCTACCCCCCCTCTAGCCCTCCCCTCCCCCCTGTGTGTGTGTGTGACATGTGACGCCGCAGGCCCCCCCCCCAACCGCACGTTGGGGGGACGGGACCCAAAAGGTCCCTTTTGGTCTAGTGTACATTAAACTTTTGTTGTAACCAATCAAGCGTGTTATTCTAGAAGCATGTAAATCAAACGCATGTAAATCGTGAGGTGCCTGTACTAGTTTAATCTGTTCAAAATGTTCAATATAATTATGGAATCATGAAAATCGTACTTTCATTAGTTATTTTGCTAGTGCTGAATTCTTACAGCCTTGAAAAATAAGACAGAAAAATAAATATAGCAAGCAGAACATAAGTATCAATATATTTTTGCTGCTATTTTCTTGAACACGATTAGTAGTTCATGTTTTCAAAACACATGATCATTGCCATTTCTCAGTGGCCTTTGATAGCTTTTAAATCAACTAACAACTAAATCAACATAACAGACCAATCTGAGGGAGGTGGGAATTGCACCAATTAGTTGGAATGCTTCTCAGAGCTGGGACCAAATTCCTCATGGAAAAATGTACTCATGCTGTGGAATGATGTATAAAGTATTTTGCCTGAGAACGGAGCAAAGGAAGGCAGTATTAAAAATGTGAAAAGGGGTGCAAAAGAAAATTAGGAAGATAAACAGCACCATAACATAATCAGGTTTCCAAATAAAACCAAATACAGGGAGGTCTGAGACAGGTTTATATTTCTTGTAACCAAATGTAAGTGAATTAAACAACATTCCTCAGCTCTTGAATTCTAATATTCCTTCAGAACCTTCTTCTCCTTTCCTTTGACTGTAACTCTCCCCATGTTTTCACTATCTCTTCTAATCTTCTCGTCCCTGATTCAGACCGATTAGTCCTTGGCTTTCAACTTCCCAAGTTTCCACCTTACCCAAGCCTGGTCTGTTAAGCTCGTCTGCTGCCCTCGCGCCTGTACTCAGGTGTTTGGTCAGTATCCTCAGGACCCTAACTCCTATCTCCAGACTGATAATCCAACTAGATCTCTTCTTCTAATTATAGGTTAATTAATTGCTAACTTTCAACACAACACAAACTTCCCAAATGTTTCCACTGCACACTCACTCTCAGCCAGCCTCCATAGATATAGCATGGAAACAGGCCTTTTGACCCAACAAGTCCACACCGACCAGCGATCACCTGTACACTGGCACTATCCTACACACAAGCAACAATTTACAAAAGCCAATTAAGGTACAGATCTGCACGTCTTTGGAGTGTGGGAGGAAAAAGGAGTACCCAAAGAAAACCGGCGTGGTCACAGGGAGAACGTACAAATTCCGTACAGACAGCACCTGTAGTCAGGATCGAACCCGGGTCTCTGCGCTGCAAGGCAGCAACTCTATCACTGTGTCACCCATTTTGAACTAACAGCAGTCAGTTTACTAAGCTCAACATATTCATACCTGCTGACAAGGACGATGTTGTTGCAGTTTGACGAAATGACCTATACCTTACAGAAGCCAAATGCCAGCTCTAAGACACTAACACCCTCCAGTGAACCACAAGACTATATTCAACGCTAATCTCTCTGCCTTGTTTCACTTTTTTCTATCCATGTTAATCAGATAAAAATACACTTTCAGAGGGCTATACCCATGTGTGCATTAAGCAAGCTTTACAGAAATTAGATAATATCTTGTAACAGTCCAAGGGAATTTTCCAGATCATAAGAAATTAACTAACATCTCTTATTCACGACATTATTAGCTGAATCCAAATGTTCATTTATTTAGGGCTATCTAATTGGCCACAAATTCCCAGACCATGTTTTTCTACCTTACCTGATGAATGCATTTTCAAAAAAAAATTTAATGGGTAAATAGTTGTGCTTTGGGAAATAGGTCTTGAAACAAAGGCACCACATAAATGCAAATGTATAATACTGACACAACAAATAATAAGATATCTTTATATGCAGATGATATTCTGATTTATATTACTAAGCCGGAATGTAGTATTCCCAAGTTATTCAATGTTATAAATTAATTTAGCGTATTTTCAGGATATAGGATTAATTGGAATAAAAGTGACATTATGCCTATAACTGGTATAAATGTAAATATACTACAAAAATACCCATTAAAAATAGTTACAGATAAATTTAAATATTTAGGAATCAATGTGTCTAAATCCTATAAATTATTAATTAAAGCTAATTATTATCAATTATTAGAGAAACTTAAAAAAAACATTTCATATTGGAAAACACTCCCTATATCTATGATCGGTAGGATTAATGCTATAAAGATGATTTTTTTACCACAATTGTTATATTTATTTCAGGCAATTCCTTTTTTTCTCCCAAAACGTTTTTTAAAAAAAATTGATACTATAGTTAATAATTTTGTCTGGGATTACAAAAGTCATAGAATAAGTAAAAAACACTTATGTAAGTCTAAGATAAATGGAGGGCTGGCACTTCCAAATTTTCTATATTACTTTTGGGCAGTCCAGATTAAGAATATGAATTTTTGGTGGGTAAATATGGATGTTGAACCAATGTGGTTAAAAATGGAAAAGGAAGACTGTTTACCTTTCAATATAGAGTCGATTATTTTCGCACCAAAGGAAGTACAAAAAAAGACTTATAGGGACAACCCTATAATTCATAATAATAGGCGTATTTGGAAACAGATAGTTAAGACCCTATATCTGGATAATCTTTCTTTTAGGTTACCAATTAGGAATAACCCACTGTTTAAACCCTCAATCTTAGATGCGGGGTTTAGACTGTGGGAGGATTCAGGAATTAAAAGGATAGGACACCTTTATAGAAATGGAAATTTTTTATTATTTGAAGAGTTACAAGATATTTTTGGATTACCTTCACAACACCATTTTAGGTATTTACAAATTAGAGATTTTATTAAATGTAACACACAAGACTATAAAAAAAAAGAACCAGGCTTATTAGATGAGCTGTTTAATTTACATCCAAATACGGATAAGCTTATAGCTTATATATACAATATTATTTTAGATAAAGAGAACCCAACAACTGAAACATATCGTCAAGCTTGGGAAAATGAAATTGGATTACCTATAACAAAAGAAACTTGGGAAGAATGCTTACAAAGAATACATTGGTGTTCTTTGAATGCCAGACACACACTGATACAATTTAAAGTTATATATAGATTACACTACTCGAAAACCAAATTAAAAAGTATCTTTCCTAGTCTCTCCTCTATTTGTGATAAATGTAAGAATCTTGAAGCAAATTTAATACATAGTTTGGTAACGTGTCCACGGTTGAATTATTATTGGATTGAAATTTTTAAAGTTATTTCGGAAGTTCTTAAGGTTGAACTCGACCCAGACCCAAAATTAATAATATTCGGAATCCCGGAGCCAAATTTGGTACTCACAGTTAATCAAAGAAATTTTTTTGATTACTGTTTAATAATAGGGAAAAAAATGATACTTAAATTTTGGAAGGGAACATTATCCCCAACAATTAAAATGTGGAAAGCAGAGATGTTGGAGACGTTGAATTTGGAAAGAATTAGATTTGTCCTTTTGGACAGGTATAATTCTTTTGAATCGATATGGTCTCCATATATACAGTATTTAGAGAAGTAGCTATTCTTGGAATCACGGCTCGACGACACCCTACGGATCCGATGCGAATAACTTACTTATATTTGATATTATTGTGCATTTATTAGAGATATTTCTGAATGAAATAGTATTTCGTATAATGACTTTAGTTTTTGTTTATATATATGTAATATTTTTGTTTTTCAAATTTTCTTTTTTTTTTTTTACGGTTGAAGTATGTGGGAAGAATTTTTTATTCCTTTTTATTTACTCTTTTTTCTTTTCTCTTTTATATATCTTTTTCTTTATTTCCAAAAAATAGAAGATATTAAGTATTGATATGTTATTTGTAGTAATATTGAATTAAGGTGTTAGTTTATAAAGTAAGCTTTACATTGTAAACGGTTTACTTCAAATAAATAAATATTACACATAAACCAATAAAAAATAAATAAATAAATTTAAAAAAAAGCAAATCTTCCTCTTCAATGACAGACAAGTTGTGCGTGCAATAGTTACTAAATAAAATATTTCATAATAACCTATATAGTATTCACATCGTGTCAAATTTAAACTTCAAAATAAAGCAGAAATCAGGAAATTAATAATTACCCAGAATTCTTGGGCTCATTTTCTCGCGGACTGCCACCTTTCAGTTTCCTAACTAGCTTTTCACTACTGCGTCTAATGGAAGCACGAAGCTTGCTGAAGGAACCACTACGTTTCAGAGATCCAGTTCCATCCTGTAAGCCAAATAATAGAGGGTGTAAATGCCAAGTCTACCGTAACAGGATCAATGTAACTTTAAGTGTGAACATTAACAGATCCTGCGCAAGAAACTGTTAAGAGAAACATTACAACATATCTTTTCATAACATTACCGATGTGTTTTAGATTAATCGGTGCCAACTATACAAGTGCTGATGTTAATGTTTTGCATGAATATACAAGTTATTATATGCAAATGCTTATTTGTAACATCATTATTCTGTTTTTTAAGAAACATCAATTATCCATTTAAATAACATTTGTCTATAGAATATGCCAATTATTTGAAAAACGACTGCTGACAACAGCTGTTAGAAATCTGGTCTCAATATTGGATTACACATTGTGTACACAGTCTTTTTCAACAAGATCAGCAGTTCTACGTTACTAAGTTGTGATGGTCAATATATATTGCATTATTCATGCACTTTCTCCCATGAAATGCTGAAAGAAAGCATTATCAGCATGTTTATATTCTGAATAGAAATTCCGACATTTATCATTCCACATATAAATAAAATGGCGCCGTATTTAGATCAAATACCTTTGCATTGATTTGAAAAAACTATAAACAAAAAAAAATCAAATTCACATCTGTTGCATTTTCTTACAGAAATAATTTACCTTCTTAATAGTTCTGTGCTCTCCATTAGAACACATTTATGCTTGGGAGTACACATTAAAAATTCTAGTTGAAATGAATGAACCAACACCCAGAACAATAACACAATCTAACAACCTTTTACATAAAATAAACCCGATTCCAACTGAGATTGGCTTTAGCTGAAGCACAAATTAGTGTTTCTCCTCAACACGTTTCATTTAATTGGCTCTCAATGGCTGAATCAATTGTAAAGAGCCAATTGGAGTGCGATGACTGAGGTAGAAATATTATTGCAGTTCAAGAATTAAGCACAATCGGTATATTTTCCAGCTGAATGTAGGAATGCTCAGAGACACAAATAGATGTTAAACAGGTGTTAAAGGTTTTTAAATAAATCTTATTCGTCATCTTGTTGATAAAATGCACAAACATTATGCACCTGATCTTCATGGTAAAAACGACAGAATTTTAGATTTTGTTTCATGATCATGTGCAATAATGCACATTTATTAACATATCAAGGTTTCTTGAACAATTCCGTACAGACAGCACCTGTAGTCAGGATCGAACCCGGGTCTCTACGCTGCAAGGCAGCAACTCTATCACTGTCAACGTTTTATTTGGCTCTGCGAAATTACTTTCATCATAAGGTTATTTTGAATGCCATGTATATTTCTGGTCTCCAAAGTATGGAAACTTTCTGGAAAGCTCAAAAATCATTTGCATGAACAGGAAGAACACAAGGTTTGATCAATAAATGCACAAGGTTCCATCAGAAAATAATGACTAAGGCCCTTTTCCCGGATAAAAGGGATTCAAAAGGATAGTTGCAAAGAAATTTCCACTTGAGTGTATTAAATTACAGGTCATGAGCTATAAAACAACAGTATGAATTCATTAGAAATCTCTTCATCTGGTGAGCAACTGGAATGTGGAACTTCTTTCACTTAGAGTAATTTGGGTGAATAACGTATGAATTTTAAAACAATAAAATGCAGGAAAATATTGACAGTTAAGACATGGGAAGAAGCTTGTGTGGAGCAGAAATGCTAAATATCCTTTTTGATACTGCAGATGTTATGTAATATTTGCCAATACTGTTTGCAAGAAGACATACAACTTTCCATGAGGGATTAAATCCTGCCTTTCCAATTTAAAAAATGTGATAATTTTGAACATATATTTTAGATAAGCTATATATTACATGAAATTAAATATCATAATATCGAAGGCATTCTTTCCTCCAGGGATACTTCAAAATTACAAGGTGCATAATTAAAGAGCTTCATTAAAATACATAATCTATGGGCCAGAACAAATCAATGTTGATCGTTAGTAATTGCACTAACATGTCCTTAATTCTGACGCCTATGTTACAGTCTACATTATAGAGAAGAAGCATATCTTACAATTATGTATAGAGCGGAACTGCAGATGCTGGTTTATACCGAAGATAGACACAAAGTTTTTGAGTAACCCAGGAGGACTGACGGCATCTCTGGAGAAAAAGGATTGGTGATGTTTCGGGTCAGGACCCCTCTTTAGACATATTTATGTCTGAAAAAGGGTCCCGACCCGAAACGTCACCCATCCTTTTTCTTCAGAGATGCTGCCTAACCTGCAGATTTACTCCTGCACTTTGTGTCTATCTTCAGTAATTTACAATGATGTCACTGCAAATGTACATATAGCAAGCCTTGGTGTTCTCGAATTTCAATTTAGAGTGCAGGAGAAAAGGAAGCATTACAAAGCAGTTCACAGAGACAAAAGACAAATAAGTTAGATACTGAGCTAGTTTATTGAGAGTTAGAAAGGAGACAATTACACACACCTCCAGACAATTAAGAATCCATTAGAAAGTAGTTAAATTCTCCAAAGAGAATACACAGTTCACCCAGAATTAAAAAAGCACTTATCAACAATAGTTTCATAGAGTAGACCACAAGAGTTTAAATGAGCACATAAAGAACATGCCTAGATTTTAGGGAAATTCTAGCTGTACACAATCATGCATTTTAATATTTTCCTAATTTTAAAGCAGTAATTTTACAAGGCAAATCAATACATCTGTCTTGTAGTTACATGAGTTACCAAATGGAGACTCAAATGAATGCAACACAAGCCTGATAACCAATAGACAGGTGACTGTGCAGTTAATTAACTTAGCATTAGACATGTATTCTCATGCTAGAGTTTATGTCCTCCATGATAGGTAGACTGCTGACATTGGTATAAATGGTTGATTTAGTCAATTGTGGTAATGAAT
Organism: Raja brachyura; assembly: GCA_963514005.1. The sequence continues at coordinate 46,746,533 of OY740789.1, read as the reverse complement.
TGATTTTCAGAGGGGAAGAAGTAACAAAAATACAATAAGCTACTGCAGAATTACAACAACATTGGAAATGTTCTCTGTAAACAAAGTGCAACTAAGACAATGTTACATATTGCAGTAAGCAGAGGGTTGTTAAAAGCCTGAAGATGGTGCATGCCATCAAGTCGGAAACAGAATTAGTATCACAAAAGGCATCTATGCCTGTCAGACACAAATGGAGGGGAAAAAGAGTCTTAACTGTGGCAGAATCTTCAACAGTTTCAATTGTTAAATACATGGACAGTATTTCCAGGTCAAACTTTCTACTCACCACTTAATAAATCCAGCATCTTTGCTTAAATTACAAAACATACCTATTGCTTTTATATATATACAGCATTGAAAGAGCAAAGCAAACAGAGGGAAAGAAAAAGGATAGTACTTGGGAAGAGGGGTGGGATGCAATCAGGAGCCAACATGTGGGTGGGTGGGAAAGAGACAGGGAGTGCAAGAGACAGAGAAAGACGCAGAGATGTAATGCTGAGGCTCTATGAGATGTTGGTCATGCCACATTTGGAGTACTGTGAGCAAATTTGGGCCCAATATCTGAGGAAGGATGTGCTGGCTGTGAAGAGGGTCCAGAAGAGATTTACACAAATGATTCCTTCCAGGAATGAGTGGGTTAGCATATGATGAACGTTTGACAGCACTGGGCCTCTACTTGCTGGGGTTTAGAAGGTTGAGGAGGGAACTCATCGAAACTTACAGAATAATGAAAGGCATAGAGCGGATGTGGATGTATGACCAGAGGTCATAAACTCAGAATTAAAGGGTGCTCTTTTAGAAAGGAAGTGAGGAGGAAATCCTTTAGTCAGAGGGTAGTTAATCTGTGGAACTTATTGCCACAGAGACCTGTGGAGACAAAGTCAGCGGATATTTTTAAGGCAGAGATAGACAAATTCTTGATTAGAACGGGTGTCAAGGGTTATGGGGAGAAAGCAGGAAAATGGTATTAGGGGGCAGAGATCAGCCCTGATTGAATGGCGGAGTAAATTCGATGGGCCAAATGGCCTAATTCTACTCGTATAACTTGTGAACATGACAGAGAAAGAGGGGGAAAAGAGAATGGTAATTGGGGGGTGCTGGCAGATGGTGGGAGAAATGGGAGTACTAGGGAGGGGGTGTATTACTTGGAGTTGTAGAATTCAACATTCATACCTTTGAATTGTAAGCTACGCAAGCTCCCCTCTATTTAAACTTTCCTCTGCATGGCAGAACTTGTCCTCACCCTTCACAAATTCTCTTTTGACTCATCTCACTTTCTATGGTACAGTAGTTTAGCTATGGGCACTTGGATGGGCCCCAGCTATGCCTGTCTTTTTATTAGGTATGTCGAACAATATGTTCCAAACATACCAGGCACTGTTCCCCAAGTCGTTACATCGACGACTGCATTAGGGCTGACTCCAGCACCATGTCAATGGTGGTCATGAACTGAGTTTCAGGTGGGAAATAGTAACAAAAATACAATAAGCTACTCTGCAAAATTACAACAGCCTTGGAAAAATTCTTTGTAAACAAGGTGTATCTTAGACAGTATTATATTTTGCAGTAGTGCAGGGAGTTGTTAAAAGTCCAAATGCCTCCAGATGCAGGGTCAGTTTCCTCCAAGCTGTTATCAGGCAACTTTACGGTCCTCTCATCAGCTAGGGTATGACCCTGACCTCCTATCTATTTAATTGGAGACCTGTGCACTAAATCAGTCTTTATTCAGACTCTGTCTTGCACTAAATGTTATACTCTTTATCCTTTTTCTGTGTATTGGACGGCTTGACTGGATAGCACGCAATCAAAAGCTTTTCACTGTATCTCAGTACATGTGACAATAATAAACTATAAACTAAACTAAGCCATTCAAGCTGGAAGCCAAATTAATATCATAAATAGCATCTATGCTTATCAGACAAAAAGAAGGGAAGCACCATGAATCCTGTGCATATTAATCTACTGGATCATCCTACCATGATGGTCCTTACAGATATCATCCATTGCCTGGGGTGGAAGATTGCAACCTGGTCCGCCCTGTTTCGACAAATGAAATCAACCCGGCGTGCACAATCAAATAAGATCAAATAGAACAAGTTGTCCTATAACTTTAAGCTGTGCACGCCATAAGCAAGAAGAAGAAGATCCATTGCCTACCCTCATCAATCATCTTCATCACCTCTTCAAAAAACACAATCAAATTTACAGATATAACCTACCCTAATTAGGCCATTCTCTTCCAAACAGTAAATCCTATTCTCCTGACTTTGTCTAGGCGACTGGAGAGGACAGTCAGATCTTTGTTAAGCCCCCAGCAATCTCCTTTTTCGCCTCTTTCAATAACCTGGCACAAATCAAATCAGATCCCGAGGACTTGTCTACCTCAGAAGAATCCAACACCACCTCCTCCTTGATCTCGAAATCTCCCGGCAAATGTTTATACCCAACACTGATCTCACTACCCCGCCACTTTACCTCCCCCTTGACTCCATCCAAGGACCCAAGCAGTCTTTCCAGGTGCGGCAGAGGTTCACCTGCACCTCCTCCAACCTCATCTATTGCATTCACTGCTCTAGGTGTCAGCTGCTCTACATCGGTGAGACCAAGTGAAGGCTTGGCAAACGCTTCGCCCAACACCGTTCGCAATAAACAACCTGATCTCCCGGTGGCTCAACACTTCAATTCCCTCCCCCATTCGGTCCTGGGGCTCCTCCATGGCCAGAGTGAGGCCCACCGTAGTTTACACCCCAGCGGTATGAACATTGACCTCCAAATTTAGGTAGTCCCTGCTTTCTCCTTCTTTCCCCTCCCCAGCTCTCCAACAGTCTCCGCCTCTTCCTTTGTTCTTCCCGCCTCCCCCACATCAGTCTGATGAAGGGTCTTGACCCGAAACGTCGCCCATTTTCTTCGCTCCATAGATGCTGCCTCACCCGCGGAGTTTCTCCAGCATGTTTGTCTACCTTCACTACCCTGCCGGTACTTCTCCTTGGTGAATATGATGCAAAGTTCTCGTTTTGCCTTGGGGTACATTCTCTGACTCAAGCATCAGGTCCTTCCTTTATCCTTGAGTGGTTCTAACCTCTCCATAGTCACCCTCTTATGTTTAATGATTTTCTTGAATCTGACCTGCCAATGCCATTTCATGGCCCCTTCTGGTCCTCCTAATTCCTTGCTTGAATTCTTTCCTGCTTTCTTTATATTCCTCAGAGGCATTATCTGATTTCATCCCCAAGCTTACATATGCTTCCTTTTTGACCAAATTTATAATCTCTCTCATATCCAAGAATCCCTTACCTTGCCACCCTTGTTCCTCCTGCTTACCAGAACATCCAGTCCTGAACACTGGTCAGCTGGTCCTCCATAAAATGAAGGACCAAAAAAAATCACAATTTTTTTTACTATCCTACTTTATTTCTGGGCGAGAATCCTGCTGACTCATCTTGTCAATACCATTGTTTCTGGGTGTTAGGACACCAGACAGCAAGCAAGAGCAAACTTCATGCCAGAACTTAGTACATAATTGTTTTAAAAATAAAGTATCAAGTATGATTGCTGCTGACTATAAAATTTCACGAAGGGTAATTTTGATGTAAATCCCTTAGTTTGTGGTAGCATATGCAAGAAATCATATAGAATTAAAATACAAATGTTCATTAATTCTTAAGGTGAAGATAACAAAGAAATTAGCTATAATGTGTATTAATATAAAAATAACCTTTGCACTAATATAACAATTTTTACTGATTAGATTATTTTTTGAAAAAAGTTATCATAATGACTATTAAAATGAAAATCTGTAGTTGATAAATGGATCCAGTTACACTTAAGACAATTTTTTTAATTTTCTTACATTCAAGACATGCAAACTTAACAGATGGTTAAGAAAAGCACAGACCTTAAGGGAAAATAACTTAAATAGCCAGTATTATGAGCAGCAATGGTCAATTAAAAATTTCATAGTTAATTATTTTGTAATCTGAAAGGCATTTCTAACAGCCGAAATGGCAGTGAAAGGAAGAAATGACCCAGAAATAGTGTTAACTATAATGTATACTTGAAAATACAAAAATCCACATGGAAAAAAATACTTAAAACTCATATTTACATAAAATTTACAGCAAGGTGATTATATACTGAAAAGGTGAGCAAGCCAAATACAAGATAAATTAAGAATTGTACAGTACACAGTACCAACAAAAATACAAATTTACAAAAGATAAACCTCTAGTCTCTGGATTTCTTCTGGAAATTCAAAAGGAAAAAGACAAGTTAGTCAAAAGATATTCTGGCCATTTCACATGCTAGTTAGATATCCGTTTCTTTGTCAACACAAGGCTAAGATATATTAACTATCAGACATTAATTAAAAAACAGAAGTGATAAATGTTATGCACAAAAGAATACACTACTTATTTTCTGCATCAAGTACTCAAATACTTCAAATTGATTTACTCCTTCCTCAAATACGAAATTACATTAACCAATTTTGTGAAATATGATAAATCAAGTAGTTTCCCAAGCAAAATATGTGCAGGTATCAACTGCATTTTTTGGGTGTACACTACCTTAGTTTAGTATTTAATTTAATTTTCTTGCAAATAAGTTATCCTGCTTACAAAATGTTACATATAATTGTGAACACAGTTATTCATCAAAATATGGTTAGAGAAATTCAAAGCACAATATTTAGTCATATACTGTATGTGGTTCTGCAATCACCACGAGTGCTTATTTATATAGAATATTGTCCTTTTTTTAAACTTTAAAATTAGTTTGAAAGCATTTGCAAATGATTCAACAAGCCAAAGAGCCATGATTAATGGTAAGATACTAGGAATTATTGATGAAGATTGTTGGACAGTAGAAAAGGTGATTGAGGCAGTATAATAAATACTTGCCTTTATTGGATGAGAGCCAAAACTACAAAAACACAGAGGTCCTGTTAGAACATTAAAAGTGACAACGCAAGTAGATAGAGTGATTAAATGGTATGCTTGCCTTAAGAGATCAGGGCATTGAGTTAAGTCAGAAATTCATGTTGCAGCTTTATAGGACTTTGGTTAGGCCTAATTTACAGCTATTGTTTCTGCCACGTCCTAAACCCTATGTGAAATAAATTTATATATGCTATTGGCAACACAGTTTTTTCTGCTATGTTATTCAAATCAAACGCTGAAAATTACTGGATTCTGAGATGTGAAATTTCAATAAACATAAAACTGACAGAGCATCACAGTAACTTCAGTTTGAAGTTGAGCTGTACTTTAGTTTGAAGTAATTTGAACTGTACTTCACCTTTGATCGTAATTAGAAGCAAAATGGTCTACTCAGTCCTATGCTGCCCTGCCATTCAATTAGATCACGGTGGATCAGGCCATTATAACCAGTTCTGTGTTCCCATCTACCTCCAGTAACCTTTCAACTCCCTGCTTAATGAGGACTTTTCAAGGTACCAGCAGACAAGCGTTCCGATTCATGCTTCCATTATCCACTAAGGAAGCGAATTCCAAAGACTTAAAACACTCACAAAATATGAATGCAATCATATTTTTACACATGGATATTGCCAATTTAATGCACTAAAATCTGATGGTGTTAAAGATATTTATTAACACCTTTTACTAATGTTTCAATATTCTCTGTCTGTATTTGTGGACTGTGTACTGTACTTACCCCATTCCACTCCACGCCCATACTCACTTCCTCGCCACCATCAGGACCACTCTCATATTTTACCACATCCACATTCAGACTTTCACGGCTTCTTCTTTTCTCTATACTTTCAGGATCATTAAGTACTTCAGCTACTTTTTGTTTGTGGATATTATCAAGACCCTGGGGAACAAAGGTATGAATGTTATTTGAATTGTTTCCATGACAAAATTATGTTAAATTGCAAATAACTAACATTTTGTTAAGAAACCAGCATATATATGAATAAAGCTTTAATGTAAATACACTACAGAATTACACAGCATTAATGCTGTGTAGCTATAAAAAAAAGAAACCTTTCCATTTATATTATGCCTGCAATTGAAACTCAAAATGCTTTGTGAGCAAAGTACCAGTCCATGCATAAATATAGGAACAAGATCTGCAGATGCTGGTTTATACCAAAGGTAGACATAAAGTGCAGGAGTAACTCAGCGGGTCAGACAGCATCTCTGCAGGTAAACGATAGATCCTTTACTACCCGACACACTGAGTTACTCCGGAATTGTGTCTTTCATGCATATTTCATGCATATACTTCAAAGCAGCGGCGTGAAAAACACAGAACCAATAGCCAGAGTAAGATAGTAAGGCTCACAAAGATTAGAACTACCAGATGATCATTTATATTATGAGGGTTGGGAGCGGAGGGCATGTAATCCCTCATCGTAACTCCTCATAAAATAAAGATCAAACTTCGAACAGGTAAGTTCTCGTTTAATCTTACTATTTTACTTCGGAGTCACCTGAGTGACTACGTGAAGATTTTAAAGCTCTGTGATTTTCATGCCGTAGATCATTCCATACGACACACTGCTTCAATTTACCCAGTAGTGAGCACACACACATATATAATATTTATTTATTCCTTTTTTAATAATAATAATACGAAAAATAATAACCCTCTATCCCAGGGGAAATAACAACAAATGTTATGCAACAAAGCAAACAATTTTGAACAGAACCCAACACAGCATGTGCAACTCTGGCACTGTAACAACAGGTTTATCATAAAACTAGGAAAGTTTCTTTTTTAGACCATCCTGCAGTCTCCAAAATTTGGTCGAGCAGCACGTCCTGCACCTTCGCCGCGGACATTGATACCGCCCTTGTGGAGTGAGATTTATACACATCAGTGTCTACTCCAGTTAATCCAGAACCGGTTTATCCATCTAGAAATAGTTTGTACTGTCACTTTTATATGTTTCTTGTGGGTAATGAACATTGGTGTCTCACAATCTCGGAGACTCTTAATTCAATATATATTAATTCAGATGCTTAACCACACACAATGTTTAGTTGACAGCGCATGTCTTAAAGATTACATTGGTTCCAGCCTTTCTTCGCTTGCTTTGATCATTGACATAAAACGTTATTTTATCTACCGACTACTGTATACAATCTAACCACAACATTTATAATATTTGTACTCATTGTGCTGATATTAATGGTATGAACATAACCACTTTAAATATTAACTTCTGAAAAGACAGTGTCGTAATTGGAGTCCATTGCCGAAGCAATATGAGAACTATACTGACATCCCAGATTTCTGAATATCTGGGTTTTTTTAATTAAAATTCCTCTCGTAAATTGGGATATTAACAGATGAGACCCGACAGTTGTCGATTCTGAAATAGTCCTAAATAGGAGGACAAAACACTCCGAGCTCCATTCATGGTACTATAACTCGGGTGCAACATAACAAGGAACTCCAATACATCCGATATATTTGCAGTATGATAAAATATATCTGACTGTATACAAAAAGATTTCCCATTCCTTATATGACACATATATTGTTTCTTAGTGCTATCTCTCCAAGCTGCAGTTATGACATCCATGGTCCTATCCGACATTCCATCAGAACCTGCAGATTAACAAATAATACGGTCATTAGCAATCAACAGACACACAACCCCGAGGCAGTCTTCATTGTTGCGGGTGACTTCAATCACTCTAACCTGAAGACTGTACTCCCCAAATTCCACCAGCATGTCTCCTTCCCCACTAGAGTAGACAAGACACTGGACAAAGTCTACATCAACATGGCTGAAGCTTACAAAGCCATCCCCCTCCCCCACCTTGGTCAGTCTGATCACATCTCATTGTTCCTGCTCCCTAAGTACTCCCCACTCATCAGACGGGTTAAACCAACTGTGAGGACAGTTAAAGTCTGGTCAGAGGAAGCGGACTTCACACTTCAGCAGTGTTTTGGAAACACTGACTGGAAGGCGTTTACAGCCCAGGCCACCCTGGACTCCCACACGGACATTGACTCCTACACATCCTCTGTTCTGGACTTTATAAACTCCACCATCAATAGTGTCACCTCCCTCAAACAGGTGACCATATTCCCGAATCAGAAGCCATGGATGAACAGCGAGGTCAGGCTACTGCTGAAAGCACGGGACACCGCTTTCAGGTCAGGCGATGCTCGAGCCTACAGTTCAGCCAGGGCTAACCTGAAGAGGGGCATCAAGAAGGCCAAGCACTGCCATAAGCTCAGGATTGAGGAGCACTTCAACAACAACTCCGACCCCCGACGCATGTGGCAAGGCATCCAGGCCATCACGGACTACAGACCCGCCAACACCACCCCCACATCCAGCGACGCCTCCTTCCTTGAGGAGCTCAATCACTTCTATGGCCGCTTCGACAGGGACAATCTAGAGACAGCCATCAAGGCTGTGCTACCTGCCGATCACCAACCCCTCACACTCACCCCCTACGACGTATACGTGGCACTGAGTAGGACTAATGCACGTAAAGCTGCTGGCCCTGACGGCATCCCCGGGCGCGTGCTCAGGGTCTGTGCGGCGCAGCTGGCAGACGTCTGGACTGATATCTTCAACCTGTCACTTGCCCAGGCAGTTGTCCCCACGTGCCTTAAAACCACCTCCATCGTGCCAGTGCCAAAACACTCCACTGCAGCAAGCCTCAACGACTTCCGCCCAGTTGCACTTACCCCCATCATCACCAAGTGCTTCGAGAGGCTGGTCCTGGCACACCTCAAAAGCTGCCTACCCCCCACACTGGATCCCTATCAGTTTGCCTACCGCAAGAACAGGAGTACGGAGGATGCCATCTCAACGGCACTTCACTCCGCCCTCTCCCACCTCGACAACAGAGACACTTACGTAAGAAAACTGTTCATCGATTACAGCTCAGCATTCAACACCATCATACCATCAAAATTGATCACCAAACTCGGTAACCTGTGCATCGCTCCTTCCCTCTGCAACTGGATACTGGACTTTCTAACCAACAGACCCCAGTCTGTTAGGTTAGACAAGCACACCTCTTCAACCCTCACCCTGAACACCGGCGTTCCACAGGGCTGTGTGCTGAGCCCCATCCTCTACTCCCTCTTCACCTATGACTGCACACCTGTACATGGTACTAACACCATCAAGTATGCAGATGATACAACGGTGATTGGCCTCATCAGCAACAACGATGAGTCGGCCTACAGGGAGGAGGTCCAGCACTTAGCAGCATGGTGCGCTGACAACAACCTGGCCCTTAACTCCAAGAAGACCAAGGAGCTCATTGTAGACTTCAGGAAGTCCAGGGGCGGCACGCACACCCCCATCCACATTAACGGTACGGAGGTGGAACGTGTTTCTAGCTTCAGGTTCCTGGGAGTCAACCTCTCCGACGACCTCTCTTGGACCCACAATACCTCAACTCTGATCAAGAAGGCTCACCAGCATCTCTTCTTCCTGAGGAGACTGAAGAAGGTCCATCTGTCTCCTCAGATCCTGGTGAACTTCTACCGCTGCACCATCGAGAGCATCCTTACCAACTGCATCACAGTTTGGTATGGCAACTGCTCTGTCTCCGACCGGAAGGCATTGCAGAGGGTGGTGAAAATTGCCCAACGCATCACCGGTTCCTCGCTCCCCTCCATTGAGTCTGTCCAAATCAAGCGTTGTCTGCGGAGGGCGCTCAGCATCGCCAAGGGCCTCTCTCACCCCAACCATGGACTGTTTACCCCCCCCCCCCCCCCCCGGAGGCGCTACAGGTCTCTCCGTTGCCGAACCAGCAGGTCCAGGAACAGCTTCTTTCCGGCGGCTGTCACGCTACTCAACAACGTACCTCGGTGACTGCCAATCATCCCCCACCCCCCCCCGGACACATTATTATTTATTCAAATCATTTGCTGTGTCGCTCTTCCAGGGAGATGCTAAATGCATTTCGTTGTCTCTGTACTGTACACTGACAATGACAATTAAAATTGAATCTGAATCTGAATCTGAATCATGTAATGGATGACTTCTGCTGTTACTGGATGTACCAACAATTACTGCACCTGGGATTTGTCATGAATGTCTGAAGCATCAATGGGAACAATGGCTGTGTAGTAATGGTCCCTAGATAAGGGACGTATCAGATATTAACTGACAAGAACAGATACTACACTTGATCTTAGCCAAAAGGCTGAGAACAATACCAATTTGGAACCACCAAACGCCTGCGGCGGAGACTTGCTCTATTTTGGTGACACATTGTCTAATCAGACAAAATGGGGAAAACATAAAAGACTATACTTCCCCAATGTAACGAGAATGCATCCACCGCTAATGCTCCTGGGTCTGACTCCCACGAGACACATTTAGACCACTGGAGATTTAATCCAGACACAACAGATCAACATTTGGTACACATACCAAATGACAATCTTTTTGAAACTTTTTTGAATTTTAACATTCATTCTGTCATTGCACTTTCGTGATCTGTTGTCTTACCACAATATTGTATTCGCCCACAGTTGTGGTATTATTGTCTACTCGTAATTGAACATGTAAGTTCTTTATTGTAGAACAACAGCTATCAATGCATAAAACACCCCCAATAACTCCAAATAATTCAACCATGTATTTGGAGAATTAATCGTCTTTGACAGTCCACCGACCATCACAACTGGTGTCGCTGTCCTAAGCTCCCCATCCGAGAGCACTCTCATCAGTCTGTAATAACACTGAAGACTTCTGAACAAGCACATTTTTACTTCTAGTAACTTGTGCAACATTGGGAATTCATCATTGAATTCAGCTCAACCTTTAGTTGGTAGCTGCATGGACCTAATCAATAACCTGCACGCTTTTTACTCTTATACTCTGGTCTTTGCAGACTTTGATCATGCAGAGGTCCCAATTTGACAGCATGAATGCTGCTATCGCTTTACCAGTAACCGTAGCTACTTCTTGGATGGTGGGATAATGTTTTTTACCAAGACAAATACAGGCATTTGTAACATCCCCAATCTTAATTTGTTGATAAAGTTACTCACATATCAACTGTATTAAAGACAAACCCCAAATAATCAATTGTTTGGGATGCCTGTAACTTCCACGTTGTTTGGATGTACAGAACCTTAGCCTTTCAATAGGCTTATGGTTGCTGAACTCAGTTCTTCAGCTGTCTCCCATTTACAAGTAACATATCCTCTAGATAAGTCATTATAATGTGATTCTGAGCCCTCATTAACACTAGTGCTGGTTTCAATAATTGTGTGAGCAATCTGAGGGCTGAATTAAACCCATTTAGGTAATTCCTTCAGCTGACCCTTCCAATTAATTGAAGTACCTGAATAATAAGGCATCTTTATTAAGCCAAAAAAATAACCACATAGCAGTCTTGTGATAACAACTTCATTATAATGCTGAAGTGTACTTTTTTAAATGTTCATACTGAACTATAAATTTAAGTTTGTGAGTCCTAGAATGACTCTGCAAACCCCATAATTGTGTCTTGGATATATTATCTCTACCTGACAAGTTCCTGGTACATTCAAACACCAAGCTGATCAGATTTAATGCAGAATTACAAAACAATTGTAATCTTAACCAACCAGAGGTTGTTTCCCCAGAAATTCCATGTGTAATGGAATGCCGTTTCTGTACTTCAGTAAATGAACCAGAAGATCTCCTTCTCTTAATATAGGGGTTCGTATTCATCAATCATAAATCTGGTTATAGCTTACCCACATAATCCTGCATTTTTTGGGTATAATGTTAGCCAATGGCAATTTTCATCATACAATTGGGTTCGAATATGCTTTGCAGAGTAAAGCAAGCCTGTCTTAAAAGTATTGGACATAATCGACCCATGTATGTCTTCCCCAAATGAAGTGATGCCAACTGAATAGCAGCTAGAGGACATGCAGGAACACATTTCCTGTCCTCACATCGTTACACTCATGAGTGCCCAATTACTGTTGGCACCCTGAGCGAGGCACAATAGACGGGTGTTTTATATGTTTTTATATATTATTTACTGTTTCAGTCATAACAGTATCTTGGAATAGGTGAGAAACCAAATAATGTTGGCCGCCAGGTTCATCCATAGCCACACCAGTCCATTCCGATATAGCAAAACTTGGTGCTACATCGGGAACACCCGGAATATTTCTATTGTGCTCTGGTGTATACACATAAGTAGGGACACCAGCTTCAGGGTCAGTTTCATCCTGCCCTGGTACTCCCGAGTCTTGCTCCAGGGAGACTTCATCCAGACCTATGCAAGGCACTGGTGAATGAGATTCTCATTCTTCATAGGCACCATACTCATTGTATGGAAACTCCTTCGGAGCCTGCCTTAGAATCTCATGGGTCTTAAAACCCTTAATTGTTTAGAGTTTTGAGCATTTTATCTTGCTCTAAGGACTTCATCCAGACCTATGCAAGGCACTGGTGAATGAGATTTCATTTCGGAGTCACGTGAGTGACTTCGTGAAGAGCCCGCCGGCGCGCATGCTCGACATATCGTCGTACCGCGTTGCTGCGACGGCTGGCGGTGGAGCGCGCTCCTCGCCAGCCCTTCAGAAGGGGCCACGGAGGTAAGTATTCTACCTTTAGTTGGTGGTCCTTGTTGTTGGTTTTGTCTTGCAGCAAGGACATGGATGGGAGTTCCAAGGGCCGGAGGACGTCAGGACGAGTTCGCCGGTCAACAGTTCCGGGGCCTTTACCATCGGCAGTACCTGCATCGCAGGCCGGGACTCAGGCGGAGATGTGGGTAAGCCCTGTGTTTACAGGTCCAGATCCGCCAGCACACCACAGCTCGGAGGAGTTCGACGAGGAGGAGTGTGGTGTGCCGCCAGAGCAGGGGGACCCTGCCATGGCAGTCAGGTCGTCAGCGGGCTTGCTGGCGACCTCGAGCTGGGTGCGTGCGGCTGCACGGCCTGTTCCACTCCGAGAAGGGGAAGGGCAGGAGCCCAGAAGCCTAACCCTACCAGGGCTAAGGCATTGCCTGACACGGAGGAGCGGTCAGGTTCCAGGGAAAGACCCGGGGCGGCTGTGAGGTCCAGCCGGCACGCCCCGACTCTCGACGCCGGGACGGGTCGGTCGAGTCGGGTCTCGTCACGGTCGCCGAGCCCCCCATGGATGGGTGGGCAAGACCATGCGTCGGCAACGTCCACGATGTGGGCAGCCGGCAAGACTGCGCGGGCCCCAGGCAGCCATGCTTCGGCTGGTGCCGACACCTCGCCGCAAGTGCCCTTAGTGGCAGCGGCTTCAGCTCCCGCTAAACGGAGGCGGTTGAACACGCCCGCGCAGGAATCGCGCAGTTCGCCTCGGCGGCTGTTAGCGACAACTACCGGCACCGGCAGGGCCTCGACGAGGTGCGGGCCGATGACAGGAGCCCGGTTTTCTTTTCAGAGCCGGAGGACTCCGACCACCTGAGTGTTCAGGGTGAAGGGCGTATTGACCGTATGGAGCGGCTGCTGGAGCTCCTGCTTCAACGTCAACAACAGCAGGGCAGCAACAGGCACAGGGCGTCTTCACAAACATCTACTATCAGCCTGGAGCAGCAGGAAGAAGTCCTCATCCAGGCAATGAGCCGTCACAAGGCTCCATCCAATTGCAACTCCCTCAACGTGCCTGTGGTCAATACGCCGATATGGGGCAACATCAGTGCGGCTATCCGTCAACAGGAGGTAAAACTGCAGCGGATCCTGAAGCTCCTCACGGCCGGTATTACCGCCTTTGTGCGGTCGGTGGACGGGGACGAATTGAATTTGGACCAGGGAGATGCCCTGGCCCTCCTGTGCGCGACCCAGCACGAAATTAACGGGTTTCGCAAAACCAGCATCCGCCCAGCGCTCAATCCAAAGTTTGCAGGAGTGTGCAAACCACCGCCGCCGCCCCCGCCCCGTCAGCTCTTTGGGAAGGACCTCTCGAAGAGAGTCAAAGAGCTTGACGAGCAAGCCAAAACGGTGGGGATCATGCGCCCTCAGAGTGCCCCCACACCGTCAGGCTCAAAGTCTCCATACATTCGATCACGAGGGTCTGCCAGTACCTCAACGAGGACCCACCCTCAAGCTCCACAACGACAGCAACATCAGACCCAGCACCAGGGGTCTTTTGTAGGACAGGGTCGGCAGAGACCCTGGTGGAAAACGAAGACGCAGCGCCCTCAAGCCAACCCAGCACCTCCACGTCCACACACGCGTGTCAAGGACCGCCGGTAACCACGGAGGTGAGGGGGTCTGGTTCTCTCTTTTCTCTCTGTTTAACTTCACATGTTGGTGGTCACCTTCGGTGGTTTTTTGGGTGCATGAGGTAATTTCACTGGTGACGAGTATGTGTTGCAGAATATTCAGGGGCATAAAATTGAGTTTATTAATGGCGACATTCCTCCATCCCAGCACATGCCCGCTCGAACATTTAAAATTATCTGCTGCAGAACAGGCAGCCGGCTATAAGGAATTGTTAAGTCTTGAGCAAAGGAGTGATTAAGAGAGTGGTGCATGAGCCAGTTGAATTTGTTTCGAACATATTCACCAGACCTAAGAAGGATGGAAGTTGTCGTGTCATTATTGATCTAACCCGTTTGAATACTTTTGTAACATATTCTCATTTTAAAATGGATACGATGAAACAACCAAATCATTGATTTCTCATGGTTGTTTTATGGCATGCATCGGTTTAAAAGACGCATATTATTCCGTATCCGTCCAGAAATGTGACAGAAGGTTTTAAAAATTCATCTGGATGGGGCAACTCTGGCAGTACAAGGCTTTGCCTAATGAGCTCACCACAGCCCTAGATTGTTCACTAAATTAGTGAAGCCAATTATGGCTTATTTGAGACAACGACACCATATAGTATGGCCTATTTAGATGATGTCTTAATTGTGGGCCACACCCTGGAATTGGCTGAACAGGGTGTTGCAGCTGCTGTCAATATATTTCAACAATTGGGGTTTATTGTCCATCCAGAGAAATCAAAGTTCTACCCTGCCCAGGTGATTAATTACCTAGGGTTCACGGTGAACTCTATAAGCATGAGGGTTACCATTCCAATTAACAAGATTGAGGAGGTTACCCAGGTGTGTCAAGATTTAATCCGCACCAATATACCATCGATTCGGCACTTAGCTACAATAATTGGGAAGCTGGTAGCTTTGTTTTCGGCAGCGCGATATGGACCTTTGCATTATCAGAATTTGCAAAGAGCTAAAATTGCTGCGTTAAAACAGAACGCTGGTTATTATGATCGGTCCATGCAGCTGCCGCCCGAAGCGATAAATGAGTTGCAATGGTGGGTGTGTCACATTAGCAACTCATTCAAGCCTATTAGGGAGGCTAATCCGGTGGTATATTTGCAAACTGATGCAAGCTCCAATGGTTGGGGATCCACGAATAATTGCTCTAGTTGTGGTGGCAGATGGGACACCCTTGAATCAACGATGTTGTTAACTCAAGGGATTAACTATTTGGAGTTGCTGGCAGCATTCCACGGACTTCGTGCGTATTGTTCTAAGCTTGTTGGAGCACATGTCCGTCTCCAAATAGACAACACCACAGCAGTAGCATATTTAAACCATATGGGTGGTACCAGGCCTGTTTCGTGTGACAAATTGGCAAACTCAATTTGGCTCTGGTGTGTTCAAAGAGACATTTGGATTTCAGCTACCTATTTGCCAGGTGAGCTTAATACTGTGGCGGACACCAGGTCACGCAAATTTAATGACAACATTGAATGGATGTTGCATCCTGAGATCTTTTCTAAAGTCACAGCCAAATTTGGTAAACCGGACATTGACCTCTTTGCGTCACGGTGGAACCATCAGGTACCAACCTACGTTTCATGGGAACCAGATCCTGGGGCAATAGCGCTAGATGCATTCTCGCTGGACTGGGGGAAGTGGTTTTTCTATGCCTTCCCCCCATTTTGCCTCATCAGTCGGGTATTGGGAAAGATTCAGGCAGATGCTGCCAAGGGCATCCTTAATATACCCGACTGGCCCACACAGCCTTGGTATCCGGTGGTCTTTGACATGCTCAACGAACCTTGGGTCCTTTTGAAGGGTTGCCCACAATTGGTTACTCACCCTGTCTCAGGGGAGCCGCATCCCTGCCATGGCTATTTAAATTTGTTGGCTTGCAGGTTCTGAACAGGCCGTTAGTCCAATACGGCCTCTCGGCTCGGACCATGGATACCACCGGGGCGTCGTGTCGAGAGTCTACAAGGCGAAGATACCGCTCGCATATTAAGAAGTGGGAAGCCTACTGCAGCCGCTCTCGCATCACGTACGATGACGTGACAACAACCGACGTCCTGGAACTCCTCGCGGGGTTGCACCATGATGAACACTTAAGTTACAGTGCCATCAACAGCGCCAGAAGTGCGCTATCATTCTACCTCAGTTTGGAGGTAGGATCCAACAGGCTAGTGTCCAGACTCATGCGGGGTATATTCAATATGAATCCGCCTACACCACGCTATAATATCACCTGGGATGTCAGGGACGTATTAACCCTGCTCAGGACGTGGTCACCCATGGAAGGGCTCCAACTGGACCAACGCACCATGAAGCTGGTGATGTTACTAGCGCTGACTTCAGCTCAGAGGGTACAGACACTACACAAACTTCGTGTCGACAGAATGACGTCTACCCCCACAGAAGTAGTCTTTTTCATTGACGAGCTACTAAAGCAGCATAGACCTGGGTGCACAGGGCTGCAGCTGAAGTTCCCGGCATACCCCGCAGATGCTAGGCTATGTGTAGCCTCACATATCCGCCACTATGTCAAGGTGACGGCACGCATCAGAGGAATGGAGCGATACCTGCTTGTCACTCATAAGAGACCTCATCATCGAGTGACAGTCCAGACGATATCCATGTGGCTTCCAGTCGTTTTGGGTAAGTCAGGTATCGACACTAATGTGTTCAAGTCTCTTTCCAACAGGGCTGCATCGACGTCAACGGCGAGGGTCATGGAGGTGCCCATGGACAAAATTCTCGCCACAGCAGGATGGGCTAATGAAGCTGTGTTCCAGCGTTTTTATAACAAGCCTGTTGCTGCTCCTCTACAGTTTACAGAAGCCGTGCTGAATGCAGGTCACGAACGTGGAGATGTCCCCGCATGAGGGGTTTTGATTTGTTATTAATAACTCTGCTCTTGTTTTGCAGTATGAACTATTGAGCAAGTTTGTTCCTCCCATCCATCCCTGGTAGTGGTGTGTCAGCATGGACGTGGTCCAGGGCGTGTAATCACAGAAGCTTTGAAGTCTTCACGAAGTCACTCACGTGACTCCGAAATGAAATAGTAAGATTGAACGAGAACTTACCAGTTCGAAGGTTGATCTTTATTTTATGAGGAGTCGAAGTGAGGGATTTCGTGCCCTCCTCGCCCAACCCTCAATCACCTTCATCTGGTAATCTTAGTCACTTCAATCTTACTATGCGAAGTCATTTCTTTGTTGGTTTCTGTGATTCCACGCCGCTACTTTGAAGTATGTCGAGCATGCGCGCCGGCGGGCTCTTCACGAAATCCCTCACTTCGACTCCTCATAAAATAAAGATCAACCTTCGAACTGGTAAGTTCTCGTTCAATCTTACTATTCTCATTCTTCATAGGCACCATACTAATTGTATGGAAACTCCCACGGAGCCTGCCTTAGAATCTCATGGGTCTTTAGAACCCTTGACTGATTAGAGTTTTGAGCATTTTATCTTGCTCTAGGGACCTCATCCAAGGCACTGGAGAATCAGAATTCCATTTTCATAGGCTCCATACTCAGCGTATGGAAACTCCTTTGGAGCTTGCCTTACAGGAAGACATACATGGGTCTTAGAACCCTTCACTAAGTCAAGTGTGGAGCATTTTCTCCATTTCCAGCCATCCCCTCATTCTTGTCCTCCCTTGGAGGACAGTAACTTTCTTTACTGTTTTGTATTTGTGCATAAATCATATATGTTTAAAATTATAATTCTGAGAGGCACATTCTGCTTGCAGAATATTTGTATTAACCTCAGTATCACACAGGGTTATATATATTTCCATAAAGGAAAACTGCATCTGGTAACATATACACAGAGCAGACTTTATTTTACAATTGTGGGTATTTGGAGCCGGCATTTAGCGCAGCCGTTATCTCCAAACCCGATCTAAATAGCAGTAAACAGTGGGAACCAGCTTTTAAATCAGCCATATCTCCCGATCCGATCTAAATCGGAAACTGCGGTTTCAGCATGTTCCATTCAATTACCGCAGTTTAAACATACTTATACTCTAGCTGGCTCCGTATTTTCAAGCCAGATTTACAGAGTTTTTTTTTAAATTCCACAATACATAAACACTCTAGCTGGCTCTGCAGACTTACAGAGTTTAAAAAACACTCGCAAGAAGTTCAACACTGACTTACCTGCGGGTTAAACTTACCGCTGGTGGGAGCTGCGCTCTCCACCATGTCGGTGCCACATGCGTCGACGTAAAATGCCGAACATGCGGGGCTTCTTCACGTAGTCACTCACATGACTCCGAAGTAAAATCAGTTTTAGTGATGGAGACTATAATACATCCACAGTTCAGGTGAAAATTCCCTGCAATTGTTCAAAATAATTCCACATGTCCTTACAAGCACCTAATTAAAGACTATTTGAAATCAGTCATTTTAAAGATGGACCTATGAATAGGCCTACATTTGGCACAACACGTCTTGAACTCATAGCATTTTGTTTTAAAAGTGTCAACTGTATCACGTGAACCCAGCTGATTAAGGCACAGCTGGAGTCTGTGTGTGTCTTTGGGAAGAACATGATTGCACCGGAGAGAATGGTGAGGAGATTCACCAGGATATTGTCTGGATGGAGCGTTTCAGTTTTGAGGAGAAACCGGATGGGCTCAATTTGTTTCCCTTGGAGCAGAGGAGGCTGAAAGAGGTATACAAAATTATGAATGTATAATGTGATTGTTAGAAGAATTTGCTTGAGTGTATAGTGGAAGCAGTACATTCATTGAATCACATAGCACAAAAATAGGTCCTTCGGCTCATGTTTTACGATATTTATGTATCTGGACGAACATTTAAATTGCCAAGACATTGAAAGAAGGCAACTGATGTGATGGGCTGAAGGGATTTTTTCGACTCATTGATCAAATAACATTGTTCCTTGTAAAATGATGCACAAACATGTAATTCACATGTGAAATTCCCCACATATTGATCCAGATCTGCAATGAAAGCAAATAGCATGAAATACACTCTCTACATGGTTGAATTTACTTTGTTTTTCATTGTTTGTGACAATTCTAAACCAATACTAATAGGTGGTTAAAACCGTACTTGTTTACGAGATCTCAAAGCTGCTTCTTCCAATGTTTCTGCTGCTTCAAACTTGCCCTGACGTTTATAAAGAGCCCCAAGATTCTTCAATGTCGTCGTCACTGTTGGGCTGTTTGGAAAAAGAGAAATGAATACATTAATGTTTTGAAACAAACACATTAAGGTTTTGAAATAAACATATTAATGTTTTGTAACAAAGAGCAATACAGTGTGGAAACAGGCCCTTCGGCCTACCTCACCTACACCAGCCAACAATATCCTGGCTACCCTAGTCCCACTTGCCTGCGCTTGATCCATAACCTTCCAAACCTGTCCTAGCCATGTACCTGTCCAACTGTTTCTTAAACAATGGGATAGTCCCAGCCTCAACTACCTCCTCTGGCAGCTTGTTCCATACACCCACCACACTGGCGAAAAAGTTACTCCTCAGATTCCGATTAAATCTTTTCCCTTTCACCTTGAACCTATGTCTTCTGCTCCTCGATTCCCCTAATCTGGGTAAAAGACTCTGTGCATCTACCCGATCTATTCCTCTCATGATTTTGTATACCTCTATAGGATCTCCCCGTATCCTTCTATGCTCCATGGAATAGAGACCAAGCCTACTCAACCACTCTCTATAGCTCACACCCTCTAGTTCTGGCTACATAGAAAATAGGTGCAGGAGTAGGCCTTTCGGCCCTTCGAGCCTGCACCGCCATTCAATATGATCATGGCTGATCATCCAACTCAGTATCCTGTACCTGCCTTATCTCCATACCCCCTGATCCCTTTAGCAACAAGGGCCACATCTAACTCCCTCTTAAATATAGCCAACGAACTGGCCTCATCTACCTTCTGTGGCAGAGAATTCCACCGATTCACCACTCTCTGTGTGAAAAATGATTTTCTCATCTCGGTCCTAAAAGACTTCCCCCTTATCCTTAAACTGTGACCCCTTATCCTGGACTTCCCCAACATCGGGAACAATCTTCCTGCATCTAGCCTGTCCAACCCCTTAAGAATTTTGCAAGTCTCTATGAGATTCCCCCCTCAACATCCTCGTAAATCTTTTCTGAACCCTTTCAAGCTTGACAATATCTTTCCTATAACATGGTGCCCAGAACTGAACACAATTATTTAAATGACAATGTCTTATACAACTGCAACATGACCTCCCAACTTCTATACTCAATTCTCTGATTGATGAAGGCCAAAGTGCCAAAAGCCTTGTTGACCACCTTATCTACCTGCGACGACCTTCATGGATCCTTCTGCTCTCTTTGACGTCCCAAAATGCAACACCTCACACTTCTCTGTATTAAATTCCATCAACCATTCCTCCGCCCACCTGGCCAATCGATGCAGATCCTGCTGCAATCGTTCACAACCATCTTCACTTTCTGCAAAACCACTAACTTTTGTATCAGCAAACTTGCTAACCTTGCCCTATATGTTCTCATCCAAATCATTGATGTAGATGACAAACAGTAACGGGCCCAGCACCATACCCTGTGGCACACCACTAGTCTCAGGCCTCCATTCTGAGAAGCAATCTTCCACCATCCCCCTCTGCTTCCTTCCATGGAATTAATTTGCTATCCATTCAGCTATCTCTCCTTGGATCCCATGAGATCTAACCTTCCAGAGCAGCCTACCATGCAGCACCTTGTCCAACACCTTACTAAAGTCCATGTACACACCATCTACAGCTCTGCCTTCATCAACCTTTTTGCTCACACCTTCAAAAATATCAATCAGATTTGTGAGACACGACCGCCCACGTACAAAACCATTCTGACTGTCCCTAATCAGCCCTTGCCCATCCAAATGCCTGTATATCCTATCCCTCAGAATGCTTTCCAGTAACTTACTAACTACAGATGTAAAGCTCACAGGCCTATAGTTCCCAGTATTTTCCCTGCAGCCTTTCTTGAAAAGAGGCACAACATTTGCCACCCTCCAATCCTCTGGCACTTCTCTTGTATTTAAGGACGACTCATAAATTTCAATCAGGGCTCCCGCAATTTCCTCTCTAGTTTCCCGCAGTCCTCGGATATATCTGATCAGGCCCCGGAGATTTGTCTACCTACAAACACGACAGTACCTTCAGTACTTCCTCGACGGTAGCCCTGACAGCTCTCACGACACTTCCAGTGACTGCTCCAATTTCCTCCGTCCTACTGTCTTTTTCCTCGGTAAATACAGAGGAGAAATACTCATTGAGGACCTTGCCCATCTCCTGTGGCTCCACACAGAGGTGATTGCTTTTATTCATGAGAATAGACTCTCTCTCTAGTCACCTTTCCCCCCCCCCCTAATGTATTTATAAAATATTTTGGGATTGTCTTTTATGCTACCGCCAGAGCTCCCTCCTGGCCCCTTTTTGCCCTTCTGATCTCCTTTTTTAATTTGCTCCTTAGTTCCCGAAACTCCTCCAGAGATGCACTTGATTCCAGCTGCCTATACCTGTTCCATGCATCCTTCTTGTTTTTGACTAAAACAATTTCCATCGTCAGCCAAGCTTCCTTACATTTGCCTGCTTTGCCTTTCACTCTAACGAGGACGTACACATCCTGAGCCCTCTTCAGTAAAAAACATATTAAGCTTTTGAAACAAAACTCCTTTAATTCGGGAGTACCACAAAGATCTACACCTGTTACCTCCAGATATTATGGCCTGGGGATTCTCAATACCATTATGAATACTTTTCCAATTTGATGGACATGGGCTAGAGGTTTAGACTTTAGAGATACAGTGCAGACACAGACTCTTCGGCTCATTGAGTTTGCGCCGACCAGTGATCAGCGCAAACACTAGCAATATCCTACACACTAGGGACAATTTACACTTTAACCAATAACCTACAAACCCATACCTCTTTTGGAGTGTGGGAGGAAACCGGAGCACCAGTAGAAAGCCCACATTGTCACAGGGAGAATGTACAAACTCCATACAGATAGCACCCGGATTGAACCAGGGTCTCTGGTGTTGCAAGTCAGCAAATCTACCATTGCGCCACCATAGGTTCCCATAGGTTTGGAGCACATCCTTGAATCTTTTCCTGTGTGCCACAATCTGCTTGCACAACAGAACATGGAATGGAGTGTTTCAGAAATCTGGTGTTAGGCCAACCCAATGTAACCAACCAACCAAGAGCTTCAGCATGGGACTCATTGGCATGAAAGGGGACATGAACATTGGTTTGCTTATCCTTCCAGTGAATTCAGAAATTTCTGGAAAAAGTCAGCACTGGAGGCCCTGTGCCTTTAGGTAACAGGAGGATCACAGTTAGTTGATGGATACATGGGAGAGAATGGATTAAGGGTAAATAAGCATACAAATGAGACTGGTGGGAATTGACTGAATAGCCTTCGTCTTGATCATAAAGGCAGAGTACAGATCCATGCTGGATTACAACTAAAATCACTGCAAAATTATTTGGCGGCTCTGCATATCTTTAAATCTTAAAAGTGCATATCAATAGTGTATCATTATCCATTTGCTATCAAAACCTGCTTTACACATTACACAGGAGTCATCTTTATCATGTCTTGGTAAACACTGTCAAACTACATGAAAGGGATATCATGCTTGACTAATCTTCTGGAATTTTTTGAGGATGTGACAAGTAAAATGGATGAAGGGGTGCCAGTGGATGTAGTATATCTAGACTTTCAGAAAGCCTTTGATAAGGTCCCGCACGGGAGACTGGTGACTAAAATTAGAGCATATGGTATCGGGGGTAGGGTGTTGTCGTGGATAGAAAATTGGTTGGCAGACCGGAAGCAAAGAGTAGGAGTGAAGGGGTCCTTTTCAGAATGGCAGGCAGTGGCGAGTAGAGGCTCGGTGTTGGGGCCGCAATTGTTTACCATATATATATATATATATATATATATATATATATATATATATATATATATATATATAAATATATATATATATATATATATATATATATATAAATGATTTGGAAGAGTGAATTAGGAGCAACACTAGCAAGTTTGCGGATGACACAAAGCTGGGTGGCAATGTGAACTGTGAAGAGGATGTTAAGAGGTTGTAGGGGGACAAGGACAGGTTGAGTGAGTGGGCAGATGCAGTATAATATAGATAAATGTGAGGTTATCCACTTTGGCGGCAAAAACAAGGGGTCAGATTATTATCTCAATGAGGTTAGGTTAGGTAAGGGGGAGGTAGAGCGAGACCTGGGTGTCCTTGTACACCAGTCACTGAAAGTTGGCGTGCAGGTACAGCAGGCAGTGAAGAAAGCTAATGGAATGTTCGCCTTCATAACAAGAGGATTTCAGTACAGGAGTAAAAAGGTTCTTCTGCAGTTGTATAGGGCTTTGGTGAGAGCACATCTGGCGTATTGTGTACAGTTTTGGTCTCCTAATTTGAGGAAGGACATCCTTGTGATTGAGGCAGTGCAGTGTAGGTTCACGAGATTGATCCCTGGGATGGCGGGGCTGTCATATGAGGAAAGATTGAAAAGACTAGGCTTGTATTCACTGGAGTTTAGAAGGATGAGGGGGAATCTTATAAAAAATATATAAAAATATAAAAGGACTGGACAAGCTAGATGCAGAAAAATGTTCCCAATGTTGGGTGAGTCCAGAACCAGGGGCCACAGTCTTAGAATAAAGGGGAGGTCATTTAAGACTGAGCTTAGAAAAAACTTTTTTACCCAGAGAGTTGTGAATTTATGGAATTCCCTGCCAGAGGGCAGTGGAGGCCAAATCACTAGATGGATTTAAGAGAGAGGATATTTCCTGTAGTGGGAGAGTCCAGGACAAGAAGGAATTTATTTAGCCAGAGGGTGGTGAATCTGTGGAATTCATTGCCACAGACAGCTGTGAAGATCGTCATTGGGTATTTTTAAAGCATAGACTAATAGGTTCTTGATTAGTAAGGGCATCAAAGGTTACAGGGAGAAGGCAGGTGAATGGGGTTGAGAGGCAAAAACAGATCTGCCATGATCGAATTGCGGAGCAGACTAAATGGACCAAGTATGGGCCAAGGCAGGAGAATGGAGTTAGGAGGGAGAGATAGATCAGCTATGCTTGATTGGCGGAGTAGACTTGATGGGCCGAATGACCTAATTCTACTCCTATTCCTTATGACAAAAATGTGAAAATATACCTGTCGACTTTGCATGCCTTGTACCAGCCTCCATACTCGCCAAATGTGGTGCCATCTTTGGATTTCCCCTAAACAGAATACAATAGTTCAGTCCGTGCAAAACACGTGGCTGACTCATACACAAAACGATCAATAAAAACAAAGTAGAGAAAATTAAGTCTCAACAGTAGCAATTTAAAACAATAAAAATTATGTGGTATTTAACTGATGTGCCAGAGAAGGCAAGAATGACATTTCTCAAACTTATGTTCTGGTGCTTTAAATACCTCAGCTTTTACAGAAGCTTAATCTCTGACCTCTGTCAAAAATGTTCTTGATTCTTGTCAAGGGAAGTGCCTTGTGAGAAAAGTGCGAGTCTTTGGCTCAAGAGTCTTCGGCGAGGAGGCTAAAGAATGGAGACCATGCCAAAAGTTGGAGAGGTTGGGACGCGGTGAAGATATGGCGGGTAAGCTGATTCAATGTGAGGCTTGCAGGATGTGGGAGGTAGGAGGTCAGGGACTGATGGTGCCTCTGCCTGCTACAACTGTGGAAACTGTGTCCAGGTTCAGCTCCTGAATGACCGTGTTGGGGCACTGGAGAAGCAACGATGATCTCAGGATCATGCGGGAAAACGAGTTTCCTGGACAGGACCTACAGTAAGATCGTTAACCCGAAGAGAGAAGGTGGGTGACGATGGGGAAGGGAAGGAAGCTTGGAGTATAGGAGACCTCGGGGGATGTATCCCTTGAAAACATGTTCACCCTCTTGGAAGCTGTCGGGACAGAAGACACTGCCATTCTGAGTGGGGGACAGGTCTGCGAGTCAAAAGATGACGCTGAGGCACAACCGAAGAGACAGACGTCAGGCAGAGCCGTGGTAGTCGGGGACTCCATTGCAAGAGGTACAGACAGGGGTTTCTGCGGCAACGGGCGGGAGTCAAGGATGGTGTGTTGCCACCGATTGCAGAGCATCCTCAAGGGTGATGGGGAGCAGCCGGAAGTGGTAGTGCATGTTGGTTCAAATGACGTTGGGAGGAAGAGGAAAGACATTCTGCAGCGTGACTTCAGAGAACTCAGAAGGCGGCTGAAAAGCAGGACCTCCAGGGTGGTTATCTCCAGTTTGCTTCCAGTTCATCGTGCTGGTTTGAGGGCAGGAACAGGGAGATAGGGGATCTGAATATGTGGCTGAGGAGCTGGTGTGGGAGACAGGGATTTAGGTTCTTAGACCACTGCGATCTGTTTTGGGGGAAGGGTAAATTGTGCAAAAAGGACTGGTTGCACCTTAACAGGGGGGGGGGGGATCAGCATTCTGGCAAGCAGGTTTGCCACTGCTACCCAGGTGTGTTTAAACTAAATAGTGGGGGCGGGGGGGGGGGGGGGGGGAAGGAGACAAACTGGAGATATAAGGCTGGAGTTAAAGGGAAAGAAAATATAAGAAAAGTAAGAAAGACACGAATTAACAGGGCAGAAAGCTAAGGAAGGGATAGGAGACTATGGCCAAGTTAAAAAGGAATCGATGTGAAGGGTGAGGGGAGTAATGGATTAAAAGTATTATATATGAATGCACGAACTATAAGAAATAAAGTGGATGAGCTTGAGGCTCGGTTAGAAATTGACAATTATGATGTTGTGAGAATTACAGAGACATGGCTGCAAGAGGACCAGAGCTGGGAACCGAATATTCAAGGATATACGTCCTATCGAAAAGGCAGACGGGGGGGCAGGGGTGGTGGGGAATGAACTTCAGTCCCTTGCAAGGGGTGACATAGAATCAGGCGATGTAGTATGGATAGAACTGAGAAATTATCAGGGTAAAAAGACCCTAATGGGAGTTATCTACATGCCCCCCGTAGCCTGGATATAGGGTGCAAGTTGAATCAAGAGTTAAAATTGGCATGTCATAGAGGTAATGCTACGGTTGTTATGGGAGATTTCATCATGCAGGTAGACTGGGAAAATCATGTTGGTGTTGGACCCCAAGAAAGGGAGTTTGTGGAGTGCCTCTGTGATAGATTCTTAGAGCAGCTTGTACTGGAAGATACTTTGGATCCGTCTTCACTAAGGAAGGCACAAACAATTTCCCTGATGTACAAGTGGCCAGAGGATCTAGGGTGACGGAAGAACTGAAGGAAATTTACATTAGGCAGGAAATGGTGTTGGGTAGACTGATGATGGGACTGAAGGCTGATAAATCCCCAGGGCCTGATGGTCTGCATCCCAGGGTAGCGGCGTAAGAACTTGTGGACGCATTGGTGATCATTTTCCAATGATCTATAGATTCAGGATCAGTTCCTGTGGATTGGAGGGTAACTAATGTTATCCCACTTTTTAAAGAGAGAAAACAGGGAATTATAGACCAGTTAGCCTGACATCTGTGGCGCGGAAGATGCTGGAGTCAATCATAAAAGAAGAAATTGCGGCACAATTTCTAAAGAAGTAACAGGATCAGTCCGAGTCAGCATGGATTTACAAAGGGGAAATCATGCTTGACCAATCTTCTGGATTTTTTTTGAGGATGTAACTAGGAAAATGGACAAGGGAGAGCCAGTGAATGTCGTGTACCTGGACTTTCAGAAAGCATTTGATAAGGTCCCACGTAGGAGACTAGTGGGCAAAATTAGAGCACATGGTATTGGGGGTAGGCTATTGACATGGATAGAAAATTGGTTGGCAGACAGGAAACAAAGAGTAGGGATTAACGGGTCCCTTTCAGAAGTGGCAGGAAGTGACCAGTAGGGTACCGCAAGACTCGGTGCTGGGACCGCAGCTATTTACAATATACATCAATGATTTAGTTGAAGAGATTCAAAGTAACATCAGCAAATTTGCAGATAACACAAAGCTGGGTGGCAGTGTGAACTGTGAGGAGGATGCTATGAGGTTGGGTGAGTGGGCGGATGCATGGCAGATTGTTTTAACATGACAATGTTTTAACATTACCTTGCACTGTTCCTCTCTTTCCTCGGCATGCATCCATATAGGTTTATTTTCATCTTGGAAGAGAAATTTGATTTTTTTTTTAGATAGAAGCATCACAAATTGTGGTTTTTGACATATTAATAATTTAACCTTTCACAATCCTTAGAAATATTTCAAAAGTAAAATATTAATTTGATTTGAGACAGCACGAAAAGGGTGTGCAATACAATGTAAAAAGAGTAACAATTCAGATACAGCAGAAGGCAATATCCATTTTGCTTCGGAGTCACGTGAGTGACTTTGTGAAGACCCCGCCAGGCACGCATGCGCGACATATCGTCGACCGCATGCGAGCGACAGGCTGGGAGGAGTGTTGCTCCTCTACTGCAGGGACCTGCAGGTAAGGGAAAAACTAACCTGCAGTCTTTTTCTTTCAGGTGACTCTGTCGCAGGGTCTCGAGGCCGCCTCAAATCTGACTGCCACGGCAGTCAGTGGCGGCACCAACAGTCTGGAGTCAGGCAGGCCGTTGATCAGGAGGGTCCGGGCTCGCACACTCGCCGGCGGAGGACGGCAGAGGCAGCCCGACTCTACACCGCAGCCCGCAGGGGACACCGCGGGCTGGCGGCGTGCATGTAGGAGTGGGGCTTGCAGGCTCGCCATGCGAAGCAAACGGCGGCAGAGCAGCAGCCCGACTCTACACCGCAGCCCGCAGGGGACACTGCGGGCTGCTGGCATTCCTGAAAGAGTGGGGCTTGGAGGCTCGCCATATAAAGTAAGCGACGGCAGAGCAGCGGGCCCGACTCTACACCGCAGCCCGCAGGGATACCACGGGCTGTCTGTATTAAAGGTAATGGTGTTCTCCATTCAGTTTAAGTGAGTGGCTAGGGGCAACCCAGAAATGCCAGTGCCTCTCCTGCATGGATTGAGGGACTGTGTCCACACTCATGGCAAAGACAGACGCCATGCTACTCCAGGGAATGTGTTGTCTTCAAGAAGCTGAGACTGCCAGCACATAAAGTTTATTAAATCATGAGTGGCTGGTCACCATTGGAGAGTGTGCTCCTCCACTGGATACTTCTTAAAGACCCTCAGGTAAGATACTAACCTTGAATAGCTAAGCTTCTGTACTTGACTTTGCTTACAGATGGATGGAGACCAGAATGAAGGCATCGAAGCATGCCTCCAAGGGCCATGCGACTTCAGATGGCCAGCGGCCACCATTCCGGGAGCTGCCCATAACGCTGGCAGTACCCGCTCTGCGGACCTGGATAAGAACGCGGAGATCGGGGAGCCCTGCGCAGCCAGGACCCGTCTCTCCACCACAGCTGACCATGGGGCCGCAAAGTGGTGGAGCACCGCACGGGAGCAGGGTAGGCAAGACCCTGACTCCCTACCACTGTCACCTAAGCATAGCGACAGTGGAGCAAAGGTGCGTAAACGTGTGACCCGCTCGGCGGCTCATTCTGTCTCCCCTACTATGCAGGTCACCAGAGCAGGGGGAGAGCTTCGCCCAGGTCATGCCCCGCTGCAGCGGAAGGCATCGACATGCTGCCGGGGGTAAACTGCTAGGTTGCGGGCCGGTGATGGATCTGCTGGAAGTCGGGGAGCCCTGCAGGAGCAGGAGGTACCGGCATACCACCGGTACAGGCTGCCGGAGCGCAAACCGGTGGCAGCAGTTTTCGGTCAGGCACCCCCGTTGCGACGGGTACAGCCGACTATGCGCCGTCACGGACCCATATGGTCAAGGGTGACGGCAAGCCTGCACGGACAGCGGGGAGCCAGCTATGGGAACCGGCACCGACTCATCCCTCTGCCTTCCCACCAGGCAGAGGGGCCGCTTATGTCCAAACAACGACGGACTAACGGTATGTCCGTGCGGGAGTCGTACAGCCCCGCAGGAGTGGCTGCTGACGACGACCTATCAGCGCACTTCGATGAGGTGCGACCCACTGGTAGAAGCCCCAGTGTCTCAGGAGAGCCTGGGGAAGTCGGCCTGTTGTCCGCGTGTAGCGGCAGCGGTCGCATGGCTAGGATGGAGCTAATGGTGGAGCAACTATATCAGCAAGAGCGGGAGTCTCAGCGGTCTGCGAGTCGGATCATGCCGCCATCTTCAATCTCACCTTCGTCTGTCGGCAGTGCTAGGAGTCAACAGATGGCCGATTTTGACGAAGAAGCGGCAACAGAAGAGCCCACTGCTCTAGATCCAGAAGAAGAAATGCTGGAGGTAGTGTCGAAATTTGCGAAGCCTGTATCTTCAGGGGAACCGCTGCACCCTACACTGGCAGTAAGTATCAATTACCTGACGACACACCAGCTCCTAGACCAGGTACTTTCAGAAACCATGGAGAAGTACAAGGATTCTGGAAATTGTGTTACCCTGAACGTCCCGACGGTCAACTCAGCCATCTGAGGGAACATCAGTTCCAGTGCGAGGGCACAAGAGGTTAAGATGCAGAAAATTCTGAAGCTGTTGACGTCGGGCATCACGGCGCTCGCCAGGACCCTCGATGGGGCAGGTGTATCCGCAGAGCAGCAGGATGCTCTAGTCCTCCTGTGTAGCACACTTCGAAATAAACTGTTTTAGTCAGAGCTCCATCCGGCCCGACCTTAACCCTAAATTCGCTGGGTTGGGTCGTACCTCCACCACACCACCAAGACAGCTGATTGGGGAGGACCTGCCCAAGCAGGTCAAAGAACTTGATGAGGAAGCCAAAAGGGGCTGATGAAACCACCATCATGGTCAAGGGTGCAGATTTACCGAAGGCAGCCTTATCCTTCCTCCAAACCTCGGGGGGGGGGGCAGCCGGAAGAACATCAAGAACATATCCGCCACCAGCTCCCCAACAGCAGAAGCCTTTTTTAGGACAGGGCCAGCATAGACTACCTCACCACACACCAGCTGCAGGAACAGGGATTTACCGAGGCGATCGAGCAGCACCCAGCAACGACGGAACACCAGAAACCAGAACGTCAGGCCCGCCGGTAACCATGGAGGTAAGGGGGTCTGGTTCTCTTGGAAGTACTGCATGCATAACCTCACAAGTAGGAGGGAGGTTACATACATTCTGGGGCTCTGTTTGTCACTATCCCAGGGAACAGAGCAATAGACATAATAGACGCATGTAACAGCCTTGCTTGCGCCAGGGAGCCGACTTTAGACATGCTGCTAAGGTAATTGGTAAATTTGTAGCTACATTCCAGCCACATAATTTGGGCCGTTACGCTATCAAAGCTTGGGAAAAAGCAAAAATCTCGGCATTAAAAGCGAATACTGGACATTTACGAGCCTATGCAGCTGCCAATCGAAGCATAAATTGAGCTACAATGGTGGATTAGCAATGGTTGTGATTGTTAAATCCCATCATTACATCAAACCCATTAGTCGCGTTACAAACTGATGCAAGCGCCAAGGGGTGGGGGACTACCAACACCATTCCAGTTGGGGCGGTAGATGGGATTTGCATGAGTCTACATTTCTTCAATCACAAGGAATAAACTGTTTAGAAATGCTGGGAGCATGTCAAGGGCTGCGGGCTTAATGCACTAATCTGCAGCATACGTATGTTCGTCTTCAAAATAATACCACTGAGGTGGCATATTTAAACCTTATGGGTGGTGTCAAGTCAATATCTTGTGATGAATTGGAAACATTAATTTGGCTCTGGTGGATTGAAATAAATATTTGGGTTCAGCTACGTACCTTCTGGTTAAGCTCAATATAGTGGCGGACACCAGGTCACATGGATTTAATAACAACATCAAGTGGATTTGAACCTCCAAATATTTGCTAAAATTATAGCCTAATATGGAACACCAGATATCGACCTCCTTGCGTCCAGGTTGAGCCATTGGATACCAATATATGTCTCTTGAGAACCAGATCCTGGGGCAGTGGCGATGGACGCGTTCTCACTACATTGGTGGGGGGGGGGGGGAAATGCTTTTTTTCTATGCTTTCCCCATTCTGCTTCATCAGACAAGTGCTGCAGGAAACGCAACCAGGCTCTGCAACATAAAGGACCATGGACGTCAAACAGCATCGTGCAGAGATATGGGAGGTTTTCTGTAGTCGGACATAGACCATCTACATATCTGCTACGATCTCCAAGGTGCTGGAATCCTCACGGGTCTTCATTATGATGAGTCCCTCAGTTACAGTGCTGTATACAATGCCAGGGGTGCACTGTCATCCTATCTCAAGATTGGAGTGGGATCTCACCAGCTGGTATCCAAACTATGAGGGGTATGGTCTATCCATCCCTCCCCGACCATGATATTATATTACCTGAGATTGGAGGTAGTGTTGACCCTACTCAGGAGCTGGTCGTCTATGAAGGATTTACCACTGGACTTACTCACCTTCAAAGTGGTGATGGTAATGGCACTGAACACAGCACAACGGGTCAAGACTCTACAGGAATTAAACCTAGATACAATGACCGACCCATAATAAACTTATTTGTAGAAGAGTTGCTTAAACTACACAGACCTGGGACTACAGGTCTGAAAATGGGCATCAGGTATATGGAGACGGGTCTGTTTCAGCCATGGAAACCCACGTCACAGGGTGATCGTGCAGACTATCTCCACGATCAAGGTGGTATTCGGTGCAGCAGGTAAGGCACTAACATTTTAGATGTCATTCTACCAGGGCTGCATCCACATCAGTGGCAAGGACCATGGAGGTGTTCATGGATTATGTCCTCACAATAGCGAGCTGGGCCAGTGAATCTACATTTCAGCGGTTGTATAACTGACTTATAACCGCTCCCGCAACGTTGGCAGATTCAGTTTTAAGTGCTGTTCCCTAAACGTTTGTCCCCGAGTTCAGGGGGTTATTGTTGTATTAACAAACGTTATTATTTTTCAGCTTGTTCAAGTCTGAAATACGTTAACATACTTCCTCCATCAGAATTACGGCAGTGTGTGAGCATGGACGTGGTCCAGGGCATATAATCACAGAGCTTTGAAATCTTCACGAAGTCACTCACGTGACTCCGAAGTAAAATAGTAAGATTAAACAAGAACTTACCAGTTTGAAGTTTGATCTTTATTTTATGAGGCGTTATGATGAGGGATTTCGTGCCCTCTGCTCCCAGCCCTCTATCATAATTTCAACTGGTATGTTAGTTCTCTTAAATCTTACTATCTTCAGTCATTGTTGTTATCTGTGATTCCACACCGCTGCTTTGAAGAATGTCGCGCATGCGTGCCTGGCGGGGTCTTCACGAAATTCCTCATCGTAACGCCTCATAAAATAAAGATCAAACTTCAAACTGGTAAGTTCTTGTTTAATCTTACTATTTTATAGCATATTGTTTATTCATTATTGCCCGTGAGCCTCAAAAACCTGCTTATTAGTTTTGTCATTGGTACAAAACAATGGAAAATAAACAAGCAACATTTATACATAGGTTTTGCTGACCATTCCAAGTGAAAACTAGTAACATTCTGCTCATTGAAATTAACTGGGAAAAAAATCACCGTAATCATCCACTCACCATCCACACAACCAAATTCCCTCTCGTGAGCACGAGTGAGAATCTCCTTGTACAATGTTTCTGCTTGCTTGAACTTTCCTTGCTTTAGGTAGCAAGATGCCTAGAAGAGCAGAAACCTAATATTAGCTCGGAATGTAGGATTTAAAGCTGCAATACATCACGTCAATAAATTTCCATCAAGTGTATACCTTTATTAAACTGTGTGCATTTTTTCAATCATTTGTGAATTAGTTCTTTTTTACTGCTACAGCATTTGAACTTTTACCTTTTAACACATACTCCTTTAATAATTGTTTCTCCTGTCAAAATGCATCACTTTGTGCTAATCTATTAAAATTTACCATTCACAAAATTAATCCATGGACCAAAACAAGCTGGTGTGAATGGCTACTCGTACTTTTTCACAGATAGAGTTGTGAGTCTGTGGAATTCTCTGCCTCAGAGGGCGGTGGAGGCCGGTTCTCTGGATACTTTCAAGAGAGAGCTAGATAGGGCTCTGAAAGATAGCGGAGTCAGGGGATGTGGGGAGAAGGCAAGAACAGGGTACTGATTGGGGATGATCAGCCATGATCTCATTGAATGATGCCGAATGGTCTACTCCTGCACCTATTGTCTAAAGGGAACAGTAACATTCAGATAAGTCGAAGGCTTGCATGGATTTACTGTCAAGTCTGGATGTATTGAGTGGCAAAATCCACAAATCCAGTGCATTAAATCCCTCAGAACATTAAAGCATTTAAAAATTGTTCAAAATCCTCACCAGCCTTTAACAGAAGATGAGAATCATTCCAAAACTTACCTCCAGCCTTAGGCTTTTAGGGGCTTTTTAAAACATATAGTGTAGCAACATATAGTGGTGTCAACTCTGCACTCCAATTTGGTATCACTCGCAGGGTTTATAATTTCAGAATCCAGGTCATCAAACTAGCCCTAAATTGGGCAGAGTTAACTTAAGGAATTATATAAGAACCTGCACAGGCTGATTAGGAGAAGCTGTTTGCAGGTAAGTGGGAGGCTATTAAAAGTGAGATACCGAGAGTTCATGGAGAGCATATGTGAATATGTGAACATTGTATATAATGGGACAAAAAAAAAATCAAGAAATAAATATAGTGCAAATAACAATAATAAGTCTTTCGCAGTTCAGAGCTCATAGCTTATTTGTTGTGTTTAATAGCCTGATGGCTGTGAGGAAGAAGCTGTTCCTGAACCTGGACGTTACAGTCTTCAGGCTCCTGTACCTTCTTCCTGATGGCAGTGGTGAGATAAGTGTGGCCAGGATGGTGTGGGTCAGTGATGATTTTGGCTGCCTTTTTAGAAACATAGAAAATAGGTGCAGGAGCACCTGAATAGGTGCATTCAGCCCTTCGAGCCAGCACCACCATTCATTGTGATCATGGCTGATCGTCCGCTCTCAATAACCCATGCCTGCCTCGTCCCATATCCATTGATTCCATTAGCCCCTCGAGCTCTATCTAACTCTCTCTTAAATCCATCCAGCGATTTGGCCTCCACTGCCCTCTGTGGCAGGGAATTCCACAAATTCATAACTCTGGGTGAAAACGTTTTTTCTCACCTCAGTCTTAAATGGCCTCCCCTTTATTCTAAGACGGTGGCCCCTGGTTCTGGACTCGCCCAACATTGGGAACATTTTTCCTGCATCTAGCTTGTCCAGTCCTTTTATAATTTTATATGTTTCTATAAGATCCCTCCTCATCCTTCTAAACTCCAGTGAATACAAGCCTAGTCTTTTCAATCTTTCCTCATGACAGTCCCGCCATCCCAGGGATCAATCTCGCGCACCTACGCTGCACTGCCTCAATCGCAAGGATGTCCTTCCTCAAATTAGGAGACCAAACTGTACACAATATTCCAAATGTGGTCTTACCAGAGCCCTATACAACTGCAGAAGAACCTCTTTACTCCTATACTGAAATCCTCTTGTTATGAAGGCGAACATTCCATTAGCTTTCTTCACTGCCTGCTGTACCTGCACGCCAACTTTCAGTGACTGGTGTACAAGGACACCCAGGCCTCCCCCTTACCTAACCTAGGTAGTGACTACGACAGATCCCCTCGACAGTGGGGAGGTCAAAGCCAGTGATGGACTGGGCAGTGGTCACAACTTTTTGTATTCTTTATCGCTCCTGGACGTTCAAGTTGGCGAACCAGGCCACGATGCAACCAGTCAGAATGCACCTGTAGAAGTTTAGGAGAATCCTCTTCGACATGCCAAATCTCCGTAATCTTCTCAGGAAGTAGAGTCGCCGAGTCCATGCAGAGAGTGGCGAGGACGGTTGAAAAAATCATTGGGACTTCTCTTCCTTCAATCCGGGACATTGCATGCAAACGTTGCTTGTCCAAGGCCAATGGCACTATAAAAAACCCCACACATCTTCATCATGGATTGTTCACTCTGCTGCCCTCGGGCAAAAGGTATCGCAGTATAAGGAGCAGAACGGACAGCTTCTTCCCCCGAGCCATCAGACTCTTGAATTCCATATAATGTGCCGCCACTATTATCTATTTTACTTTTTATCCTTTTGTTATTTTATGTTGCACAGTGAGCCAGATGCAACAAAATTTCATTTAGACTTGCATTTGTTGGTGTATTTTTGAATGATAATAAAGTCTTTGATTGATGTGCCTTCTTTACAATTGCATCGGTGTGCTGGGTCCAGGAAAGATCTTGTGATATATGTACACCCAGGAATTTGAAGTTATTGACTCTCTTCACCATCTGTTGATATAAACAGAATTGTGGGTCCTCATCCTTCCCCTACTAAAGTCCACAATCAGTTCCTTGGTCTTACTGATGTTGAGAGCCAGGTTGTTGTGCTGGCACCATTTGGTCAGTCGGTCGATCTCACTTCTATACTCTGACATGTCCCCATCTGTGATTCATCCAACCACAGTGGTGTCATCGGCGAACTTGATGATGGAGTTCGCACTGTGACCGGCTATGCAGTCATGGGTATAGAGTGAGTAAAGCACACAGTCTTGAGGTGCTCCCGTACTAATTGTTACCGAGGATGAAGTGCTTCTTTCAATTCGAACAGACTGCGGTCTGTGGATGACGAAGTCGAGGATCCAATTGGAGAAGAATGCACAGAGGGTATTATAAAGGTGGTCATGGAAAAGGGATTAAAATAAATGAATGATGTATTGGAATATATTAACATTACATAACAGATGATGGAGATAAGGCATATAAAGGTGTATACCTCACCAGAGCCAGATCAAGTGTGTTCTAGGACACTGTGGGTACCCAGGGGAGAAATTGCAGGGCCCATACATCATCATTACCATTGGTGAAGCACCGGAAGACTGGAACGTGGCTAACGTTGTGCTTTAAGAAAGCTACAAAGTTGAAACTCGGTGGTGTGAAAGTTATCGAAGAGGAATCTGAGGGGCAAGATGCACCAACAATTGGAAAGGCAAGACTGACTGGGAATAGGCAACATGACTTTGTGTGTAGGAAATCGTGTCTCACAGTTTTAATTATGTTTTTTGAAGGGGTGGCCAAGAGAATTGATGAGGGCACAGTGGTAACATGGTCTATGTGGGCTTTAGCATGTGGATGATGTCCAGCATGGTAGGCTCGTTTGGAAGGTTAGATCACAGCAAAGAAAACAAAGAGTAGTTGTGGAGGAGCATTTTGGCTGGAGGTGTATGATCAGTGATGTCCCGCAGACATCAGTGCTGACACCTATTATTTGTAATATGTATGATTTGGATAAAAATGTTGATGGATTTGCCAGTAAATTTGCAGATGACAATAAAATTGGTGGAATTGCAAACAGTGAGGACGTTTGTCAAAGGACACAGCAGTATATAGGTCAGGTACTAATATGGATGAGGAAATGGCAGATGGAGTTTAATCCAAGCAAAAGTGAGGTATTGCATTTTGGGAGATCAAATGCAAGGGGAATGTATGCAGTTAACGGAAGGACCCTTAACAGTAGCAATGTACCGATGAATCTTGGAATTCACGTCCGTAGCTTACTGAAAATAGCAACACAAGTAAATAGAACAGTAAAGAAGGAGTATGGTACGCTCATCTTCATTGGTCAGGTCACCGAGATTAAAAGTCAACAGGTCAAACTGCTAGTTTATAAAATTTTCACTCGGCTGCATTTTCGTCATGATTATGTGAGGTTCCTATGGAAGCTCCACTTTCCTTCCACATCACAAACGGGCTGGTCAGCATGTTAAATTAGTCCCGATGCAATTGGATAACAGAAAAACCAAGAGGAAGTGATCGGGAATAATGAGAAAATTAACACTTGTGCCCACCACGTGGGAACCTATTGAAGACGTTTTGGAAGCCTATAATGTATTAAATCCATTGCATTTTGTTTGTCCATTTCTTCCCCCATTAAATAATTCAATTATGGCTGGATAAGCATACCCTTCTGTTTGTAATGCAGTTTGATTATTTTCAGTATATGTTTGACTTTTAGATGTTTCCATTACAGCTTCATGCTCCTTTGGAAAGCAGCCAACATAATCTAAAGATTTTGAATAAAGATCCCTGTCCTATCACAGTCATCAAACTAACTTTTCCATAGTTATAAAATCTGCTTCCATCTCCCTTTGTGGATGGGGACGTAAAATTAGCAAGCAACTTGCAGACAGTGCAAATATTTCAATTCCCCATACTTGCAGTGGATTCACAGTGGGGAATAAGTCACTATGTTCCAAATGGCATTCTAGTGAAGCACGAACTTCCTGAAAATCCTCAGCATTTACCTTGGGTAGTCTGTTAAGAGATCCTCATTTGAATTAAGATTACATGCCTACGCATATGGCAAGAATAAGCAATCTTTGTTTAATTATTCGTGTTTGCTCAAATGTCTTCAACATAACTGAAATAATTTTATTCATCTACATTTTGTAATAATTTAATTAAAATAGTATTTTTGAGAATTGAAATCCTTTTTTTTTTTTAAATCAGACATTCACAAACTATAAATTAAAAAAAATGACAATACGGACAATATAACCATTTAGTTTATACATGTGCCCAATCCTAACAAATAGCAATTCACCACAACCCATGCAGATATACACATACTTCCCTTTCAAAAGATGTGAACTTAGCTTCGACCAATTTTTTCAGATGGGTCAAACCAGAGCCTTTCAATATCTATATTAAAAATTATTCTACCTTCTCCATTTTATCATTGACGATAATAACAATTATCAATTCAGGAGGAATTAATTATCAATTATCATATATTGAATAATTATCAATTGAGGATGAATTTCTTTAACCAGAGGGAGGCATATCTGTGGAATTCATTGTCACAGAGCACTGTGGAGAGATTGTTAGGTTCTTGATTAGTAAGGGCATCAAAGGTGACTTGGAAAAGGCAGCATAATGAGGTTGAGAGGGAAATATAGATAAACCATGATCAAATGGAGGAGCAAACTAATTCTGCTCCAATATCTTATGGTCAAATTCAGCAAATGATGAAAGTATTTTTCATCAGTTTGTCTCAAAAGATTCTTCATTGCAATAATTTTTTTTGTTAGATTTCCCCACATTCTTTGCTCTAGTTAGTTCAGTTTCTCCTCTCTAGACTTGTGATTACTGCTGTTAATAGCATCCTCTCTCTAACCTCCCAGTTGTCGACCTTGGTGCCATTTTTTTGTTCACAAATAAGTCAGTCAGATGGTCACATATTCAAATACAAAGCAATATCTGGAGTATTGTGTACAGTTTTGGTCGCCTTATTTGTGGAAGGACATCCTTATGATTGAGGCAGTGCAGTGTAGGTTCACGAGATTGATCCATGGGATGGCGGGACTGTCATATAAGGAAAGGTTGAAAAGACTGGGCTTGTATTCACTAGAGTTTAGAAGGATGAGGGGGAATCTTATAGAAACACATAAAATTATAAAAAATTATAAATTATAAAATTATACAAGCTAGATGCAAGAAAAATGTTCCCAATGTTGGGTGAGTCCAGAACCAGGTGCCACAGTCTTAGAATAAAGGGGAGGTCATTTAAGACTGAGCTGAGAAAAAACTTTTTTACCCAGAGAGTTGTGAATTTATGGAATTCCCTGCCACAGAGGACAGTGAAGGCCAAATCACTCGATGGATTTAAGAGAGAGTTGGATAGAGCTCTAGGGGCTAGTGGAGTCAAGGGTTATGGGGAGAAGGCAGGCACGGGTTATTAATAGCAGACGATCAGCCATGATCACAATGAATGGCGGTGCTGGCTCGAAGGACCGAATGGCCTCCTCTTGCACCTATTTTCTATGTTTCTAATAAAGCCTGAAGCACAACCTCAGTGTAGTGCTGAAAATGCTGCATTGTTGAAGGTGGCATTTTTTAGATGAGATATGAAAACCATCCGTGTACCAGAGCCATGGGAAAAAGTCTCATGGAAAAACCTTTTCAGCCATCCTGGCTAACCTCTTGCCCTTCAGCCCACATTATGACAACAGTTTATTTGACTATTTATCATAATGTACTTTGTAGATTTTGTGTATTACAGTATCTATGTCAGGACCACAACCTTGAATGTCTGAAACATAAGATTGTGAAAATCATCATTTAAATGCTAGCTGTTGAGAGATGTAGTGGGGAAGGAGAATTGGGTTTGTTTGTGTATGGAGCTCAAGAGGAAGACAGAAAGTGGATAGGTATATGGACAGGAAGGGAATGGAGGGGTATGGTCTGAGAGCAGGTAGATGGGACTAGGGAAAATAAATGGTCGGCACGGACTGGAAGGGCCGAGAAGGCCTGTTTCCGTGCTGTAATTGTTATATGGTTAAACAAGAACGATAAGCAGCTGAGATGCGATGTTACAAAAACAGATGTTGAAAAGATTTTGACCAATTTCCCAGAAATCAAGTCAGTTCAGTTGATCAACAATCACATAAAAACATGGTGACATGTTGTCATTACAACTCATCTCCACTTTTCAGTGGAACAGATTATGATGCGTATGCAGTCTTACCAAATTATTTTTTGTCTTTGCCACATTGGGATCGTCAGGCCCAAGTTTGGTTTGGTAAATCTCCAATGCTCGCTCATAGTAATACTCTACTTCTTCATACTTCCCTTGGTTCTGGCACAATAGTGCTAAATTATTTAGTTGTTTGGCCACATCAGGATGATCTCTGCCCAGCACCTGAAGAAACAGAAATGGCATTGATAAACCTACACCATTTCAGAAATTCACCAATATTATTTTCCAATGAAAAGGGTTACTCAGCAGATGCTCAGATAACCACAATTACATTCACAGGTTAGCAGGTACTCCATGAAAGTACAAAAATGAAAATATAATAATAAACGTGAACAACCAGACAGATTTAAATTTCATAGGAGCTGAATACCCACATTCAAATTGAGCATCAATGTCAATTAAAGGAGGGAGGTAATCCGAGGAGGACTTACCGTATTTCCCGGCAATGAAGACGCACCTGCGTCGAAGATGCACCCCCATTTTGAGTTGCAAAGTTTTGAAAAAAGGCTGGAGGGACATAGAATGTCTCGCGTTCAAATAAATAACTATAAAGAGAGTATCAGTTCAATTTGCCCAAGGCTTCCAGATCTCCTCCATTCTGAATGACTGAATGGATGGGGGGGGGGGGGGGGGGGGGGGGAGGGGGACGGCAGGTGGAGAGATGGTGGGAAGAACAGGAGCATACCGAGACAAGTTGAATCAGTTATGATCTTATTGAATGACAAGACAGCGGGCGGTGGAACTTACTCCTGAGTCAGCGCAATCAACAGACCAATTGAGGTTACTCGCGCTGACACAGGAGTAAGCCCCACTGACCACTGTCCTGTTATCCATCGCCATACTAACCCGCTCCGTTCTTTGATCTTTGCTCTTGAAAGATACGGACCGGGCAGTGAATGCCATGCAGTGTCACCCAGCGCAGTAAGTGATGCCTTGTCCTGCTCCCGGCGGCAGTCGGAATGTAAGGATTTGCGGGAAGCGGCCGACATGAGTGAGGCTGGAGAGCGGCAGGAGAGAGGTGTTCAGACGGAGAGCACTGCCAGCGGTGAGCGGGCCGGCAGAAGGCGCTGAGGTGGTGGCCGGTTCCGCTGTCCATCCCGGCGGCCACTCGCAGCCACCTGAACTACTTCCCTCCCCAGCCACAATGCAGTGGCTCCAAGCCAGGAGTGCCGCGGCAGCGGTGAGTAAGTTGTGGGCATGATCCCTGGCTCCCCCCCCCTTCTCAATGCTCATGCCTGTGCTGATCCGGGCCAGACTCCCCACACGCTGTGAAAAGAACTCTC
The DNA here is from genome assembly GCA_963514005.1 of Raja brachyura. Next base: position 46,705,435 of record OY740789.1, on the reverse strand, counting down.
CACCCCCAGCAGTGCTATCCTTTTACAGCCACTTCCCATCAGCTACCAGCAATGAGGGACAGATTTGGCTATCCCTCAGTACAGCAACATCGTTCTTGATGTTGCTGTACTGATGGATAACCAAGTCTACCTTTCTTGGCTAACAACCTAACCTTTGGCCTCCAAGACGCAGGTAAATTTTCATGCCTTATTTTTGGGTTAAAAATAGTGTCTTCATCGCCAGGAAATACGATAATTAGAATATTTCACATATGCAAAGAGATGGACATAGCTGAGAGCCATACAGATTTTCTGGAGCAAAGGAAGGAGAAAAATGTCCACAAATTGTCCTGGTGGGGATGAAGATATAGAGGGATTGGATATCCATGGTTAAAAAAAAATAAGATAGCTCGGAGCATCAAAACAAAAAAAAAAAATCAACAGTGATATATTACTAAAAGGATCATCACCTCCACCATAACTTAAGATATCTCCTTCAAAAAGTTACTTACTAACCTTCTCACGGATCTCCAAAGCCCTTTTACACATGGGCTCAGCCTCTCTGTATTTTCCCCTTTTTCCATGAAGTACTGCAAGATTATTTAACGTGGCTGCAACCTGCAAAGAGTCCGATTAGAATATTACAAGGATAATTCTTACATTGAGGCAGCCATATTTGAAATGTACAATGCAATCAAAAAATCAATGTTAGAAATATCAAACAAGATTTTAAAAGGTGTATATCATATCTGTGTTTTGTAAAGCAGCTTCATTATTTGTCAGACATATTCCCGTAGAAAAAATAAAATCATGTGGGGTCTTTGGATAATTCTATTTGTAGGCAAATATGGTTTTTAGATCAATCAGGGGTTCAAGGGTGTGCACATAATGATTTTTTATAACTGATCCATGAGGGGCATTCACAATTTAACCTCCCTACCTGGTCATCATTAAGGAATGGTAGATGTTAATCTCACCCTGTTGGTTTAACATCAAGAAATATTTAAACATTATTCTCGTTTCCATGCAAATAACATACATATCTACAAAGTTAATCTGAAATAATAATACGAACCGCTGGATGGTCTTTACCCAAAGTCTTCTCCCGAATAGCCAAAGCATCATGCAACAGGTTTGCAGCCTCTTTGTATTTATTCTGGTCCCTAAGCAAGAGTTAAAAAACAAACATCAATGGTACACTACAAAATTTTACTGAGCTCAAGAATGCAAAGGCTTTCAGTTAAAGATTTATGGACATACCCTCCCATCTCAGACATTTGGGAAAATGTTTCTTGGCAACATCCTGGTAAATCCCTTCTGCTTCTTTCTCCAATGCAATTACATCCTCCTTATAGATTGTTTGCTCTTAGACATCCTAAATATGTGCCACTAAGTCATTTGCTGTACCAACATTATACCAGACCCTATAATGATGAGTTCAGATACCCAAACATAGTGGCTTTCATAATAAAATGGGTTGCAAATGTAGTTATCAAAAATAATTTACAATTGGCAGCACAGCTAAATGAGAGCTGCTGCCTCACAGTGCCGGAGATCCGGGTTCGATCCAAACGACAGGTGCTGTCTGTGTTGGAGTCTGTACATTCTCCCTACTATGTTTACATTCTGTTGTGCTGCTGCAAGTAAATATGTAATTGTTCCATTTCAGGACATATAACAATAAAACACTCTTGATGATTCTTCTGCACAAGCATTCTAAAGACCACAGTCTGTTTTGCATTTCCCTACATCCTAAATCGGATAATTTCCATTTGCAAACTTTATTTTATTGTCTGGAGTGACCTCCATACCCGCCATATGCCCGATTCTCCCAATAATAATTTTGTAATATCTTCAAAAAAGGTTTTTAAAGAATAAATTCATTACATACGGATTTCTAAACTGATTTTCCATCTGAGAAGTACTTAATTCTTGTTCCCTCGATGTCATAAATTAAATATGTCTACTTTTGCCACTTACCTATCTGCTTATGAGTTTATTCTCTCAGTTAGCATAATCAAAAAAACGTAAATATCAATGTCTAGGTAGAAAGCCATTTTAAAATATTTCTACTTTTCTATAAATGTATATATATTTTAAATCACACTAACCTGTACACCAAAGCAAGAATATTTAGCATCGTAGCAACATCAGGATGGTCGTGCCCTGATGTTTTCTCCAAATCTTCAAGAGCTTGTTTACAAAGAGGTACAGCGACTTCATACCTGCCTTGTGAAGCATACTGTATGACTAAGTTATGTAGAGTCCTTAGTCTGGCTGGAATTTCATAACCACCTTGCTGTGCTGCAGCAGCTGCACTGCTATGTTGTTGTTGAACTGTAAATTAATAAAACATTATCTTTATATAACAATATGCATATAACAATCCTAGAAATATTAATCATTTCCTAGAAATTGCACAAGACATTTTTTCCCCCTGAAACCTGTTTAATTTTTAATATTTAATTATCATCTTTATCCCTCTAACTAGCATAAACCAAAGAGACTAGCTATCATCCCCCGCCGCACCGTCTCCCCTATTATGACCAGAATGCATTTAACTAATCAAATACTCCAAGCAAGGGAATGCCCCTAGGCTGGAGGGAATGGTTACAGAAGTAGGATAACAAAACTCCTATGTGTGAACAGATGATCGATGGACGGTGTAGACTGTTGGACGAAGGGCCTATTTCAGCTGTATCGTTCAATTCAATTTAACTCAGTAGATCAAGCAGCAAAAAGTGTATGTTAACATTTTAGGCGAAGTGCAGAAAACATGATGCAAGGTCTCAACCTGAACCTATAACATACACCTCGAATCTCCACAGATGCTGCTTGACTAACCAAATTCTTCCAGCGAATGTTTTGTTGCCTATCATTCAACTCTTGGACTCTTATGGCTAATCATGCATATTGGATATACAACCAACGAAACAAAAATACAAGTCAATATAGGTTTCAAGATATTGGAATAAATTTTCCAATGTTGTCAAGCTAATTCCAATACGGGCTTTATGACTGCGATATATTCCACAGATAACATTGGAATAATTCAAAATAATCTATAATTTTCCTAATACATCCACCATGGAAGCTTTCCCCCAACAGAGTATATTCCCAAACATTTACAGACAAAAACCAGAAAATTATTGAAATAACTTATTTCTGTTAATTCTTTTGCCCACTACAAATAAAATAGACCTGTTCTAAAAAAATGGATGTTGCATTATTCAATTACTATAATGTAACTGCAAGGAGTTAAATCTGCAACTTAATAAAAAACATCCCGTATCATGGCAAAAATATTCATATTCATTATTAATAAAATGCTAGATCATTCTGAACACTTACTTCCCTGCCCTGGTTCATCATCTTCATTTGGGAAAAGATCATCAAGGGGTTCTTTGGATGAATCTGTGTCCTTGTCCTCCTGCACAATAAATACATATTAGCTACAGATTACCAATGTCTTCTGTAGGTATTCGCAATAGCATGCAAGTATTTAGTTGTATTTGGGAATTCGGCAAATATTCGATTGAGCCCAAGCACTGATTAAAAACATAATATCAGCAGGTCTTGTGGCTCTTTGACCCTGCTCTACATCAGTAAACTGGAGCCTAATCCCATGCCACAGGTCCACCAGATTTCCTCCAGAGATACAACAATCATAGACTGGAATGTACTCCCCAAAAAACTGCACATCTACAGTTCGTTGGGTACAGAAAAGTTATAGAACACTTAATACCAACATATTTCTACACCTAATTTTTAAATGGCAAACCCTTTCTCTTGAATCCACACTGGATCTGCGCAATGAAGAAACATACTTTCACTCTTCTCAGAACCTTGCACCACTGGAAATATCTCCACGTCTACCCTGGCATGCCCCCCAGGATCTTATACACTTCAATACAATCATTTTTTAATTCTTCCAAACTTCAAAAAAATACAAACCCAACCTGTTCAACTTTTCTTGCTAGGAATTAGTGTGGTGACTGCCTCCAACTGTCGCAACATAAAACTATTTGTCCTTAATTAGGCCAAACCAATAAGCGAGTTTGGTATTCTGACTGCTCATGCCCAGGTCACTCGCGATAAACACTCTCGGCAAACGTGCCGCCACATGAACACTTACCTGCACCTCATCCGCAGCCAGGTTCGAACCCGGGTCTCCGGCGCAGACCCCAGCTGAACTTGGTCTATCCCGCCGGATTAAACGACAGCCCTAGACTGACGGGAGTGGCGGCCCAGGCTTTACAGCCAGCGCAAAGAAAAAGCACTAACTCCAGCTCAACTCTGCATGTCCCGCCGGGTTATCCTACAGCCCTGGACTGACGGATCAGACAGGAGTGGCGGCCCAGGCTTACAGCCAGCACGGAGAAGAAGCGCTAACTCCAGCTCAACTCTGCCTGAACCGCCGGGTTAAACCAACAGCCCTGAACTGACGGGACACCAGCCCGGAGCAGTGGAGTTAATGCTTCTTCTCCGCGCTGGCTGTAAGCCTGGGCCGCTACTCCCATCTGACTCCCGTCAGTCCAGGGCTGTAGGCTAACCAACGGGACAGGTAGAGTTGAGCTGGGGTTGGCGCTTCTTCTCCGCGCTGGCGGTGGGCCTGGGCCACCGCTCCCGTTGGTCTGAAGTCGTCCTGGACGTCTCCGGCCGCCCCCGGACAGGGGTCCGACACTCAGGAGGGGACGGTCCAGTGGTGGTTCGGGAGTGCTTGCGGCGCCAGAGACCCGGGTTCGATCCTGGCTGCGGTTGAGGCGCAGGTCTGTGTGCATGCGGAGGCATGGTTGCTGAGAGTGTTTATCGCGTGTGACCTTTGACAAATCCCATGATTCCTTACATTTTCGGAATGCCGAACTCGCTTATTAATTACCATCTTTAAGTGCTTTGCAGTATGTATAAGGAGTCATATATGTACTCATTACATATCACACCTCACTTCAAATATGATTCAAGTCATTTAAACATTTATATTGTTAAAAATCGTTTTCTCAGAAAGTGCCCTTTATGATCTGAAATGATTGGTAAGCCAGTGCATCATAGTATTGAAGACAATATAGCAGTGCTTTATCTCTTCAGAATCTCAATGATAAATATAAGAAACAGGACTAGGAGTGAGCCAGTCAGGCCCTCATGCCTGCTCTGCCATTTATTAAGATCACAGTTGATTATCTTCATCAGTCACTCATTTGCACTAACTCCTTGATTTTCTTAACCTCTAAAATCAAACTGTTTTTAGTATACTCCAGTGCCTGAGCCACCACAACCTCTTGAGCAATGAATTCCACTCTGTGTGAAAATGTTTCTTCTCATATCCAGACTCCTTATCCTGAGACTGTAGCTCACGGCATTCCAGACCAAAGAAACATCAACCATACGTCCTCCGTCATGTCTTGTAGGCATTCTGTAAATTTCAATGATATCACTTCTCATTTTTCTTTCCAGCCTTAGAGAATGGTCCCTTTTGGCTTTATCTTTCCTCAAAGTCATAATTTCACGACTCAGCCTGGTTAATCTTTGTTGCATTCCCTCTATCGATATTTTAGAGACAGCAAATGCATTACTGGAAAAGCTCGTTAACAATTACAATTGATAGTGCATGTATTGAATTGTGCTTCCAACCTGAACTATTTATAAAATTCATCAACAACGGAACGAAGCTGGAAGTTAGACAGTGGCAACAGAAAGCGAGTTAAACTGCGAGTGGGAATTTAGGGATTGGAGCCGAGGTGGAGGAAAGAAGGGACTTTAGAGATACAGTGCTCAAACAGGCCCTTCGGACCACTAGGTCCGTGCCGACTAGCGTTCCTCTATCTTTATGAATATCATCACTGGAATGTCTGTGGACAGGTCATTGTGCCATCCCCCATGTAAATTACATCAGCATTGTACAGCATTCGGCACCAAGAATATCCGCGAAACTCCTTCGATTGTTTGGCAAGGTCAGCAAGAGTTCATCAAATGGCATGAACTGTAATTATTTCTGGAAAGAAAACAAGTGGCAAGCAACACATCAGCACATACAGTCCAAAGTTCAGAACTGGGCCCAATTTAATAAAATGGCAGTAAAAATAATGGAGAAAAAACAAATCCAATGCCTGTCCTAATTTAAAAATAGTTCTTCCTTATCCAAGGAATGACAAAAAGTTCAACTTTAGAAATCAGGGCATAAGGACTTAATTTGATACAACTATAACACAGCCTTCCTTGGATAGATGCTGGAAACTCAAGTTTTTAATTGTGTCACCTTGCCATTTCCATTTTAGGTTGTAAGTTAGAAATAACCTTAGATCAATATGTTCTCCATGAATTGGTAGGATGGCGATTCTCCAAGATGATTCTGTTTCAGCAATGCCAGACACGTGTTCCCTCAGTCGAGAGAATGTATTAATGGTAACACACACACTGGGTTCTCATAGGGAGTACATTACACCTTCAAGTTGCAAGAGTCATACTGTACAATCATAGGCCCTTCAGCCATATCCACACCAACTACAATCTCAGCTTGTATGTAGCGAGATCCAATATATTTAGAACAAAAAAAATACTATTGTCTGTGTTGCATCTACATAGTGCCATTATAATTTTACAGCAATAATTTCTGAAAAGGCATTTGAATGAGTCAATTATGGAGATGTGTGCAATTATCTTATGTATACAACATTTCAGTACAATCTGTTACTGACTCACCAGTGGTGAAAGATCTTCATCAAATTTTTTTAGTTGATTCATAAATTCTAAATGTTTCTTTTCCTCTTCCAGTTGAGCTACACTTTGTTCACTTTTCTGCAATTTCTGTTGTGTGTTTGCCAGCTCATCTCGTAGCCACTGGTTCTCCTGGCATAACCGACGCACCTGAGCCCGCAGTTTCTGTTTTTCCGATTCCACTGCACTTAAGTGACTAGATAATGCCATCATAACCTTAAACCAATCAAAATTACCAAAATCAAATCTTAAATACCGTAAAATGATAAAATCCTACAAAAGGATAGGTTTTACATATATTACATAATTTAATTCAATTTTAAAACAAAGCCCAAGTCAGAATTAAATAATATTTTTGTCATGCAGGCAAAAACAATAACATTGCAATTTAGTTTCACACACCTTTGTATTAAAATAATTACATTTTAAGTGCGTCTTTCAAGTTTCAGTGATTTTATAATGGGAACCATTAAAATGTTTTTTACAAAAACACTGGTAGGTTACAATTTTCTCCTACTTTTACTAAGTATGCACTACAAATTAAAAGAAAAATAGCATAAATGTGAATAATTAAATGCATAAAAAGAATGACTATTAAATAAATTATACTGCTATTACCATGCCTTAAGCAGGCTCCAAACTGCAGCAATGACAGCCAGCACTAAGTGCTATTAGACTCGGATTATTGTGTCATCTATCTATCTATCTGGGGTACACAAAAGGCTGGAGAAACTCAGCGGGTGCAGCAGCATCTAAGGAGCGAAGGAGATAGGTGACATTTCGGGTCAAGACCGTTCTTCAGACTGGTCAGGGAAATGAGAGATATAGACGGTGATGTGGAGAGATAAAGAACAATGAATAAAAGATATGCAAAAAAATCGATGATAAAGGAAACAGGCCATTGTAAGCTGTTTGTAGTGTGAAAATGAGAAGCTTGTGCGACTTGGGTGGGGGAGCGAAAGAGAGAGAGGGAATGCCAGGGCCCGAGGGCTGAGGGAGAGGTGGGAAGGGTAGGAGGCAGCCAGGGTTAACAGAATTGAGAAAATATAGACATGACCGTCTATATCAATCGTTTCCCTGATCCCTGACCAGTCTGAAGAAGGGTCTCGACCCGAAAGGTCGCCTATCTCCTTCGCTCCTTAGATGCTGCTGCACCCACTGAGTTTCTCCAGCCTTTTGTGTACCCTCGATTCTCCAGTGTCTGCAGTTCCTTCTTTAACACTATCTATCTATCTATCGATCTATGTTTGTTTGTACCTTTGTAAATTGTAGCTATATTTGCACAAAAACGGTGCACAATAGCACTACAATTCTGACCTACCTTACTCACCATTATCCTGTGATGTAAATGAAACGTTTTGTTACGATTGCTGTTATATTTTTCAAGTTACTGAACTTTTAACATTTAAAACTTAAATTAACTTGAAACAGCGCCCCACTTGCCGGCAGCGCCCACTCAGTTGGAGAAGGCCCGTCAGCACCACGCGTGCGCAGTGGGCCCAGTATCCACGCTGCGGTGGGTCCGGGGGCGGGGAGAAGCCGCGCCTCCAACTTGGGGTCTGGATGCTGGGGCCGGTGGCGCTGCTGCTCCAGTTCCGCAGGGAGGGAGAGGAGCGGGACCTGGCCTGGGCGCTGGGACTGGCGGCGTTGCTGCTCCAGGCCCACAGGGAGGGGGACCCAGGGCAAGGACTAGGCCGCAGCCTCGGCCTCTCCCTCCCCAGGCCACTCGGCCCGTTCCCACCCACCCCCGACTCAAGCACAACTTAATCGCCGACGTGGTGGAGAAAACGGGGTCGGCGGTGGTTTACATCGAGATTCTGGGGAGTTGAGGAGGGAACTAGGGGGATTGAGGGAGAGGAGGGGGTAGGGAGGAAGAGGGAGGGGAAAGTGGGAAAGTTGGGGAAAGTGGGGAGGGGATAGAGGGAGAGGAGGGGGGAGTAGGAGAGGTAGGGCATGGGGGATAGAGGGAGAGAAGTCAGTTGGGGAGGCGTAGAGGGAAAGTAGGGGGGAGTGGGATAGGGGTGAGGTGAGCAGCGGGGGAGGAGGCTATCATCCCTTATGGAGAGAGGGATGGAGTGACTGAGGGTAGGGGAAAGGAGAGGGAGGGAGGGGAGGGGAGGAGGAGAGAGAAAAGAAGAGGGAGGGTGAAGAGGAGGGAAGGAGTGCTGGGGATGAGGGGGTACAGATGATAGGTGTAGGGAGAGGGATGGAGATGGGGAGGAAGCAGAGGAGGGTTGGTGGAGGGCGGGGAGATGGAGGATAATGGAAGAGGGGAATGGGGGACTGAAGAGGGAGAGTGAGATGCGTTCACATTGATCTTATTTTTTTGCAAGTTATTGCCAATTTTTTAAGCTTTAAAAACGTCAGCCGCGCCTGCGCAGTTGAGGGCTATGGGTGAGTGGTGGAATATTGCGTTGGGGGAACGGGGCCCAACGGGTCCCACTTGTTTTGTATAAAATTTAATGACATTGATTTACTCATCTTTGCAGGTTCGATTTTGTGCGATATCATAATACATTGCATGCAACACAAAGTCAATGAGTATGTCTATTTCAAAATAAGTAGGTTACCACACTGAATGAAAGAGCAAGAGAAACAAAATCCATATCTACCATTTCACGTACAACTTCAATCTGCTGATAAACTATCTGGAAGGTCATAGATAGAGTCATAGAGTTCATACAACATGGAAACAGGCCCATTGGTCCAACTTGTCCATACCAATCTACACTAAATTCCACCTGCCGGCATTTGGCCCATCTCCCTCCAAACCAAGGGTTCCTAACCTGAGGTAAATTTATACCCAGGGGGTAAATTTCACCTACCCGGGTGTAAATTTGTTGATTCTGGATTTGTACATATTTTTGCTCATTGACTGACTGTATTCAATAGTTGTTCATAAATAAGTGAAATAACATTGTTAAGTGCTATTAACATTGCCTGGGGTAAACAGGACGAAAAAGGTTGGGAACCCCTGCTCTAAACACCCATTAATTTACCTGTCAAAATGTCTTAAATGCTATGGTATCTGCAAAAATACTATTTCAATTTCTTCTCTTGTATGACATGACTGATAAGTTCCCTCGATCACGAAGAGATAATCTAATTTTGCAACCAGTCATTTGTGATCTGCATCAATCAGAACAATGATCATCATTGCATTTGTCCAATAAGCTGAGAGCAGCAGCTTTCACAGCCTTAATAAGGTGCTTTGGTCACTGAAAAAGGCTGAAAATTAATTCACTGAAAATAACATTATTAAACATTTTATTTTTTCCACTCAAAGGTAACAGCAAAAATCCAAACTGCAGTCTAAAATTTAAGCCTCAGCAAGGAGGAATTTTCTCAGGACTATTACCATGTGTAACACTGACAATCCGTTGACCTGAAATGTTCAAAAAAAACTCTCCATATGGGGCACCCAATTAGCCTGGTGTATCTGGAATTTTCTACCAATATTTAAGCTGCAAAATGACAAAATATTTAAACATAAAATTATTGTTGCCTGCCTCACTATCAAAGAGTGATAAAAAAAAATTAAGGCTGAATAATTTTAGACACAGAACATGCTAAAACTATATCTAAAATAAAAATCTTGAACAAGTAAGAGAATTTTTACCTGTGCCTCACCGAGACCAAGTTCCAACATTTCGAGGGACTTTCGAATCATGTTGGATTTTTCTTCAACCAAATTCATCTCATCGTCTTTTTTCAGGCACTTCAGGGTTTCCAGCAGGCTATGCAAAATGGAGTTGTGTTCATTTTTTAATGCCTCAATCCCTTGAATCACCTGCTTTGTTTTTCCAATTATCTCCTCCTGGGAGAGTTTTTCAAATTTATCTTCCTTTAAATACACCATTGTAGACATGGTGTCATACATCCTGCAAAAAAGGATTAACAAATTGTAAAAAATATAAACACTTAGCAGCAGCTTTCAAGAATGACCTCAATTGTTGGTACAATAAATTATCAATCAGTAAGCACTGTGCTAGTTATGAGCTTGCCATTTTATTTTCCATCTGCAGGTCTGTAAGTGCTGGTTACATCATTTAGCTGGGTCAGAGTATGCATGGAGTCAAAAGACAGCATCACATGAAAATCTTGACAATTGTTTCATCCTTTAAAAAATACATGGTGTGATATAAATGGCTCAATAATGTTAAGAGTGTTAAAGAGTTTGGCTTCAATACAAATGCAACCTTATGAGCAAAATTAGAAGTTGGTTTATTGCACTTCTTGGAAAGTACTATTGCCCATGTTAATTTATAGTGCCTTATAATTTTCATCTTTTGATTGGATTTAAGATTTCCAATTGATTTTGTTACAAGAATGTAAACAAATAATGTTGCATAGATTTCAAGCACTGTATCCTATTTTAACATCGTGAACATTCAGATCTGAGGCATATGGTGCCCCAAGTTGTTTTGTAAAATTGGCCAAAATAGCCAATTTAATTTAATAAAAAATTATAGATCAAAATATGAAAATAAATACAGCTCAGAGTATTTTACACTTCAAAATCATGTTATTTAATATGAAGAACACCAACACAAAAATGAACTGCAGATCCACTACTCAACTCAGTTTCATTTTCCTTGACAATAAAATTGAAACCATCAATAATTTAATTTTGCCAACTCAATGTTTTCACCAGGACTTGTAAACATCAATGGATGCTTGAAAACTAAGAGTTGAGAAAGCAAAAGCAGGGCCAAATAAGAACATGTGTACATCTTCTAGTTTCGAAATCTTTAAGAATCAACCTCTATTAAGCATTTGTTCCTATCCCACATAAAATAGAAAAAATTACTATTCTGTAGTTACTACCCCATGGACAACAGCTACACTGATGGACTGATTTTATTTTCCAAATTCCTTGCAACGGTATATTTCAGATTCCACTATACTAAAGCACCATAATTTTGCACTGCAGCAAGAGACAATAACAATCATGTTATTACCATATTAGTAATATCATAAAAGGTCTGGATAGAGTGGTTATGGAGAGGATGTTTTCACTTGTGGGAGAGTCTAGGATCAGAGGCCGTAGCCTCAGAATAAAAGAATGTATCTTTCGGAAGGAGATGAGGAAGAATTTATTTAATCAGAGGGTGGTGAATCTGTGGAATTCATTTCCAATGAAGGTTGTGGAGGCCAAGTCAATGGATTTTTAAAAAAAATCAGAGATTGATAGATTCTTAATTGGTAGTGTCAGGGGTTATTGGGAGAAGGCAGGAGAGTGGGGTTGAGAAGGAAGGATAGAAGAGACAAGATTGAATGGGAGAGTAGACTTAATGAGCCAAATGGCCTAATTCTGCTCCTATCGCTTATGAAGATAAACTTTTGAAAGATTAGCAATCAAGGATTGAGTTATCCAACTGCATAGGTTCTGATCAATCATCAAGTTATAATAAATGGGAGTCTAGACTAGAGGGCACATCCTCAGAACAAAAGAAAGTACTTTTAGAATGGAGATGAGGATGATTTTTTTTAGCAGAGGAAGATTAATCTGTCTAATTCATGGCTACAGACTGCTGTGATTGGATATTTTTAAAGTGGAGATTGATAGGTTCTTAATTAGTATGGGCATCAAAGGTTATGGGGAGAAGGCAGGAGAAAGGGGTTAGGAGGTAAAAATAGATCACCCATAATCGAAGTGTGTTTTAAGGGCTGTCTAAAAGCGATCAAACATTTAGAGATGAAATTTCAGGACCTAGCCTATTACAAATAACTATTAGAATTTGCTCCAAACACCTAAGTACAAATTAAAACAGTTTGTGTGCAATGTGAATATTTACATGGGATTAAATTCTGCATTTTGTTCAGATATACCTGCACAGTTTGCGTTTGTAATTATTGGACACAATAAATGTTTAAAATGCAACAGCTCTGTATAGGTTAATGCCAAACATGTGTTGTATTGGTACAAAATTGCAGATTACATATTTATTACTGTAAAAATTGAAATTTAGTATTGTGTTTTTCATGTAACCAAGGCAGCCAGACTCTTTTCTCATGCTAAAAGTACATAAATACACAGCACAGTGGTAGAGTTGCTGCCTCAGAGCGCCTGAGACCGGGTTCAATCCTGCCTATGAGTCCTGTCTGTATGGAGTTTCTACATTTTCCCTGTGACCGACCGCATGGGTTTTCTCCGGAGTTGCCCCTAGTTTAAATGATAGTGCTAGTGTACGGGATGATCGCTGGTTGGCGTGGACTCGGTGGGCCGAAGGACCTGTTTCCATGCTGTATCTCAATGTCTGAAGACTAAGTATACAGGCTCACAATTATCTTCTCTATTTTCTAAAATCTTTATTTGTATCAATTATGGCTATCATAAAGTACAGGTTCTATAACATTTTGTTTAAGAAGGAACTGCAGATGCTGAAAAATCGTAGGTAGACAAAAATGCTGGAGAACTTTACCACAACTTTCCCATGGCTACTTAATGCAGTCCAAAAAGCAGCTACATTTTTACAGATTTCCTACTTTTATTCCAAACTGGGAATTAAAAGTTATTTTTAAAATTTGTAAATGGTGAAATATAGCTCCTATGATTTTGGTGAAACAAAGTCAATCCCTCCAGCCCCAACTACTATCACCATGTCATAATTAAATAAGATTCTAGGAAAAAAGGAATAAAACACAAAAACATACCAAATACAGATTGTGGGTCCAATGAAGTTAATAATCATCGTTCATTACATTAGGTTAATTACATACAGAAAACAGAAATTCCATAATTATTCAAGGCAAGTTTCCCCAGTCAATGAATGTAATTTACTGTTGATTACCAGTTTTTGTTGGTTTTAATTTGGGGTTGGGATTTCTAATCTGTGGTATTCCCCATATTTAAGCAAAACAACGGATCACTGCGAAAGGCTAATTATATTTATAATATCTCAAACATTCTTAGGACAAACCAATGGGCCCCTTGGAACAGGATAGATCATTTAAGTACAGTTGCTGACACTTTGCTGGTAACAGAGCAGCCATTATGTTATAACTAATGCTAACCAACTCTAAAAAGAAAAATATATATTTAGCAGCTGTTGCTAGCAAAGATTGACCAATGTTCTGTCAATGGCTTGCAGTGCACCAATATTCTTGCAGTGAGGTTTCCTCCTTGGCAGGGGATGGAACCAGAAGAGGTCGGCAGATGGAGGGATTGTTAAGATAGGGGTTAAATGAAGCAACTCATATAACTCCAGCACTTTGTGTTTATCTATAGAATAAGCATGTACAGGTTAATGATCATGGAATCGCAGAGCTAAACAGTGCAGAAATAGATCCATATCTGCAATTGGCTTATTGCTCTCTAAGCCATTCCTGTCCATATCTGTCCAAATATCTTTTGAAAATCGTAACTGTATCTGCTTCTCTACTTCCTCTGGCAGTTCACCAGATATAGACTAACCTCCAGGTGCAACAAGTAGTGCAAATTAAAATGGAAACAGGGTGCAAAATATCATGTCACAGCTGATGAGAAAGTCTGGATAAAAACATGCAAGAGGCAAAATGAGGTAGATTGGGAGCGGGAATTCGTCCTTATCAGCTTACAGGCTCCATCTATTTTTTTTATGGATTCATCCTTAGTGGTATAGGCTTCTGCAGTACCAACCTTCACAGAAAAAAAAAAGCTTGTACCTTTTTCTCGGCTCATCACTTCCTTCCCTCAGTTTCAATATCAATTGTTGCTAAAATAGAGACATTATGCTGATACATGTGCACACGCAAGAGGGGCACACTAGCCTGTAATCAAAGCTCTTGAGACATTCTACATTGTCACTATCTGAAGCTGCAAATGTGATTGATTTGTGTTCCAGATCTTACTGCTCTAAATATTTAACATGATATGGTGTGGCCCCTAATAAACAAGATTTTTGAAAACCTTTAATATTCAAATATTTTGGAATTCAGAAATATTTCAAAGTCGGATAAATGAATATATTTGTATCCTCATTTTTAAAATTGCAAATAATTACAGCTAACGTCTACAATACGTCCAATGTAAAACTGATTAGAAACATTGCTCGTTTCTTAGATACTGCTACTTGTAGCAATCACACTTGAACCTGTCTTATCAAATATTTAGAGCTGTTTACTTTCTATTAATCAATCATACAGCATGGAAACAGGTGCTTTGGCCCAACTTGCTCACGCCAACCAACATGCCCCATCTTTGCTAGTCCCACCTACCTGCATTTGGCCCATATTCCTCTAAACCTATCCTACCCATGCACCTGTCAATTGTTGTATAAACATCGAGATAATACCTACCTGAATCACTTCCTCCGGCAGCTCGATCCATATACCCACCACCCTTTCTGTAAAAAAGGTTGCCTTGCAGATTTCTATTAAATCTTTCCCCCGCGCCTTAAACCTATGTCCTCTGGTTGTTGATTCGCCCACTCTGAGTTAAAGACTCTGTGCAATTACTTTATTCCCATCATAATTGTGTACACCTCTGTAAGATTATCCCTCATCTTCCTGTGCTCCAAGGAGTGTCCAAGCCTGCTCAACCTCCCCCTAGAGCTCAGGCTCTCGAGACTTGGGAACATCTTCGTAAGTCCTCACTGCACTCTTTCCAGCATAACAACATCCTTTCTGTAGCATTCATCCTATCTATTCCTCTCATTCTGCCCTAATTTAAATATATCAAGCAAGAACTGATCAAGACGACAAATTCAAACCATATCTGCTAGCCATCTGTTGGATTGACACAAAATGCTGGGGTAACTCATCGGGTCAGGCAGCATCTCTGGGAGATTTGCTGAACACGCCGCATGCTACACTAGGCCGCCACTCTGCAAAGCAAATGTCACTGGTCGATACAACAACATTGAAGTGTTCTCATTTTACAAGGAAATGAGTCACAGCTACATAACCGCCAACCCCTCAGCCAGGCCGCAAAATATAGTGACCCTACCATTTAAAGCATAGCGCTACCAACGTTAATTAATTCGGAGAGAAGATTCAAAGCACCAATATGACTAATAGTGATCTGTCAAACGATGGAACATCTAGGGACGTTTCTAGAAGCGGCCGCAGCCTCAAGCAAACCTGCAGCTGTGCATGTTGCTCATCAAATCACTGAACAAGGTAAGAAACGAATGTAAAACCTCGGCGTGGGCTTTGCAGAGATTTGTTACGATTTGTTTAGTCAGCGACCGGCAGCCGTTTGACTCAGGATTAGCACCCAGTCCCCTCACCTCCGCCCGTCAGATTGTAAAACCGGTCAACGTTTGCTTCACACTCACGGTCCTTTCCTGTCAACGGGAGGCGACAAGAGCAGTGATGTCGCCTTGTTTTTTCCGCTCAACAGCAAATCCTGTCACTAACGGGCCGGAGCCGGTTACAGCACAGGCAATCGGTGCCGGGAGAGCAACCAGGACTCTGGGTCGGGGATGTGCCGTTGTTTTCGCAGGCGTGCAAAAATATAAAACTGTGCAAGCCAATGTTCCAGATTGTTCCGACGATGCCCGAATGCCCGCCCGCCCGCCCGCCCGCCTCCACAAGCGCCGACTCCTGCGGCTTCACACGGCATAAGATGGCGCCTCCTCCCTTCCCACAGTGCTCAGCCCGACGGCGCTGACATCACCCGCCCCATCTGTCCCGCCCACGACAGCGCTGCCCCCTCCGGCTCCGGCTCCGGCTCGGCCCCACCCGTCAAAGCACTGGCTCCCAGTCCCGGCAGCTCAGTCCCACCCCCAACCCGAGCCCCGCCCGTATCTCTCAAGCCCTGCCCTCTAGCAGCAGCAGCCCCACCTCTTCCAGCTCTGCCCCGTCCCGTCCCGTCCACACCAGCACAGCCCTGCCCCACCCTCCAGCCGCACCACCTGAAGCCAGCCTCGTCCCTCTCCCAGCTTACCTGTCTGAAGAAGGGTCCTGGCCCAAAACATCGCCTAGCCATGTTCTCCAGAGATGCTGCGCGACCCAGAGTTACTCCAGCACTTTGTGTCTTTTCCATCTCACCTCAACCCAGCTCAGCCTCATTAATCTCAGCCCAGGCCCATTCACCCAGCAGGCACAGACCTTCAACAGGTCACGGCACGGAATGCACAGTCTTATTTTCCTGGCATAGCATATTTGGAATCAGCATACATCAAGTTTGCTAAACCCAAACATACCACACCCCTTAGACCTTGGTTTAGTTTAGTGTAGTTTATTGTCACATGTACCAAGGTACAGTGAAAAGCTTTTTTGTCAGCAGAAAGAGTACATGATTCCAATCAAGCCGTCCGCAGCGTACAGATATAGGATAGTAAGAAATACAGCTGTTGGAGCAGAGGTTTAAAAGAGTGGAGCGATGGTAATGAATGATTGCAGATCCACTGCTGGGACCAGCACGCAGAGTCACTTGACTTGGGGACAGCCTGTACTTGGTGTGCAATTAAATCATACTATCAAATCAAGAACAAAAGTGTTTAAGCAACTCATATTCACCACCAGCTCATGCCTGAACTTGCTGAAGATGGATCCTGACCCAAAAGTCACCTATCCATCTTCTCCAGAGATGCTGCCTGACCTGCAGTTTTATTCCTGCACTTTTTGTCTTTTTTTGTAAACCAACACTCCCCAGTTCTTTGGATTGGTGACGTTTGGGGTTGAGAAGCTTCAGAGTCCAATCTCAACCAGGGTTGTGGAGCGTTTTAGAAAGTGGGGGGGCTGAGCGATCACTGATCACTGGCCTTGGGGGTACCCGGTGAGGGAGTGGATACACTGAGTTGGGGGGGGGGGGGGGGGAGAGAGGGTGTAGGACGGAGGTGTTCCGCCTCCCACAGTAGGGACTTTTTGAAATTTGATGTATTAAAATCATGTTTTAGTACATTGTAAAAGTATGATTTCAATGTTTTTTGTTTGAAGTAGTCATAAGAATGTCGGGCCTACATGAGATATAGGAGCATGCGATTATTATTTTTGCTATTGCTCGACCTCCAAAAACTGGGGGATAATAATACAGGCCATCCCCCCCCCCCCCCCAAAATCGACATCGACGGCAGTACCTTCCAGGTACAGAAAATTTGACAACAAAAATTTTTTTTTGTTAATATTTATTTTATTAGAAGCAATTGTACAAGGAGAAAGTAATCGACATAACAATTATACAATTTTCGTACAGCTTCAGTTTTAACATTTTATAAACTGATGAATCAGAAAAAAGTGAAAAGGAAAGAATGAAAAGGAAGAGGAAAGAAACAAGAGCCCCTGAACTAACAAAGAAGTGGAAAAAAAACCTGAGATATATCCCACTACGCCTTACCTACGCCCGCTCACACAACCCTAGCTCAGTTTTGAATTTGTGTTCAACCATTCTGTTGTTGAAGAAATTTAATGAAAGGAGACCATATTTTGGACAATTGGTCTGATTTCCCGCTTTGAAACATCACAACAGCAGCACTCATGTGCTACAGCCCTGCTCCCACCCTTACCTGGCTCCTGCACTACTCCACTCACTGTAAGGGAGCACGATGTCAGACGGGTGCTCCTGGCAGTGAACCCCAAGAAGGCTGCCGGTCCAGATGGAGTACCTGGTAAGGTGCTCAAAGCGTGTGCCCACCAGCTCACCGTAATCTTCACCAGAATCTTCAATCTCTCCCTGGACCAGGCAGTTATCCCATCCTGCCTAAAATCAGCCACAATCGTCACAGTGCCGAAGAAGTCTCCCATCACCAGCCTAAATGATTACCGTCCCGTGGCCCTCACTCCGGTAATCATGAAGTGCTTCGAGAGATTGGTCCTCCAGCACATCAAGGACTATCTCCCTCCAGACTTCGACCACCACCAGTTCGCCTATCGCCCAAACAGGTCCACAGAAGACGCCATCACCGTAGCTCTCCACTCTGTGCTGAGCCACCTGGAGCAGGGGCAGAGCTACGTTCGGATGCTCTTTGTGGATTACAGCTCAGCTTTCAACACTATCATTCCGGACATTCTCATTGACAAACTGGTCACTCTCGGCCTCCCTACTCTCACATGTGCCTGGATAAAGGACTTCCTCACCAACCGGCCCCAGACTGTGAGACTCGGCCCCCACCTCTCCTCCACTCGCATGTTGAGTACCGGCTCCCCGCAGGGCTGTGTGCTAAGCCCCCTCCTATACTGTCTCTACACCCACGACTGTAGTCCAGCCCACAACAACAACCGAATCGTCAAGTTTGCTGACGACACTACAGTAGTCGGACTCATCTCAAGGGGAGATGAGGCAGCCTACAGAGAGGAAGTCCTGAAGTTGACAGCCTGGTGCTCAGAAAACAACCTGGCTCTGAACACCAAGAAAACCAAAGAGCTCATTGTCGACTTCAGGAAGCACAGCACCGACTTAGCCCCCTTATACATCAACGGCGAGTGTGTGGAGAGGGTCCACACCTTCCGGTTTCTCGGTGTCCTCATCTCCGCTGACATCTCCTGGACAGACAACATCACAGCGGTCATCAAGAAGGCTCAGCAGCGGCTGCACTTCCTGAGGGTCCTCAGGAAGCACAACCTGGACTCCAACCTGCTGCTGACCTTCTACCGCTCGTCCATTGAGAGCCTGTTGACATACTGCATTACAGCATGGTACGGCAGCTGCACCATGGTAGGCAGGGAGAGGCTTCAGAGGGTAGTCAGGGCAGCACAGAAGATCATCGGCTGCCCTCTCCCCTCTCTGATGGACATTTACACCTCCCGCTGCCTCAGCAGGGCGAAGAACATTATCAAGGACAGCTCCCATCCTGCATTTGGCCTGTTCAACCTGCTACCCTCAGGGAGGCGCTATAGGTGCATCAGCACAAGGTCAAATAGACTCAAGAACAGTTTCTTCCCAAAATCCATCATCTCCCTGAACTCACACATGCATTGACTTCACCCCCGGACTTTCATCTATCCACCTACTGTAATTTGTACT
This sequence comes from Raja brachyura, assembly GCA_963514005.1. Next base: position 46,685,856 of record OY740789.1, on the reverse strand, counting down.
GTAACTGTAACCCATACTGGATATAGGAATCCTATTATCCATTCTATTATCCTTTGTCTTTTTATAGATATGTATATAGTGCTGCAGACACTGTGCACCTTATCCCCCCCCCCCTTTTTGTCTTGTTTTTGCACTGAGTAGGAGCAGTTTTTAATCTCACTGTACACGTGTATAGTGACAATAAAAGGCATTCTGATTCTGAAAACAAGCCTTATTTTTTCTAAATGTCGTGTCTCGGTCAAGTCTGTGATCCACATCTTCACTGTGGGTACTCTTTACCTTTTTCCAGAATTTAAGTATAAGTTTTTTCGCAGTTATTAAACCATAGTCAAGGAAACGTCTTTGGAATATCGTTAACTTAGGGCAGCCCTCTGAAAAAAAAACTTTTAAATGTGTTATAATTTCAAGTGCTTTTTTTTGGTTTGTAGTTGGAAAAAGGGACAAGAAATAATCATAACATTTCCTGATTTTGCAATGTCATACAAATTATGTTTTGCTAGGGGAAAAAAAATCTGAGTATTTTGAAAGTATGCGTTCTCGTTTTGACGTATATTTCATTTTGATTTGAATGTAGAATCATCAAACCATGACATTAATAAATGGGGTATATTTGTGGAAATGTTACTTTTTTAAAAGTCAGACTTTCTAGAAATCTAAAATGCATTAGAAATATACATTTTAATACACGGAGTCTCTTGCCAAGAGTAGGTGAATCGAGGACCAGAGGACAGATTTAAGGAGAAGGGGAAGATTTCGTAGGAATGGGAGGGGTAACTTTTTCCACACAAAGCGTGGTGGGTGTATGAAACAAGCTACCAGAGGAGGTAGTTGAGGCAGGGACTATCCCAACATTTAAGAAACAGTTAGATTGATACATGGATAGGACAGATTTGGAGGGCTATGGACCAAAAGCAGTTAGTGTAGCTGGGGCATGTTGGCGGGTGTGGGCAAGTTGTGCCTGTCCTCACACTGTATCACTCTATGACTACATTATACCTCCACCATGCATGAATGCTTCAAAATCGTGGTCGAGTTTTATTGCCATATAGTCAAGCATGGAAGTGTGTAGGAATAGGCCATTCGGCCGTTCGAGCCAGCACTGCCATTCAATATGATCATGGCTGTTTAACACCGTAAATCCCACGGTCTCCGGTAAAAAGTGGCCGACTCGGGAGCTCCATGTTCCAATCTGTCCCGACGCTGTAGTTGTGATCATCCCGAAGCGAGGGCTTCGGACCTCGGACCATCGGCAGCGGCGACTGCGGAGGGTTCAACAGGCCCGACCACAGGTGAACAAACGAGGAGGATGATTGAACTTTATTACCTTCCATCACAGTGAGGAATGTGGATTCTGCTGTGATGGATGTTTATGTTAAATATTATTTGATGTGGCTGTGTGTATTTTCACTTAGTATGGCTGTATGGTAACTCAAATATCCTTGTACCTTAATTGGTGCATGTGACAATAAATTTGAACTTGAACTTGAATGGCGATGCTGGCTCGAAGGGCCGAATGGCCTACTCCTGCACCCATCTATCTACGTTCTCCAAAGATGCTACCTGGCCCACTCAGTTATTCCAGCACTTAGTGTCCTTTTGTGTATTAATCAGCATCTGCAATTCTTTGTTTCTGTAGTTCCTTGTTCTTCCATACTTTCAAATTTATCGAGCAATGGTGAGTATGGACTTGGACTGCAAATTATTACAGGTCAATTACTTTAACTTAGACGGCAGACATTTTAGTGAATTCATTGTCATGGAAAGTGTAAACATTCATAGAATCATATAATAACCACATGATGACACTATGTGCTGGCTTTGAACCAGACGCGCACCCTCCACCCTTTCTCTGCAGTCTATTTATATAATTCCCTTTTAAATGCCACAATATAACCTATCTCCACCACACCCTCAAGTCGTGCATTCTTGATAAGCCAGCACTACATAAAAAGATTTTCTTCATGTTGTTCATTATTTTCTTGCTCTTTATATCTATGACCTCTGGTCCTCAACATCACCACTAATGGTAAGAGCCTCCCACTATTCACATTGTCCACACTTTTAAAGTGCTGTATGATAGCGAGAGTGAAAAAAGATACAGAGATAAGGATAAAGCGAGAGATGAAAAAGGCCCTTTGGCCTACCAAGTCCACATTGATCAGAGATCACCAGTATACTATTTCTATCCTAGACTACGTTTGCACCAACCAAATATGAAGAAAGATTCAAACCTGAAACAACGCCTATCCCTTTCCTCCACAGATGCTGCCTGACTCGTTAGTTCCTCCAGAACTTTGTTTTGCTCAAGATTCCAGCACTTGCAGTTCCTTGTGTTTCGATCGTTGGAGCACTTTCCTTGTTGTACATTTGTGCTTCTAAATAATGTATATTGGTTGTAAATGATATTTTATACTATAACTATATATAACTATATAGAGTCGTGAGTCTCTGGAATTCTCTGCCACAGAAGGTAGTTGGGGCCAGTTCATTGGCTCTATTTAAGAGGGCGTTAGATGTGGCACTTGTGGCTAAAGGGATCGGGGGTATGGAGACAAGGCAGGTACGGGATACTGAGTTGGATGATCAGCCATGATCACATTGAATGGCGGTGCAGGCTCGAAGGGCCGAATGGCCTACTCCTGCACCTATTTTCTATGTTTCTATGTTTCTATAGTTGTACTAATAAAACAAAATTGTGAAAAATGCAATGGTTCTTAATGTAGAACTTGGAGACATGCAGTTTCATCAAATATATGTCATGGATTCAGTACCAACATCAATAATCATGCTTGGCCTGTCTTGTCTTTCAATTTGGCAAAGACTGCTCAAAGGGAATAATGTCCAGTCAAGTGACGAAACAGAAAAATCAATTTAAATTCTACATTATTGGAAGACCTCCTAACCCAAATGTAAAGGAGACAAAAGGGTGTCAGATAAGGAGACAACAGGAGCTGTGAAATGTAAAGCTGGAGGGAGGGTTATGGATGGAGTGGGACAGGGAGGGGATGAGGGAAATAAGAATTTGATAGTGGGAGTTGTGCAAACGGAGGAGGGGAAAGAAGCAGGGTGATTGGGTGGTAGGTTAAATATGTGCACACCAGGGTGGGGATGAGGGTTGAAGAAGGAACTGCAGATGCTGGAAAATCGAGGGTACACAAAAGGCTGGAGAAACTCAGCGGGTGCAGCAGCATCTAAGGAGCGAAGGAGACAGGCAACGTTTCGGGCCGAAACCCTTCTTCAGACTGATGGGAGGTGGGGGGGGGGGGCGAGAAGAAAGGAAAAAGGAGGAGCCCGAGGGCTGGGGGGAGAAGTGGGAAGGTGAGGAGACAGCAAGGACTAACAGAATTGAGAAAATTCAATGTTCAAGCCCAGAGGATGCAGACTCCCCAAGCGGAATATGAGGTGCAATCTGCAGTGTTGCTCGCTCTGGCCGTGGAGGAGGCCCAGGACAGAGAGGTCGGATACGGAATGAGAGGGGGAGTTGAAGTGCTGAAGTGAGGGTTGGTGGGTATTACTTGAAATTGGAGAGTCAATGTTCATATCATTGTGAGTAGCTTACATTGAGTTCAAATAATTTTCAAATAATACACCCAAATCCCTCCACCACCTCCCTTTCCGCTGCCCTCACCCCAACCTTGGTTCTCCCACCATCTTACACCACCCTAATCTCACTGTTCTTTTTCCCTCCTCCATATGCTCAACTCCCAGCGGCCTTGACCCATTACAGTTCACCTACCGCCACAACATGTCCACGGACTATGCCATCACCTTAGCCCTACACTCATCCCTGGAACCCCTGCTGAGAGAGACACGTACGTCAGACCAATTCATAGACTACAACTCTGCCTATAATACCATTATTCTATCCAGCTTATCACTAAACTCGCAGGACTTGGTGTCTCATCTCAACTTTCTGACCAACAGAGAATAGGGGACAAATCATCCTCCATGATAATTCTCAACACTGTTGCTCTGCAAGAATGCGTTCTCAGCCCCTTTCTTTACTCCTTGTACACCCACAACTGTGCAGCCATGTACAAATCTAACTCAATTTTCAAATTTGCAGACGACACCTCCATTGTGGGCCGGATATCAAATAACGATGTGACGGAGTACAGGAAGGAGATCAAGAACCTAGTGTCCTGGTGTGGAGACAACAACCATTCTCTCAATGTCAGCAAGACAAAGGAGATGGTGATGGACTTCAGGAAGTGAAGCAGTACATATAACCCAGTTTGCCTTGACAGTGCCGAAGTAGAGATGGTTGAAACGTCAAATTTCTAGGAGTCAATATCAACAACTTCTCCTGGGCCACCGATAATGAAGCAACTCAAAAAAGCACACAAATGCCTTTACTTCCTTAGAAGGCTTCGGAGGTTCGGCATGTCCCATACAACTCTCACCAACTACAGATGCCCCACAGAAAGCATTTTATCAGGATGTATAACAACTTGGTTTACAAACTGCTCCATTTAAGACCGCAAGAAATTGCAGTGAATTGTGGACGCAGTCTTAACCATCATACAAACCAACCTTCCTTCTTTTGACTCAATTTATACTTCACGCTGCCTCAGCAAGGCCAGCAGCATAATCAAGGATGAGTCGCACTCCGGGCACTCCCTCTTCTCCCCTTTCCCATCAGGCAAAAGATACAGAAGTGTGAAAATGCACACCTCCAGATTCAGGGACAGTTTCTTCCCAGCTGTTATCAAGCAACTGGATAATCCTACCACAACCAGAGAGCAGTGCTGAACTATTATCTACTTCTTTGGTGACCCTTGATCGGACTTTGCTGGTCTTACCTTGCACTAAACGTTATACCCCTATCATGTATCTTTACACTGTAAATGGCTCGATTGTAATCATGTATTGCCTTTCTGCTGACCAGACAGCACTCAACAAAAGCTTTTTACACTCGGTACACGTGACAATAAACTAAACTGAAATCAAAGTCTTGTATTTCCTTTTTAGCTCCTCGTCCTCCTCCCCATGTCCCATTCCACCAATATGCCTCCCTCCAGCTTTGCATTTCACACTTCCTCCTCTTCTTTCCTTAACGTGCACCCTTTTATCTCCTTTTCACCTCCACCAATAACCACACGCTCCCCACCAATCAATATTCACCTATCACTGGCACAAACACAAAGTGCTGGAGAGGGTCAGGGGGAATCTGTCGAGGGAATTAACAGGCGACATTTCAGGTTTGGGACCCTTTATTCAGACTCAACCCGAGTTCGATTTATCACTTGCCAGGTTTTGCCCCATATACAACTCTCTTTTTGAGCTTTCTCATCCCCATTCCATCAATCGGACGCAAAATGTTATCCATCCATTCCCTCGACAGATAATGCCTGACCTGCCAAGTTCGCTGAGTAGTTTGCTTTTTGCTGATTTTAATGATCTGTATGCAAAAAAAGAATTTCACTGTACCTCGGCACATGCAATAATAAAAAAACATTGAACCATACGGATGGTTTACATTATTTGTCCATGTTTAAACATTTAGTCTCCTTTAAAACTTATGTAATAATCAGTTCAACTCTAAACAAACCAAGTCCAAGTATAGGTTCATCTCCATACTTATAAAACTCTGATCTTGGATGTGTGTGTATTTGTGTGCGTATGATGTTTGTGTGAGTTTCACATCTCCTTGAAAACACGACGCGCTAACAATGAAATATTTACATATTCCGATAGAGATTTACGCCATGATGTCAAAAATCGCCTTATCTAAAAATTTCATGCATTATTTCTCGAGTTATTTATGAAATATGGGATAGGCCATTTAGGGCTGGGGGAAAAACATTTCACCCAGAGTTGTGAATCTGTGGAATTCTCTGCCATAGGGCTAAAAGAATCAAGGGATATGGGGAAAAAGCAGGAACAGGGTACTGATTTTGGATGATCAGCCATGACATGATTGAAGGCAGTACTGGTTCAAAGGGCCGAATGGCCTCTCCTGCACCTATTTTTCTATATTTTCTATGTTTTTCTTTCCTATTTCATCATTAGCAAGGGAAGTATTCTATCTGACAAGCCAAGATTACAGCACTTGCAAACAAAACAAAGTGCTGGAGTAATGCAGCAGGTCAGGGGAAAACATGGATAGCTGACGTTTCAGGTCGGGATTCTTTTTCTTCAGCATCTGCAGTTCCTTGTGTCTCCAAGATACAAATTAATCTAGAGATACAGCGTGGAAACAGGCCCTTCAGCCCACTATTATTTATTTTATCCTACAAACTAGGGACAATTTACAGAAGCAAATTAACCTACAAACCTGCTCGGCTTTGGAATGGGGGAGGAAACTGGAGCATACGGTGGAAACCCACACGGTTACAGAGAGAACGTACAAACTCTGTACAGACAGTACCCGAGGTCATGATGGAACTCGGATCTCCGGCGCTGAGGCAACTCTACCACTGCCCCACTGTGTCCGGCCCAACTGTTCAGTGTTAATATGTAAACGAGGAACTACTTGAAGTAATGAGTCCTAAGTAACTGGTAAAGACATCAGTAATTAATTTTCTAAACACTTCATCACCAGTGGAGCTTTATATCTCAAGTATTTTCTCACCGCAATTTTCACTAGATTTTATTTTTTTAAAGATTAGTCTTAGCATATGGGGTTTTCTTTTGATGCTAAATATGTATTTTAAAATTTAACAATCAAGTCATCTAATAATGTTATTGATTCCAACCCCCCCCCCCCCCCCCCCCCCCCACCGTGATTGGGATTGAGGTCAAGATTTCCAACCACTGAAATGTGAACCAATATACCAGCAGTATGAAGAATTAATCTACAATTTTTTATATTAATGCTGGTTGTGATTTATCATTAAAAGGTAACTAATCGTTTTGATATGCAATTCAAATACATTCGGGTGCAATTGTTAGAATGAAAATATAGACTGATGCACGTTGCAACATATAAAAATGGTTGATTTGAAAAACTAACCATTATTTTAAAATATGTTGTGAGTTGTGATATATCAATTAATTATTTTTTACCAGGCATTGTAAGATAGGTAACCTCCAGCTTACTACAGTGGGACAGAATTGAAATTATACTATTTTATCAAACCTCTGTTACACGTACCTCCATAAGATCGGGCGGCGCTCCAGCGGCCGAGTGAGCAGATTTGACGTGGCCTGCAGCGACATGGAGCGGCGGTGGAGGACATCGACACAGCACCTGGCCAGGCCGACCCCTGTAAGTACTGCCGCAGGATAACAGGCCTTCATGCCCAAATGAAGACTCTAACAATATTACTTAAATTTCAAGGGTACAGAATAGTGCCTAAAACATGACGACTCTTGTATACCGACACTGTGTGGTCTACTGTCTTACACATTTACACTTAGTATGTAGGATTGTCACAGAACTGTACGCAAAGACAAATTCACTGTACTTGGTGCACGTGACAATTATTGTACTATTGAAATTCTGTATCATTTATTGAATTGAAACATGGAAGTTCTCAGTGTATTCATCACCATTCATACTTCAAACAGCAAAAACACTAAAGCCCCTGTCCCACAGCTGATTTATTTCGGCGACTACAGGCGACTAGGCTGTTATCACATGGTCGCAGGGGTGTATGGTCGTGAGTAGTCTCCTCACAGCGCCTAGACAGTCGTAACGTTTTTCTGGTCGCCGCTGGATTTTGAAATGTTCGAAACTTTTCGACGACTGTGGGGTTGACGTAGCTGGTCTTCTCCTGTTGTAGGTTGTCGACAGGATGATGCAGGTTGTCGCCAGGTGACGTTGGTTGGCGCCGGGTGCTGACTTCAGTGAATTCCATTGGCGATTACCTACGACAACCGGCGACAGGTACCGGAGACTGAATTGTCTTCAGTTGTCACTGACAGGGTCGTTGTTTGTAGCGGGTGGACGTAGGTTGACTTTGGCTGTGGTAGGTTGTCGCCTGTGTGGTCGTAGGTTGTCGTAGGTGGACGTCCTAATGGGTCGCCGGTTGTTGGTAGCTTGCCGTCGACTAGATGATAGCTTGTCGTAGACATTGTCGTAGGGGGAGGGGGGTCCAGTCGCTGCTTTTTCAGCGACCTGCTACGATAGTGAGCTGTGGAGGGCAAGTCTTTGGGTGATTTTAAAGCAGGGTTTGAAGGATTTGACAGGAGAATGGGGTTTAGAGGGAAAAATAACCAGATTGAATGGCGAGCCGACTCGATGGGACGAATAACATAATTCTGCTCCAATGTCTTATGGTCTCACAAACTACTAGGTTTTCTACACATCAGTTTGCTTACTATACACACTTCAAGTAATCATAATCTTGCATACTTTGACGTGTTTTGGGTCATGCAGAAATATGAGAAAGACTACATCAATGCAATATAATCTTTGATTAATGATCAATTTCGTGAATGCCCTTTCTTTTTTCTTGATCTTACTGAGATCTTACTTGATCTTAGTGCTCCGATCGCTGGCCTGTGGACTATGACATCCTGAAGCCGCGGTCTGCGGAGCTTCTAGCCGCGGGCGCAGCGTGGACTTTCCATCGCGGAGTGGGCGAGCCCTTGCCGGGGGTTGCTAGAAGAAGTGCTCCGACTGCCGGCCTGTGGCCTATAATATATTGAAGCCGCGGTCTGTGGATCTTCTAGCCGCGGACACGGTGTGGACTTTAAGAGCCTGCGGCCTATAACATCGTGAAGCCCCGGTCTCTGGTAGGAAGCGGCCGATTTGGGACCTCCAAGCCGCGGAGTGTCACTCCGTCCGTTGTATGGCTACTTGGTAAGTCAAATTCCACTGTACCTTATTTGGTGCATGTGGCAATAAATGTGGACAAAGTTAAATTCTCAAAAACCCAAGAGATTTCTGCAACTTCATTTGATGGTTGTAGATTGTGGTAGATTTGCTAAATTTTTCATTAGAGTAATTTCTAATTGCTGTTTAATTAGTTTAAAAGTTTTCAGTTTCTGCATCTACGCAATCAGCCATTGTATGGTGGTAAAATACAAGAAAACACGTAAATTGCACTCTGAACAAAGCATTGTGTTTATCTAATGCAAGTTACATAACATTTTGATCACAACTGCATATTAAGAGTACTTCACAAAGAGACAGAGTATCACCAATACTCAAATACTTTCACAGCACTATTAAATTCCAATTCTAAAAAGTTTAAACTTCCAGGATGAGATCTTCATTGTTTGATTTCCTTCTGTCTCAGTCTTCTCCAAGCATTTTGCAATACTGTACGACCCATTAACCATGTAATAGTAAAATTACGTCTGTACCATTCCCTAATTGAAGGAAAATGGAAAAAAGTGACTTTCTTTTTCACCCGCTTAGTTTCTCTAGCATTTTTGTCTACCTTCTTTTAAATCTAACATTCTTCACCATATTTCAAAGTTAAATTACACATAATTTAAGCTGCATATTTTGGAGCAAAATACCATTACAGTTGTTAATTAATTTACTTGTTTTTCAATTTCTAAATGTTTTTACTCATAGTCAAGAATCAAGAGTGTTTTATTTTCATACGTACCTGAGTTAGTTATTAATTGATTGTTGTCATATTTAAGCTTTCCTGTTGTAAAAGGCCAATTGTAATGCATGATGGGATTTGGACAACTCACATCGTGACAAGGGTTTTTTTAACTTAAGTTGAATAGTTCACAGCTCTCTTACAAGGTTTTTTATGTAAGTTGAAGAGGTTAATCTGATAAGAAGGGGCCCAGAAGATGCCATTGGGGTGTCCCGTTTTTGGCAAAGAGTGAAAAACAACTGCATATTTGGAGGATGATGATGATTTTTTGTACATTACATCATCCAATTTGTTTATATCTGTACGTATATAAGCTCGAGTTCTCTGGTATTTCTTTGTGTGTGCTGCTGGAGATTCAGACGTGAAACTTTTGCCTCTGGGTCTCTAGGTCCACACCTGTCAGATGTTAAATTAAAGCTTTGTATGGTCTTAAGAATTTGTACTTTGTCTATCTTTTTAAGTGAACTTTTTCATTGGCGTAGTTGCGCAGGTCTCACTGGGACCACCACTGGATGACTGAGCAGATGTTACCAGGACTGGAAAGGGAGGAATATAAGCTCTATCGGTCCATTGTAACCGACTCCTAGACACTCCTGGAAACACCTCTGTTTCTTTGTCAGAAGTTGGTCGGTTCCTAGCTGAGGTTCTTAGAGATAGACAAAGGTAAGACCAATTGTGAATTGTGTATGTATTTGTACGTATGTATTTTTAAGAAGGAATTGTGTATGTATTTTAAGAAGGAATTGAGCTTTCTCTCTTTCACTCTCTATTTCTTTCACTCTCTCCCTCTCCCTATTTTCTTTCCTATCTATCTCTAAGATTTTTTGTACATTACATCATCCAATTTGTTTCTATCTGTACGTATATAAGCTCGAGTTCTCTGGTATTTCTTTGTGTGTGCTGCTGGAGATTCAGACGTGAAATTGTTGCCTCTGGGTCTCTAGGTTTAAGTTTTTCATACCGAAACATTTTTACTTGCTGCAGTACAACCAGTTTGTAAACACTGTATTCAATAGACAAAAAAGGAAGTTCAATAGATAAAAACCCAATAGAGTGCTAAACAAAACAAAGCCGGAGGTCCATAGTGCACCCAATGCCGTTCATAGTGAGAAGTTTAGTTGGAGTTTGTTGTTCCTGAATCTGGATGTTACAGTTTCAGGGGTTCAAGTGAAGAATTTAGAATATGTTCTAATGTTAAGTCTACTTTTCTTGATCTGTATTAATTTTTAAATGCTTATTGTTCACCTATGTGGAATTTAGGTGGGGCCCCTGCACAGAAGGACAAGGGTGTTATTACATTCCTTGATTGTTTAACTCTGTGCAGACCAACTGCTGGAGTATTCAAGGACATCTTCAACCTCTCTTCAACCTGTGGTCTGAGATTCCTACCTGCTTCAAAAGGACAACTATCGTACCAGTCTGAAGAAGGGTCTCAACCCGAAACGTCATCTATTCCTTTGCTCCATAGATGCTGCCTCACCCGCTGAATTTCTCCAGCATTTTTGTCTACCTTCGATTTTTCCAGCATCTGCAGTTCTTTCTTAAACTATCGTACCTGCCTCAATGACTACTGTCCGGTAGTACTTACATTCACCATAATAAAGTACTTTGCGAGGTTGGTTATGGCACAAATTAATTCCCACCTAGTGACCTAGATCTGCTACAACTTGTCAATTACAACAACAGGTTAACAATAGATGCTCTCTGCCTGAAAAAGGGTCTTGACCCGAAATGTCACCCATTCCTTCACTCCAGAGATGCTGCCTGTGCCACCGAGTTACTCCAGCATTTTGTGTCTACCTTTGCTTTAAACCAGCATCTGCAGTTCTTTCCTACACAATAGATGCTCTCTACACTGCTCTGAACATCTGGATAACAGGAACACACACATCAGACTGCTGTTCATTGATTAAAAAATCCTCACCATTCCAATCCTCGGCCATGCCAATTTCTCGCTGCTGCCCTCAAACAGGAAATGCAGAAGCCTGCAGTCCCACACCATTAGGTTCTTGAACCAACCTGCATTACACTAATCCATCCTCAGCAACGGAAAACTGCAGGCCACCACTTGCTTGTAATAGTGTTTTTGCACCAATATATTTTTGTTTTGCACAGCCTTTTTCATTTCAGTCTTGTAGAATTTGTGTAATTTATGCGTAAGCTCTGTTTTTGGGCTTAGGGGCTAGTGATGCTGCTACATGCAAGATTTTCATTGTAACTGTACATCACCACACTTGTGCCAAAGACAATAAACGCAACTTGGCTTGATCTGATCTTTACTTGAGGAAGTATCACAATATTACAGAAACATGCCATCTAAACAACTTACTGAAGACTGGCAAAATTGAGGAAGGCCTCAACAATAGACCGCCTGAGATGCAGTGAAGGAAAAATACAAGTAATCTTTTATTTACTTCCTTTGAAATGCACAATTATAATGACTGAAGAATTACCGTGACCTTGTTCATTATGTCCTGAAATAAATTTGACCTCATTAGTTATTGTTAACTTATCTTCATTCCTTTCAACATTTCTTAGACATTGTTTGTACAAATTAATAATTGAAAAATCGATTTACTTACTTGTTGTAGTTCACATGGTTTTTATAATTTGTATTAAGAAACTTCTTATAAAATTCAGCCATTTCTTCTGCTGTCAAAATGTTTTTCCTCCCTGAAAATGTAATGTGATAAAATTAATTAGAGTACAGGCACCTCGCGTTTTACACGCGTTTGATTTATGTGTTTTGAAATAATGCGCTGTTCCTTTAATACCCAAGCTTGATTAAACACTCTTTTAGACACGTAATTTAAACAATTATCAGAATAACGCACTCAAATTTACTGCTGACAGCACAGTCGCGTATATGTTTAAATTACGTGTTCTTGAATTACACGCCGCTTTTCAAGCGCATAACTCCCGTGTAAATGCAAGGTGCTTGTACTGTGTAAGAAACCAAATTTGAATTTCAGATATTAAGTAACGTTGCCTTGACAAAAGATCACCCAGTAAATTTTAAAACCATAACTACCTTCCTTTCAGAGTTTTGGTCCAAGCAAACTTTTTTTGTAAGCACATGTATCAAGATTCAAGATTCAATTTAATTATCACATGTACCAATTAAGGTACAGTGAAATTTGAGTTACCATACAGCCATAATAAGTAAAAAAGCAAAAATACACACAACACAGAAAATAAAGTTTAACATAAACATCCACCACAGTGGAATCAACATTCCTCACTGTGATGAAAGGAAATAATGTTCAGTCATCTTCCTCCTTTGTTCACTCGTGGTCGGGGCCTCTGAACGGGGCCGTTGCTGACGGTCCGCTGTTCAAGCCCTCTCGTCGGGATGATCGAAACTCCGTCGTCAGGATGGATCGGAAAAGCCCTGTCTCACGGTGCGAGTCCACCCACGAGTGACCCCAAGTGAAAGAAAAAAAACAGACTCGTGGTTATGCACGAGATTCAAAGTTTATGTTCAAGTGTTTAACCGAGTTCCCATGGGTATGTCATTTCTGCGATGTTCCAAGGTGCTCTCCTGAGTTACCAAGTTCCTCTCCCGTTACTCTTGAACCAACCGTGAATGAAGGTAAGTGTGTGAGAAGTCCATGCCGGGTGGCAGCCGGCCGGCCGCAGCCGCTGTTCTTTCATCTCAGTTGCACATCAGGTTGTTGGGAGACGGAACTCAGGGTTCGCCTCCTGGGCTGCATCGGTCTGGGGTGACAAGGCTCTTGGGTTAGGCTGGGATCATTCTCTGCGGGATGATCTTAGTGTGGGAGACATGTGCAGGAGAGGTGTACTGACTGTGTGGGCAGACACTTTGGTAGTGATTGCCCACCAGTCTCAAAAGCCGCTGTGTCTCCCTGTTCCTGGGATAGTAGGGGGCAATCAAACAGCACAATACCCCCCTCCCCCTCCACGCCAACACAAAGGGCAACGATTCCAAGGCTTTAGGGTCAGAAACAGCGGGCAGGCAACAATCACCCGCCATAACGCGAGAGAGATCATGCGCTATTGTAGGTCTCCTTTGCACGTCGGTGTTTCTGTCTTTCTCCATCTCATTGTTGACCCTGTCTGTTGCCACCCCCACACCTACCCCTCTGCTTCCCAGCCATGTGTGTGACCCCTTCCCTCCCCTCTCCAGCTCCCCGCCCATTGCACCGGTCGCGGGGGCTTCGCACCGTCTTCACGTCGGCGACGATCCCAAGGCTTTAGACGGAAGCTGGGGTAACAAGGCTACACAAAAGGCTGGAGAAACTTTTGTGAAGAAGGGAAGATTGAAGAAGGGTTTCGGCCCGAAACGTTGCTTATCTCCTTCGCTCCTTAGATGCTGCTGCACCCGCTGAGTTTCTCCAGCCTTTTGTGTACCCTCGATTTTCCAGCATCTGCAGTTCCTTCTTTAACAGCTGGGGTAACAACGCGGGCCAGGTAACATCTCTGGAGAATGTGGATAGGTGACGTTTCGGATAAGGGTTCTGAAGAAGGATCTCAACCCAAAAAGTCACCTATTCCTTCTCTCCAGAGTTGCTGCCTGACCCGCCAAGTTACTCCAGCATTTTGTGTTGGGCATCAAACAAACCCTCGTCCTGTACTGACTAATCTATTTATTTTAAATGCCAAGCAACATATTTCCTACTGCTTCCCCTAATTCCCATTCCTCGAGAAAGGGTTGAAGCATTAACTTATCACAAAAGGTCACAAAATGTTGGAATAACTCTACGGGTCAGGCAGCATCTCTGGAGAAAATGGATAGTTGACGTTTTGGGTCGGGACTCTTCTTCAGGGCCTTTTGTTTAGTTTAGATACAGTGTGGAAACAGGCCCTCCGGCCCACCGAGCCCATGCTGACCACAATCACCCAGACACTAGTTCCATCCTACACACTGGATGCGGGGCAATTTACAGACGACAATTAACATACAAACCTGCACGTCTTTGGAATGTGGGAGGAAACTGGAGCACCCGGAAAAAGTCTACGTGGTCACTGGGAGAACGTGCAAACTCTGTAGGGACAGCACCAGTCGTCAGGATTGAACTCGGGTCTCTGGCGCTGTGAAGCAGCAACTCTACTGCTGCGCCGCCAATGTGACATTCCAAGTTTTAGAATGAAGTTAGCCGCTACAAATCCCATTCTCTGCCCAGCGTGGACAATCATGAATTGCCAAGACACAAGGCACTGTAGATGTTGGTTCCATTTTTAAAAATCACAAATTCAAAGTTATCTATTTAAGAAAAATGTAGTGTGGTTCGTTGGATTTGTCATACAAGAAAGGGCAGATGCTGGTTGACAAAAAGTGAACACATGGGGCTGGAGAATTTTGGAAAAGTCATCCCGTCACTCATTCCTTCTCTCCAAAGATGCTGCCTGCCCGCTGAGTTAAAGAGTTCTCACAGTAGACTCACAAATCACTAAGGTAAACGCACGGGCCACTACGTTATTACAACGAGTTTAAATGTTTCCGTTTTTAACTTGAACAGTAAATTTGACTCGTGGAAAACCTCAAACATGTTTGATTTTTTTCCATGAGTTAACAAGTTTCACGGGTACCTGCCGTTAGCGCCACAAGTCGCTAAGTTGCTCGCGCAAGTTACGGCATTCCCGCTACGTTGATTGTACGGGATTACCGCGAGTGAAAACTCGGGGTACCTCGTGGGACAACTCGCACAGTGAGACAGGCCTTGAACACTCCGCGGCATGGAACTCCCGAGTCAGCCGCTTCTTACTGGAGGCCGCTGCTTCACGGTGTTAAAGTCCAGGCCTGGCGATCCTCGGCAAAAGACCCCAGTCTCTGCGATGGTAAGTCCGCGCCGCACCCGCGGCTTGAAGCTCTGGGCCGGTCTCCAGGAAAGGCTGCACCACTCCACGTTGTAGGCCGCGGGGGGGGGGGGGACGGAGATACGATACGGAAAGAAATCGCATCTCCGTCGAGGTAAGTGACTGGAAAAACTTTCCCCCAATCCAAGAGATATTAAAACAAACATTCAAGACATACTTAAAATAATAAAATCAAAGAAGGGACTGCCGGCGAGGCAGCCATTGTGAGCGCCACCTGGTGGTATCAAAATGTACAATTTTTTTAAATGCATTCAATTAGCTCTGGTAAGATTTTAGGTAGTAGGGCAATGAAATACCTCAAAAAGACAAAATATCACTGATAAGGAATTAATTTAAGGAATGAATTCATTTAAAAGCATACCATTAGCTGTGATACAAATCAGAATGCTTTAGTGCCTTTTTTTTCACATTGCTATTATTGAGATTTTACTCCTAAAGTAACAATATTCTATAGTATGCTTGCATCTCATTATAGCACATAGGAGTTTTAGTTATATTTAGATTCTTGTAAAATATAATTTATAGAGTTCGTAGAAATTGTTTTCAAATTCCTCAACATTTTAGATGTCTTGTTTCTAATTAGATGTGATGTGGCTTGGCTAACACTTCTCAGTTTAATTTTCTCTCTTGGGAAAAAGTAGTATAATTCCTCAAAAATGCATCAAGATCACATCTAATAGAAAACTGTGAACATATTATAGAACTGGGATTGTCGATGAAAAGTAAACGGAAAAAATTAAAAAGGAATGATTTCTGCAAAGATTGTTAGAATAAACTTAAATCATTTTATGAAGAATACGTAGATATGTGGAGAAATTGGATCATGTTGCACCATTTGCACTAATTGCCAACTGCCTGAGATGTGATGGACCAGATAATGTTCTTGTGTTGAAATATGCAACCATGTTTTTCTTGCTCCAGGTAGCAAAGTACTCTTAAGTGCTAAAAAAAGATAATGGTTTATATCAAGGATAGACACAGAGCTGAAGTAACTCAGCGGGTCAGGGAGAATCTCTGGAGAAAAAGGATAGGTGATGTTTTGGGTCGGGACTCAAGAACCATCCCAACCCAAAAAGCCAACCATTATTTTTCTCCAGGGATGCTGCCTGACACTCTGAGTTACCCAGAACTTTGTGTCTATCTATACTCTGAAGGTAAATTAGATTTGAATACGAATTTTCCATATTATTATTGAAAACTCAAACAGTAGTCTCAACAGTAAAGTTTTAAACCACACCAGAAAAAGAATGGCATATACAAATTTAAAAGTGATAAATCACGGAGTTATAAGATTTGGACGTTCAAGTTAAATCCTACGTTCATTTACTCTCTATGTAAATCCCTTGTGAAGAGGAAATTAAATTGTACAGTGGAAGTCAAACATAAACCTAACATTGGTGATAACATACACAATGGCGTCCAAAACTCTAAATGATATGCTAACATTCCAAATGCGAAGTGGAGGAATGGAAGGACTGTTCAGAAGCTTGAAAAATGAGGGGAATAAACTTTCCCCCCCCCCCCCCCCTGAGTCTGGTGGTGGTGCACGTTTCCAGTCTTCTGTACCTTTTGCCTGACAGGAGCAGGGAGAAGAAATGAATGGGGTTTGACAAGTCTTTGATTATGTTGGCTACTTTTGCAAGTTCGTGTGAAGCGTAGATGGAGTCAATGGTGGGGAGTCTTGTCTGTGTGATGGACAGGGCTACATCTACAACTCTGCAATTTCTTGCTGTCTTGGGCAGAGGCATTACCAAGCCAGGCTGTGATGCAACCCACCAGCACACTTTCCATAGTGCCTCTGTAGAAGTCTGCATGTTTCCCCAAGTTATCAATTATCAAAAATATCCATGACATTCCAAAGAGATATTTACACAGTCTTGTTAATCTATAAAATGTATTTTACAATTAGGTCTTTAAGATTTGACCTAATTAAAATAATTTGCTCACCTTCTTCATCTCTTAATCCCAATCCCTTCGCTTTCAAACGCAAGTGTATAAACTCTTCTTTTTCCTTAAAATCAATACATTATATTTTACGTAAGAAACCAGAGACACATTCAGTATTATGCTCTTACAATGTCATCCTTTGTAGCTTCAGGTTCCTAGGAGTAAACATCACCAGCAATTTGTGCTGGAACAGTCATATCGAAGCAATAGTCAAGAAATCTCACCAATGCCTCCACCTCCTTAAAAGCCCTAGGAAGTTCGGCATATCCCAAACAACTCTCACCAATTTCTACAGATGCGCCGTAGAAAGCATCACAGCATGGTTTGGAAACAGCTCCATCCCAGGCTGCAAGAAATCGCAGAGAATTATGGACTCTGCCCAAATAATCTACTTCATTGGAGACTCTCAGACTATCTTTGTTCAGACTGTCTTGCACTGAACATTATTCCCTTTATCATGAGTCTGTACACTGTGGACAGCTTGATTGTAAACGTGTGTAGGCATTCCGCTGACTGGTTAACATGCAACAAAAAAGCTATTCACTGTATCTCGATACATGTGAGAATAAACTAAACTAGAAACATTTTTAGATCAGGAAATTACAATCAGTGAGGTATTTTTTTGTTGCTTCTGGAGTTTAATCATAAAGCCCATTTGTACTCTCTCAAGTTTTTCTTTTTAACGGAATTAAAGATATTTCAACGGTCTCTAATGAGGTAGATGGGAGGTCAGGATCGCACACTATAGCTGGTGAGAGGACGATTCAGTAGCCTGTTTTATAGTTTTACAGGAAGCTTTACAGGGATGATTACAGGGAGCTGGGTGTCCTTGTATATTAACATTCTGATATAGCAAGTTGAGCTTTATTTGAAAATAACTTAAGAGTAGAGATATCCTGGTCTAATTATATAGGATGCTCTTGATTTTAGATATCAAACATTGTTTGTAGGTCTGGTCTCCAGCCAAAACGTTGGATAAGTACCATAGAGCAATAGAGGAAGTGTAGCAAAAGTTACTTATGGAGTGGTGGGTATGTTGAATAGGAAAGGTTAAGCAAACTGGGCTATGCATTGATTAGTGTTGTGCAGTGTTCAAGAACTGATGGTTGTTGGGAAGAAGCTATTCTTGAACCTAGTGGTTTTCAGATCCATATATTCTTCCCGATGGCAGGAGTGAAATGCGAGCGTGACCAGTGTGGTGTGGATCCTTGATGATGCTGGCTGCCTTCTTGCCTATAGATCTCTTCTATACTGGGGAGGTCAGTACCCATGACAGACCAGATGGTGTCCACCACTTTTTGTAATCTTCTTCATTCCTGGGCTTTCCAGTTAACTGAACCAGGTCACGACGCAACCAGTCAGTATGATCCAGCATATACTGTAGAAATTCAAGAGAGTATCCGTGGACACAGCAAATCTACTCAGGAAGTAGAGACATTGATGGGCTTTCTTTATGTTTGCACCATAACTGCATGATTTCCTCCAAATGCTACAAGTTCCTCTTACCGTCATCCAAAAGACAAACTGATAGGTTAAAGGGCCAAAGTTTGTAGACGGGCATTTTGATTGTTCCCTCTGGGAGCCGGCAGTGACCCAGTCGCCAAATATCCGCCTTCAATGACAGATCCCAGTAACTCAGCAGTGCAGTTAATGCTGGTACTAACCTGACACAAGATTCCCAAATGTTGTGAATCAGACCAATCATTTATTATGTCCCAGGTCAGAGATTGTCAAACAGATTAAGAATTGTATGAAATCTATTAAAAAAGTTGCAAAAGTAATACTTTTATCCTGCACGGTATAGAATTTAAAGCGAAAGGCCATTCCCACATTAATTCTGACACATTTGCAACTAACAGTGTGCAACACATATTTTGTAGATTCAAAGAAAGGAAATTATGCAACATTTAAGTATTAAGCTCATACAGAATTTCAAATGAAAGAATAAACAACTTTCAATACTCACCTTGTTGAAAATGATGTTCTGATTTGACCAAAATTTCTGGTTCCAATTCTGTGTGTCTATTCTTAACTTTCTCAGCTGCTGTTCCAGCTTGGATTCATTCTTTGGAACATAAAACTTTACACACCTTAGGTTTGAAAACCTATCCGGAGGGCCAACCCAGTCACAATGAGAGTCTACTGGAGGCCGAAAGTCTGAAATCTAACAAAATACTTCAGTCAGATACAATTTATTATCATACTCCCAAAACCCGAGAGCGATTGAAACATCCCAGGCTGCTGCCCCACCTACACTAGTCCCGCCTGCCCACATTTGGTTCATATACCTCTAAACCTTTCCTATCTATGTATCTGTCAGAGTGCCTTTTAAATTGTAGTATCTGGCTCAGCTACCTACTCTGGCATCTCACTCCATATAGCCACTATCCCCTGCGTGGAAACATCCCAGGTTGTTGTCTTTTCCCTCACCTTAAAGCTATGTCCTCTGGTGCTGGATTTTCTTTCTCTGGGTAAAAGACTCTCTGTATGCTCTCATGATTTTATACACCTCTTTCAGATCATCCCTCAACCCTCCTGTGCTCCAAGGAATATATTCCAAGCCTGCCCCCCCCCGGTAGCTCAGGCCCTCAAATACTGGCAACATCCTTGTAAATCTTCTTGGCACTTTCTCCAACTTAACAACATCCTTCTGATAATAAGCCTTTCAAAAATAATCAAAAAGGATTAAGTTGAATGAAACGGATTAAGCAATTTTATAAACGGACAATGCGCAGTGTATATTTAATGAAGAAACCAAGTACTATAGATGTTGGTTTTCATGGAAAGATATTAAGTGCTGATGTAACTCAGCAGGTCAGACAGCATTTCAGGAGAACATGAATAGGTAATGTTTCAACTCAGGACCCTTCTTCAGACTGAATACTGTGTTCTCCTTCAGACTGACTGCAGAGGTCTGTGTGGGTGAGGGGAGCTGGAAGAGCTAGAAGAATCATTGTTAATGTTCCTGTATTCATTGCATTTTAAATGATATTTTCAGGTGCAATTGCAATGTTTAGCAGCATTTAGACAGGTGCATGGATAGGAAAGGTTTAGAGGGATATAGGCCAAAAGCAGGCGGTGGGTCGAGTGTAGATGGGGCATGTTGGTCGGCAAGGGCAAGTTGGGCCGAAGGGCCTGTTTCCACACTGTATGACTATGATCCTGTATCAGATCCAAAGGCATTTGTTGTAACACCATAAAAATACAAAATGGTTAAACACATAACTACAAGCCTAGAACAGACACAAACACTGGAGGAACTTAGCGAGTCATGCAGCATCTCTGGAGCAAGGAATTGATGACGTTCCGGGAAGAGGCCCTTGAGACTGCAAGTCATGGGAGAGGGAAACTAGAGGTATGAAAAGGTACAAAGATCAAATGAATGAAAGGTATGCAAAAGGACAATCAAAGCAAACCTATACATTTTCCTACTACATTGTGCACTTCCCTGTGTGATGCACCTTCAGTAATTATGTACACTATGGACCACCCTCTGGATAAAAAGACAAATCTAGGGAGAGGGACAGATGATTTCCGCGACCGAGTTGCTGTGAATGATGAGAACTGGAGACACTTTGCCTTTACCTCTGCACTGGGCTCCCTCTGATCAGGGCCGCGGGTTGAAGCTCTTGCCCGGCCATAATTCGGCGCTTCGGTTCCCCTCAGGGAAACACTGCGAAATATTATTCTCCGGACTAGGCCTCCCAAAGCGCCGAACCCGCGGCGCATCACTTTTCCACGGAAAAGTCAACCAAACCTCGCCGCAGCCGCTTCCCACCAAAGGTCCTATAGCGGAGCTATGACTGTGGCGGAGCTCCCATTTGCTTCCCACTCTGACGGCCAGCTGCGGTTTACGGCGGTGAGGCAACGAACTGAACGAAGCCCCACTTCCTGTCGTAAAAGGACACACTGCCGTAGAGTGGCGTGGCGGTTGGTCCTGTCGTTCGCTTCAGGTGCCTCAGGTGAGCGCGGCGGCGGCGGCCGTTGGTCCAGCCGGCCCAGGGCGGGGAGGGGGGCGCGCGCGTGCGCTCGGCGGGGGGCGGGGGTTGTGGAGTCGGGGCAAAGCTCCGTGGATCTGGGGGCCAGGCTGTTACCGCCAGGCGGGGGCATGCGGTGTCACACGTGGGTCATGGTCCTGGCCCTGGCCCTGGCCCGGTCGCGGGCTCTCTCACACAAACACATTGATCCATATAAACACCGCATATCCGCACCATACATCCGCATATACAGACGCAAACGCAAATTGGAGGAACAGCATCTCATATTTCGTTCGGGCAGCTGACAGCCCAAGTGGTATGAATATTGATTTATATCACAAGGTAGCCCCATCATTCCCTCTCTATCCCTCCCCCAGCCAAGTCGCACCAGCTTCACGTTTTCACCCTACAAACAGCTACAATGGCCTGTTTCCTTTATCATCGTAACTTTTTTTGCATAGCTTTTATTAATTGTTCTTTATCTCCACATCATCAGTTCCCTTATCCCTAACCAGTCTGAAGAAGGGTCTCGACTCGAAACGTCACGCATTCCTTCTCTCTGGAGATGCTGCCTGTCCCGCTGAGTTATTCCAGCTTTTTTTGTCTATCTTCGGTTTAAACCAGCATCTGCAGTTCCTTACGACAGACACACAGACAAATATATATATATATATATATATATATATATATATACACACACACACACAAATATATATATATATATATACACAAACATATATATGCACACATACATAAATTTATGGAAGATAGACACAAAAAGCTAGATCCCGTCAGCGGGTCAGACGGCATCTCCAGAGACCCACTGAGGTACTCCAGCTTTTTGTGTCTATGGTTTGAAGCACCATCTGCAGTTCCTTCCTACATACACACCCTGCACCAAGCCCCAGCTATGCTCCAACAACAACAACAACCCTCCCTATGAACCTCGTGAAAGACATGAATAGTAGACCCGTTCGATTCTATGGGGGGGGGGGGGTTAAACTGCTGGAGTGTGAGTGTGAGTCATGGTGGGGCATTTCCATGGAAATGTACTGGTGTAGAGGGGGCAAAATAACTATTTGAAGGAAAGTAGTTTGGCAACTTCATCCCTATGCTAGCCCAAACCACAATTACCTTGAATATTGTGTAGACACAAGGAACTGCAGAACTGCAACCTACATAACAGGTTTACAAAAAAGGACACAAAGTGTTGAAGTAACTCATTCGGTCAGGCGCCATCCCTGGAGAACATGGATAGATGATGATTTGTGTTGTAACTCTTCTTCAGACTGAATCTTATGTGTTAGTCTTAACTCCTTGACTGTGGATGTACCAGTGAAGAGGGAATGTATTGGATTTTCTATACTTTCTCTTAAGTATAGTTGGCGATTTAGCCAATGATTTACTATTCTTTGGGTGAAGACATTCCTTGTCATCTCTGTTCTGATCTCTTATTGAAGAATGACTCCTGCTTCTGGATCTCTTCATTTAGGGGAAATAACACTGGATGTGGATTTATTCCTGGGATGTGGGAGCTTACACTATAGGGAGAGATTAAAAAGTGTGTGTGAGAGGGGTTGCAATTTGGAGGGGGTTGAATATAACTCCAAATGAGAATATAGTTGGTAATAAAGAATATAGGTGTTCAGATGTGCTAAATAATAGAATAATAATTTGATGATGTGAGACTCATGGGTTGAATTTCCATGCCTGATGAAAATGGGACAATTAAGTCAAAAATAGTAAGTATTGACCTACTGCTAATGTAGTGCCAGGAATATTTCTCCACTTCTGCTGCCAAACCCCAATCCTGTCTATGAGTCGAACAATAAACACGTTTGAACATTAATAGTGACTTTGTGAAGTACATAGGATTCCAATTGCTTTCTGACCAATGGCCAATGAAGATCCCAAAGGTGAAGCGAGGATTAGAACTGTCCATTCAGGCTCCAAACCCCATTAATAGATTTTGTTCCAATCATAAACTGAGCTCCTACTTCACAAGCCTGCAAATCCAGCCTGGTGAATCTTTTCTGCTTCTTTTCCAACTTAATCACATAACTCCTATAGCTGGGCAAACAGAACTGCACACAGTACTCCAACTGTAGTTTCAACATCGACTTGTACAGCTACATCATGATGTGCCAACTTTTGTGCTCCATACCCTTCCCACTAAAGGCAGGCATGCCATATGCCTTCTTCACCACACAGTCCACCTGACTGGCCACATTCAAGGCACCATGCACCTTGACTCCCAAATCTCTATGTTCTGCAATACTTTCCAGGGTTCTACCATTTACTGTGTAAGTCCTGTCCTGGTTTAATGTACCAAAGCAGAACTACCTCACATTTGTCAGTGTTAAATTAATTTACCATTCTTAGAATCATTGAGTCATACAGCATGGAAACAGGTCTTTCAGCCAAAGTCGCCCATGCTGACCTAAATGGTTCATGTAAGCTTTTGCCTGTTTGGGCCATAACCCTCTGAAACTTTCCTATCTATGTTCCTGTCCGTATTTCTTTTGAAAGTTGTTATTGTACCTGCCCAAACTACTTCCTCTGGTATCTTATCTATTCTAGCAGGATGACCAGATCTATACCTTGGTGCTGCTTCACCAATATCTTGCACAGTTTTAACAAAACATTCCAACCTTTATATTAATTCTCATAACTAATGAAGACCAGCATTCCAAAAGCATTCTTCAATACCTTCCCAATGGATCTAGATCCTTTTATAAATTTAGAAATCCTTCCTCACTCTCCAGTACACCACCAAAAGCCTATTTTATTGCCAAATATCTAATGATCTCAGAGAGAGGAGAATACATTTTGGAAAGCCATATCATTGAATAAGCACAAAAATGAATTGTTGTTTGTCTGACATTTTACTTTTTCCCAGAAGCAAGAAAGTCTATCTTGTTCAGTTTAATCCCAAGTTTTTCCATAAAACTCCCAGTAGTCAAACATTAATCAGAAACTAAATTAATTTTTCATCTGGTGAGTTTGTTTTTGGCTGGACTTTGGAATAATAGTACACAGAGATTCATGTTTACTCTTAAAAGGGAAAAAGATTGAAATTTCTCATAGATTAAGTTTCCCTTATGCCACTCTGTCCACTGATATTGCAATAATAGATACTTTTAGATTCTAATGAAAGTAAAATCATAACTATGAAAGAGAAATTTTAAAAAGTATTAAAACAATAGCACCATTTTTAACTTGCCATTTTTCTTGCTTTATTATGATTTCATCAGTGAAACAATGGGTCGTCTGTGATCTAAATTGCTTAGCAACATGGAATTACCTACTATGGCTACATTCATGTGCACAGGGTACATCAATTTTTCTTAGAATCAATGCATCTTCACCCTAGAATAAATCTTTTTACAAGGGCTTGCCTAAAGTTGCCCCTAAGCAGACATATCAAATCTGTAAGTCTGTGCATTCTTATATTGACTTTCCTCCATCCATTTTTTAAATGTGTGCTATTGGTGTTGTAAATTCTATACTGAATGAATTAAATGTGTAATTGGAAGTTCATCACTCAGTGCTTTGCCTAGAGTGATGGCAATACAATGCAAGACAAGATAGTCCCAGATTTTTTCTCCCTCATGGTTACTTGCTGATTGATCTCACCCGGCAACACGGTCACGGGCATACTGATCATGTTGCCTAACCGAGCTAGTAAGATAGCTGTCATGATTCCATTTTGGTGGTGTTTGGTGGAAAATGAGTGAGAGAAGGATTATATATTTTTTTTTAATGAATTTTCTAAGTAGGTCGACATTGTTCAAAGCTAATGGCCTTTTCTAGGGGTGCCGCATGATGGCAGCCTCTGCCTACTGTCTGTCTGTTTTTTCATCTTTTTTTAATTTTTAGTCTGTTTAAAAGTATGTGTTGGAGTACTTAATATTTTTATGTGGGGGAGGTGGGTAGGGTAAGGGGGAAACTCTTTCCCAGTCACTTCCTGGCGAGGATGCGATTATTCTCCGAGTCGCATCCTCGACCCCCCCCCCCCCCCACCCCCTCGCGGCCTACTAACTGGATTGGCGCGGCGTTTCTTGCCGGAGCCTGGACCAGAGCTTCAGCGGCGGCGCAGCACTGGATTCACCGCGGAGCGGGCAATGCCTTACCTGGATCGCCGTTTGAAGCTCTGGAGTGTTGGGCCTGCTGCTTCAACATCGTGGAGCTGTGGTTGGGGAGCTCCCAGCCGCGGGCGGCGCTGACTTTAACATCGCGGAGTCCTGGGATTCCTTTGCTGGGGGCCGCCAGCGTGAATCTCCACCCAGCTCGGCCTATGGACTTCGGGAGCCGCGGTCTCCGGTAAGACGTGGCTGATTCGGAACTCCAAGCCGCTGAGGGTGTTCTTCCATTCCGACGTCGGAGTTCCATCATCCCGGCGAGAGGGCCTGAACATCGGGCCGCCCGTAGCGGCGGTCCCGACCACGGGTGAACAACAAAGAACATCATAGAGGAGGATGACTGAACTTTGGTGCTTTCCCTCACAGAGGGAAACTTTGATTCCGCTGTGTGTGGCTGTTTATGTTATAGGCTATCGTGTTCTGTGTTTTTTTTTATTCGTATGGCTGTATGGTGACCCCAAATTTCACTGAACCAATTGGTGCATGTGACAATAAATGTCTCTTGAATCTCAAATTAACATTCAGCTAATGACATAGTGGAAGCAGAATAAAGACAATCTACAACATAGATGAATAAAAACCTTTAATGTTTATTAAGCCATGCTTGCGTTGCTGTGAAATCTTTCAACCTGATCTTTCAAAATTAAAAACTTACAAATAATTCAGTACTAATATTATTATGTAAAATGCTAAAAAACAAAAAAAATGAAAAGATTAAATGGAAACAATTTAAAAAAATGTGCAAGGTGATATTTAATCCCTCATAGCCATTCCCTTCCATTGAAATCAATGAAGAAGCTTTCCCTGTGTCAGACCCAACCTGGCACAGGTTGCCTGCACATAAACCACACAGTAAATGGTTGGAAATAATTCCAGCTTCATGGTTGTTTTCTGAGCTCCATGAGGAGTCAAGTAATGTAGCAGATACTACAGAAACAACAACAACAAACAGCACCCAGTGAACTAGCAGCGTCAGAACTTGTACAAAAACAATAAAGTTGCATTCAGTTATTGAAGCAAATATTTTAGATTAGGTCAGAAACTGCTGACATATCCGTGCAAAATGTCCAATGTCAAATCAATAAGAACATAAGTAGAAGCAGGATTAGGGCATTACTATGAGGAATCAAAGAGATCAATAGAAATATGTTTGAAAAGAAAGATACAAACTGCTGGATGAACTTACCAGGTCAGGCAGGATCTCTGGAGAACATGGATAGGTGACATTTCAAGTTGGGACCCTTCTTTAGATGTTTGCTCATAGAAATGGAAGCCGGAGCAACAAGGTATGAGGGCATGGAAGCAGAGCTACATAAATAGGCCAACAGATCGGTCAGTTGATTTGCAGTAGCAGATATTTCAGGTAGTCTTTCAGAAACTAAGAAAAAATCCAAGTGGAGGACTCAACAGTCATGCTTAACTAAACTGCACAAAGTCTGGGGGCAGAATATTAGACAAAATATAAAAACAGTAATGGCTGCACACCACTCGATGACATCTTGCCAACCAGAAAAAACCATGCCCGCTCTCAATTTCCTGTTTACATAGTCTTCTACTATGCCAATATGTTATCACCACATTCAAGATCTAATCTCTGCAATAACCTTTGATGTAGCAACTCATCAAACACCGTTAAGAAATCAAAGGTACATCCATTGCTTTCCCAATCCATAGAACATACTATTTCTTAAAATAACTCAAATAAATTGGTCAGCAATGATTTCTCACCACCCAGTCTACCTGCGTCGCCAATTATTGATTGGGATAAACAAGATTACGAAGTTAGTTATCGTCAGACTAGCCATAAATTTATTGAATGGTGAAAGAGGCATAAGGGACCAAGTTATCTTCTAGTGTTCCAAATTCCAATCTAGCTAACCCCTCTGCCGGCTCTAACATTCAGTAAGATTGTGGCTAGTCTTTCACTTAAGTTCAACTATCCTGCACTAACCCACATCCCTTGATTTTGTTAATATCCAAGATTCTATAGTTCTCTGTCCTGAATATATTTGCATATATTCTCTTAGGTAGAGAATTCATTACCCTCTCGTTAAAGAAGTTTCTTCGCATCCCAGTACTGAGTAGCTGACATCCGGTACTAAATGTGGCAGCCAGGGTAAACATCATCCCTGCATCCTCTGTTCAATGCAGGTAAGAATTTGGGGATGCTTTTTTGGCTGCTGAGGGAAACCATGGCATAAAAAGCTGAGGCTTTTGATGCTCCTTGTCTGTGGAAGTAGTACTGGGAATTGTAAACGTTGTACCTCCTTAAAATGTGGAAAAGAACAAACCTAGCACTTTCAGACCAATCAACCTTATGTTTTTGTGTCGGGTAAACAATTAGAGACTATTATCAGACACAAAATTAATTTTCTTATGGAGAATTGTTTAAAAAAAGTATATCTAATGCCTGTCTTTATCATATCTTTGTTGGCTCCATATATGTGGCGACTCTTTGCGTACTTTGTGTATTTTAAGCAAAAACATAGAATTTCATTGTATCTAGGTATATGTGACAATAAAGTATCATTCATTCATTCATTCGTAAAGGTATTTGAAAGGCAAAAACCCAATTTTGCAGGAATTAGCAACACAGGCATTTCCCACATTTCCACAGTCTTCCTCATTCCCATTTTAACTTATTCCAACATTTCTTCCTCGATGATTTATGTAAGTTCACCTGAAGTATAATTATGCATCATACATCATACATGGTTCTCGATTCTCCTACTCTGGGCAAGAGACTCTGTGTGTTCACCAGATCTATTCCTCTCATGATTTTGTCCACCTCTATAAGATCACCCCTCATCCTCCTGCGCTCCAAGGAATAGAGTGAAGCGTGCTCAACCTCTCCCTGTAGCTCAGGCCCTCGAATCCTGGCAACATCCTTGTAAGTCTTCACTGCACCCTTTCCAGCTTGGAAATGTAACTGCCATCTAACTATATTTATTATTGTCTCTAGAATTAAAGTTTAGAACTGAAGCCAAGAAGTGACTCCATGACCAGCATTCTTTCGTTCAATTTCAGACACACGATGATTCATTAGGGGAAAAAGAAAACATGGACATGGGTCAACAACATCCTTCTTTGATTAAGGTTCAGGAAATTCAGAAGGAAATACTGGAAACCAAACGACTTGTACTTTTGTTCAGTGGTACTAAATCTGACCGAGAATATAAGCAACTAGAGAGCTCTTTGATTAAGTTGCTCTTTGAGTTGGATGCAGTAGATACAGACGGCAAGACGGCAATTCAGAATGGACGCAAAGTTGCAGCAAAGGACGTGGAGGATCTTCTGAAGGAGCTGGAGCAAACCGCAACTCACCCGTCACGCCTGAAGGTGGAACAGATCTTCGGTGATGCACAGCAGCTGGTTACCAATGAGCTATCATCTGCTGAGGGCTTGATAACCGAGGAGTTTGCTGATCGCATCCAAGAAATCATTTTTCAGCTGACACAGGTTAAGACAGGAGGGAAAATTAGCTTGAGGAAAGCCAGATATCGAGCACTGACAAGAATTTGTGCTGTGCAGGACATCATTGACAACTGCATTGGGCGACAAGCACTCAGTTTGCCCCTCTCCTCAAATACACATCCTTCTGTTTCTAAAATCAATTCTGTTTTATGTGAAGTTAGCAAAGGAAGATGGGATGTGATTGGCCTGCTGATGAGCCTAAACGCCCTGGACAATTGTGGCCATCTGTCCCGTGTCCTCACTGGATTGTTAATGCAATTGGATGCTATAGATGTGTCCGGACACTTGGAGGTGAGAAACTACAGGAAACGAGTAGTGCACGAAATCAATTGCTTACTAGGACATTTGGAGATGGAATCAGAGGGAGAGTCTGCGGGACGTTATGATTTAGCACAGAATCAGTCCATCAAACGGATAGAGGAAATACGTCAGAAGACGACGCAATTAAAATATCAGCTGCTGCAACTGGAAAATGCCTCTGATCTGCACTTCAAACCACATGCTGAATTGCAAAGTCTTCTCAGCGAGTTGGATCAAGTAGACATTGACAAGAATCCATGTATTCGTGAAGCTAGAAGAAGGTCAGTGGTTGATGTGCAGGCTGTGATTGCTTATTTTGACTTGAAGGAGACTCTTGAAAAGAGAGAGAACATGAAGGAGGAACTAACAAATGAACACCCTTCACAGAAAGCCATATGGGAGGTCCTACGTCACTTATCAGAATTTCAAAAGCAAGCGCTGTCATTTGATGGTGTTAGAACTGACAAGAATTATGTGATACTGGAAGAAATGCTTACAAAACAACTTTTAGCACTCGACGCTGTGGAAACCCAAGGAGATGATGGTGCTAAGATTGCCAGAAAACAAGCAGTGAAGTTTGCCCAGAATATTCTAAATTACCTAGACATGAAAACAGATGAATGGGAATACTAATTCATGAATTAGTATTTTTAAGCTTAAGCTTTTTTAACAGCTTAAGGGAATTGTTCAGGCTACTGCATTTATCAATGTCATGTAGATTAAACCCCATCTCATAAGTTATCATCATTTATAAAATAAGACTTTACAAAAAAGATGAACCAAGTTTTGGTACAAGTGAATGGACAAGTGAATACTATGGCAATGTTTTGCATATTTTATTTTGATGTCATTAAGGTTAAAGTAAATTGGTATTTGGAAATATTCTAGTATAAATATTGGAAGAATTTAAGCCCTATCACATGCTTCTTTTCAATATTTTTGAAAATGTCATGTTCAGGACATTAGCTGAGAAGTGTGGATCTTTAACTACATATATTTTCACCGGCAGTATGGAGTGCTAGATGCACGCCAGTTATTTTTGTTCTCTTTCTTTGTGGGCTATATGTTTTCTTTCTACTTACATTGGATTAAACTAATTCATAATCATAGCTCATAGTTATTTTGTAGTTCATGTACAGCATGCCACTGCACTCTCCCATGGACTGTATTGTTTTTTCTTCAAACTCGATATTAAAAATTTAAAATGACAGATTATTTCAAGAATGAACGACATTGGCAAAGATTTTACTTTCAAATATCAGTGTTTTAGCGATATTGAGTGCCTATAATTGGAGAATATTTTTTCAAAACGTTTACACTGCACTTGAGAATCCTTTGACAAACGTGTGCGTAAACACATAACTCTTTTGTGGGATTCCAAGTAAATAACCGCACGTGATGAAAGTGCAGTTTGAATGTTATTTAATAATATTAAATAAAACTAGATTTCAATGAAATTGAATTACAAAGTGTCTGTTTTTAACAAAATATTAGAAATTGCTGGAATACCTAAACTGGATAAGGATCTGAGAAGCAAGCCCCACCATCTCGCTCTGCTCCTCCGTTGGTGAGGAATGTTGCAAATCTTCGGGGAAATTACTCTGGATACTTTCTGATGACTACTACAATATTTTGTAACAATGATTGCAAAAATTATCAAGTATCAACCATATATATCAAACACGTATCAAATATATGAAATACATCAAATATAAACTTCATAAAAATTAAAAACATCAAATATATCAAAAATATCAAGCAAAAATAAAACAATGCATCTCTCACTTCTCTTAAATCGGATGCCTTAAGAATGAGACCCATGATAAGGGAGGATTAGCTCCACCTCCAGTTTAAATTCCAGTGGGAATATTTTGGAGGACCAAGTAACCAAGAACCAAGATTAGACAGTTTATTTAATAAAAAAACAAGTATTATTTCATATTAAATTATTTAATTTGCAATTTAAATTACAATAGTGTAATATTATATATCGTTGTCCCCATTCCACAAAAGCAAGCTGGCTAATTAAACCTATTGTATCTTTCCCTGGCATACTTCTACAGTATCTCAAAATAGAAGAAACACCACTTGCATGATATTCAAAAGAAATTTGAACGTAGATTAAAGCTATACGGGATGGGTAAGGGCAGTGTGAATTTGGCAGTATTAATTTGCATTTGAATCAATCTTGTAGCAAATCTCAATAAAATGTCAATTTTCAGAACTAAGGAACTTTATTACGTTCTTTACGTCTGATGAGAAAGAATGTCACACACTATGTTCAACAATTCAATTGTGTTCAATTCCACTTGAAAATATTATTAAAAATATATAACTAATTAAAGAAAGCATTACATGTGAATTTGAAGTCCTGCTTTTCGCCTCCATTTCTTCAACATATTCAGTATGATAACAAGCTTTTGATAATCTTAAGACAGAGAACTATCATGAATTTTTCACCATTAGAACATAGAACAGTACAGCAAAGGAACAGGCTTTTTGGCCCACAATGTCTGGGCATTTTGTGAAATAAAGGAAAATATAGGATACAGTCCCATCACATTGCAAAATTATCGTCCGGATGCAGATGCCAAAGCTATGCAACAATAATTCTACCAGTTTTCCCATCATTTCCCTCGCTTTGTAGTTCAAATATCTCCAATATTACACCGGTTGCTCAACACTTTTACTCCCCCTCCCATTCCCTCACTGACCTTTCTGTCCTGGGCCTCCTCCATTGTCAGAGTGAGGCCCAGTGCAAATTGGAGGAACAGCACCTCATATTTCGCTTGGGTAGCTTACACCCCAGCGGTATGAAC
Organism: Raja brachyura; assembly: GCA_963514005.1. The sequence goes on along the minus strand of OY740789.1, from coordinate 46,653,853 downwards.
GTTGGCTTCTCTAACTTCAAGTAGCCCTTGCTTTCCCTCTCTCTCCACCCCCTGCCCCTTCCCAGTTCTCCTACCAGTCTTACTGTCTCCGACTACATTTTATCTCTGTACCACCCATTCCCCTGACATCAGTCTGAAGAACGGTCTTGACCCAAAACATCACCCATTCCTTCTCTCCTGAGATGCTGCCTGGCCCGTTGAGTTACTCCAGCATTTTGTGTCTATCTTTGATTTAAACCAGCATCTGCAGTTCTTTCCTACACATCTCTAATATTACTGTGGCATTCAGTGCCATTAGCAGTGGATACAAGAAACTGCAATTTACAAGAAACTGCTTTACAAAAAAAGATACAAAGTGCTGGAGTAATTCGGCAGGTCAGACAGCATCCCTAGAGAACATGGGTAGGTGGTGTTTCAGGTTCGGACCCATCTTCAGACTAATTGTAGGGGAGAATGGAGAAGGAAGCTGGATGAGAGGAGGAGCAGGACAAAGCCAGATAGGTTTTTGCATTTAGCAGTGTCGTCCCGAAACAATGACATTTTAAAAATGTTGATTTTCTTTAATTAATTAATTAATGCTTTCATTAATGAAGAAAAATGGCATCTTAAATCTTTCATTTTGGTCAGCTACGACATTTCGAATTTTGACATGGGTTGTATTTACGGTTCCTCAGATAAATCTGTGGAGGTGTTAATGGTGCTGTATCTACAGTGTATGCATGTTTTGTTTTTGTTTTGTTTAATACTCAACCTTTCTGAAGAAAATCGTGTCGAGAGGGTTGAGAACCCATGTGTAGCAAGGAACTGCATATGCTGGTTTAAGCTGAAGATAGACACAAAGCTGGAGTAACTCAGCGGGTCAAACAGCATCTCTGGAGAAAGGGAGTGGGTGGCGTTTCGGGTCGAGATCCTTCTTCAGAGTCTGAAGAAGGGACACGATCCGAAACATCAACTGTTCCTTTTCTCCAGAGATGCTGTCTGACCCACTGAGTTCCTCCAGCTTTTTGTGTGTCTTCGGGTTGAGAACCCACTTGCGTGTTACAGTAAGTAATAGTGCCCATTTTCTTCAGATAGATAAGCTGTTATTAGCTTTCCATCCTCACTAATCATCTCCCACCATTGTTGTTGATGCATTAGCATCGAATCACACTTCGATTTCCTGATTTAGTTTAGATTATTTTAGAGATACAGCATGCAAACAGGCCCTTCAACCCATCAGTGCCGACCAACACGGGTTCACACTGGTTCTATCCTTTACACCAAGGACAATTTTACAAAAGCCAATTAACCCACAAATTGGCACGTCTTTGGAGTGTGGTAGGAAATCGGAGCAGCCTGAGAAAACCCACGCAGTCACAGGGAGAACATACAAACTGCATACAGACAGCATCCATAGTCAGGATCAAACCCAAATGGCATGTTGGCCTTCATAACAAGAGCAGTTGAGTATAGGAGCAATTAGATCCTTCCGCAGTTGTACAGGGGCCTAATGAGACCACACCTGGAGTATCGTGTGCAGTATCGGTCTCCAAATTTGAGGAAGGACATTCTTGCTATTGAGGGAGTGCAGCGTAGGTTCACAAGGTTAATTCCCGGGATGGCGCGCTGTCATACGTTGATAGAATGGAACGGCTGGGCTTGTATACTCTGGAACTTAGAACGATGAGAGGGGATCTTATTGAAACATATCAGATTATTAAGGGTTTGGACACGCTAGAGGCAGGAAACATGTTCCCGATGTTGTGGGAGTCCAGAACCAGGGACCACAGTTTAAGAATAAGGGGTAAGCCATTTAGAACGGAGATGAGAAAATACTTTTTCACACAGTTGTGAGTGTGGAATTCTCTGCCTCAGAGGGCGCTGGAGGCTGGAGGCTGGTTCTCTGGATGCTTTCAAGAGAGAGTTAGATAGAGCGCTTAAAGATAACGGAGTCAAGGGATATGGGGAGAAGGCAGGAATGGGGTACTGATTGTGGATGATCACATTGAATGGCGGTGCTGGCTCGAAGGGCCAAATGGCCTACTCCTGCACCTATTGTCCATTGTCTATTGATACACAAGGAACTGGAGATGTTAGAATCTTGAGCAAAACACAAAGTGCTGGCAGAACTCAGCTTGTCAGGAGGGAATGAATCATAAAATGCTGCCCGATGTTGAGATGTTGCCTGACTCACTGATGTGCTCCAGCACCTTGCATTTTGCCTAATGGAAGGATATTATTTTTAGATATTATTTTAATTTGTACATGTATTCTGATAATATTACTCATGCTAAATCCATTAGACGTTAAATATTTCTATATGTATGGAAAACATTTCGGAAACCACATTTTATATTGTAACTTACAATTTATTAAAATTAAACCGGTAATGCAGTGGCTGGAAATGCATGTTAATTTTGTATATAGTTCTAATATTAACAGATCTACATTTTACATTTATTTTGCATTGTTAAAGTTGATAGGGCATGTATTCAAAATACTAATCATGTAGATATTTATTGAATTCAATTTGTTTGTCCAAAACATGAGTTTTTACTTGTTAATAGGTAGTAGCTGTTGAAATGCGTAAAATTATATTGCAATTTATTGATGAACTCTTAATATAAATGCAGCTGCTGCAATATTTATCAGATCATTTAAAATGTTATTATCCAGGGGCTAACAAGGAGCTTGTGGTAGTCAATGATATACTGAGGTGCTGGCCATTATTTAATATAATGATATGAGAGCCAGAAGTACAAACCTGCTTTTCAAATCTTGTGCTTTGTTAAATCTCTGTATACAGAGAAACCATCACTCTCTCTCGCTCGCAGTATATTATGGTTGCATTGTACACAATATATGGGGAGCCTTACAGCAACACAACCTAGTCCTGCAAAGAACAATTCAACTGGGAAGATGGGAACATCATCACGTCCAAGTGCTATGTGATTTTAACTTGAATCTGCAATGCCGCCAATGTAAAATTGCTGTATCATTACGAAACCGACAGCATGGGTCTTAAGTGACTGATAGCTATAATAAATTACTAACCTTGACAACACTGCTGACATTGTATACAAGTACTTAAAAACTGAAATGATTAGTTACTGAAATGATTAGATTATACCAACTAGACTTAAGAATGAATTACTTTGTTTGCTAGTTAGTTTAGTTAGTTGATTATTATTGTCACATGTACTGAGGTACAGTGAAAAGCTTTCTGATGCGTGCTATCCAGTAATGTGGAAAGACAATACAGGAGTACAATCAAGCTGTCCACAGTGTACAGATACAGGATAAAGGGATTAATATTTAGTGCAAGATAAAGTCCCGTAAAGTCCAATTAAAGACAGTCCAAGGATCTCCAATGAGATAGATGGTAGCTCTGGACCGCTCTCTAGTTGTTGATAGTGTGGTTCAGTTGTATGATAACAGCAAAACTAAAACCCGTTATATCAAGAATAAGTCAGAGATTGTTGTGCAGTTATTTCTTTGGGCTACATATGAAATATGGTGCTTTAATCGTGTTATCATCTATATGACAACAGTGCAAAAGTTCAAAGATGACAAATGTGTAAATTAGAAATAAACACTAACCAGACTTAAATACTTAGAAACCCAGAATCAAATTACAGGGACATAGAGGATGTCATAGCCTCCAGAACTTGTAGATTTACTATCTCTGCCATGACACTAATTAGATAATTTACAATGGAATTATCTATATTTCCAGAGTTTAGTTTTGGTTTTTGTACTCAAAAGCTCTGGGACACTACTCATCTTCATATCAAAGTATTGTGAAAAGTCATAAAAGTGACAATGGAGGAAATTTAGTTGAGTGATACAGCGCGGAAACAGGCCCTTTGGCCCACCGAATCATCCCCACACATTAACACAACCCTACACAAACCAGCGACAATTTTACATTTACACCAAGCCAATTAACCTACAAACCTGTACACATTTGGAGTGTGGGAGGAAACCAAAATTCGCGGAGAAAACGCACGCAGGTCACGGGGTGAACGTACAAACTCCGTACAGACAGCACCCGTAGTCGGGATCGAACCCAGATCACTGCCGCTGGAAGGCAGCAGCTCTACTGCTACACCACCGTGCCTCTCCTGGTTCCGAAACAAAAACAGAAAATGCTAGAATCACTCAATGGGCCAGGCAGCATCCGTGGAGGGACAGACAGAGTTCATGCTTCAAGTCCAAGAACCTTCATCAACTGTTCTAACAGGATCTTGGACCTGAATCATTAACTCGATCTCTCTCTACAAATACTGCTTGATCCACTGCCAGAAAGGTTGGTGGAATCACACACAATCACTGCGTTTAAGAAGTATTTAGAGAGACACTTAAACAGGCAAGACACGCAAGGATATGAAAAAAAGAGTGAGTGGATCAAGCAGCATCCCTGAAGAACATGGATAGGTGACATTTCGGGTCAAGATCCTTCATCAACCCACTTGGACATTCATCAAGTACCTATCTGTGCAAGTCCCACTGTCCAGCACTTTGCTTCGAGCTTTCTGTGCAATAGTCTTCCAAATACTCATGAAAATACTTCTTCAGAGTGAAACCAGCAACTGCAGTTCCTTGTTTTTACATGGAAGGATATGGTCTTGATGAGGGAAAATGGGAGGGGTGAATGTAGAAGGGCAAAATATTGTGAGCCAAAGTGTGCCTTTCAGTGCTGTTTTATGACTGACAGTGATGAAATTCACAAGGTGCACTTAAAAGGACCGCCACTGGAGGGCACCCACTTACAAGACACTGCCTGAATCCTAAATAGACAGAATCCTAAATAGATCTTAACCTGGTTCTCCCGGTTGCTAACCATTTTAACTCCTCTTCCCATTCCCATACTGCCCTTTCTCTCCTGGGCCTCCTGCATTGCTAGATTGAGGCCACACACAAACTGAAGTAACAGCACCTCATATCCCGCTTGGGTAGCTTACAACCCAGCGGTACGAACATTGAATTCTTCAATTTTAGGTAACTAAAACTCCTCCCCCCCCCCTCTTTTTCCCTCCCAGCCCCGTTCATTTACCTTACCAGCTACTACCTTTTTGTCTTTACTATTTATGAATATTTGCTGTTTATAGATTGAGGGCTGTATTTCCACATTTCAGAATAATAATAATTTCAAAATTGTTCTTATTGATTGTGAAGCATTTTAGGAAACCCCTACACATATGAATATGTTATACAAGGGCAGGGGCCGTGGAGCATTTTTGAAAGTGGGGGGGCTGAGCGATCACTGATCACTGGCCTTGGGGGTACCCGGTGATGGAGTGGAGCGACTGGGTGGGGGGAGGGTATAGGAGGGGTGTGTGTGTCCCCTCCCACAGTAGGGACATTTTGAAATTTGATGTATTAAAATCATGTTTTAGTGCATTATAGAAGTTTGATTTCAATGTTTTTTGTTTGAAGTATTTTTAAGATACTGTAGGGCCTACATGAGAGATGATGTAGGTGATTCATATTTTTGGTATTGCTCGACCTCCAAAACCTGGGGGATAATAATACAGGCCATACCCCACCTCAAAAAGTGGGGGGGATGTATCCCCCATCCCCCGCCCCGGATCGACGCCGGTACCTTCCACGGTACAGAACATTTGACAAAAAAACGTTTAAATGTGTTATAATTTCAAGCGCTATTTTTTTTGTTTGTAGTTGGAAAAAGGGACAAGAAATAATCATAACATTTCCTGATTTTGCAAAGTCATACAAATCATGTTTTGCTCGGGAAAAAAATCAGAGTATTTTGAAAGCATGCGTCCTCCTTTTGATGTATATTTCATTTTGATTTGAATTTAGAATCATGAAACCATGACGTTAATAAAGGTTTGTGGAAATTTTACTTTTTTTAAAGTAAGACTTTCGAGAAATCCAAAATGCATTAGAAATATAAATTTCAATACACTTAGTCTCTTGCCAAGAGTAGTGAATCGAGGACCAGAGGACAGATTTAAGGTGAAGGGGAAAAGATTTCATAGGAATCTGAGGGTAACTTTTTCCACACAAAGGGTGGTGGGTGTATGGAACAAGCTGCCAGAGAAGGTAGTTGAGGTAGGAATTATCCAAACATTTAAGAAACAGTTAGACTGATATATTGTTAGGACAGGTTTGGAGGGATATGGACCAAAAGCAGGTAGTGTAGCTGGGACATGTGGCATGGGTGTGGGCAAGTTGGGCCGAAGGGCCTGTTTTCACACTGTATCACTATGACAATATTATACCTCCACCATGCATGAATGCTTCAAAATCAAGTGGTCGAATTTTATTGCCATATACACAAGCATAGAAACATAGGAAATAGGTACAGGAATAGGCCATTCAGCCGTTCGAGCCAGCACTAATCTAAAATCAGTCACCTTTCCTGTTTTTTCCCCTTATCCCTTGATTTTGCTAGCCCCAAGAGCTAAATGTAACTCTCTCTTGAAAACATTCAGTGAATTGCCCTCCACTGCCTTCTGTGGCAGAGAATTCCACAGGTTCACAACTCTCTGGGTGAAGAAAGTTTGACCTCATCTCAGTCCTAAATGGCCTACCCCTTATTCTTAAACTGTGACACCTTGTTCTGGACTCCCCCAACAAAGCAAACAATTTGCCTGCAGTTACAGTAAGTGAAAATCTAGCAGGCAAGCAGGATGCTTTCTCCAACCACTCCCATTTGAAGGCCACTAACTTTCACCGCTTCTACCCAGTGCTTGGTACCTACTTCCAGCAGCCACTGGTTGTCCTTCAGGATGCATCAAGCCGCAGCCTGGTCCATGCGAATTTGTTGCAGAGACTCTCATGGCAGCGGCGCAACACTTCCAATGCCTCCAATGGCCTTGCACTGAGGCTGCTCCATGGACGGAGCTGCAGCGAGCGACTCGCTAGCCCGGCAAACACTCGCCAGCCCCGGTTCCCCGTCCGCATCTGCCCCCGCCGCTGCTTCTGCTTCCATCCCTCCCTCCGCCCCGGCTCTCCAACACCCATGACCAAGTTGCTCAGAGCACGGCAGCACCTCGTCCAAAGCCGGAGACATTGAAACATGTCTAGCCAAAAATGTGGATGGGGGGGCTACAGCCCCCCCCCCCCCCCCCCCCCACCGGTTCCGCGGCCCATGATGTATAAACTTTTCCCAAATAAAGTAAGGCATGCGGAGTTTGTACGTTCTCTCTGTGACGGCGTGGGTTTTCTCCAGGTGCTCTGGTATCCTCCCACATTCCAAAGATGTACAGGTTTGTATGTTAATTGGATTCAGTATGAGGTAGCTGTGCTGTGCTGTGAAGTATTGGCAAAGAATCACGTTGTTTGTCTTAAGATTAGTTAATTATTTAATTCAAGCTAGGGTGGCACAGTTGTTGCCTTACAGTCCTGGGTTCAATCCTGACTACAGGTGCTTTCTGTACGGAGTTTGCACATTCTCCCTGTGACTGTTTGGGTCTGTTCGAGTACTCCAGTTTCCTCCCATACCACAAAGACGTCCAGGTTTGTGGGTTAATAGGCTTCTGTAAAAATTACCCATAGTGTGTAGGATAGAACTTGTGATCGATGGGCAGTGTGTACTCGGTGGTCCGAAGTGCTTGTTTCCGCATTGTATCTAAAACTGTTGCTAAAACAGGTAAGAAAATAACTTTTACCTCTTGTGGGTATTTTTATTTGTTCTCAGGTTGTAGGTGATGCATAACGTGAGGTCATGGCTCCTACAAAGAAGAACGATTTTGATCTGGCAATCAGTAAAAGCACATATCGAAACACATATCAAACCTGAAGGAAGCAGAACAGAAACTTCCAGAAAATGGTCCCACAACGATGCTGCTCCTTTCCTTCCGAGTGATGGAGGTCACAGGAAGGAAGTGTTGTTGAACTTGGTGATTTGCTGCATTGCAGTTCGGACCATCGGAAAGCTGCTCCTTTCAACAAAACGTGTGTGTTGAGACATGCCCCTAAGATTGGATTTGCACATTATGCCAGATCATTACAGTATTTTTCAATCTTACATACTGACTGATAAAATTAATTAGAAACATAGAAAATAGGTGCCAGAAACAGCCATTTGGCCCTTCGTGCCAGTACCGCCATTCAATATGATCATAGCTGATCATCCAAAATAAGTACCCCGTTCCTGCTTTTTCCCCATATCCTGGATTTCCTTAGCCCGAAGAGCTAAATCTAACTCTCTTGAAAACATCCAGTGAATTGGCCTCCACTGCCTTCTGTGGCAGAGAATTCCACAGATTCATAACTCTCTGGGTGAAAAGGGTTTTCCTTATCTCAGACCTAAATGGCCTACCCATTATTCTTAAACTGTGACCCCTGGTTTTGGACTCCCCCAACAACGGGAACATTTTACCTGCATCTACCCTGTCAAATGCTGTAAGAATTGTATATGTTTCTATAAGATGCCCTCTCATCCTTTTACATTCTCGCCATCCCGGGAATTAACCTGGTGAACCTACGCTGCACTCCCTCAATAGTAATAATGTCCTTCCTCAAATTAGAAGACCAAAATTGCACACAATACTCCAGGTGCGGTCTCACCAGGGCCCTGTACAACTGCAGAAGGACCTCCTTGCTCTTAAACTCAAATCCTCTTGCAATGAAGGCCAACATGCCATTAGCTTTCTTCACTGCCTGCTGTAACTGCATGCTTACTTTCAGTGACTGATGTACAAGCACACCCAGGTCTCGTTGCACCTCCCCTTCTCCTAATCTGACACCATTCATAATAATCTGCCTTTCTGTACTTGCCACCAAGGTGGATAACCTTACATTTATCTACAATATACTGCATCTGCCATGCTTCTGCCCACTCACTCAACCTATCCAAGTCACCCTGCAGCCTCATAGCATCCTCCTCGCAACTCACCCAGCTTTGTGCCATCCACAAACTTGGAGATGTTACATTTAATCCCCTTGTCTAAATCATTAATATATATTGTAAACAACTGGGGTCCCATCACCGAGCCTTGTGGCACCTCACTGGTCACTTGCTGTCATTCTGAAAAGGACCCGTTAATCCCACATTTTTGCTTCCTGACTACCAACCAGTTCTCTATTCATGCCAATTCCCTACCTCCAATATCATGTGCTCTAATTATGCACACTAATCTCTTGTGTAGGACCTTGTCAAAGGATTTTTGAAAGTCCAGATACACCTCATCCACTGGCTCTCCCTTATTCATTATACTTGTAACATCCTCAAAAAATTCCAAAAGATTAGTCAAGCATGATTTCCCCTCTATAAATCCATGCTGACCGATGCTGTCACTGCTTTCCAAGTGCGCTGCTATAATATCTTTAATAATCGACTCCAGCATCTTCTCCACTACCGATGTAAGGCTAACATCTATAATTCCCCATTTTCACTCGCCCTTCTTTCTTAAATAGTGGAGTTACATTGGCTATCCTCCAGTCCCCAGGAACTAATCCAGAGTCGAGAGAATATGATCACCAAAGCATCCACGATTTCTAGCACCACCTCCTTGATTACATTGGGATACAGACCACCAGGCCCTGGGGATTTATCTGCCTTCAGTCCCAACAGTTTACCTAACACCATTTTCTGACTAATGTGGATTCCCTTCAGTTCCTACCTCCCACTAGATCCTCAGTCCCCTAGTATGTCCAGGAGATTGTTTGTGTCTTCCTCAGTGAAGACAGAACCAAAGTACTAATTTAATTGCTCCACCATTTCCTTGTTTCCCATTATAAATTCACTTGTCTCTGACTGTTAAAAAACTACATTCGTCTTCACTAATCTTTTCCTTTCTACATACCTAAAGAAAATTTTACAGTCAGTTTTTATGTTCCCTGCAAGCTTTCTTTCATGCTCTTTTGACCCCCACTTACTGTAATTATCCCCTTTGCCCTCCTCTGTTGAGTTTTAAAATTCTCCCAGTCCTCTGGTTTGCCGCTTCTTCTGGCCAATTTATATGCCTCTTCCTTGGATTTACACTAACCTTGACTTCCCTTGTCAGCCACGGTTGAGCCTCCTTCCCAGTTCTACTTTTTCGCCAGACAGGGATGAACAATTTCTGGAGTTCATCCATGCGGTCTTTTAATCTTTTCCATTTGCGTCTCCACTGTCAACCCTTTAAGTATAATTTGCCGGTCTATCCTTGCCAATTCCCGTCTCATATCTTCTCAAAGAATTCTTTATTCAATGTTCAAGTCCCTAGTCTCTGAATTAACCATGTCACTCACCATCCTAATGCAGAATTCCATCATATTATGGTCATTGTTGCCCAAGTAGCCTTGCACAACAAGATTGCCATCTAATCCTTCCTCATTACACAATACCTAGTCTAGGATGGCCTGCCCTCTAGTCAGTACCTCTACATATTGGTTTAAAAACCCATCCTGTATACATTCCAGGAAATTCTCCTACTCAGCACTGTTACCAATTTGGTTGGCCCAATGAAAATGTAGATTAAAGTCACCCACGATAACTGCTGTACCTTTGCTACACGCATCCCTAATTTCCTGCTTGATGCTATCTCTAACCTCCCTTCTGCTGTTTGGTGGTCTGTATCCAACTCCAACAAGCGTTTTCTGGCATCAAAAACAAATAATGTATAATCTGCAGTGAGACCTACACCACGACTGTTCTATTTTGATTATCTCTCTGCATATTAGCAAAATTAATTCTCCAATATTAGTAATAAATGAACACATCTATAAAATAATTAAATTGTCCTCCAGAGGGCATTTGAAGTCCACATGTGCACTTTGCATTTGTATTAAGGCTCGCACAACTCAAAGTCAGTGAACAGAACTACAGTCCTCTGGGATTTTAAATGACCATTTTCATAAAATGAGAGTGACTACAATCAATATTGTGGTAAAGAATGACATGTCAGAAAATAAATTATGAAATTTAAAATTCCTGAAAAATGGTTATTGTTTGCAGGAAATTCATTATTACAGCTGTATCATTAAAAAATGTATTAATATGTAAAAATTGTCAAATTATGAACCAAATAAAAGGATCTTTCTCAAATAAGTTTTAATGTTTTCTTGAATTATATACTGAGAATGCATTCCAAAGATCACATTTATAAATAGAGTCACAACAGGTTCTTCATCTCATAGAAACATAGAAACATAGAAATTAGGTGCAGGAATAGGCCATTCGGCCCTTCGAGCCTGCACCACCATTCAATATGATCATGGCTGATCATCCAACTCAGTATCCCGTACCTGCCTTCTCTCCATACCCTCTAATCCCCTTAGCCACAAGGGCCACATCTAACTCCCTCTTAAATATATCCAATGAACTGGCCTCAACTACCCTCTGTGGCAGAGAGTTCCAGAGACCCACCACTCTCTGTGTGAAAAAATTCCTTCTCATCTCGGTCCTAAAGGATTTCCCCCTTATCCTTAAGCTGTGACCCCTTGTCCTGGACCTCCCCAACATCGGGAACAATCTTCCTGCATCTAGCCTGTTCAACCCCTTAAGAATCTTGTAAGTTTCTATAAGATCCCCTCTCAATCTCCTAAATTCTAGAGAGTACATACGAAGCTGACCAAAATGCCCCATTACAGCCAGTCCTGCTTGCCTGTGTTTGGCCCATGATTTATTGACTTCATATGTCTTAGGATGTCCAGCACCTCCTCGACTAATACAGATTCTCCTCAACACATCTCCATCAACTGTCCCAGGTTCCCGAGTCATTGTCTTTCGCACCAAAAACAAAGGAGAAATATTTATTGAGGACCTCATCTTAATCAGTAAAGCAACTACCCCTCTACTATCACATGTGCGTCACTGTACCCTAGAACGCTAAGCTGGCAGTCCTATAATGTGTCGGAAGAAAATGCAGTTGCTGGTTTTTACCGACTATAGTGTCTTTCTTCTCAGTTGCTTGTCAGGGTAATTCCCATAATCCCAGGAATCCCAACCCTTCACAAAAGTCCCCCTTCCTCAGGTCTGGACTTCATATGTAGGATTATCCAGCTCTACCAGACTATATCTTTATCTTTTAAAACCAAGACGTCTTGAAGTAAAACCATCCAATACACCACTAACTGAACCATCTTACTGCAACTAGAGAGCAGTCCTGAACTACTATCTACCTCATTGGAGACCCTCAGACTATCTTTGATCAGACATTTATCTTGCACTAAATGTTATTCACGTTATTCCCTTTATCATGTATTTGTACACTGGGGGTGGCATGACTGTAATCATATACTGTCTTTCCGCTGACTGATTAGCACAACAAAAGCTTTTACAGTACCTCGGTACACGTGACAATAAATTAAACTAAACCAACCTGGTTGTTTTCTCTTTAGCTTTCAGTGAATAGTGTACAGTTATCCTAAAATCACTGAATATCAACATCCGAGTCTCTCAGGCTTTCAACGATATTCTGCCTTCCTAATGCTCCTTACAAAGTGGATAACCACAATATTTCCTGCTTGCCATGTGTCGCCCACTCACACACCCAGCCTTTCAAAGCCTCTTTGTGATCTTTTCCTACCCTGTATTTAGTGACCCACCAGCAAACCTGAAAGGACTTCTTGGCGCTGAAACTATGATTTTGTAAGTGTGTTATTAATTAGAGAAAAACAGACACACTTTTATTTCAAAAGTCCTTTTTTTCCTTACTCCTTGTTGGTCTCATAAGTTATAGGAGCAGAATTAGGCCATTTGGCCCATCAAGTCTACTCCACCATTCAACCACGGGTGACCTATCTTTCCCGCTCAACCCCATTCTCCTGCCTACTTCCCATAACTCCTGACATGCTTACTAATCAAGAATCTATCAATCTCCGTCTTAAAAATATCCATTGACTTGGGTCTCCACAGCCTTCTGTGACAATGAATTCCACAGATTCAACACCCTCTGACTCAAGAAATTCCTCCTCGTCTTTCTAAAGGCACGTCCTGTTATTCTGAGGCTATAGCTCTGGTCTAAAACTCTCCCACTAGTGGAAAAAGTCTTACCTCAATCACTGTATCCAGGCCTCCTGTGCTGTATGTTAATCCTTGCCAAAGGTGATTGAGAAGGCAATATACTGTAATGTTCCTTCTAACCTCACTGAGTGGCAATTGGTGTAATGAGGTTTTATAACAGCAGCCCAAGCTGGGAGAAGGCAGCTTGACTCCATCTACCAGTTTCTTACTTTAGACTTTAGACATTCGTTGTGGAAATAGGCCCTTCGGCCCACCGTGTCCGCACCAACCAATGATCACCCTGTACGCTAATACTGTCCTACACATTTGGGCCAATTTACAATCTTTACTGAAGCTAATTAACCTACAAACCTGTATGTCTTTGGGATGTGGGAGGAAACCAGAGCATCCAGAGAAAACCCACGCGGTCACGGGGAGAATGTGCAAACTCCTTACAGAGAGTACACCAAACCTGGGTCCCTGGTGCAACTTTACCGCTGCACCACTGTGCCACCCTAGCATGAATAAAATAATAAACTCCAAGATGTACAGGTATGTATGTAAATTGGCTTGTTATAAGTGCAAAATTGTCCATAGTGTGTGTAGGATTATGTTATTGTGTGGGGAATGCTGGTCAGTGCAGACTTTGTGGGCCAAAGGGCCTGTTTCCGTGCTGCATCTCTAAACTAAAAAAGATGAAGACAAACAACATATGATTCATTGCCAATACTTCACAGCACAGTTACCTCATACTGAAGAAGGGTCCCAACCCAACCCAGAACATCAACTGTCCATGTTCTCCAGAGCTGCTGCTTGACCCACTGAGTTACTCCAGCAATTTGTGTCCTTTTGTACTTTAAACTCAGTATTATTTCAAATCATTAACTGAATTGCATTGCCATACGCAAACATATCTAATAATTGTGTTATAGTACAGAGCAGGGAAACCAATATTATCACAGAGTTTTAAAAATAATTTCCTCAATATATAGTTTCAGAGACCTGGTTTTGATCCTGACCGCGGGTGCTGTCTGCGTGGAATTTTCATGTTCTCCCTGTGACCGCGTGGGTTTCCTTCAGATTCTCCGGTTTCCTCCCACATTGCAAAGGCGGGTGGGTTTGTGGGTTAATTGGTCTCTGTGAATTGCCCCTCATATGTACGGAGTGGATGAGAAAGTGCCTGGGTTCCCTCACTGGGAAAGAGAAGAAAAGAGCTCCGACCGCCGGCCTGCGGCCTACAACATACTGAAGCCGCGGCCTCCGGTATGAAAGCGCCGATTCAGGACCTCCAAGCCGCCGATGAGAGGGCCTGTACATCGGGCAGTCCGTAGCGGCGACTACGGAGGTTTATGGCCCCAACCACGGGTGAACAATGGAGGAGGACTGACTGTAATTTGTGCCTTCCTGTGGTGGATGTTTGTGTTTAATTTTATTGTGTGTTCTTTTTTGATTGTACCGCTGCTGGCAAATTCATTTCACTGCACTTATATGTGTATGTGATGAATAGAACTGATTGATTGATAACATAGAACGGATAATTAATGGTCAGCATGGTTTAGTTGGACTGAAGGGCCAGTTTCCTGCACTGCATATCTAAACTAAACACAAAATTTGTTTCAACATTGTCCTTCATTCTTACATGACAGTGACAACATCCTTTTTTAATATCAAAGGCTGCCACTTCATTGAAATTGTGGAAAAATTAATAATTCCCAGAATCAATTTGTACATCCCATTGATCTTCTTTTGACAAAATCGTCAAGGCAGCAGTTCTCAAAATAGTTCTCAAATAAATGGGAGCAGCAGTCCGATAGACCGGATTATCCTTTGTCCTCTGTTCCATGAGGGTTTTCTGTTTTAGGATCAGGAGGGCAAAAGATGGGGGTGGGTGGAGTGATGAAAAGAAAAGGCAGAAAAACAAAAGAACCAGAAGAGATGATGGAGATAGAAAGAAAAGAATGAAAGGAGACGTGAGTAAAAGGGTTGAGAAGGACAAGGCAGAAACACAGATGGGGGGAGGCAGAGAGAGAGGACAGGGATGTGACAAATATTGAGAGTGAAGAGAGAAAGAGAGGGATAAATGAGGAAACCAAAAAGGAAAGGAATAGGGAATGAAAGAAAAAAACAAGCACAGGGGAAAAAAAAGTTTAATATCTGTGAGAGGAGGAAAAAGGATAAAAGGGAAACCCATCAGATAAAATCTGTTCAGAAGCAAGCTGGAAGAAAGAGCAAAAGGTAAAAGAGATGGTGTCAGGATAGGAGAGAAAACAGAATGAGCTAAAAGTGACCGAAGATAGACAAGAATCTGAAAGAGTGAGGCTGACAACAAAAAGTGAGAGATGCAGGATGGAAGGAAAGTGAAATGCACAAAAGATGAGGAAGGGCCAAAGCCCTTTCACACTTACCAAAAATATTTAAAAAAAACAGAGGTTTGGAGCAAGTCGTAAAATGTTTTGAAAAGTATTTGAATTCGTTTTTTTACATATATAGTTATCAAGGAAAATGTTAAATGAATGAAATGCAGGAATATCATGAATAGCAAATACAGAAATGAAAAGAGCGCCTGTTGCACACATTCTTTACAGAACCACTAAATGTGTTGGTTCATTAATTGTTCTTAAAATGTTCATCCATATTATCTATAATAAAGTTTGATATACAAATAAAGTTTTAAAGTAAATATATTGACATTAACAACTGATCCACTTATTTTAGAATTACATTTATCATAGCAGTGCAAGATTTGATATTGATATAAGCTTCATTGATCATCGAATCTCACTATTATTCTATTCATGAATTGTAGCTAAGATTAACGTTTCTAAAATGTATCCTGAAATCCCATATGTGAAGGAATGTCTATTTGCTACCCGGCAGAGACTTCATTTGGAGTCCTTTATCCAAGCACATTCTTGTGGTCTCACAGCAACATCAGCAAGACTTCAATTTACTGACAACTGTGCAGCTTTCCATAGCTATTCTTCTCACGATCCTCGCTGGGCGGAAGCTCCATGGTAACCGTCACACGTGGCTTCTGTCCCACTTAGCATAGTCTCCATTTAGCAAAGCGACAGGGCGATCAATGCCCCCTTGAAATCTTTGCAATTGGTGGTAAGTTGTGAAAAACAAAAAAGTCATTATATTATGCCTGGGGCTGTGTAACTGAACATTGTGGGAAACTTGCCTGAAAAACACAAAGGGCTGCAGTAAACATTAATGGTGAGAGAGCCTTCCAACAACAATTCAGAATATTTTTGTATGTACATATCAAAATATTTCAACTGACTTTTAAAGATACATATTTTGAAAACTTTTCAAAATTATTAAGAAAATCCAAGTAAAGAATTTATGCAAATACATTTTTTTTCCTCTGTGGACTAAGCATTAACCTTTAATTGTGAGACTTCCTTGTATTACCAACAGGGCTCAACCGTCTAATTTAAACTTCACTTGACGACCTTTACATAAACAAATTCTTGTTGACTCCAAACTGATTCTAAATCCTATTTGAGTTGTTCATTGTTACATAGCCAACAGCAAGTCTGTGCTAACTAAACCAGCTTCTGACAAGAAACTTAAAATCGAAACCGTGTTTTCATCTTTGGGCCAAAGGGCATGAACATTTCATCTCCTAGTCTGGCTGGTCTTAGGTCTGGTGTAGTTGGGATTCAGAATGGGCAGGCAGGGGACAAGGAGGAAAGACATTCAAAGAAATAAAATCACCAAAGAATCTTTCAAGGTTTATTTCTGTGCGAAGATGATTTTTTAAATAACTCTTGAATAACAATCTCTCTTGTAGGTATCTATTAGTATTTATAAGTGATTTAATCATATTACACGTTATTTAAAGGGCACTTTCTCCAGATGTGTGATTAAACAATACAAAGTCACCAGGGTGCTTATAGGGTATTGTGCAAGTTTAAATAACATCTGCAGGTTAATCTAACAGTTGTGTTAATAAGGGCTGGTTGTCAAGGTAGTGATGTAGGGAGCCTGAGATAGCAGTACTTATCTTAGAACATAGATTGAGGCTAAGTAAACTTTTATAGTTAGCCTTTTACAGTCTTACATGGGAAAAGATAGGCACAGTGGCTCAGCGGTAGAGTTGCTGCCTTACAGCGCCAGAGACACAGGTTCGATCCTGACCATGGGTGCTGTTGATACGAAATGTGCATGTTCACCCTGTGACCATGTGGGTTTTATCCGGGTGCTCCAGTTTCCTCCCACACTCCAAAGATGTGCAGTGCTGTAGATAAATTGGCTTCTGTAAATTGTCCCTAATATGTAGGATAGTGCTAGTGTACGGGGTGATAACTGGTCGGCGTGGACTCGGTGGGCTGAAGGGCTGGTCTCTGCTCTGTATCTCTAAACTAAACTAAAGTAAAGTTGAGACGTCGACTGAGATATCTCCTGAGGGTTGGGTGATGGAAAAGAACTTAAATAGTATTTTTCTAGCCTAAATGTAGTCTAAATGTCATTTTTTCTGATTGACTGTTCTAGTCCCTAGTTTGAAATAATCCATTGTGTTTCAATATGGATATAGATTCCAGTCTGTTTGGGTTACTTTGTAGTTGACGGTTTGCTGAAAGAAAGGGCAAGGCAGTCATTAAAAGTTTTTCCAGTGGCAGAGGGCACAGTGTCATTCAAGCACTGGCATTACATCACCATTCCACAGCTTATCTGTCACTGCTATTGGTGAAACATGTGCGAAGCATCACCATAGCAACACGGAAAATTCAACTGGGGAAAAGAAAGGTGACTGCAGAAGCCGATATATTAATTGCTTTACAACTTCAAAAATTAAAGCTGACGTATTATTATACTTCATTACATTTAACAATTATGTAGGTATGAGAACTAAATACAGCAATTAACAGCGAATTTCCAAAACATTTTGTCTTTGACTGACCGGAGTATAAAAATGATGATTTATCTTGATAAATTAAAAAATTTCTTACACATGCCATGAAAACCCAACTCATTCAACCAAACTTTACTGATGAGGGCTGATTTATAACGACTCCACTCCCACGCTATGTGGCTGACCCCATTGCCCTCCAAAGTTGCTTACGATGCTATGGTCGCAAAATAAAACTATCACTGACCTTTGTGTCATTGGGAATAATAAACGCAGTCTTGCTCATGCAGAATGCATTTTTTTAAAATCGATATAAGATTTTATATCAACCTTCAAATAAAGATTTATTCTACAAAATAAAAAGACTATTTTTACTCCACAATGGTATGTATCACCTCTACTGAATATCCGAAAACTCATGTTGAGTAAATAAAAAAATCAGTGAACTGCAGAATTTGTGCTTGTACAATATTAAATTCCAAGTGCAAAAATACTTTTCTGCATTTAGAAGATATTGCTATTCCTAAATTACTAATGCTTGCAAGTAGCATGAATGCACAAATCAGACAGCAGTGATTGACAACCAATTACCCTCGATTTTGATTTTCATTTCCATTTACTACTAATCCACCATAACATGAATTTTACCACTAACCCTCCCTTGCCCCATTCATATCCAATGGTAATCTAAACTGCACAATAAATGACCAGAACTTTGCCTCCATGTTTATAATCATCATAATCATAATTACTTTATTATTCAAGCATGTTTTACAACATACGAGGAATTTGATTTGCCGTACAGTCATACCAATAAAAAGCAACAAAACACACAAAATACATTTTAACATAAACATCCACCACAGTGACTCCTCCACATTCCTAACTGTAACGGAAGACGAAAAAAAAGTTAAATCTTTTCCCTTTTTTGTTCTCCCGCAGTCAGGGGCCTTGAGCCTTCCATTGGCGGGATGATCATGACTCCTGTAAGCGGTGGCGGGCCCTCCGTGTCGGGGGCGATCAAGCTCCTGCATTGGGTGGGGGGAGGGGGGGGGGGAATCTCAGCTTTCCTGCGCCGGGTGATTTACCCCGGGTCGGGGTTTGTCGAAACCTTCTCCGACTGGAGCTTCCCGATATCGGTCTCTAACCGAGACTGTGTGCTCCTCGATGGTCAAATCTACAGGCCGCGGTTGGAGCGTCGATCCCAGGCAAGGGATCGTAGGCTCTGATGGTAAGTCCACGGCCCTGTGGTGGGGCTCAAAATCAGTCACGAGCAAGGTCGCCAGCACCATGATGTTAGGCTGCAGAGCAACCGGTGGTACGATCCGGAAAACAATTGCATCTCCGGCAAGGTAAACGATTGAAAGAACGTTTCTCCCGATGTCCCCCGCCAAAATTAAAACAAACCAGAGAACATTAACACACTAAAAGTAACAAAAAATATGAAAAAAAGACAGTCGTTGGCGAGGCTGCCATCGCAGACAGTGCCACCCTGGCCCGCTGCTGGCTACGGGAATCAAGATCGTCCCAGGGAAAGATGTTATAGTTCTGGTAAAATCACACCCAAAAGATTACCCTATAATTTCATAGATACATAGATACATAGAAAATAGGAGCAGGAATAGGCCAATCGGCCCTACGAGCCAGCAAAGCCATTCAATGTGATCATGGCTGATCATCCACAATCGGTACCCCATTCCTGCCTTCTCCCCATGTCCCTTGATTCCGCTAGCCCTAAGAGCTCTATCTAACTTTCTTTTGAAAGCATCCAGTGAGTCGGTCTCCACTGCCTTCTGAGGCAGAGAATTCCATAAATTCACAACTCTCTTTGTGAAAACGTTTTTCCTCATCTCAGTTCTAAATGGCCAACCCCTTATTCTTAAACTGTGGTCCCTGGTTCTGGACTTCCCCAACATCGGGAACATGTTTCCTGCATCTAGCGTGTTCAATCCCTTAATAATTTTATGTATTTCTATAAGATATCATCCTTCTAAATTTCAGTGTATACAAGCCCAGTCGCTCCATTCTTTCAACATGACAGTCCCGCCATCCCTGGAATTAGTTGTGTGGGGGGGTGGGGAGGGGGGGGGGAAATCAGGGCCGGATTTAGATGAAGAGAGGCCCTAAGCAGACTTAAGCAGATACACCTTGCAGACTTAATTTTGTTCCACTTGTGAGGCCCCTCCCAATCCCCCACCCCCACGAATAGAGGAAGATGGTCCATCAGATTGACACAGATTTGCAGCCAAGCGTGGCCAATGAGATAAGGGACTGGAAAGCTGTGCTTTATTTATTTATTTATTTATTGCCAGTGCTAGTGTTGAGTTATTGGCTGAAAACACTATTATTCTGAAATGGAGGGCAAGGAAAATTACTGAAGGGTTGTTTAGAGACTACAGTGTGTTGTGACAGCATATGTAAGAAAGACCTATGACAGTGTAAAAAACATTATACACCTTGCAGGTGTATAATATTTGCAGCCTAACAAATATTATACACCTTGCAGACTTAATTTTGTTTCTCTGTTGTCAGCCAGGCAACCTTGGCAGCTTTTTAAGTTGCCAAATGACAGTTTAGGTGGTCATTTAAGACGGCTTGCATGATGCGTGTGATAATGTACTCGGATGAAGTGTATAGTTACCAGTCGGAATTATGCACAATGAAGCATTCACATATTATTTCTGCTTCAAATAAAGTCACAAACTAAACATATTCACCAATCAAGACATGATATATACCACAATGACATGCAGCAAAATTATAATACAGTATCTCAACTCTTTTTACACATTGCAATGAATGCAATTTCTATTATTTCTTTCCACTTCCCAACAAAATGTGGTCGGATTATTCAGCGTATGATCAACCTCGGTGAGACCAAGCGCAGGCTTGGTGATCGCTTCGCACAACACCTCCACTCAGTTCGCAATAAGCAAAACCTGATCTCCCGGTGGCTCAACACTTCAACTCCCCTTCCCATTCCGAATCCGACCTTTTTGTCCTGGGCCTCCTCCATGGCCAGAGTGAGGCCCACCGCATATTGGAGGAACAGCACTCTAATTTCAGGTAGTCCTTGCTTTCTCTGTCCTTCCCCTCCCATTCCCATGTCTCCCACAGCCTACTGTCTCCGCTTCTTCCTTTCTTTTTTGTGTCTCCCCCCACCCCCCCCCCACCGACATCAATCTGAAGAAGGGTCTTGTCCTGAAATGTCGACTATTCCTTCGCTCCATAAATGCTGCCTTACCCACTGATTTTCTCCTGCTTTTTTGTCTACCAATGGGATCCCACCACTGGCCACATCTTCCCATCTCCTCCCCTGTCTGTTTTCCGCAGAGATCGCTCCCTCCGTAACTCCCTGATCAATTCGTCCCTTCCCACCCAAACCACCCCCTCTCCTGGCACTTTCCCATGCAACCACAGGAAATGCTATACTTGTCGCTTTACCACCCCCTTGACTCCATTTAAGGACCCAAGCAGTCTTTCCAGGTGTGGCAGAGGTTCACCTGCACCTCCTCCAACCTCATCTATTGCATCCACTGCTCTAGGTGTCAGCTGCTCTACATCGGTGAGACCAAGTGTAAGCTTGACGATCGCTTCACCCAACACCTCCGCTCGGTCCGCAATAACCAACCTGATCTCCCGGTGGCTCAGCACTTAAATTCCCCCTCCCATTCCGAATCCGAACTTTCTGTCCTGGGCCTCCTCCATGGCCAGAGTGAGGCCCACTGTAAATTGGAGGAGCAGCACCTCAGATTTCATTTGAGCAGTTTACACCCCAGCAGTATGAACATTGACTTCTTCAATTTCAGGTAATCCCTGCTTTCTCCTCTCCTTCCCAGCTCTCCCTCAGTGCACTGTCTTCGCCTCTTCCTTTCTTCTTCCCATCCCCCCCACCCTCAGATCAGTCTGAAGAAGGGTCTTGACCCGAAACGTTGCCTATTTCTTTCGCTCCATAGATGCTGCCTCATCCGCTGAGTTTCTCCAGCATTTTTGTCTACCCATTTACACAAGTTCTGTTATCCTACTTTCCTCACCCACTCCCTGCACATTAGGGGCAATTTTACAGAGACAAGTTAACCTACAAAGCCAATGCGTCTTTGGGATGTGGGAGGAAACCCACACGCTTGCAGGGAGAATGTGCAAATTCAACACAGACAGTACCCGAGGACAGGATCGAAGACAGAGGCAACAAGTCTACCAGCTGTGCCACTATATTTTATTTTCCAACACACAAAAAATTATACGTTGATAACTTTGGTTACTAAAATATCCATTTTCAATTTTAAATCTCCAAGTGACGCTCTGTCCCCCTTTACAGCTACTGTATGTTTTAATTAAGTTCAAGACTATGGGGCAGTATATGAAGCTATGAAGTTGCTGCCTAAAAGTGCCAGAGACCCGGAATTGATCCTGAATATGGGCGGTGTCTGTATGGAGTTTGCTCCTTTTCCCTTTGGTCGCATGGGTTTTCTCTGGGTGCTCTTGTTTCCTTCCACATTCCAAAGGTGTGCAGGAACCTATTTCAGACCCAACCCAAAACGTAATATTTTCCTTTTGTCCAGAGATTCTGTTTGACCTGTTAAGTTACTCCAGCTTTTTGTATCTATCTTCAGTTTCATCCGGCATCTGCATTTCCTTCCTACACACACAATACTATATGATAGAACTTTATTAATCCCAGGAGGGAAATATTTGTGTGTGTGTGTGTGTGTGTGTGTGTGTGTGTGTGTGTGTGTGTGTGTGTGTGTGTGTGTGTGTGTGTATTATACATACACACACAAATATTTATATAGTTATATATTCATATATAAATATACACCGTTTTGTTTTCTCGTTTATAACATTGTTTACAGAGTACTATGTTTACATATTCTGCTGTGCTGCTGCAAGTAAGGATTTCATTGTTCTAACTAGGATGTGAGAGAATAAAATACTCTTGACTTACTCCGCTAATGTGTGGGATAGAACTAGTGTACGGGTGATTGGTGGTCGGCGTGGACTCGGTGGGCTGAAGGGCCTGTTTCCATGCTGTATCTATAAATGAAACTAAAAACACTAAAACCAGAGGGAGTCTAAAGAAGGATCTCTGCCCGAAACATCACCCAATTGCTTCTATCCAGAGTTGCTGGCTGCTCCATGGAATTTCCCCCCGCACAATTAAAGCATGGAATAGTCTTCACCCTACCATAGTTACCCAACCAGATGCAACTAAATTTAAGGTACCTCTTTTTTCCCCCAAGAACCGTTTTTTTGATTAAGTCCAAGTCAAGAGTCAAGAGAGTTTTATTGTCATGTGTCCCAGATACAACAATGGAATTCTTGCTTGATGCAGCACAACAGATATGTAAACATAATACAGAACAGGAGATATAAGTTCAGTGTGTTTATATACCATAGACCATATATATACACACAATAAATAAACAGATAAAATGCAATAGGCTGTTATTGTTCAGCCCTCCACCACCTCCAGTTTAAATTCCATTTAGAATATTTATGGAGGACCAGGAAACCAGAAACAAGAGTTATTCCAGGGAGTTACTCCAGATCCAGGGTCAGAGAGTGATTCTGCATTGGTTTTCAGCGGTCGTGGCGAGGCGGCAACCGGACAGCAATGTGGGCCAGATCTACCACAATTCAAAGCGAGGGAGAAAGTGCCCAGCGCCGACCAGTTGCCGTGGCAGTGAGCATGTGCTGGGCGGCCGATGTGCTGGCCGTGGTTGTGCGCATGTGCAGGGGGGATGGATGTGCTGGCCGTAGCAGTGGGCATGTGCAAGGAGGCCTGCCGTGCGGGCAGATGAGGAGCGAGCGGAGAGCGGAGCCCGGCGACCCGGATACGGATCCGTGCCCTGGGGTGAATGGGGGGGTTGTGGGGGGGGGGGGGGGGAGGGACTCCACTCAGCAGCCACCAGCCGCAATGCCACACAGCACCTCCCGGCTCCACACAGCAGCTCCCGGCTCCACACAGCGACTTCCCCGACTCCACTCTTGCGGACTCAGTCAGCACGGCTTGTGGACTCAATCAGCGGGACTCATGGACTCAGCCCTACCTCCGGTGATTGACAGCAGGTGCCGGAAGGAGCGTTACCTTTATGGTGACTGACAGGTGAGGAGACCAATCTGCTGATCTCATGATTTTTTAAAGCTTTATAACTTTTGTAATATTCCACTGATTGGAACAAAACTTGGTACACTTGGAGCAGAGGAGAGTAAGGTGGCGAAAAAATCCTAGCGATATAGGGTAGCATTTCTGCACAAATTTAAAAACAACCCAAACTGGGACAAGATGAGCATTTTAGTAATAGTATAGATAGATGTAGAGATAGATGGATGGATGGATGGATGGATGGATGGATGAAGAAGATAGATTATTTTTCAAGTTTTAAGTTTGTTGGCAATGACAACAGGTGTACAAAAAAATACAATCTGTATGTATAATGCTCAATAAATGACAAAAGGTCATTGGATTGAAGAGAAGCAGATCATTATTACTTTTTTTAAAAAGGATGCTGGAATAACTCAGGTCAGGCAGCATCTCTGCAGAATGTGGATAGGTGACGTTTCGGGTTGGGACCACTCTTCAGATGGTTTCATTGTTTCTTTTCCTTTTAACTTGATAGTGATTGTTTTACTGTCTTTAAATTGAAGAGCTATACTACTGATTAATTGATTCTCATTGAAACTTTACAATGCAAAATGTGATCCATTTAGTACGGTGCAATGTGATAGAAGACCGGAAATAATGTTTCCTGCAGTCCATTACAAAGTACAACTAGAACTTTCCAAAGCAAGTGTAGCAAGAATATCACGAAAGGTGTGTGCGATGTTGTAATGCAGGGGTTACACAAACTGAGTCAGCTAAAATGGAGTTGTCAGCAAAAGTAGCAGCACCACATTTCAAACCTTCTGAAGAAGGGTATGGGCCCAAAACATTGCCTATTTCCTTCGCTCCATAGAAGCTGTCTCACCCAATGAGTTTCTCTAGCACTTTTGTCCACCTTAAGAAACAAGTAGATGTTTTCAAAGAATGCTTAGGCTAACTTGATGGGACCACTACATCATGAGGCCACCTGCGAGGTCACGAAGGTAAGCTTTGCCTTCCTAGAGACATCCAAGATTAGTTATTTGCTTTAATAACTAGTTATTTTTGCTCTTCAAGATGTGCTTTCTCCATTCATTGATCCAAATTTCTGAATCCTGCATATATTTTGTTACAGATGGGTTCCCATCAACTAGTCCCTAAGCAAGCAAGTCTCTTCTTCTTGACATTAGTGTCTTCTGAAATTAAGCTTGTAATTGTAATTTAAAAGCCTTCTTTCAGTATAATGGGCAAAATGATTTCCTGCAGTAACATTCATTCCCTCCAAAGGACACAAAATGCTGGAGTATCTCAGTTGGTTAGGCAGCAAGCTTGGAGAACATGGATACGTGAGGATTCATGTTGAGACCTTTCTTCAGACTCTAACTCAACATTGTCTGACTAACCCCGACTTCACCAGAAGGCCTACAGTGTTTTGATAATGTCTACTGGCTTTAGTTTATTATTAGAGTCATGTGTACCAAGGTACAGTGAAAAGCTTTTTGCTGCATGCTGCCCAGTCCAAGTTCATAAGATCTAGTAGCAGAATTAGGCTATTCGGCCCATCAAGTCTACTCCATCATTCAATCATGGCTGATCTATCTTTCCCTCTCAACCCCATTCTCCTGCCTTCATCCCATAACCCCCGACACCCTTACTAATCAAGAATCTGTCAATCTTCACCTTAAAAATATCCATTAACTTGACCTTCACATCTGCCTGTGGCAATGAATTCCACAGATTTACCACCGACTAAAGAAATTCCTTCTCATCTCCTTTCTAAAGGTATGTCGTATTATAGCAAAAAGACTAATGTCATTACAATCACGCCGTCCAGTGTACAGATACAGGATAGAGAGAATAAAGTATAGTGCATGATAAAGTCCAGTAAAGTCCAAGTAAAGATAGTTTGAAGGACTCCACTGAGGTAGATGGAATGGTTCAGTTGCCTGATAACAGCTGGGAAGAATGTCCCTAAATCTGAATGTTTTTTCATACTTCTGTACCTCTTGCCTTATCAGAGAAGGGAGAAGAGGGAGTGACCGGGGTGAGACATCCTTAATTGTGCTGGTGGCCTTGCCAAGGCACAGAGAAGTGTAGATGGAGTCAATGGAAGGGTGGTTTACGTGTCAATGATGTGTGTGATGGTCTGAGATACATCCACAATTCTTTGCAATTTCTTGCGGTATTGGATGGAGCTGTTCCTAAACCATGCTGTGATGCATCCCAAGAAAATGTGAGTTGTTGGGGACATGCCGAACTGCCTAAGCATTGGAGTGCTTTCTTGGCCATTGCTTCGATATGGCTGGTCCAGGACAAATTCCTGTTGATTTTTACCCATAAGAACGTGAAGCTTTCAACCATCTCTAGTTTAGTTTTGAGATACAGCGCAGAAACAGGCACTTTGGCCCACCGGGTCCACGCCGACCAGCGATCCCCTCACATTAACGCCATCCTACACCCACTAGGGACAATTTTTACATTTACCAAGCCAATTAACATACAAACCTGTACATCTTTGGAGTGTGGGAGGAAACCGAAGATCTCGGAGAAAACCCACACAGGCCACAAGGAGAACATCCAAATTCCGTACAGACGGCACCTGTAGTCGTGATTGAACCCGGGTCTCTGGCGCTGTATTCGCTGAAAGGCAGCAACTCTACCGCTGTGCCACTACTTTGGCATTGTCAACGAGTGCAGTGTACATGTACCACTTCACTTCACATCCTTAGGCTTGGGCAATAACTGCTGGTCTTGCCTGAGAAACCCAAAATAATGTTAAAATTAAAGAAACTAATTTCCTCTGTGTAATCAAATTGAAAAAGAAGGATTGACATGAGCAATGTTTTGCTGCAGGTTGGATTTCCATTGAACACCTGGAATTCTTACCCACGGCATTGCAGCTGCTCCTGTAACACTATCAGTCATGTCCGAGGGGCTGCTAGTAGGACCAGTGGTTGGCCTATTGTTAATGTGTGGCGTGCAGTAATGACCTGGCCAGATCTATGGATGCATATCAGAGACTGCGGCACAAACTCGTCTTTCAACAACTGAACTGCCCACAAACTGGTTAATAATTCATTAGCTTGGGAACGTGAATGAAACCAATGTGCCATTTTGCTAATCGGTTCTTGACATTTATATCGACAGGAAAATAAGAGTTTAAAATTGAGGATGACGAAGTGGCTCATTACAGCGGTGATGATGGACACAGAGTGCTGGAGTAACTCAGTGGGAGAACATAAATAGGTGATGTTTTGGGTCAGGACGCCACCCCCTCCCCTTCCATGTACATTTCTTCATTTGGCTTCACAATTCGCAACTCTTCAATCCCTTTGTTTCGCACCCTCTGTCTTTTTTTCTCTGGCCTTTGTCCAACCATCTGCCTATCATACTCCCCCTCACCTGTATCCGCCTATTACCTGCCAGGTTTTGGCCTGCCCCTCATCTTGCCCAGCTTCCCCCCCCTTAACATAGAATAATCAAGCAAAAAATTTCACTGTGACTTGTCAGATGTGACAATATGTAAGCAATTGTGAGACAGGGTTAATGGAACAAATTATCCCACCACGCCTTTAGCAAATGTTCAGCTGTGGAACACATGACTGAACTACACAAAGGAATCAAGATCTCCTTATTACATTTGGTGTTCTGGGTAATGAAGTGACCTATAGTTTTCTTTCAAAGCAATTGAAATTGTTCTTGATTTTATTATTTTTAAGGATAAAGCCCATAATTTGAATGTGCAGTACAGTAGCATGCTTCTTAGATTTTCTAAACTAACCAGTGGCAACACAGTGACCCGTGGCAGAGATGCTGCCTCACAGCACTAGAGACCCATGTTCAATCCTGACTACAGGTGTTAAATGCACAGAGTTTGTACGTTATCCTGTGAATGGGTGGGTTTTCTGTGGGAGCTCCTGCTTCCTCCCACACTGCAAAGACGTACAGGTTTGTAGATTAATTGGCTTTGGTAAAAAAATTGTAAATTGTCCCTAGTGTGAAGGATAGTGCTAGTGTATGGGGTGATCACAGGTCGGCACGGACCAGGTAGGCCGAAGGGCCTGTTTCTGCGCTGTATCTCTAAAGGCCAAAACCAATTTGCCGCTTGATGAAATAAAATTCTTCCTTGAAGAATGCCTGACTAAATTTTGCTGGTTTCTTTTAACTTAATTGATATCCACTGTAAAAATGCTTAATTACATATACACAGTAGATAAAAGTAAATTACAATCTCAAGAAATTTGTTAAAAATCATTGTACATGACTAAAGGTTTAGTTTTAACTAAAGCTAAGGAGACAATCCCACTCTTTTAGTTTTCTGGAGAAGAGGTAAAAGAGTGTCTAAAAAATGGAATAAACCTAACTGCTTATAAATTGATGAATAAAGTATTTAAAAAAGAAAAGGATTTTAAATAAACGTGCTGAGCATGATTTAAATAGACAGTTGATTGTTAGTTGAGACCTCCATCTCTTTAGAAATCTTAAATGGAATTGCTAATGAGTCCTAATTGTTTCCATCATGCAGAAATCCTCGTTTTTGTCATAAGAGCTCTCATCCCATAACGCCAAGGACCTGTCATCCGCAGATTTAAAAAGTATGATTTGATTGTAGTTGGAAAGAAACAAGGTCACAGCTATCAGTTTGAATCAAAATCAACTCATGCGTGAACTCATAGCATAAACAATAGATGTGAATTATCAATCCACATAAAGGAGAAGGAAAATGACCCTCAACAAGAACCCAGTCAAAGAAGAAATACATTTGTTTGCCTTTTATCAAAATCTTAAGTAGAAAAAAGTGTTTTCCAATTCCATTAATATTTTATAATTGTAAAACATAATTAAAATATAATTATATATTTTATACTACACCATTCATTCTAAAATATAATTATATATTTTATACTTCTTTAATATAATTTACAATACCTTTTAATATTTTATAATACTTCTAAACTTCAAATTTTCTTCATAAAATCTTAATATATTGTTATAGTCCTTAATGCTGGAGGCATATCCAATTTTCTAAAATGGTAGATCCGATTATTGCATTTATTTTCTTGGAATTGATTATAAGATTGTAAAGGCATCAATGCACTAAGACTCCTGGAATGGTGATTGCATCTTATGGTTTAAAGGCTATGATCCAGCATTATTGCAGACACTATACTTCCAAACAACTTAATTAGTTCCAAAGCTCGTTGGGATGAGTGGAAGAATACAAAAGGCACTGGAGAATTGCAAATCTTTTTCTCCCTTTAAGACAATCCCTGCAAAATAGAAAATCAGCATTACAAAAATTCACAAATCACCACCCAAAAAACTGAGATAGAGAATGTGAAAAAAGTAAATAAATGGAAACAAGTTTTTGTACTTGTCTTTTTTTGATGATGCAGCTTCACATTTCTGAATCTGTTATCTAGGAGCACAACCCCTTCTGTGATGTGCGGGGTAGGGAGGGGGTCACTGGTATTACTTATTTCAAAGTATCAGATTTCTCAGATCTTTCATTGATTGATATAAACACAATATAACTGGACAATGCATTTGAAATATTTCTACTTGATGTGCTCAGGTAGAACTGTTTGTATGGTTTTTATAAAGTGTCTTAAAAATAATAGTACAGCACATGATTCACTAAATCTTTCGCACCAGGAAATAGCCTGTATGTTGGTACAGTTTTAGATCACTGCCAAAGATTCCCATGGCATTGAGCTTCAGTTGACAACCAATCTACGCACTTAACAGGCATCCTGTGGAGAAATGGGACTTCCCAGTGCAAGGGGCAAACTTTAGAGGCAAGGCAATCCGCACCACGCTAACAAATAATTGCTTTTCGTTGAACAAAAAAAGCTTTAGAGGGCTGTGGCTAGTTGCTTTTCCATTCACACACTGAGAACCCAAAGTCTAAGTATGAAGGGTTTAAAAGGGAAGAGAAATGAATCTGAGAATAGAATGGAGGAGGTTAGTGTTAGGTGACCTTTTGTATTTCGTTTTACCGTGGCTCCTTTATACCATTTTTTGATCTTTCAGTGGGAGCAAACTGTGAAAAACAACAATGGCAAAAGAAAGAAAAATACATTTGCATTAGAACTGGGCTTTCCTCAAGGTTCAGCAAGTTTATCCATTGATTGGTAAAGCTGTGCAGAATAGAAAGGTTATAGCTTTAACCACCGTTTTAGAGAGTTATGTGATAGCAACCCAGAGGCTGGCTAGATTTTGCCTCTGTAACCTCACTAGCAAGGGAACAACGGCCTTTTGCTGCCTATAACCATTATCTGGAAGCCTCGGCTGGAAGTGTGTCTGTGGGAAGGTTGAGCCTGGACAAGCCGGGATCACTGTGATGCTTCCTGCCAAAAGCCATTACTGGAAGTCATGCATGGATAATGGTAAGGCAACAGAAGGTGGGCAGTGTCCATGGAAACATTCTTCAGCACAGCATCCATGCCTTCAGGTCAGCAAGAGACTGAAGAAAACTGCCAGGAAAAAGCTCGGGAGCATTATTTGAAAATATAAAACAAGACCATTATTCACCCTACAGTTTATCACTAATTATATTAAAGGATATTTCAGGACACTTTATAGTACTTAATTCCTAATACACTAAATGGTGGTTAAAAGCCAGAATGAAATTCCAAACTAATATAACTATCTCCCAAAACAAAGGACATGTGGATTAAGATAACCATGAAAGAATTTTAAATCACAAGATCTCAAGACATGGCTTAGTTTAGAGATACAGTGTGGAAACTAGCCCTTCGGCCCACTGAATCCATGCTGACCAATGATCACCCGTGCACAAATTCTATGTTATCCCACTTTCTCATCCACTTCCCACACACTAGGGGCAATTTACAGAAGCCAATTAACCAACAAACCTGAACATCTTTGGAATATGGGAGGAAACTGGAGCACCCGAAGAAAACGCATACAGTCACAGAGAGTGCGTACAAAATCCGTACAGACGGCAGCCTTAGTCAGGATCGAACCAGAGTCTCTGATGCTGGGAGGCAGCAATGCTACTGTTATGCCAGACATAGGAGCAGAATTAGGCCATTCAGCCCATGGAATCTGTTCCTCCATTTGATGACAGCTGATTCAATTTTCCCTCCGAAGCCCTAGATGCAAATTTCACTTGTCTCCACACACAAATGATCAGCAAAAGCAGTTTACCTTAATCTCTTAATACATTTCTTTAAAAATGTGAACCTCTATCAATGTTAATAAGTTAATCTATGGATGCAGAAATCTCGCACTGGTATTAGATTGCCTGCTGCACTAAAAGTGTATCAGAGTAAGATTATATATTTCAAAGTAAATACATCTGACACATGATTGTGTGTTGTTGATTAAGAAAGACTTTATGACTTGTAAAAAGTCATGTATCAGTACTTTAGCAGAGGCGTGTGACATTCCAATTGCCAGTATAGGTCACTACGATCATAGTAAATTCCATAGTAAAGCTCTGTCAGTTTAAATGTGGCTTTTTTAGGTAGGCTGTGCTCTTGTAAACATTTCTAGCAAGACATACATTTAAGGTTTATTCCTGAATGTTGTTAAAAAATATAAAAACTATAAATAACAGCATCAACCACACTGGAGACACATCCACGTTCTCCAGATACACTGCCTGACCCGCTGAGTTACTCCAGCAATTTGTGTCCATCCAGTTTGATACTTGGGAGACATAGCGTGCAGCAGGTAGTGCTGCCACCTTACAGTTCTAGCAAACCCAGTTTGATCTGAACCTTGTGCAGGTTTCTCCATACAACTCCTGTGTTTCAGCTTTGTCCCACAATCCTGGGATATACTGATTTGGAACATTAGTTTACGACAATAAATCATCCCTTGAATAAGAGGGTTTTAGGAAATAAATAATGCCCTTTTGTGGTCACCTTTTAGGGTTGCATAGTGGTGCAGCAGGTAGAGCTACTGCCGCACAGTGCCAGAGACCCAGGTTCGATCCTGGCCTTGGGTACTGTCTGTGTGAAGTTTGCACATTCTCCTTGGGACCACGCATTTCCTCCGGGTTTTCCAATTTCCCCCACATCCCAAAGACGTGCGGGTTTGTGAACCTGCGAATTGGTCTCTATAAATTGCCCCTAGTGTGTTGGGAATGGATGAGAAAGTGGGATGACATAGAACTAGTATGTGATCGATGGTAGGCGTGGACCCGGTGGGCTGAAGGGCCTGTTTCCATATTGAATCCATACTGAAAAGTTGATGGGCATGTGACATTACATTCTTTCTAGAGATCAGTAAAGGTTCCTTTTTGACTGTAGTGGCTGATACATTCTGATAAACAATACTTTTTTGATTAATTTATTGAAAAATAATGGACGCTGCGCTGCACAGTAGCATTACAGTAAAGTTACTGCCTTACAGCGTCAGAGACCAGGGTTCGATCCTGACTACGGGTGCTGTCTGTACATTCTCCCTATGACTAAGTTTTCTTCGGGTGGTTTGGTTTTATCATAAGGTTGTAAGTGATAGGAGCAGAATTAGCCTATTTGGCCCATCAAGTCTACTCCACCATTCAACCATGGCTGATTTTATCTCTCCCTCCTAACTCATTCTCCTGCCTTCTCCTCATAACCCCTGACACTTGTACTAATCAAGAATCTATCTATCTCTCCCACGTCCCAAAGACATGCGAGTTTGTAGCTTAAATGGCTTTGGTAAACTATTTGTTAATTGTCCCTAGTGCGTAGGATAGTGCTAGTGTATGTGGTGATTGCTGGTCGGCATGGACTTGGTGGGCCAAAAGGCCCATTTCTGCGCTGTATTTCTAAAGTCTAAAGTCTAATATTTCTCCATTTTGCTTCTTCTGAAATGTATTTATAGTCATTAAATTGCTTGCACGGGTCAGCATTGGTTTCTCAGGTTGGACACATTGTGTACGGTCCATGCCATGTCCTAGCTTGCAGCACTTGTCAAGTTTAAAGATAAACATAGATTAACGCACAATGTAATTTATAAAATCCAAGTCTTCCTTGTACAAAGTAACATAACCCCAATGCAGGCTCTGGGCGTGATGGATTTTTAACCACCTGGCTGCAAATACGGAACTTGTTCTTCGCTTGGGTTAGTCCCCTTGTTACCATAGTAACCTGAATCACCAGTGCAGTTTACAAATGCGTAAATACACAGCTCAGCTGATGTAAACTCAGCTGTGAAGGTGCCCTGCATTAAGCATGGTTTGTCTACTAAATTTGTAATTTGTTGGTGATAGATTTAAGTGCAGAACTGGGTCAAAGCAAATGAGATACAGATTAAATACCTGCACAATCAGTTTCAATGCATAACATGGCTTTCAAATGCATTATTTATCTTCTTAGTACATCAGAATACACCAAGGTCACACAGGGATATTAAGCAGCAACCCCATTACAAAGAATATATTTACAACAAAAAAGTCAGGACACATTTGTCAAGGGTATTTGCAATCAATCCCTCAAGGTTTATCATTAGTTTAAGATAGGGTTATAGAGTCATAGTCATAGAGTGATACAGTGTGGAAACAGGCCCTTTGGCCCAACTCTCCCACACTGGCCAACAATGTCCCAGCTACTCTGGTCCCACTTGCCTGCACTTGGTCGATAACCCTCTGTACCTGTGCAACTGTTTCTTAAACGTTGGGAGAGTCCCAGCCTCAACTATCTCCTCTGGCAGCTTGTTCCATACACTCGGTGTGAAAAACTTACCCCTCGGGTTCCTATTAAATATTTTCCCCTTCACCTTGAACCTATGTCCTCTGGTCCTCGATTCCCCTACAGGTAAAAGACTCTGTGCATCTACCCGAACTATTCCTCTCATGATTTTGTATATACCTCTATAAGATCTCCCCTCATCTCCTACGCTCCATGGAGTAGAGACCCAGCCTACTCAACCTCTCCCTATAGCTCCCACCCTCTAGTCCTGGAAACATCCACGTAAATATTTGGGTCCTATCCCCAAATGTCATCTCATAAATTCATGTCATAGGAGCAGAAGTAGTCCATGCGGCCTACCGAGTCTACTTTGCAGAACAATCATTGTTGATTTATCTTTCCCTCTCAACCCATTCTCCTGCCCTCATCCCATAACCCTTGACACCCTTGACATCAAGAGCCTGATTAATTTTTTTTAAATTAAACTATTTAAAAAGACTCCCCCCCCCCCCCCCCCCAGGCCTCTGTGGCAAAGAATTCCACAGATTCACCACTCTTTGACTAAAGAAATTCCCACTCATCTCCTTTCTAAAGCTACGTCCTTTTATTCTATTTCCATTTTTAGTGCACTTTTTAATGCACAGTCATCTGTCCTTTTGCCTCCACAAATGCTGCCTTTCTGAGTTCCTCCAGCAATCTGATTTTTGCTCAACATTCCAGCATCTGCAGCCTCCAGGTTTCTCTAATACTTGGTTTAATCATCATTGGCAGAATTATGAAGGACTTGGATGTTGTTTTTAACACTTGCACATGAAATGGGCAAAGCAACTCATGATTGTAAAATACAATTCACATATCACTGCTTAACAAATCCACAGAGTGCACATAACACAGGCAATATCAAAATACATTTCATTCACTGAGCGTATTGACGCAATTAGCCAGCAAATGCACTAAAAATAACACAAACACTGAAAATGGAAATCGTTTAGATTTTACATATGGTGCAATCCACTATTCATTGGATAAAGTGATAAAAGAACCCGAGATGACAGTTGAGCTGCACCTTGCTAGACTTTGACCTTGCTGAGTATGCTTACGTGTTAACTTACACAATCTGATGTTAGTGCAATGTTTTATTTCATCTGGTTACAGCAACTCTCTAGTGAGCCACTTAGATTGATGGATGGACATTTTTTGGAAATGTATAATTGAGTCATGGCGTCATACAGTGTGGAAGCAGGCCCTTCGGCCCAATTTCCCATGCCGACCAACATGCCCCATCTACATTAGTCCCACCTCCTCTAAACCTACCCTATCCCATGCATCTGTCTAAATGTTTCTTAAACGTAGCTACCTCAACTACCTCCTCCGGCAGCTCGTTCCATATAACCACCAAACTTTGTGTAAAAAACTTACTCCTCACGTTCCCATAAAATCTTTCCGCCCCCCTCACCATAAACCCATGTCTTTTGGTTTGCAATTCTCTTACTCTAGGCAAAAGACTGTGCGTTTACCTGATCTATTCCTTGCATGAACTTATACACCTCTACAAGATCATCCCTCACCCTCCTGCGCTCCAAGGAATAAAGCCCTAGCCTGCTCAACCTCTCCCTATAGTTTAGTCCAAGTCCTGGCAACTTCCTGTTAAATCTTCTTTGATCCCTTTCAAACTTGACAACATCTTTCCCATTAGAATGATAATATCTCAGGAAAAGTAACAGTATTTCTCGCTTTGGAAATAATGATAGCAATTAAACGACCAGAACCTTTTTCCTAGGGTGGAAATGTCCAACACGACAGGGCATAGCTATAAGATAAGAGGGGGAATGTTTAATGGAGAAGTGCGGAGAACTTTTTTTTTTACACAGAGACTTGTGGAGACCTGGAACGCGTTGCCAAGGGTGGCGGTGGAGGTCGATACAATAGTGGCATTTAAGAGGCTTGAAGAGGGGCATATGGGAGTGCAAGGAATAGAGGGATATAGATCAAGTACAGGCAGTACAAGTATGGATCAGTTTAACTTGGTATTATGTTCGGCATATAAATCCCCAAGGCCTGATGGTCAGCATCCCAGAGTACTCAAGGAGGTGGCCCTAGAAATCGTGGATGCAAAGGTGATCATTTTCCAATGTTCTCTCGAATCTGGATCAGTTCCTGTGGACTGGAGGGTAGCCAATGTAACTCCACTTTTTTTTAAGAAAGGAGGGCGAGATAAAACGGGGAATTATAGACCAGTTAGCCTTACATCGGTAATGGGGAAGATGCTGGAGTCAATTATTAAAGATGTCATAGCAGCGCATTTGGAAAACAGTGACAGGATCGGTCAAAGTCAGCATGAATTTATGAAGGGAAAATCATGCTTGACTAATCTTCTGGAATTTTTTGAAGATGGAACAAGTAGAATGGATAAGGGAGAGCCAGTGGATATGGTGAATCTGGACTTTCAAAAAGCCTTTGACAAGATCCCACACAAGAGATTAGTGTGCAAAACTAGAGCACATGGTATTGGGGGTAGGGTATTGACATGGATAGAGAACTGGCTGGCAGACAGGAAGCAAAGAGTAGGCATTAACGTGTCCTTTTCAGAATGGCAGGCAGTGACTAGTGGGGTGCCGCTAGACTCAGTGCAATTTACAATATATATATATACTAACGATTTAGATGAGGGAATTAATTGTAACATCTCCAAGTTTGCGGATGACACAAAGCTGGGTGACAGTGTGAGCTGCGAGGAGGATGCTATGAGGCTGCAGGGTGACTTGGATCGGTTGGGTGAGTGGGCAGATGCAAGGCAGATGCATTATAATGTGGATAAATGTGAGGTTATCCACTTTGGTGGCAAGAATTTGGTGGCGGCAGATTATTATCTGAATGGTGTCAGATTAGGAAAAGGGGGGGTGCAACGAGACCTGGGTGTGCTTGTACATCAGTCACTGAAAGTAAGCATGCAGTTACAGCAGGCAGTGAAGAAAGCTAATGGCATGTTGGCTTTATTGCTAGAGGCTTTGAGTTTAGGAGCAAGAAGGTCCTACTGCAGTTGTACAGCGCGCTGGTGAGACCGTACCTGGAGTATTGTGTGCAAATCTGGTCTCGTAATTTGAGGAAGGACATTATTGCTATTGAGGGAGTGCAGTATAGGTTCACCAGGTTAATTCTCTGGATGGCGGGATTGACATATGATGAACAAATGGATTGACTGGGCTTGTATTCACTGGAATATAGATTCAGAGGGACTTTTATAGAAACATATACAATTCTTAAAGGATTGAACAGGCTAGATGCAGGAAAAATGATCCAGATGTTAGGCGAAAACAGAACCAGGGGTCACAGTTTAAGAATAAGGGGTTGGCCATTTATGACTGAGATGAGGAAAAACTTTTTCACCCAGAGAGTTGTGAATCTGTCACAGAAGGCAGTGGAGGCCAATTCACTGGATGTTCTCAAGAGAGAGTTAGATTTAGCTCTTGGGACTAAAGGAATCAAGAGATATGGGGAAAGAGCCAGAACGGCTATGTCAGGAATCCTGTCTGCCAGGAATCCTTTTGTGGCTCAAACGGCTGACTCCTGCACCTATTTTTCTATGTTTCTATGGCACAAACATTGTGGGCCGAAGGACCCTAACCTGTGCTGTATT
Organism: Raja brachyura; assembly: GCA_963514005.1. The sequence continues at coordinate 46,616,746 of OY740789.1, read as the reverse complement.
GTTCTATAATTTATGTTAAGGAATAGAAAATCCTTTTGTGTCTCATTGCTGATCATTTTTGGTAGCCAATATGATCTTAAGCCCTTCCATTCAAGTTGAATCAGAATTTATTGTTTCTTGGGAACAGCTCCAATAAAGACAGCTAGAAATTGCAGAGAAATGTGGACAAAGCCCCCAAACCAACCTTCCTTCTATTGACTCCATTTACATCTCATGAGGCCTCAGCAAGGCTAAAAGCATAATCAAGGATGAGTCACACCCTGGGCATCCCTCTTCCCCTCCTCTCCCACCGGGCAAAAAATATAGAAGTGTGAAAACGCACACTCCAGATTCAGGGACAGTTTCTTCCCAGCCGTTATCAGGCAACTGAACCATCCTATCAGCAAATGGAGAGCAATCCTGAGCTACTATCTACCTCATTGGAGATGATCAGACTACAGGACTTTATCTTGCATTAAATGTTATTAACGTTATTCCCTTTATCATGTATATGTACACTGTGGTTGGCTCGATTATAATCATGTATTATCTTTTCGTTGACCGGTTAGCATGCAACAAATGCTTTTCACTGTACCTCGGTTCATGGGTTGATACAACAATAAACTAAACTCAATAAACTAAACTTCATAGGAAGAAAATAGGAATAGGAATAGATGGAGAAAGGAAATCCTGGAATGAGTTGGGTTGGAGAAGATACATCTTAAGAAGGTGTTCACGAAGAAAGCTGACAATTCATATTTTAGAAATTCTGTACTTCTAATGAACTAATTACCATATGATATTTTTTAGAATAGGATAGATTAGAGATACAGTGTGGAAATAGGCCCTTCGGCCCACCAAGTCCATGCTGTCCAACAATCTTTGTACACAATATCCTAGGGACAATTTGCAGAAGCCAATTAGCCTACAAACCTGCACAATATTGGAATGTGGGAGGAAACCGGAGCACCTGGAGAAAACCCACGCAGTCACAGGGAGAACGTGCAAACTCTGTACAGACAGCACATGTAGTCAGCATTGAAGCAGGGTCTCTGGCGTTGTAAGACAGTAACTTTAAGACAGTAACTTGTAAGACACTGCACCACTGTCTTAGGCTAAGGATTCAACATTCCAGATACAAATGATTTGATTTTTACTGCTGTTGAGAAGGTATATTCTTTGCTCTTTTTTTTTAAAAAAGGAAGCGTGTTTATCTATTTATTTTTTTGTTTCAATGCACCGTTCCGGGAACACTTTCCTTAAATACCTTTAGAAGTCATTGGCTGGCTGCATTGTAATTATATTCTAGTCAGGCAGCTCATTTCCTGAGCTTCAATTTACAATGTAAATCAGGACTGTAATCGACAATGCATTTCGAATGATAATTAATCTGTTGAGGTTTTTCTTGGGAACAAAAAACCTGCCCAAGTATAATGCTTCCATTTTCCACTCATGACTTTTATTTGATCTTGAAAAACCGAGGAATAAATAGCAAGGAAAATTGTTATTCGCCATGGAGCATGACAATTCTGTTTGTTATCAATGTAATTATACATATTGTACGACAATATTAAAAAACTTTAAATCTCTTCAAAGCAAGGTATATTTAAAACACAGCCTGTCATTATCAACAAACCCTCTTTTACAGATTATAATAAAAATAAAAATAAAAATGGCCTGTTGCTAAATATTGTACGTACGTAATACTTAAAAATACACTCAATTATAGTTGCAAAAATAGGCTTCTAAAACTTAAGTTATGAAGCAGTTCCAGCTGGGTGGAACCAAATATAAATATCAGTTTAACAGCAATTCTGGGAAGAGTGCCTGTTTGACTGTAGTGCTAAAAAATGCAGCTCCACACTTCTGATTCCATCTAGTTTATTTCCTCACTCTTTCAGGAAAATATTTAATTGTATTACCATCTCCAATCTTATCTAATGCATTGGATGTTCCTGATGTGGCCTCCTGTACATCGAAGGGACCGAGCGTAGACTCGGTGGCTGTTTTGGCGAACGCTTGTGCTCGCTCAGACAAGGCCAGCTGGATCTCATGGTTGCCAACCATTTAAACTCCCCTTCCCATTCCCATGCTGACCTTTCTGTCCTGGCCTCCTCCACTGCCAAAGTGAGGCCACACGCAAATTGGAGGAACAACACTTCATAGAGTCATACAGCAGGGAAACAGACCCTTCGGCCCAACTTGCCAAAACCAGCCAACATGTCCCAGCTACATTTGTCCCACCTGCTCGGATTTGGTCCTTATCCCACCAAACCTGTCCTATCTATGTACCTGTCTACCTGTTTCTTAACTGGGATAGTCCAGCCTTGACTACTTCCTCTGTCAGCTCGTTCCATACACCCACTACCTTTGTGTGAAAAAGTCCATGTGCGTATTCCACTTGGCAGCTTAAAACCCTAACGCTTTGAACATTGAATTCTCAAATTTTAAATAACTACATAACCCTCCCTCCCTTTCCATATATAATCACCTCCCTTCTTTTCCCCCCTTCTCCTGTGCCCCACCTTGATTTGCACCCATTTTCCCCTCCCCTTCCATTTCTTCCTCCAGCTTCATAATTCATAACACACCAACCCTTTTGTCTCTCAACTTCTGCCCTTTCATCTCTGGCCTTTGTCCAACCAACTGCCTATCAAAAGGCACTCCTCACTTCCATCAACTTATTACCTGCCAGGCTTTGGCCTGCCTCCTCTCTACAATCAGTCTGACGAAGGGTCCCGACGCAAAAAGGCACCTGTTCATGTTTTTAGTTTTTTTAGTTTTAGAGATACAGTCCGCAAACAGGCCCTTTAGCCCACCGGGTCCGCACCGACCAACGATCCTGCACATTAACACTATCCTACATACACTAGGGACAATTTTTACATTTACCAAGCCAATTAACCTACACACCTGTACGTCTTTGGAGTAAACCGAAGGTCACGCGGTCACGGGGAGAACTTACAAACTACGTAAAGACAGCACCCGTAATCAGGATCAAACCCGGGTCTCAGGCACTGCTTTCGCTGTAAGGCAGCAACTCTACCGCTGCGCCATGATAACGGCGATGCTGACTGACCCGTTGAGTTAGTCCAGCGTTTGGTGTCTATCTTTGGTATAAACTAGCATCTGCAGTTCCTTTTTATTTAACACTTATATTAAACTGAATCAAGTTGCTCATATCTATACAAAACTAGATGGCCCCATAATGTGATTGATGAGTCACTGTAAAATCAAGCTCTCATCACAAAGCTGAAATCCCAGTGTAACAGCGTGTCTCAGCCTTTCCTCTTTGGATTACAATGCAATTTTTACCAAATATCAAGCATTTTATTTTCACAGCAGTGATGATGCTGTTGTAAAACAATAATATATATAGAGTTCATCTCTAAAGCATTTTATCAAGGTTAATTCTGGTTGGATGAAAACCATTATAAATTATGAAACCTATAATTATTTTCCATGCTTCCATAATTAAAACTATAAAGTTAGTGGGTTTAAAATTCAGAATAAATGGGCGAGGGAGACATGAAAGCGTTGGCAGTGTGTAATCCTTTCCAGAATAGATTCTCAGAAGTGTATTCTGAGAATCGCACAGATCCTTTGCATCTGTGCGATTCTCAGAATACACTTGGCACTTAATCTCCTAATCTATGCAAAACTTAACACGAAATGCTGGAGTAACTCAGCAGGTCAGGCAGCATCTGTACAGAACATGTATAGGTCCCGATCTGAAACGTCACCTATTCTTATTCTCCAGAGATGCTGTCTGACCCAGAGTTATTCCAGCATGTTGTGTCTATCTTCGGTCTATCTTCGAAACATCACCCATTCCTTTCCTCCAAAGATGCTTCCTGCCCTGTTAATTCAGCATTTACTGGACTTTATCTTGCATTAAATGTTATTCCCTTTATCTTGTAAGTGTACAGGGTGGACGATTTGATTGCAATAGCACACAACAAATAAAGCTTTTCACTGTACCTTGGTCACTATAAACTAAACTAAAGTAAACTAAAGTGAGGCTGTTATCCAGCAGTAAGTGACTCATCTGAATCTCCAAAATCATTCCACTATCTGCAGACACATATCAGGAGCAGAATGGAAGAAATGAATGGGAGCATATCCTAATTGTGAGCCCATCCATTAAATTTGTTCTTTCCACCATCGTTAGAACAAGCAAGTGTGTGGCACCTACTTGCCAAGGCTGCTCAAAAGTACCACCCATAAAGAACATAATCATTACAGCACAAGAAAATGTCTGTGCTGTACATGACACCAAGACATCACTTATCAACCTGCAGATAACCCATATCCCTCCAAACCCAAACCTGCTATTGCTGTCATCACAGAGCTGAACGGACATGGGATCATCATATCAAAGCCCATACATTCCACTTTGGAAGTCAATTACCGTTCCTTTATAATCACTTTCTCTAAATCCAGGAACCTCTCTACTCACGCGAAGAACTGCAGAGGTTCAAGATGTCTTTATTTACCATCTTCAAGAACAATTAGGGATGGGTAAGAAATGTTGGGCATGGCAGACACCTGTAAATGGATAAAACATGGTTGGCCATATGTACAAATCCAACAATTATTTTAATCAGTAGAAATAAAGAACAACAGATGCTGGTTTATCCCAAAGATCGACATTGAGTGGTAGAGTAACTCAGCGGGGGTCTGGCAGCATCACTGGGAAAAAGGATAAGTGACGTTACAGGTCGGGACCCTTCTTCAGACATTTCAATCATCCATATGTAACATCCCTCATTTATGCTATGTATAATATCCACTCAGTTTTTAAAGATTGAGTCCGTTTTGTGGTTAATTTTGAATTATTAGCTTGGAGAAGTAACGTGACAACTGGAAATAAAGCTTTTGTAAAATATTTTGCTGTGATACTTTAAACTTCAATACATTAAAAGCCACCCAGGATACGATGACTGGGGTAGTAATGAACATTCAATAGAACAGTTTAAGCTGAAATATTAACCACAAGATGTTAGGTGAATTCTTGGCAACAACTTTGTTATTATAAACCAAGTTGGCTTGACAACATTTGAACAGTAGATAGACACAAAGTGCTGGAGTAACTGATGGATAAAACATGGTTGGCCATATGTACAAATGCAACAATTATTTTAATCAGTAGAAACAAAGAACTACAGATGCTGGTTTATCCCAAAGACAGACACTGAGTTCTGGAGTAACTCAACGGGGATCTGGCAGCATCTCTGAAAGAAAAGGATAGGTGACATTTCAGGTCGGGACCCTTCTTCAACATGGAAACTGTAGAAGAGTCCCGACCCGAAACCTTACCCATTCTTTTTCTCCAGTGCTGCTGTCTGACCTGCTGAGTTACTCCAGCACTTTGTGTCTACCTTTGGTATAAACCAGCATCTGCAGCCCCTTGTTCCTACACAACACTTGAACAGCTAAAGGGCCTGTCCCACTTGGGCGACCTAATCCGCGAGTTCTGGTGAGTTTGCCCTCGACTCATACTCGCAGCATGGTCGACACGAGGTCATAGGTCTTCGTAACTCTCCTTCACGCTCGAGAGAGGTCTCTGTGTACTCGAGGCCTCAGCTAGGTCGGGGCGTTTTTTTCAATATGTCAAAAAATGCCCGCGAGTAAAAAAAGGTTGCCATGGAAAAAATCGACACTTTTTTAACTTGTAGGTTTAGTCGTGGTAGATCGGTATGTTAGTCGTAGGTAGTCGTAGATAATCTTCATCATAGTCGAAGGGAGGTCGAAGGAGGTCGTCTTCACTCTCCACTATTCGGTGTTCAATTTTCCCGAAGTCAGTCGCAGCTAGTCAAAGCTAGTCTTCAACATAGTTGAAGGAGGTCGAAGGAGGTCTTCTATGTAGTTGAAGGAGGTCTTCAACATGTCATTTTAAAAAACTCTTCTAAACTCGCCAATTAGGTCGCCCAAGTGGGACAGCTCCTTTACCAGTTAAAGTAATGAGTCTCATGGCTACCATTAGAACATTTTTTACTGAATACTGGAAGCTCCCAAATGGTATGAAGGACAGAGATGCGAGGATCTCTGCTTAAATGTAAATAATCCAACTTTTAAACATTTATAGTCAACATTAAAACAGATTAGAAATAGCAAGAAGCCATTGAGAGCAAATCAATGCAGAAATAAAACAGGTGTGTACAATGAAGAAACAAGAAACTGCAGATGCTGGTTTACAAAATAAAACACAATGTGCTGGAGTAACTCAGCAGGTCAGATAGCATCTCCGGAGAACATGGATAGGTGACATTTTGGGTCGTGACTCTTGTTCAGTCTGAAGAAGGGTCCTGATATTAAAACAGATTCTTTGAATAAACAAAATGTTATATTTTAACTTATGGAATCAAACATTTTACAAACAACCATTGGATTTAGGTTTAGGTTTAGAGATATAGCGTGGAAACAAGTCCTTCGACCCACCGAGTTCGTTCCGACCAGCGATCTCCGCACATTAACACTATCCTACACACACTAGTGACAATTTTACACATTCACCAAACCAATGAACCTACATACCTGTATATCTTTGGAGTGGGAGGAAACCGAAGATCTCGGAGAAAGCACACATGGTCACGGGGAGAATGCACAATCTCCATACAGACAGCACCCGTCGTCGGGATCAAACCAGGTCTCCGGTGCTGCAAGCGCCGTAAGGCAGCAACTCTACCGCTGCACCACTCTGGCTGCCCTGATATACTAAAGAGTTTATTTTGAGACATACCGAAGTTTGATTTGAATTGTTCATAGATTACTGATGACCCACCTACCGTTTCTGGGTTTAGTTATGTACCAGAACATAGTGCTTAAAAAGTCAGAACCATACAGCATGAAAATATGGTCTTCAGCCCAGATGTAGAAACAAGGAACTGTGGATGCTGGTTTACCAAGGAAAGACACAAAGTGCTGGTGTCTATGTTCTCCAGAGATGCTACCTGACCTGCTGAGTTACTCTAGCACTATGTGTATTAACCAGCATCTACAATTCCTTGTTTTCACAAGCTTTAGATCCAGCTAGAGTGGACGATTGAAATACATTTCCGTGTGATTTAGAGGAGGAGAGCGTGCAACTGGTGGTGTCCCATGTGCCTGGAAGCTTTTGCTCTCTTGCTGATAGCGGTTATGGGTTTGGCAAGTGCTGTCAGAGACATGAAGCAGATAACTGTTGTGCATGTTGCAGATGATACACACTGCAACCAGGTGGAGGGAATGAATGAAACAAGTGAACTGCAGATGCTGGTTAATACACAAAATGCTGGCGTAACTCAACGGGTCAGACAGCATCCCTGGAGAGCATGGATAGGTGACGTTTGAGGTCGAGACCCTTCTTCAGACCCCTTGGACAGTCATCATGTACCATCAAGGTACCACATAGGAGATTAGATTAGAGCACATGGTATTGGGGGTAGGGTACTGACATGGATAGAAAATTGGTTGGCAGACAGGAAACAAAGAGTAAGGTCCTTTTCAGAATGGCAAGGTTCGGTGCTGGGACCACAGCTATTTACAATATACGTTAATGATTTAGATGAAGGGATTAAAAGTAACATAAGCAAATTTGCAGATGACACAAAGCTGGGTGGCAGTGTGAAATGAGGAGGATGCTATGCGGATGCAGTGTGACTTGGACAGGTTGGGTGAGTGGGCAGATGCAGTTTAATGTGGATAAATATGAGTTATCCACTTTGATGGCAATAACAGGAAGGCAGATTATTATCTGAATGGTATCAAGTTGGGGAAAAAGGGAAGTACAACGAGATCTGGGGGTCATTGTTCATCAGTCACTGAAAGTAAGCATGCAGGTACAGAAGGCAGTGAAGAAACCTAATGGCATGTTGGCATTCATAACAAGAGGAGTTGAATATAGGAGCAAAGAGGTCCTTCTGCAGTTGTACAGGGCCCTAATGAGACCACATCTGGAGTATTGTGTGCAGGTTTGGTCTCCAAATTTGAGGTAGAACATTCTTGGTATTGTGGGAGTGCAGAGTAGGTTCACGAGGTTAATTCCCAGGATGCGGGACTGTCATATGTTGATAGAATGGAGCGGCTGGGCTTGTATACTGGGATTTAGGAGGATGAGAGGGAATCTTATTGAAACATATAAGATTATTAAGGGTTTGGACACACTAGAGGCAGGAAATGTTCCCGATGTTGGGGGAATCCAGAACCAGGGGCCACAGTTTAAGAATAAAGGGCCAGTCCCACGAGCATGCGACTCCATGCGGTGAGCGTGACCAAACCGGAAGTGGGGACCGTGCGGAGTTCAAGTGATCCCCGTACAGGGCCGGTCCCACCAGCATGCGGCGACCGCGACCAAACAGGAAGTGGGGGCCGCACGGAGGTTGGGTGAGTGACATGAAGTTGGAGCGAAGTCCGCAGGAAGTTTGCAAGGACAGAGAGGGACACGGAGGCACACAGAGAGGGACACGGAGGCACACTGAGAGGGTCACGGAGGCACGACGTCGAGGCGGTGCGTACGGCGTCGAGGCGGCTGCGGGCCGACAGGTCGTTGCCACGCGGAATTTTTGAACAAGGTCAGATTTTCGGAGCCCCATGCAATGTCGGGACCAGCTCCGCACAACTCCATACGGCTCAGGCGATCGAAGTGGAACTGGCCCCGCGAGGCCGGACGGCTCAAGCGACCACGTTAGGTCACACTCACTGCATGGAGTCGCATGCTGGTGGGAAAGGCCCTTTCGGGGTAGGCCATTTAGAACGGAGATGAGGTAAAAGGTTTTCACCGAGAATTGTGGATCTGTGGAATTCTCAGTCTCAGAAGGCAGTGGAGGCCAATTCTCTGGATGCTTTCAAAAGAGAGTTAGATGGTGCTCTTAAAGATAGCGGAGTCGGGAAAAATGGCGAGAAGGCAAGGACAGAGTATTGATCAGTATTGATGTGGATGATCAGATTGAGTGGCGGTTCTGGCTTGAAGGGCCGAATAGCCTACTCTTGCACCTATTGTCTATCTGTACTAATCCTCTTGTCCAGCACTCTGCTTGGTCAGTGCCTTCTGTGCAACATTCTTTCAAAGGCTCTTGTACATACTTATTACACTTTGAAAGATGATATAACTCCACAACCTATTCAGATAGTATTCTAGATTTCAACTATCCCCTGGTTGAAAGGATATATCTCTGATCTCGCAACCTACCTCACTACAACATCCATGTTTATTTTTTATCTGTACTTTCATTGTAGCTGCAACACTACACATTCCCTCTGTTTATTTTCCCATCTGCACTACATGTTGCACTTATGTATGGTACAATCGACCCAAATAACATACAGGACAATATCTTTCCACTCTTTCTTGGTACATGTGACAATAATAAACCAATCTTGCTCAACCCCCCAGATCTTAAATCTATGCTCTCTGATCAGAGATACATCTGCAAAAGTTGCTTTTTTTCCCACGATCTATGCCCACCATAATTGTGTATCCTCAATCAAGTGTTCTCCCACACCCAAAAAAAAGCCACAATGATCAAGGAAATATGCTTTTTGCTTATCTTTCATTCATTTGTTCTATTTACCATCTATATCTTTCGTTTCCCTTTCCCCCGACTCTCAGCCTGAAGAAGGGTCGTGACCCGAAATGTCACCTATTCCTTTTCTCCAGAGATACTGCCTGACCCAATGAGTTACTCCAGCTTTTTGTGTCTATCTTCGGTGTAAACCAGCATCTGGAGTTCCTTCCTACACATTTTGTCGTCTTACATTTGTTAGGTTTAAATTCCATTTGCTATTGGTTTACCCATTTTACCAAATCATTAATCTCATTCTGAAGCTGAAAATTACCGTCCTCACCACAACACCACCACCAATATTCATGTCCTCTGCAAACTTGCATAATGCCAACCTCCTACATTCAGATCCAGCAAAGCACTCGGCATCAATCCCTGAGGTACACTGCTATTCACAAGCTACCAATTGCAAAAACAACTCCTGACAACTATCACCTAGGCAATTTCAGATCCAATTTACCTCATTGCCCTGTATCCTATGGGCATTACATTTTAGAAACATAGAAAGATAGAAAATAGGTGCAGGAGGAAGCCATTCAGCCCTTCGAGCCAGCACCGCTATTCATTCTGATCATGGCTGATCGTCCCCTATCAATAACCCGTGCCTGCCTTCTCCCCATATCATAGAAACATAGAAAATAGGTGCAGGAGTAGGCCATTCGGCCCTTCGAGCCTGCACCGCCATTCAATGTGATCATGGCTGATCATCCAACCCAGTATCCCGTACCTGCCTTCTCTCCATACCCCCTGATCCCTTTAGCCACAAGTGCCACATCTAACGCCCTCTTAAATATAGCCAATGAACTGGCCTCAACTACCTTCTGTGGCAGAGAATTCCAGAGACTCACTACTCTCTGTGTAAAGAATGTTTTCCTCATTTCGGTCCTAAAGGAATTCCCCCTTATCCTTAGACTGTGACCCCTTGTTCTGGACTCCCCCAACATCGGGAACAATCTTCCAGCATCTAGCTTGTCCAACCCCTTAAGAATTTTGTAAGTTTCTATAAGATCCCCCCTCAATCTTCTAAATTCCAGCGAGTACAAGCCGAGTCTATCCAATCTTTCCTCATATGAAAGTCCTGACATCCCAGGAATCAGTCTGGTGAATCTTCTCTGTACCCCCTCTATGGCAAGGATGTCTTTCCTCAGATTTGGAGACCAAAACTGTACGCAATACTCCAGGTGTGGCCTCACCAAAACCCTGTACAACTGCAGTAGAATCTCCCTGCTCCTATACTCAAATCCTTTCGCTATGAATGCTAACATACCATTTGCTTTCTTCACTGCCTGCTGCACCTGCATGCCTACTTTCAATGACTGGTGTACCATGACACCCAGGTCTCGTTGCATCTCCCCCTTTCCTAATCTGCCACCATTCAGATAATAGTCTACCCTCATGTTTTTGCCACCAAAGTGGATAACCTCACATTTATCCACATTATACTGCATCTGCCATGCATCTGCCCATTCACTCAGCCTATCCAAATCACCCTGCAGCCTCCAAGCATCCTCCTCACACCTAACTATACCCCCCAGCTTGGTGTCATCTGCAAATTTGGAGATGTTGCATTGAATTCCCTCGTCCAAATCATTAATATATAATGTAAATAGCTGGGGTCCCAGCACTGAGCCTTGCGGCACCCCACTAGTCACTGCCTGCCATTCTGAAAAGGACCCGTTTACTCCTACCCTTTGCCTCCTGTCTGCTAGCCAGTTCTCTATCCACATCAATACTGAACCCCCAATACCGTGTGCTTTAAGTTTGTATGCTAATCTCTTATGCGGGACCTTGTCGAAAGCCTTCTGAAAGTCTAGATATAACACATCCACTGGTTCTCCCTTATCCACTCTACTAGTTACATCCTCGAAAAATTCTATCAGATTTGTCAGACATGATTTACCTTTCGTAAATCCATGCTGACTTTGTCCAATGATTTCACCACTTTCCAAATGCGCTGCTATCCCATCTTTAATAACCGACTCTAGCAGTTTCCCCACTACCGATGTTAGACTAACTGGTCTGTAATTCTCCGCTTTCTCTCTCCCTCCTTTTTTAAAAAGTGGGGTTACATTAGCTACCCTCCAATCCTCAGGAACTACTCCAGAATCTAAGGAATTTTGAAAAATTATCACTAATGCATCCACTATTTCTGTGGCTACCTCGAGTACTCTGGGATGCAGACTATCTGGCCCTGGGGATTTATCCGCCTTCAATCCGTTCAATTTACCCAACACCACCTCCCGGCTAACCTGGATTTCACTCAGTTCCTCCATCTTATTTGACCCCTGTTCCACTGCTATTTCCGGGAGATTATTTATGTCTTCCTTAGTGAAGACAGAACCAAAGTAGTTATTCAATTGGTCTGCCATGTCCTTGTTTCCCATAATCAATTCACCTGTTTCTGACTGCAAGGGACCAACATTTGTTTTAACTAGTCTCTTTCTCTTCACATATCTATAAAAACTTTTGCAGTCAGTTTTTATGTTCCCTGCCAGTTTCCTTTCATACTCTATTTTCCCTTTCTTAATTAAGCCCTTTGTCCTCCTCTGCTGGATTCTGAATTTCTCCCAGTCCTCCGGTAGGCTGCTTTTTCTGGCAAATTTGTATGCCTCATCTTTTGTTTTTATACTATCCCTGATTTCCCTTGTTATCCATGGATGCACCACCTTCCCCGATTTATTCTTTTGCCAAACTGGTATGAACAACTTTTGTACTTCATCCATGCAGTCTTTAAATACCTTCCATTGCAAATCCACTGTCAACCCGTTAAGAAGCACCTCCTAGTCTATCTTGGCCAATTCACATCTCATACCTTCAAAGTTACCTTTGTTCAAGTTCAGAACCCTTGTTTCTGACTTAATTTTGTCACTCTCCATCCTAATGAAGAACTCAACCATATTATGGTCACTCTTGCCCAAGGGGCCACGCACAACAAGACTGCTAACTAACCCTTCCTCATTACTCAATACCCAGTCTAGAATAGCCTGCTCTCTCGTTGGTTCCTCCACATGTTGGTTGAGAAAACTATCCCGCATACATTCCAGGAAATCCTCTTCCTCAGCACCCCTGCCAATTTGATTCACCCAATCTACATGCAGATTGATGTCACTTGACACCACTAGCCCCTAGAGCTCTATCTAACTCTCTCTTAAATCCATCCAGTGACTTGGCCTCCACTGCCCTCTGTGGCAGGGAATTTCATTAATTCACAACTCTCCGGGTGAAAACGTTTTTTCTCACCTCAGTCTTCAATTATAGAAACATAGAAAATAGGTGGAGGAGTAGGCCATTCGGCCCTTTGAGCCTGCACCGCCATTCAATATGATCATGGCTGATCATCCAACTCAGTATCCCGTACCTGCCTTCTCTCCATACCTCCTGAACCCCTTAGCCACAAGGGCCACATCTAACTCCCTCTTAAATATAGCCAATGAACTGGCCTCAACTACCTTCTGTGGCAGAGAAGGGCATGAGATCCCCTTTATTCTAAGACTGTAGCCCCCTGGTTCTGGACTCGCACAACATTGGGAACATTTTTCCTGCATCTAACTTGTCCAGTCCTTTTATAATTTTATATGTTTCTATAAGATATCCCCTCATCCTTCTAAACTCCAGTGAATACAAGCCCAGTCTTTTGGCTTGCTTTAGCTTTATTTATTGTCATCCTTTCCACATCCACTCTATCTAGGCCTTTCATTAGCAACTTGATATCCATAGTAACCAATTGTTTGCAAAAAGAAACAAACAGATGGAGAAAATAAGGATCAGTCAACCACATAACACAAACTGTAGCAAATACATAATAATACTTCTGATACAGGATGTAGATTTTATCAGAGCTGACACCATCCTGGTTTAATAAGAAATGCTATTGTTTCTATATATAGTTTACTGTTGTATTATTTTCGATCTCTTCCAGGAAGGACTTATTTGCTGGTTATTGCCATAAATAAAATCATCCAGATGAGATATGCATCTCAAGTTGGACGTCGTAGTGACTATTCACCATTTGAACTTCGGCATATTAAGAGAAAACAATCTGCATTCAGATATCAGTTGAGTTATTAAAAATGATATATGAGGTTACCATCATTTAGATGCATAGTACAAGATTAATTTAACTTGGATGGCTTTAGTTCACCAGATATTGCCATAAACTGCCAGATTGGACTATGATGAATACTTATTACCTCTGGAAATGCTGGCTGTAATTCCAAAAGGCCTAGATAGAGTGGATGTGGAGAGGATGTTTCCACTAGTGGGAGAGTCTAAGACCAGAGGGCACAGCCTCAGAATAAAACAACGTACCTGTGGATTGGAGATGAGGAGGAATTTCTTTAGTCAGAGTGTGGTGAATCTGTGGAATTCATTGTCACATACGACAGTGGAGCTCAGGTTATTAGGTATTTTTAAAGTGGAAATTGATAGATTTTTAATTAGACTTTAGAGAAACAGCAAGGAAACAGGCCCTTCGACCCACCGAGTCCACACTGACCAACAATCACCCTGTACATTAGCACTGCACTGCACACTAGAGACTTTAGACTTCAGAGATACAGCACTGAAACAGGCCCTTCAGCCTACCGAGTCCGTTCCGAATAATGATCCCCACGTACAGAGCACTATCCTACACACTAGGGACAATTTACAATATTACAGAAGCCAATTAACCAATAAATCTGTGCATTTGTTCCATCCTTGTGGAAGGAGCACCCAGAGAAAACCCGCCGATCACAAGGTGAATGTACAAAATCAATACAGGCAGCACCCATAGTCTGGATCGAACCCGGGTCTCTGGCGCTGTCAGGCAGCAACTCTACCACTGCACCACTGTGCTGCCTATAGCACCATCCATTAGGAAGGATGCCAAAGGTTACAAAGAGAAGGCAGGAGAAAGGGATTGAGAATTAAAAATAGACCATCCATGATCGAATGGAGGACCAGATTCGAAGGGCCAAATGGCCCGTTTCTGTTCCTACATCTTATGAACCTAAAAGGATTAAGCTATTCCAATATATTTGGTTCTTCACTCTGATTTGAGGGAAATTAGTGTTTTGGAAATACCATACATTTCTGACATCAATGTTAGCGCATATATTTTCTGAATTCCTCCATTTTGAAAGGAATTCAGCAAATCCTGTATGTTCTCCAGCGATGCTACCTGACCTGCTGAGTTACTCCAACACTTTGTGTCTTTTTCTTCTTTAAAAGTTCATTACCCATTTTAAACAACTAATATCAGCAATGATAGGCATGAAACTATTATATTCCCACAAAAATACAGTATTTATGTCAAAGCTATTTCACAAATAATATGCATGTAGTATGCAAAATACCAAGTTATTAAGGAGTTCAACGTTTTTTTTTAACTAACTGAATTATTTGACTTCTAGGAACAGCTGAATGAGATCAAATTAAATAATTCAAACTGTTCCACATTGATGAAGCCTATTGCAATGCAATTTTTTCTACATTATTGTCACCAGCAGAAATCATTTTGCTGAATATTCTTGGAATCATTTAAACTTTATTTAAAAAAAATAGGTTTTAGCTTTTCTAGGAAATTCAGATGTAAGACTAGTCTTAGTTCCTCAGCTGTCACTGTGGAAAATGATAAAGACACAGATGGCGCGACTCTCTGTGTAACCATTCCCATAAACAGCACTGCAACCATATTATATTTTAAACACAAGAGAACTACATAAGTGCCCTTAGACCAGACTTCTGGGCTACAATGTAGAAACAAGAAACTGCAGTTGCAGGTTTACAAAAAAAGACACAAGGCCTGAAGACATGTCCCATGATCTCCAGTGATGCTGCCTGACCTGCTGAGTTACTCCAGAACTTTGTGTCTTTTTCTTCTGAAAAACATAATTGCCCATTTTAAACAACTAATATCAGCAATGATAGGCTTGAAACTCTTATATTGCCACAAAAAGTCACCAGTTTTATCAGAAGACCTTGGGGAAGGAATGCTGTTGTTCTTGACCAATTTGGTCTTAGAGTTATACAGTGTGGAAATAGGCCCTTTGGCTCAACTTGTCCATGATGACCAACATGTCCCATCTGCACTAGTCCCACCTGCCTGCATTTGGCCCATATTCTTCTAAACCTATCCTATCCATATACTTGCCCAGATATTTTTTAATCATTTGGGTCTTCATGCCCCCAAACCTTATTTCTCCCCTCCCTCTCCACTCACATTCCCTCCTCTGGCCTCACAATTCGCAACTGTTCAATCCTTTTGTCTCACACTGTCAGTGTTAAACTCTGGTCTCTGCTCCATCCATCTGCTGAGAAAACTGAGGGGCAAACTTTCTTCAAAAACCGAGGACAAACTGTAGATGCTATTTTCTGTGGAGCAGGAAAATGGGAATGCTAAAGGTTACAGGGAGAAGGCATGAGAATGGAGGTTGAGAGTGAAAATAGATCAGCCACGATTGGAGTAGACTTGATGGGCCGAATGGCCTAATTCTGCTCCCATGTCTCAAATCTGAAACTAGCTATCACTCTCTCAGCTGATGGATCAGTACTCCTTCAAACTGAATGCTTGGTGAAACCATTGAGAGCAACAAGACTACTGTCCTTTGAATATGAATTGTGCCTATCAACAAAGGTCACTTAAAAGATCCTGAAGTGGGATAGAAACATAGAAATTAGGTGCAGGAGTAGGCCATTCGGCCCTTCGAGCCTGCACCGCCATTCAATATGATCATGGCTGATCATCCAACTCAGTATCCCATACCTGCCTTCTCTCCATACCCTCTGATCGGGTGAGCAAACAATGTGAGGTAAATCTACCTGCTGTAGATGGGCATTTATCCATGGTTGCTCAATACCAGTGTCTGCTGATGATGAGGTCCAGTTTTCTCATCAAAAAAAGGTTCAGACAGATCTGGCAACTTAAACCCAGGGAGGTTCAATAGCAGCAATATTGTATTCTAATGCAAATTGAAGCATTGTGACCATTATATGTTCCATTCAACCATTATCAAACCTACAAATTTATATAAACATCAAGTGTATCTAAACAGGAGGTGCCATTCTGGTGAGCTATGGGCCACAAATATATGAATGTTAAGTCACGCGATTGCAGAATTAAATTATCAAAGATCAACATCAGATCTAAGGCCTGACCAGCACCTGCCCAATTAATACATCGAATTGAATGGAATTTTAGTCGTTCAGTTTATTGTCAAAATGTAAAAACAAAGAACTACAGATGCTGGTTTCCAAAAAGGTGCATATTTATGACTAGACTATTGAGAAACAGTGCGGAAACAGGCCCTTTGGCCCACGATCACCCCAGGCACACTAGGGCCAATTTACAATTTTACAGAAGCCAATTATCCTACACACCTGTACATCTTTAGTGTGGGAGGAAACCGGAGCATCTGGAGAAAACCTACACAGGCACAGCGGTAGAGTAGCTGCTTTACAGCACTAAAGACCCGGGTTCGATCCTGACCATGGGTGGTATCTGCATGGAGTTTGTACATTCTCAATGTGACCTCCGGTTTACTCCCACACTCCAAAGACATACAGGTAGGTTAATTGGCTTGGTATAATTGTAAATTGTCTCTAGTGTGTGTAGAACTAGCATTAGTGTGTGGGGATCGTTGGTCAGCATGGACTCGGTGGGCCAAAGTGCCCGTTTCAGTCCTGTATCTCTAAATTAAATTATACGTACAAACTCCATGCAGACATCACCCAGAGGCAGGATCAAACACAGTCTCTAACGCTGTAAGGCAGTAACTCCACCGCTGCGCCACTGTGCTGCTCAAAATCAATGTGCAGGGCCAGGACAGGTCATCCGAGGTGTTAATGCTCAGGATTTTGAAGCTGCCATCTCTCTCCACCAACTAGTGAAATCTGTCATGTTGATTCCTTGGTTCTGTTATGTTGTTATGTTACCACTCACCCAGGTGTTCCACCTCTCCCCGAAACGCTGACTCATGACCACCTGCGAGTCAACCAACAATGGTGGAGTCACAGCCAAATTTATAGATGTCATTGGAGCCGTGGTTAGCGACATAGTTCACGTGTGTAAAGATTGGAACAGGCAGCTAAGCACGCAGCCTTGTGGTGCACCTGTGCTGATGGTCAGTGAGGAGGAAAATGTTGTTACTGATCTGCAACGAGGTCTGCCAATGAGGAAGTCAAGTATCCAGTTGCAAAGGGAGGTATGGAGCCAAGTCATACGCTTGGAAGGGACGTTAGTACTGAAAGTCGAGCTGTTGATGAACAGCAGCCTGACCAGAATATGTATTACTTAAGGGCCTGTCCCACTGTACGGGGTAATTTAAGAGTTCTACTGAGTTTCCCCGATTTGAACTCGGAGAATTACGGTAATAGCCGTTCCTAGGTACTCGGGGCTCGCGTGGACATTTTTCACAGTGCTGAAAAAACTTCACGAGTTACCGCGTTTCCCGAGTACCTGCTGTTAGCATTACGAGCCGCTACGAGACATCCACGAGCTCCGACGTGGACGCTAGGTACATTCTCCGTATTTACCACAAGTTTTTTTTTAAAACTCGGGAGAGCTCTTGAATTACCTTGTACAGTGGGACAGGCCCTTTAAGCTGTATGATTTAAGTAAAACAAAAATGAGGCAAGATCCTTAAATTACTGAACATAATTCAGTAATATTTAAAGTCATAGCGAGAGTCATAGTCATACAGCAAAGAAACAGGTCCTTCAGCCAAACTTAACCAAGCCGACCAAGCTGCCCCATCTACACTAGTCCTGCCAGGCAGTGTTGATAAAGTCATATTTGCCTGGAGTGTTGCTAAGTTGCGATGGAGCTTATTCTATCCATCCTCAATGGATCTGTATTGACTGGTGTCACCATTCATCAAAATCCACAAGAAATGTGGACTTTAAAACATAAATTGCCACCATGGGTCAAATTTAGTTTTCTTCAACATTTTCCCCGTGTTTTGTTTTAATCTTATCATGACGGGATATTAGGTGGTCAGATTACAAGTGGTTGCTGTTATAGGGGAAATTCCATTGAAAACTTGTGTGGTGAAAATAAAACAACTGAGACATACTAAAAAAGACACAAAGTGCTCGAGTAACTCAGCTGGTCAGGCACCATCTCTGGGGAACATGAATAGGTTCCAGGTCAGGACCCTTCTTCAGATTGGGACTGTTTTATTTTCAATACAAACCTGTTCAGAGGCAACACTGTGGCACAGCTGGCACAGCTGTTGCCTTGCAGTGCCAAAGACATGCGTCGACTCCTTAGATGCTGCTGCACCCGCTGAGTTTCTCCAGCTTTTTGTGTAACGTTCAAATCTGACCATGGGTGCTGTTTAAATGGAGAGTGCACATTCTCCCTGAGTCCATGCAGGTTTCCTCTGGGGGCTTCAGTGTACTCCGCATCTCAAAGGCATTCAGCTTGGTAGATTACGGTCTCTGTAAATTCACCTGGTATGTAAGTTAGCGGTAGAATCCGTGTTGGTTGGGGAGGGAGAAATGTGTGCAGAATAAAATGTAGGATTTGTACAAATGGGTGGTTGATACTGACAGTGGATCAAAGGGCCTGTTTCCAGACTGTGCATCTCTATGACACTGTTGCAACTCCACTTCTCTTTTGAGGAACTGGGAGTAGAATTTTTAAATAGCACAAAATCTGCTGATGAAACAATGCAAGGGCTGACTGATATTTCCGTCTTGGTAGCTGATGTCTACAATAATAATTTGTTCATTGCACACCATGATGCAACCTGGCAGCTCTTGAACACCTAATAGTTTCTGACTCAGGCTACCAGTGAAGGACTGAACAGAAGCAGGTTATTTACTTTAAGCCTCAAATTTGCATGTTCTCCCTGTGATCGTGCGGGGTTCCTTCCACATCCCAAAGACATGTGGATTTGGAGGTAAATTGGCGTCTGTAAAAGTGTGTACGGAGTGAATACAAAAGTGGGATAACATAGAACTAGTGTGAATATGTAGAGACATTGACTCAAACAGTGTGGAAACAGGTCCTTCCGCCCAACTTGCCCACACCAATCAACATGTTCCATTTATACTTATGCCACCTGGCTTTATTTGGCCATATCCCTCAAAACCTGTCCTATCCAATGTACCAGTTATATCCTTACATGATCAGAATATATCTCCATTTATTAAAAAGGGCCAAGGTTCTGAACCATTAAAATCTAACAGTGGATACAAACAAATAGTATCTGAAGAGAATATGAAAAAAAGGCTGCGACCCAAAACGTCACCTATCCATGTTCTGCAGAGATGCTGCCTGACCCATTGAGCACTTTGTGCCACTTTTTAAAAAATCTGAAGAGAAAGCAGTTTTGTAGATATATTGGGCAAATCTCAGCCAACACCTAAACACTGATGATCGAAAGCATGTTGTAGAAGTGCTTCATTGACGATAGTACATTGTGAGCGTGTCTGACCTTATGAACTGCAACGTCCCATGCAAGTTGATATCTGACATCAGGAAACATTGCTTCACACAGAATTACCAAATAGCTCTTCTAGGTGGGGCTGTGCAGACAAAGGCTAAAGTAATTCAAGAACAGTTAAATGGTGATCATTGCTTTCCAGTGTAGGTTGAGCTAAGTGGGTCAAATATCACTACCCAACACCTCATTAAATCCTGTGGTTTAGTTCATTAGAAAGGCTCCTAGTGTTTCAAATTTAACAACATAGGATATTCTTCATTTCAATATTAATAGGTTTCTATCTATAACTATAGAATCTTAAATTAATTTTGTAGCTTGCCAACATTTTTAAACCGTGTCAACATATGGCTTAAAGCAAGTGAAAACTTTGAATAGTTTCACATAAAACCTTCACTAAAGTGCATTGTTGACAGGGAAGGCCAAATACCAGACAATGAGCCAGACATTAAAAGCATTCTCCAAATGAATCGCATGATCTTGTATAGTTTAGTTTAGCTTAGAGATACAGTGCTGAAACAGGCCCTTTGGCCCACTGAGACTGCGCCAACCAGCCATCCCCACACGCTTACACTATCCTACACACGCTAGGGATAATTCACAATTTTACCAAGTCAATTAGCCCACAAATTTCTACGTCTTTTGAGTGTGGGAGAAAACCAGAGCACTTGGAGAAAACCAACACAAGTCACGGAGAGAGAATACAAACTCCATACAGGCAGCAACCGTTGTCAGAATCGAACCCAGGTCTCTGGCGCTGGAAGGCAGCAACTCTGCCGCTGCGTCGCCGTGGCGTAGATGTAACAATATTTCCAAACTTTAATATAAACACAAGTCACTTAATATTCTTCTGCATATAAAATATTTATTAGAAAGTCAATTAAACTAAAAGGAACAAGGGACAGATGAAAGAAGGTCAACACAGCATGCCCACATGAAATTTATGTGGTTTAGATCCCACAGGCTCATTCCATTTACAGCCCATGTACTGAATTTGCATTGAGATGTATACTATTTCTTTCACAGTAAGCTGTACTTTCTGCAAAAGTAAAATGTTAAACATTTGTCATCATTCTTGGCAAGCATTCACAGAACTCATTCCATGTCAACACATCCGTGGAATTTGATTCTAAATTGTACCTTTATTGGCAAGAAAAAAAAAGATTGCTCATAAATAACATTTCTTTGTCACTAGGAGAGGGATTTAGTAGCGAAGGTCAGATATCCAGTATGACCTGCCATCTCTCTTAGAGGTGCTCCACTTTTAAACTGGGTAGTTCCCTGTTGAGAATCAGTGCAGCACTTTCTCTTTGATTGGCTCACAGTGTCAGCTGGTGTGTCCTGGTTATTTTTGTCTGTTGCACCAAAGTCAGGGAGCTGCAGGCTCACGGTCCTTACATCATACACTCGGAGGAGAATCTCAAACGTACTGATATCAATAAATCCTTCCTCAGCCATAACAAGGCAGGTGCGTTGCACTTGTTCAATGCAGGGAGAAAAAGAACAGATCCTTCCACCTGCAAGGAGATTAAAAAAAGATAAAATAATTAAAACGCAGCATGTTTATTTTGCCCATTGCAAACACAATTACTTTCCCTTGGCTGTCATTCTTTTAAAGCCATCTCTCTCTCTCTCTCTCTATCTCAATCTCATAAATACACACCAACGTCTTCCAAGTTTCCATCTTTCATCCTTTCAAAGCATTATTCATACTAAATCATTGTACAAGATAATTGTAAGCAGGATTCTACATCTTCCCAAAAAAACCCCTCATCCCCACCGACAATCCCTCTCCTAACTCCACCACCAATCCCCTGTCCCCCAACCCAAGACTCCATGAAAGTGGCAAGGGAACATGGTGTAATCCAGTTGTGAATGTAATTCAACCCTTTGGAAATCAAAGCAGTTTTGTAGATTGTATGCCTACCGAGCTTCTGGAACAAAAAAACTGGAAGAATATAGCAGCTAAGCAGTATCTGTTGAGGCAAAGCTGCAATTTTCCATTTTGGGTCGAGACATTGCAGCAGTCAAATTTGCATGTTCTCCCTGTGATCGTGCGGGGTTCCTTCCACATCCCAAAGACATGTGGATTTGGAGGTAAATTGGCGTCTGTAAAAGTGTGTACGGAGTGAATACAAAAGTGGGATAACATAGAACTAGTGTGAATGGGTGATCAATTGCTGGCATGGACTCAGTGGGTCGAAGGCCCGTCTCCATGCCATATCTTTCAAATCAAACAATCAATCAGGACTAGGAGAAAATGAAATTGCCAATACTGTAAATAGCAGAGCGATTGAATACTGAATCTGAAAAGCTTTGGGATGTGCACTAAACTCTCCCTTTCATTATTTTTTTTGATTTCTAGCCGACTCCATAAATAAAGAATACAAGATGCATTGGCATGTCAAATCCACCATTATCAATGGAATGGGGTTTACAATGACAGTTTCTCCTAAACGGTTTTTGAAAAACAAACAAGACAACTTTTTTGTAGTCGGTAGGAAAGTCAAGACTGTTAGGTCTAAAATATTATTTGCATAAAACAAATAATGCAGTACTTCAGATTAGAGCTAACTAAGGATTTAGACAAAGAGTATTTTTGTAGTACAATAATAGAGTTAAAGGACAAATTCCAACTTTTAATACTTGTACATATGGGCACCCAAATCAGTTTGTTATAGAGCTGTAGCAAAATGATTTGGGTGTCCATGTGTACGTATGGATCCTCTAATCCCTATTACAATCCTTATGTGTTTCCATTCTAGCATGGATATCCTCACATTCTAAATGTGTCCACATCAGTCAATTCTTGGACATATATTGTGTACATAACAGCTGACAATGAAATATTGTTCAAGATATGGTGAGCAATAAATGTTCCCGCCTATTTGTGGGACATACCCGTTATCTGCTACATTCTCAAAATGTTTCCAATTTCTTTCAAACCGTCTCTATGCAATAATAAAGCAGATATGAGTTGGTCTTGACATCAAGTGTGGCACAGACATTGTGGACCAAGGGACCTATTCATGTGTCCAGAAGAAGGGTCTCAACCTGAAACGTCACCTATCCATGTTCTCTGGGAATGCTGCCTGATGCGCTCAGTTACTCAGCACCTTGTGTCCTTCTATGTTCTAATCCAATATGGTTAGTATGATAAAAAGATTATCTCTCCCCTTGTTAACGATTAGTGAAATAAACATTCAGCGTAATGCTTATTTCTAAAATTTCTACAAATTGGCTTCATTTTTGAACTAATAGATCATTAAGTAAAGAGTAAAAACAAATTACAATAAGCCTCGATAGAAAGCTTCAATTACTTCTATTAAATGCAGATCTAAATGTTGTCTTCGTTCATCCATAACTCAACCTTTCAGGGTGACTGGTGAAGGGAGATTACTCACAAAGACCAATCAAATCAGATCAAGGATTAGCAGCAAGAACAGTACAAGCAGCAAATCCTCGGCTTGTGACTCAAATTCCCTGCGAATTGTTTACTCAATTTCACTAACCTGCAGTGCTGCAAAGCAGGCAAATCTCAAAAGACAGATGGACAAGGTTTATTACTTTAAAATATTTATTTCTGCAATGGAACTACCTCAGATTATTAACGTTTCAAAAGCTGCAATTTATCCAGCCTAATGGAACTTTAGGTTTAACGGAATAATGGAAAATACATTGCTAGCTGCAGTTGAGCCTTTACATTCGATATTTTCAAAATTCAAAAGCAGAAAGTATTCTTCAACCTTTTGACTCGCTTTATAGGATTTCCAAAATTTTTGTGTGTTTTACAGTTTATCAATTGTCAGATATTAATAGTTATTCTAAAATCCTGCTTTTCAGTTCATAGTAAGTGGATAGATCTTTGTTCACCTAAAAGGACACAAAGTGCTGGAGTAACTCAAGTCAGGCAGCCTCTTTCGTGGACATGGACAGGTGACGCCTTGGATCAGGACGCTTCTTCAGAAACCTACATACCTGTACTCCAAATGACGTACAGGTATGTAGGTTAATTGGCTTGGTAAATGTAAAAGTTGTCCCTCGTGGGTATAGGATAGTGTTAATGTGCGGGGATTGTTGGTCGGCGCTGACCCGTTTGGCCGAAAGGGCCCGTTTCCACGCTGTATCTCTAAACTAAACTAAGAATGATTGTGTTGTGGGGGGAGGGGGGGGGAGGGGGGGGGGGGAAAAGAGAGCTGGGAGGCTGGAAAAGCAGGAAAAAGTGTGGTAGGTAATAGGTGGACACGGGCGAGGGTTTCCGTTTGGTTGAAACGGATCCAAAACGTCACCTATCCATGCCCGACCTGCTGAGTTACTCCTACATGGACATAATGGATCAATATACACCAACAGATCCTAAAGAACACAAATCATATTTTAAGAATCAGAATCAAGCAATAGTTTCCCACCAACTTCCAAAGATTATCGCAAAATACTGCCAAATGGTATTCAGTTTAAATTCATACTTGATCTTTACTCTAAAGTTCATAGTTGAAGTGCGACATGACACACACTGGCAAACTAAATCATTAACGGAAGAGCAATTGTAGCTACTCTATCACATTAACTAAGATCATTTAACATTTAACATCAAGTTCATAAAGTACGTTTGAAAGCCACCCATTTGATGATGGTTCTAACTTGAAGATTAACACTTTCCACTTATTTGGTTTAATCAACGCTGCAATATTTGAAAATCTGTAACAATGGCATACATTTACATTGTACGCTCCTGTCATCCTCAATTCAGCTCCCATTGTGCATCAAGTCAACAGACATTTGCAATAACTATCTTCATATTTGATGGCCACAATATCTGACAGTGACATACTAGAAGGTAGCAGTTGGCAGCCTTACCCATGAAAACACCACCACTTTCAAATGTGATCATGGCTGATCTGCCCCAGGCATCAACAATTCATCTGGGCCAGTCCCCAACACCCCTCAATTCTCCAATATTAAAAAATAAATAATGAACCTCCTTAAATTTTGGGCAGTTACATCTATTCATTATATCACATTTCGTCAAGGAATACCACATTGAGGGAGGGTGGCCCCACTATGGAGACTAAAGAGTCTTCATAAAGTTCTAGTACCACCACCATGAACATTGTGAGATGGCAAGGACATCTTTAATTTGCACAGATTATATTTTTTAATTAAATTGAGACACGTGCAATCACGGATACATGAGGGTGATTACAATGGGAACCAGGAATTTAGAGATTGGAGATCCAGGATATATGTAAATTGTATAATGCTCTGCATCAATACCAGCTCCATTGTGAAAGCAGACGGATACTAAAGTAGATACACAAAAGTGGAGTGTTCTGTTAAGATGAATGTTCAATCCTTAGATAGATAAAGGTCTGGAATAACAAATAGTGAAAGGCTTGGATTGAATGAATGTGGAGAGGATGTTTCCACTATTGGGAGAGTCTTGGACCAGAGGCCATAGCCTCAGAATAAAATAACGTATCTTTAGAAAGGAGATGAGGAGTAATTTATTTGGTCAGAGGGTGGTGAATCTGTGGACTTAAGGGCCGAATGGCCTAATTCTGCTCCTATAACATGAATACGAATCCAGTCAGGCATGGATCACGACAAAAATGTGTTTAGACAACGTCATTTCACATTTCAATCACTTGGCTGAAGCGTAAGATTTATTCCATGTTCGCTCCTGCCTATTTATGGACACTGCCTTTTGAATCAAGTTAACAACATTTAAAGAATTTCAGCTGAATGGAACTCCATTTATACAATTCCGTAAATCACAAACAATCTTCTTGCAACTAGCAAGTTCATGCAAGTGATTTTTAGATCTAAACAGCCAGTTGTAGCTTCCATTTCTTCTTTCACTCCTGTGAATGGCTTGTTACCATTTGCTCTGATTTCAATATAACCTCTCTCCTCAGCTGTGGCTTCCTTAACGTTAATAGGACTGCATCAATATTATTGTGAAATCATAATTCTGAGAGTTCTATTTTTGGTTCTGTTCTCTTACCTTCTATTTTCAGGGCAGTTTTTGCATATCGAACAGCCTCCCAAGGAGATGGAATATCCAGGAAAACAGCATCCGCAATATTGGTTACTCCAAAGCCTTCTTTACAAACATCTTGCGTTTTGACCGTGACCAAATGATCTACCTTGTGATCACAGAACTCCTCTTCAGCTTTCTCAGCTCGCTGTTTATGAAATTCCACAGTATATAGCTGTCCTGTTGGTGCAATTGTCCGAATGATTGCATGGGAAAGAGAACCACTTCCTGTACCTACAATAGAAAGGACAGAATTATTTCTATTTAACACCACAAATTTATATTGCGCGATGAAAATATTTTTCAATGCTGAATAATTAACTTACTGAAACAAACCCGAGCGATATGGGAGGCAACTAGCAAGGCACTGCCAATGGGTACAGGTTAGACAGGGCAAGAATTATCTTGGTGCAGAAGTTCAGTAAGTGTGCCAAGGATCTGCCTTTATCACTTCCCCAGTATTGAGCCGACATTAATGTTAAGGGATCAACTGGGGTGTAATGGTCATAGATGTGTGGTGCCCACAGATAATGGGCAAGGTCTTAAGTGAATATTTCTCACCTGTATTGACTCTGGCGAAGGACATGGGAGGTAGTGAGTTCAGGGGAGGGGACAGTGATATTTGGAGCATATCAACATTACGAAGGAGCTGTCAAATGTCCGTCTGGGTTAATGCGATCTTACTTTAACTTACCCGCCAATACTGACCTTTCTGTCCTGGGTCTCCTCCACTGTCAGAGTGAGGCCAAATGCAAATTGGAGGAACAGCACCTCATATTTCACTAGGCAGTCTACAACTCAGTACGAGTATTGATTTTTCTAACTTCAAGTAAGCCTTATCTTTCCTCTCTCTCCGTCTCCCCTCACACATTCACCAGCAAGTTTCACTGACCTCCTGATTTATTTTACCGTTCTTATGCCATATTATTACCTTCCCCTCAGCTAACATTTCCTTGATCATCGTCTGCTTTGATCCGTCTTTCACACCATACGTTCTCCTTCCATATCTCTAGTTTGCCTTCTCCCCTGACTCTTAGTCTGGAGAAGGGTCTCGATCGGAAACATCACCCGCTCCTTCTCTACAGAGATTCTGCTTGTCCCGCTGAGTTCCTCCAGCATTTTGTGTCTATCGTCTGTGAAATATACAAACAAAGGAACTCCAGATGCTGGCCTACAAAAAAAGACACAAAGTGCTGGAGTAACTCAGCGAGGCAGGCAGCAACTTAGGAGAACATGGACAGATGATGTTTCAGGTTGGGACACTTCTTCAGACTAATTGTAGATTCACAAGAAGCTCCACTACACAACTTTTTTTTTAAATTGCAAACTGAATGTGCAGACAATGGCGAATTTCCCTGGCTTTTAAAGCGGGTATACTAATCATGTTTTTTTGCAATAGCAGGTGTTTTTCTCACCAAAGTTATAACTCTCAGAAATTGGATTTGTTCTCACATCTGGTGGGCCTCCAGTTAAGACTCTTTGTTCCCACGAACGACAAGAATACAATGCCAATTCAACAACTTTCCATTTAAATGCAAATGACTACATGGATGAAGTTCAAAACTGTCGCAGAGTAAAATAATCCATTCAGAAGTAAATAGGAAATTTTAGCACGGGAACTATGCAACTTTACTTGATGTTTGGAACACTGTCACAATCGGCATGCATGCTTTGAGATTATTTTTGAGCAATTATTTATAAACAATAAAAAAATTATTTGCATTCCAATTGAAACTATGAGCAAAACATAACTCTGTGCAAATTAATAAATGTCTGTAAAAACGGCAAGTCCAAGTTTACTCCTTACAGAATTGTGAATAAACAAGTATTTTGTATATAACGTTGAGTTTGCATACTGGCAGTGGCATAACAGGATGGAGTTAGAACTCATCAAAATAAATATTGCCGGGGCAAAGCTCAGAATTTAGCAGCTCACCAAATCGAAATGTAATTAATACTATACAATCTCAATAATTAAAAAATCTGTTTACAGTAACCTGAACATATTTTAAAATCAACGTGAAAGCTTATCCTAATGCACAAGAGGCTTCTTGTTTATATTCATTCATGATGTCAGCTGCTCCTGATAGCACCATCTGTAAGCACCATTTGAGCACATCTCCAGCAGAATCACGTGATCATGCTAAGAAAAAAATACTCTGAACATCATGTCTGCTTGCATATGCTTGCATTTGCGTAATCAGCCAACCTTATGCACAGATTTTTCAAAAAAATCTAAGCCAGTAGTGAAGGTTATGAAGCCACACCTACATGTGCAGACAGCTTCCGTTAAATTTGCACTTGAGAGATTCCATAGGTTGGCCGATTAAGCGTTTAACTCCGTACAAATTATATAAAGCATTCAACGTGGCTGTTTTGTTTCCCTGCTTCTATGCTTATTCAGACCAAGAGCTAACACAAGAGATGTGACAATGAAGATACTTTTAACTATTAGCACTGCATTTCTATGAATTTATACAATTTGATGGTGCCATTAAAATGGTTTTAAATATTTTCTTAATTAAATCTAGTTCATTCATGAGACTGGCAGATTTTTAATGTTTCCCAAAATGTACTACACAATCCAGTAATGTCAATGAGATACATTGCAGGTATATTACAGCTACTTTCTATTTATATATTTATAAGAAAACATGAACTACCTTCAAGTCACTTACAGAACACTGAATGTAATCTCTTTCAATGTTTTTTTTTGCTCCAAGAACCCATTAGTGTTTTAGGATCTGATCCAGATCAGCAGGATAAACTCAACACATGACAAATATTTAACAGCAGAACTAATATTCAAGTGAAAAGTAGTTTAATTGTTAATTACAATGCTAACATTACAGTGCTATGGAGAGAATGTGGGGGAATAGACATACTTATAGATTCCCCAGCAAAGAGCAAGCTTTGATAACAAGAGTTAAAAAGCTTCCTACTGTGCCTGCATTACACACTGATTTGCCAGCAGACTGGGTCAACTATAGTGGGAACAGCAGGGCGAGACAGCCCATTGTATCTTTGCTTTTTGAAACTATTTAAAAATGGATGCCTCCCTCCAATAAAAAAAAATGCAGAAGTGCAGCATTTCCATTCAATTAAGCCAGCAAATTATATATTAGTTTTCAACGATAGAAGACACCCCAGAATACCACTAGTTGTCAGAAAGTTGGAAACAATATTTTAATGTGTTTTTTTTTTTAAGTGTTGAAAGTTCCTAAGAAACTACAATCATTCCTTTGTTATAACACTTTAATGCTGCAGTAGATTCTGTATCAATAAAAGATTCACAATACAAGGACATCAGGAAATCACAGCAAGTGACAACAATGGACGGTAGGAGCAAGGCTGGTAGGAGAGGGAACCCGGGATTTGGCCCTCAAGGTTGACTGCGGAAGGCACTCCCGGGCCACAAGGATGGACGGGTAAGGAGAGGAACTTCGCGCCCAAGGGGCCCGTAGCAGCCTGGGACTTGACTGCATTGGGAGTCGCTCTCAAGAACTAGAACACGGACTGGACTATGAAAAAGATTCCAAAACATGCATCTTGCATGCGGGCTCAGATGACCATTTCTGTACACTTGCTAATCAAGGATGTGCTTAGGTATAGGAATACTGTACTGAACTGTACGTAAGAAAATAATTTCACTGTGCGTTTGCACATGTGACAATAAAACCACCATTGAGAATGAAAAGATGATATAAATAACACCAATAAACGAAAAACATAGCTCTTAAATGCTATTGGATATTTCAGCAGATGAAGAAAACTCAAATTATTTGGGCAATAGTTTGGGCAAAAAAAGCAAGCTTTAATCATTACTCATCAGGTCACAGCAAGGACTCCATCTTCTATGTCACTGACAAACTGCAGCAACCCTTGGAAGAAGGGCAATGACCAAGTTGATGCTTGCCATTAATAAAATGATTATACAACTACTGTTGTTGTGTTGTGGAACCTTGCCTGCAGGGAGACATTCAGTCTATCACGGAAAAATAATCCCAATTGCACAGCGATGAACAACATTGTTTCAGCACCAGGAGGCTGAACAGCAGTTACTGAGCATCGTGTTCAGCAATGGAGAAATCAAACAAGATGTATTTGCAAGCAAGCCAGGATTTAGACAAGGCAGGAGGATAAAAAACAAATAACACTGAATAACATTTTGATAGCTTTAGAAAGGGCAATTTAAGACTGTATTTTCAAAAAAAGGTTTTACAGCAAAAGGAAAAAGTACAAATGATTCAAATTGAAAATAGGTTCTGAAAATCTCAACTTATTTTCAATTATTTACCAAACAGAGGATAAAGCTTCCAGTATTATTGAACACTCCCCTGACATCAGTCTGAAGAAGGATCTTGACCTGAAACGTCACCCATTCCCCTCCAGAGATGCTGCCTGTCCCGCTGAGTTACTCCAGCATTATGTGTCCATCTTCGATTTATACCAGCATCTGCAGTTCTTTCCTACACCCCTTAAACCTTCCTTCCACTGATACTAAAGCTAGTCCCTTCAGTGTTTATATTTCCACTCTGGAAAAGATCTTCTGACTGTCTACCCTATCTATGCCCCTCATCATTTTATTACTTCTATTAGCTCATCTCAGCTTCCAAAGCTCCAGAAAAAAAACAATCCAAATTTGTGCAACCTCTTGTTGTAACTCTCCTGAAACTTCATCAGTCCACTCCCTCCACAGATGCTGTCTGACCCGCGGAGTTCTTTCCGCACTTTTGCTCTTCTTGTCACTAATACCCTCTGATTCAGACATCAGCCTGGTAAACCTCGCCTACACCGTCTCCAAAGCCTCCACATTCTTCCTGTAATGGAGCAACCAGTACTCCTGCATACAGTATTCCAAATGCAGCCTCAAAGTTTTACAAAGCTACAATGCGACTTCCTGACTCTTACTCCTGTATTACTACAAATTATCTGACATACCCAAAGCTCCCTTTTGATTGTTTTAGCATTTTTCAACTTAAAAGAGCAATTTATTTCAACAGCTGGCAGAAATCCACATGATCATTGGAAGAATGCACAAATTCCACACAAACAGCACCCCAGGGCAGGATCGAACAGGGGTGCCTGGAAAGGTGATGAGGCAGTAATAACTGCCTGGTGGGAAAAATAAGTTTCCAGATCCATCACCCACCATCATTTGGCACACAGGTAGAGTTGCTGCCTTATAGCGTTGGAGGCCGGGGTACGATCCTGATTACGGGTGCTATCTGTACGGAGTTTGTACGTTCTCCCTGTGGCTGTGTGGGCTTCCTTCGGGTGCTCCAGTTTCCTCCCACACTTCAAAGACGTACAGGTTTGTAGGTTAATTGGCGTTGGTAAAAATTCGAAATTGTTCCCAATGTGTAGTATAGTGGTGGTGTAGGGGTGATCGCAGGTCGACGCGGACTAGGTGGGCCGAAGGGCCAGTTTCCGCACTATTTCTAAAGTTAAAAAAAGTAAAGCAAAATTGCAATCTACAAATTTGTTCACGTGAATTAATACAAACTTTAATTATCTTCCATGTTCAATGAATGGAACAAAGCTTTACCTCAACATGTACGAAGTCTTCATGGGTGCTTTTATTTTTAGTTTCACTCAAAATTTTCACAGTAGCTAAATATTTGTGACCAACTGAAATGACAGTAGATTTATTTTAATTTTCTAAACAGGAGCATTAATGCGGCCCATCTTTGAAAATAATAGGCTTAAATTACGTTTTTTCATTGGCTGAATTACTAAAAAAAAGACGAGTTGACTAATGAACTTTTAAACCAGAGGTATACATTTCCTGATGCATTATTGAACAATGACTGTTTTAATATTTCATGCACTTGAGAAACCGCACCAAAAAGACTGAACAGTGAGTGCAGTAGAAATAAAACTTTGAGTTGACATGGGGTTTTCCATTTAGGCTGGTTATCAGTTTTCAATTAGGCATATGCAATTGCTCTACAAATGTCAGTGCACTGCACCACACCACATTGTTCGTCAGATCACAGGAGTCACATGGGTTTCTTTCTGCAGAAGCTGTTCAGCAGTCAAGGACTCTGTTAATGCTGCATCAGTTCTTTTATAAAGCTAACCTGCTCACGGAAAATTCTAACCTTTGCTGCCTATTTTCAGAGGAACCTTGAGCTGCATGGAGCAAATGCGCAATGCATTAGCAGAGACAGGTTTTTGTGGTTTAAATAGCTTCCTTCCAGCATCTTAGCTTTTATATAATTTCACTAGATGTGATGCAACTCTAATTTTTGGCATCTTTTATCCTTTGCTTCCCAAAATAACTCTGAAGTATGGTTTATTCAAGACACTGCAATAAAAGTACACTTTATTATATTACTCTTAAAAAAAATAACTATTACAATGCAAATCAGAATACTTGGTCAATAATTGGGATAAAATAATATTACTGTGCTTTTCTAATCAGTAGATTTGCTTCCATCTGGAGAATTGCATTTTAAACAAAAATCAACGGAAGAAAATGTTTAAAACTTATTTTCTACGAGTGTGCAGAAATAGTTATGGGGTACATTCTTATATTTCTTTTTGATAGATGTAGACATAATTTATTCTTCTCCCTTGTTGATGCCACTATAACAAAATATATTAAATGAAACAAACGAACATGTGCGTGACAAGCACAGATCACAATGAAATTTCTTCTCTGGAATTTTCAACACTAAAAATGCTGAAGAAATGAGACTGACTTGAACTGTTAATTTTCATTACCAGAGACTGTCTACCAGCAATCAAAACTGGCCACAGGTTAAAAAGACGATGGAAAAGGCTAATTTTTATTCCCGTAAATCAAACCTAAACCGACAACATAGAACTGTAAAGTTCAATATATTTGAATGACTGGACAGTAATATTATTTGTTCTTCTGTATCTGAGAGAGCAGCTAATTAAACTGGCAGCCAAGCCATTGTGACACAGGCACTATGCAGAAAGGTTATCCTC
This sequence comes from Raja brachyura, assembly GCA_963514005.1. The sequence goes on along the minus strand of OY740789.1, from coordinate 46,583,801 downwards.
AGGAAAATACTATTTTACAGCTACGGATTCAAAGCCAGAGGCATCTTCTGCATGCAGGATTTTCCACCAAATTCAATTTAGTATGTAGTAACATTTAAATTGGCATGTCTGCCAATGAAGAAGTCTCGGATCAAGTTGCAAAGGGGGGTACAGAGGCCCAGGTCTTGGAGCCTGTTGATGAGTTTGTAAGGGATGATTCACCGGACTGCAGTTGTACAGCAGCCAAATGTTTGTGTTCCTTTTATGTGATGGTCCAGGCAAATGTGGAGAAGCAGTAACCAAGTTTGCTACTTGTGGTGACAGGAAAATTGAAGTGGATACAGGTCATATCTGAGGCAGGACTGAATTCAGTGATAACAAAGCATTAAACGAAAGGGTTGGGATGAAGACATGAAAGCAACAGACAAGAACCTGTAAGAAACACAAAGATTCCAATGCATCTTAACTATGGGAGATTTGGAGCAATTCAACATCCGATATAATAAAACTTGTGGAATCTACATTGTCCGAAGCACCAAGATCCAGATATTCATGAGTAACTGATTGCCCAATGAATCTTTGGTCTGGGGTGCTGGGAACATCGATCATAAAAGCCCCGAAGCAGATAAAGGAGACACAATGACGGAGAACCAAGCTGGTCTCATCTCAACAACACCACACCTTCATTCCAGTGAAATTCAGCCCTAGGGGCAGATCAGGATTTAATACCAATGTCAATATTTATGCATGCTATAGGCAATGCAATTTTGAATCTTAAATTTATAAACCAATGTGTTTACAAAATTATATTGATGAACAAATGCAATACTAAAATCACTGTGCAATGTTCCATCCTTGGAATCCTTTGCCAACTTCAAGGTCAACCTGATGTTTCTTCTGTACCATAGCTTAAGCTACCCAGGTAGCCAGTGGCAATGGTTGTGATGATTGTCCTACAGGCAATCTTCAGAGGTTGACTGCCTTTGCACTGGCCTGGGTAGAGAAGGAGCAAAGTGCTGGAGCGACTCAACAGCTCAGGCAGCATCCCTGGAGAACACTTATCGTTGATTTTTTGGGTCGGTGCCCATCTTCATTGGTATTTGGTGGGGCGGTTGTTAAGAAGGGGGAAGAGAAAACACTAGAAGTAAGTTCTTCTAGTTTTCTCCCCCCGAAAATCAGTCTGAAGAAGACTACAAACTCAAAATGTCACCTATCAATTTCCTCCAGAGATGCTGCCTGACCCTTCTGAGTTACTGCAGCACTTTGCATCTTCTTTTGCAAACCAGTAACTGCAGTTCCTTCTTTCTACCTCCGGCCTGGGTATTTGGTTGTGTGTAGGTAACTTCACCACTGAGGTTAAAGGCATGATTGGTGGCCATCACCCCGTTGTCAATGTAACGTTAAAAAAAAACACTGCTTCAATGTGCATGTCTCATCGAAGATGGATAAATGGCTGTCTGTCTTTAGGCAATTTCCTAGTTGTAGATTCATAGAGTGATACAGAGTGGAAACAGGCCCTTGGGCCCAACTTGCTCACACCGGCCAACATGCCTCAGCTACACTAATCCCATCTGCCCGCATTTTGTCCATATCCCATCAGACCTCTCCTATCCATGTACCTGTACAACTGATTATTAAATGTTGGGATAATCCCTGCCTCAACTACCTCCTCTGGCAGCCTGTTCCATAATTACATTTTCTGAAGATCCAGCAGAGCCAACGGCAAACTGGATGTCACTTCCAGGCTCTTGCTGAAATGGTAAATTAAGCCCAAACTGTGCAATGGGGACAACGACAAATGATCAAGATCAATCTGATCACAATACACTTCCTGTTTATGTTCAAAGCAATCAGGTGGGTCAGATTATACAACATGTTTTTCTCTGACCACTACCACCTACCTAAAGATCAGAAGATCGGTGAAGAAAATAGAAGCCGAATGCAAAATTACTGACTAACAAAAACATTGACAAACTTAAAGGGATTCTACAGGATATCTGTAAAACCCCTTTTTGTTTCCTAATGACCTGGTTGGAAGTAGTCAAACAAATAACATATTTTTCATCAAGAGTATTCACAAAATGCGGGAATTAAGAGTAAAAATGTCCTCTCAGAAAAAAAGCATGCAGAATATGCCCCTGCAGTAGTTATTGGGTGGAATTTGAAGAGAATCTTCAAGAGTTGAAGAGCCAGCAAACCTCAGAAGGCCTTCTGATCCCAAGTCTGCAGGTTTGGACGTCTGCATGTTTCTTTTTCCAAAAGACTTGGAGAGAGCTTTATGATTAGCTACCATTAGAAAAAGAATGAATTAACAATAAACGCAGGCATGTTTTTGGATCTGCAATTGTTTATGTGCCTGTATGATTGCAAACACATTCTTCCAAAACTCCTTGTCCTCTGTCTCAGAGGTACCTCGGAGTGTGATGAAGGGTCTTTACCCGAAACGGGATTCCTTCTCTACAGAGATGCTGACCGTTGAGTTACTCCAGCATTTTGTGTCCATCTCAGAGGTATCAGACATCTGCAAGCAGGATAATCTGGACAAGCCACAGAGTCCATATGTCAACCAGATTTATTTGTTCCCTTGAGATGAGTGGAACTCCTGGAAGCAATAGCTTAGTTGAACTTGGGTTTTTGGAACTGGAAAAACAAACACAAATTGCTGGACTAACTAATCAGATCAGGCAGCATCTATGGAAGGAGCAAGTCTGAAGAAGGGTACCGACCAAAATATCAGCTGTTCATGTGCTCCAGCGATGCTGCCTGGCCCTCAGAGTTGGAAACATAGAAACATAGAAATTAGGTGCAGGAGTAGGCCATTCGGCCCTTCGAGCCTGCACCGCCATTCAATATGATCATGGCTGATCATCCAACTCAGTATCCTGTACCTGCCTTCTCTCCATACCCTCTGATCCCCTTAGCCACAAGGGCCAAATCTAACTCCCTCTTAAATAAAGCCAATGAACTGGCCTCAACTACCCTCTGTGGCAGAGAGTTCCAGAGACCCACCACTCTCTGTGTGAAAAAAGTCCTTCTCATCTCGGTCCTAAAGGATTTCCCCCTTATCCTTAAGCTGTGACCCCTTGTCCTGGACCTCCCCAACATCGGGAACAATCTTTTTGCATCTAGCCTGTCCAACCCCTTACGAATTTTGTAAGTTTCTATAAGATCCCCTCTCAATCTCCTAAATTCTAGAGAGTATAAACCGAGTCTATCCAGTCTTTCTTCATAAGACAGTCCTGACATCCCAGGAATCAATCTGGTGGACCTTCTCTGCACTCCCTCTATGGCAGTAATGTCCTTCCTCAGATTTGGAGACCAGAACTGTACGCAATACTCCAGGTGCGGTCTCACCAAGACCTTATACAACTGAAGTAGAACCTCCCTGCTCCTATACTCAAATCCTTTTGCTATGAAAGCTGACATACCATTCGCTTTCTTCACTGCCTGCTGCACCTGCATGCCTACTTTCAATGACTGGTGTACCATGACACCCAGGTCGTGCTGCATCTCCCCTTTTCCTAATCGGCACTGTGCTTTTTTTTTGTAAACCAGCATCTGCAGTTCCTAGAGTTTCGCTTTGGGATTAGAATCGGCCAGGTCGGCATCAGACAGTCGAGGATCAGGGATCAAATTACTCAAGGGTGCTGGGAACACGATTTGATGGAGACGAAAATGTGTGACGGTCATCACAAAAAACGACAATGACGTGGCAGAAAAGAATCAGATCAACAGATCTAGGTGAAATTGGTGATGAAGCACATTGAGTTTGCATGGTCCATACTCCGTTTCTGTACTGCAACATCTATTTCATCTGTACATTCAAAACGGATGTCTGTACAAATCTCCAGAGAATAGCAGGAGGAAAACTGCACCCAACGTGGTTCCCATCCTGAAGGCTGTCTACATGTGCGTGACTGCAACAATCTGTTCATAGACCCTGGGTATGCAGACTCCAAGTATCACTACTTGCGGTTGCACCTGACCCATGGTAGTAAAGGACTGGCAATGTTGCCCCAGACCACTCAATCCAGGTGGACAATAGTGTAAGGTCTGCCCCATGGAGAGAAAAAAATGTGCAAAAATACTCCCAACTTTGACCACAAATCAATTTAAGTTTAAGAGCCATCCTTAAAAAAAATCCTCAAAGCAAATCATTCCTTAGCATTCAACAATAGAGTACACTTCACTTTATCTCACACATTAGTCTTCATTAATGTCAAAACATTCGATTAAAAAGCAAATTGAAAATGTTGATAAAATAGAACTTGTCTCATGGATTCCATGAAGCCCAAGAAAGAACTTGTAATAATTTAGCACCATGGTGCATGAAAATATTTCAACCCTTTCACGTAATGAATTACTTTAGGAGAGACAAGCATGAATACATATCTTCTGAAGGACAACAAGAACATTACTAAAGCAACACCACTCTTTCCTAAACATCATGGGATTATTCACCTGTATACATAAAAGTGAAGGTTAATATTTGATCCAGGTGCAAATTGTAGGGTATAACTACATCAGCAAATCCAAAAATGTATCATGCAAAATGCAGAACCAATTCAAATTCAAAAGAATCACACAGTATAAACCATACAGAGAAAATAAGATCAAATGTTTCCTCAACAATTTTTAAATCAGCCATGCTTACAAATTAAATACAGCAAATGTATTGGAGCCCTTCATTACCCAAAGGAAAATAAAATCATGCATTTAAAAACATAAATTTTTGCTGTAAAACTATCAATTAATAAACACATTTATCATATACAAGAATAGCTCAAGTATAAATTAAAGTCTGAGTACTTAGATTCCACGTTATTCCAATAACTTACCCGATTCACAGACAATTGATCCTGGCTTTAACTCGAGCATCATGATGATTATAGATATATCAGTAGAATAAAGGATCTGGGTCCGGTGAGGAAGAGTCACTGTCCAGAGCTCTGGAGTTGGATGAAGTATATACACCCAACCTCCTTTGCTGCAGGTAATCCGAGAGCCATACTTCTTCCCAATGAGATCTGTTGAATGCTTGATGGCCCCATATTTTGTCTGTGTTGCACCACCTTGCTGAACTTTAATTGCAAACATGGAGTCATGACCCAGGAAGACAATGGCAGTGTCACCATTTTGAATGACATCTTTATACTCCACAAAACTCATTTTTAGGAATGGAATGCAAGAACTTTGACAATCTAGAGAAGAACAAAGTAAATAAGTGAATTAACTTTTCTTTTACATACCAGATTTAACAATAGTTCTTAAAGGCCTGTCTCACTTAAGCGATGTTTTTCGGCGACTGCTGGCACCCGTCATAGTCACAGCAGGTTGTCAAAAATTTTCAAAATGTTGAAAATCCAGCTGTGACCAGAGAAAGGTACGACTCTTAGGGCAACTACTCAAGACCATACAGGTGACATGTCGCAGAGTGACGCCTGTTTTGTCGTGAGTAGTCGCCCAAAGAGTCGTACCTTTTTCTGGTCGCTTCTGGATTTTCAACGTTTTGAAAATTTTCGGCGCCTTGTTGTGACTATGACGGTTGCCAGCAACTCATTGAAAAAAATTGCGTAAGTGGGACAGGCCCTTTATTACTGCACCAAGCTTGCAGCAAAACATCTGAATGGATCTCATAGAATTGGTTGCACTTTTTTCAAAAGGTTGTGGACAAATGCTGTGACATATTATGAGAATTAAGCATATACCCAAGGAATTACTTTCTGTTGATTACTGATCTACAGTTCAGCTCACTTGGGGAGGAAAAAGTGGCGATGTCAGCCTAACCATTACTCACTTGGGTTGGGAAAAGGAAATGGAAAAATGAGCTGGATGATCTCAGAGCTCTGGCTGACATTGAATCCTCAATGAAAATTTTTTAAAATTGTATACCCTCCCAACCACCACGCTATTCAAATCTTTTACCTCTAAATCTTTCACCTCGTTTCTTGCAGAAAATGGGCAGGAAAACTGGGTCATTATCTCCGAAAAATTTCTAAAGAAAATAACAGCAAATGATTGATACTCAGAAATATAATGGAGAAAATCTTGAACAGATTCTAAAATTCAAAGTTAATGATAGATTGTGTTGTTTCACACTACCTATTGCTATCTTCACCGAGGCAATCAAGAGTGACTAAATTACTCCAGCATTTTGTGTCTATCTTGAGACAAAAACTTCAGCCATGTACAATTTAATCTTCCTGTGAAAAGTTTATATTTCATTCATCCAATCGGTGAAAATGATTTTTTATTTTCTTCTCCATAAAATACTAAAAATATCACCACTCTCTGATCCTCGTGCGGTTCCCGGGAAAAAATGCCTTTCCCGGGTACTTCTGCCTGATCAAACGCATTGTGTCTGTTATCAGCAGAAAATGCCATCACTTCACCCCTGCAAAGTCTAGGACTTTAAAGAGTGCACGATTACCATAAAACAAAATAATCAGAGAACACAGAGCCAATTAAACAAAACTAATTTTCCTCAAGAATAATGTGGGAACGGAAGGGACAGCCCACATGTCCTCAATGTTGGAGGGTTGCCATTCCATGACAAAGAAAGAGTTAATACATTTTTAAAAAGACATAAAGCATTTTTTAAAAGACTCAGTGGGTCAGGCAGCATCCTTGGGGAACATGGGTAAGTGATGTTTTGTGTCATCAGGAATGCTGCCTTCCCCACTGAGTTACTCTAGCACTTTGTGTGTGTTTTTTGTAAACCAGCATCTGCAGTTCCTTGTTTCTACTACCAGTTATTAAATAGACTGTGAAAATGGCACCAAAACCTGGCAACACTTGCATATGGACTCAGTGGGCTGTTCCTATGCATTCCGTAACTAATCAGGGATTGTCCTTATGTATGGAAATATCCTTACTGATATGTATGCAAAAAATCAATTTTACTGTACTTTGGGTACACGTGATAATAAAAAGAACCATTGAACCACTGAACTTATTTTTGTTTGGGAAACACAAAGGAAACATACTTTGCCAGAGTTTCAGGAAACACAAAAGGAACATTTGTATAGATTAAGGTTTAATTACATGGTTAAGTCCTCTGAAAATAGATAAACCCTCTACGCTTGACAACATATATTAATAATTATCTATAAAAATGAAGTAACATTGATAACTTCCTCACAGTCACTCCCTCGTGTCTGGTAAAGTCAAAGTGTGACTGAAAATACAGTAATAATTGAAACAAGAATCAGTCCAGCGGGAATACTGAATTATGCGGCTCATCATTACTAGAGCTCAAATAACCTTGGCCTATTTGGAGTTACTCAGTATTAACCTTTTTTTCTTCTCTCCTTGCTGTCGTGCTAGTTTCAGTAGGCAAACCTATTGTATTACATGAGGGTGAGGAAAGGTAGAACAAAAGTCAGAACAACTAAACCATCCCCCTTCCGTCTCCACCCAACACTGACATATAATATCAATCGTGTAATTACAGGCCAACCTGGAATCCAAAGCAAATAAACTGTAAAACTACCTTGCCCTCTGCTGAGATAAAATAACTTGAGGCAGATAAGGAACTACAGTAAATGTGACCTTTCTATGTCTTTATGACTCAGCTGCTCAATGCACTAACTAGATCAGTCATCAGCAAAGTACATTTTAATAGCAAATTCTTTCTTACTAACAATGCTCAAGGACATTTATAGGACTTTGCTTTAGTCAGATAAGGGAAATAAAATCAGCCCAAATAGATTTACTAGACAAAAGCAATGTGGTGAATTCAACAAAATCTGGGGGGAAAAACTGTTCTGTGCAGGTGAAAGCTGCTGTGCATACTTATATCATAATTCAGAACTGCTGTGATGAACATGGTAACAACGAACTTTCCACTTTGTTTTCTGTTGCAGCAGGAAACAAGAGCTAATTTAAGTGCTTTAATCAGCTTGGGAAGCTCTATTCCAGTATCAAATGCACTGGAACATTCATTATGAACATTAGTAGACAGATTGCGATATAACAGTCAAATTACAGTACTTGTGCTTGTCCCTGGAATGAAAGGTTTCATCTATTACATCTATTCCTTCAACTCACATAACCTCAAGGAATAATTTCAGATTCCCTCATCGCAAAGCAACATTTAATAGAGCACGAAGAATGATCCAGTGAACTTATTACAGAGACAGAACTTTAATTGAAATACTTACAAAGAACGCAGGGTATAGAAGGCCTTTGAACGAATTCATTCTTAAATGATGTACAAGGATTCAAGCATGTTTTCAGACATTCCTGTTCCAAATACAGTATATGGCCTGAAAATTTTCTCTGAAGTATTATACTGCAGTAAATAATTATTCTGGACGAAATATAAATAGTACTTTATCTTGTGCTCCAAATAACTAATCTAAATTCAACATATTGTTGAATCACCCAAACCTCTGAGCTATTCATCCAATTAGCAAGGCTAAAGGGGAAAGCTGAAGAGTCAAATGCAACATTTACGTATACATTGCCTATAGAAATGGCAGGTTCTTTTGAATATGACATGCAAGATATTAGAAGCCATATTAATTATGTTTGGTTTCTCGATGTTGGCAGAATTTAGATCCTGTCACATTATGCAATGTCCAATTTCGGTTAAGCTCAGTTTTGTTCATTTAATCAAAATTTAAAGGTTTGGATGAAAAATGTACGTGCTATTGTAAAGTTATCTTCTCAAATGTTTCCTGAAATTGCAAGTTCAGACAGACACACACAGCCACACACTGGAAGTAAGCTCTGGTGAAAATAACACAAATCAATTTAGTATGGATTTTTATGAAATTAGTTTTCCTGTTTATTTGCTCTCAATCTCAAGATTAACTTTACAACCCAATTACAAATAAAAAATATCAAATTCAAATAATATTAATTATTGTTTTCTGGAAACATTATTGAAATAAAAATGAGCCGGGCAAGTAATGGCAAATGGCTAATGTATCGACATGAGTGGAATATATTATGCAGAATAGGAAATGGACTCTGGAAGGAAAAACATTTGTTACTTGTGAAGATAGACACAAAATGCTGGAGTAACTCAGCGGGACAGGCAGCATCTCTGGAGAGAAGGAATGGGTGCCGTTTCGGGTCGAGTCACTTGCTCTATCCAAGCTGCTGTGCTTAATCAACTTTAAAATTCTACATCTACAAATATTTCATTCTACTCAATGTGTTTGTCTGGCTTTAACCCTACATCCTTACCAGTTTGATTTTAGCCCACGATTCCAACATATAGATTCTTGTGCTCAATTTAATTTGAAACAATATTCTACATTTATGTAATGCAATGTTTGCACTTTGCAAGAGTTTAAGAATAGTTCTGTGATGTTACTTTAATAGGAATATTATTCAATCCAAAATACTTTCTTCTAATATGTGTAAACTATGCAATTAATTCATGGAGACATACTTCATGCCAGTCCAATCTATAAAGCTGCAACTCTGCTGTGCCTTGTTCAAAAGCATTGGTTATCTTCTAATTCTTTCCACCCTCAATGGAATAGTATGGCAATATTGACAAAACAAACTCCATACTGACAGCACCTGCGTTCAGGATCGAACCCAGGTCTCTGGTGCTGTGAGGCATCAACACGATCACTACGTCACTGTGCCGTCCTAGAGAATTCAGCTAAATGTACCTCGATTTTTTTGAGGCTTAACCACATCACGTAAATCTTCAAAAATAATGGCTATGCACGATTCACTGAAAAAACATTTGTAATTTCAGACTCTGCAAAATAAACGAGTTCCCAGTAGTTATTTTAATAGATGAGTGCTGATGTCAAACACTAAGTAGATGGTAATCTGGTTATCTTCTAAAAATTAAGTTTTAAGTACATGAACCCGAGGCACTGGATTATCTACCCTCAATTAGTATTCTTCTTAGCTAAATTTAAAATACTAAAATTGCAGCAATTAAGATTTCATTTTTAATCTAACACAAGAGTGCCTGCATCTGCAGTTCCTTGCATCTCACACTTGGTGAATGATTCACCTGACTTCAAAGCCTTTCCACCACCTACAAGGCACAAATCAGGAGTGTGATGCAGTACTGTACCTTGTCAGCTGCAGCTCTCTTGGTGCTCTAACTGCTCAACGCTATCCAGCAGAGAGCGGTCTGCATACCATCAACTATTTTAAGCATCCACATTCTCTCCAGCCCTGGCATACCATGTCTGCAATGTTTATCGTCTACAGGATATACAGCAATAGCTCACCAAAGCTATCTCTGCAGCATATCCTAAATCAGTGATCTTCAACACTGATAAAAATTGGAGGTTCAAAGGAATAAGATACATGAGAACATCATCGCCAAGTCACACCGCCAAGCAGACATGGGATGTCACAGTCGTACAGTGTGGAAACACGCCCCGGTGGCATCAAGATGTCCACGTTAGGTCCACTGGTCTGTAGCATGTTACTTATTACTAAGTAAAAACCCTGGAACTTGCTACCCAACAGCATCTACCTCAACGCATTGATGTAGCAACTGCAGAAGGTATCCCACCAACATCTTCTCAAGAAATTGGGTTGGAAAATCAAAGTTAAGTTAAGAAGTTGAGAAAGTTAAATTACAAGGTTTTAGTTTAAAAACGTGCATCCCAATTACATTTTACTCCTATACCCTAGATTACAGTAACAAAACTTTAATCTGTTCGAGAAACGTTGTATTCAAAATTTAAATGACTGGATGCAGTACACTTATATTGATTAAAAAGGCATACTGGAACCAATTTTTAATTGTTTAATGAACTCAATAATGCAAGTTAGCATAATGCCCTTAACTTTTTCATAACAACTGAACAGTGAATGAGTCGCAGAGAATGACACAGACTCTCATTCACTATCATCCAACTCGCATAAAAAGTGTAAATCAATGATGAAGTGACGTGCCTTTATACTTGTCCAACCATCTGCCTATCAAACTTCCCTTTCACCTGTATCCACCCCTTGCTTGCCTGGCTTTGTCTGCCCCCACTCTCTTCCAGCTTTCTCTCCCTGACTACAATCAGTTTGAAGAAGGACCCTGGTCAGAGACGTCCTTTCGTGTTCTCCAGATATGCTGCCTGACCTGTTGAGTTATTCCAGCATTTTGTGTCCTTTTTTTTGTTTCATTGAAACTAGCCCAAGGACTAAGTCCTTTTGAAGTAACAACCAAATTAAAACTATTGACCATCTTCCAGTGCAGAGCGTGGTGAAGAAACCACTCACATATGCAGACAAATCCAGAAAACCTATGGTGAAAACTAGCACAAATGGCTACAGCTGGATCTTGGCTGATGAATTTAATAGAGGCAATTGCCATTAAAGTAACAATGAATGATCGAGCATGAAATCAGTGCCTTGTCCATTTCCAAAATTACATACATATAAACAGGAACAGAAGCAAGCTTCAGTCCTAAACATCAGCCCTTTACCCTTTGAGCGGACTCTTGCTCCCGATCTGAACAGTCCAACTAATGGAAATAGTTCCTTTTGATCTAATCAGCTCCTCTCAAAATCTTGAAAAATCACTCATTAATGTTCTAAATTCCACCAAGTGTAGCCATACTTTCTGTAATCCATGGATCATTGAGCACTGCATTCTCATCAAAACAAATACATCCTCTGAAATGTGGTGCTCAAAAGAGTAAATATCTCTAGTGAAGGACTGCTACGATTTTGGTATGACGTATGCCATGACAGAAGCTACTGACTGCTGAACTAACATCCATTATTGGTCATCTCCAAAAACCCGGCCATAAAACAACAATGGAAATAAAAATGGAGCTGCAGTAAAATCAATTTTCAAGTACTCCAAAACCTTGCAAAAACAGCTCAGTCAATGTTTCGGGGCCAAGTGCGACTGGTCTTCTATAGCCTACGAGAATTAACACTTATGTTAAAACTCTCAGCTTCTGCCCCTAGAACATAGAAAGGTAAAGCACAGGAATAGGCCCCTCAGCCCACAATATATGTGCTAAACATGATGCCGTTAAACTTATCTCATCTGCCTGTACATGATCCACATCCTTTAATTCCCTGCATATTCACGTGCATATCTAAAAGCCTCTCAAACGCCATTATTGTATTTGCCTTCATCGCCACGGCAGTGTATTCCCGGCACCCTCCACTGAATAAAATACGTTCCCGGTAAATTTGCTTTAAACGTTGTCCTTTTCACCTTGAAGCTATGCAATCTAATCTTTGAGATTTTCACCTTGGCGAAAAAGGTTCTAGCGACCCTATCTATGCTTCTCATCATTTTATATACTTTTATCAGGTCTCCCCTCAACCTCCACCATTCCAGAGAAAATAGTCTGCCTATTCACCTCTTGTTATAACTAATACCTTAAAATCCACACAGCATTCTGGTAAACCTCTTCTGCATCCTCTCCAAGCCTTCCATATCCTTCCTGTAATGGGCTGACCAAAACTGCAGGCAATACTTCAAATGCAGCCTAACTAAAGTCTTCTAAAGCTGCATCATGACCCTGACTCTCATATTCAATGTCCTGGTCAATAAAGGCATGCATACCATATGCCTTCTTAACCACTCTCTCTACTTGTGTTACTACTTTCAGACAGCTATGGACTTGGACCCCAAGATCATTCTGTACATTAATGCTAATACTTTCTTACCATTAACTGTAGGTGTCCTCATGTTCAATCTCCCAATTCAATGATTCAATTAAATGATACTTTACAACGATACTACAAATGCAACACCTCACATTTGTTCAGATTAAACTGCATCTGCCATTTTCCCACCCATTTCTGTCGCTGATCTATATACCGTTATATACTTTGACTGCCCTCCTCACTGTCCACAACTCCAGCAATCTTGGTGTATATTATATATATATATATATATATATAAATATATATATATATATATATATATATATATCTTGAATATAATATATATAATGTGTGTGTGCGCGTGTGTGTGTGTCTATATCTATCTATATATCTATCTATCTATCTATCTATCTATCTATCTATCTATCTATCTATCTATCTATCTATCTATCTCAAGCAGCAGAGGTTCCAACAGACATCCCTATGGAACTCCACGCATCACATACCTCACCACAACACCCTTCCTCCATATATTCTCCCAGTAAGCCAGTTCTGAATCCAAACGCCCAAGTCATTTTTATTCCTGTGCATCTAAATCTTTTAGATCATCCACCATGACTAATTTTTATCAAATGCCGTACTAAAATCTACGAAGACAACAGCCACTGCCCTACCTGCATTGATCACCTTCATCACCTCCTTAAAAAACGTGATCAAGTCATAAAACACGACCTGCCTCATACGAAGCTACCTGCAGGCCACATTGGTTGATAAGAAATATCAAGGTGGTTGGCACATGGAACAAGCTGCCAGAGGAGGTAGTTGAGGTAGGTACTGCAAATGTTTAAAATGTTTAAAAACCCATTCCTTCTCTCCAGAGATGCTGCTTGCCCCGCTGAGTCACTCCAGCATTTTGTGTCTATCTAATGTTTAAAAGGTATTGGGACAGGTACATAGATAGGGAAAGTTTAGGATGTGGGCCAAATGCAGGCAGGTGGAATTAGTGTAGATGGGGCCTCTTGCTCAGCAAGGGCAAATTGGCCTGAAGGGCCTGTTTCCATGCTCAATGAGTTTATCAGAAGAACTAGATGCCAATGATTTGGAAGCACAATGGGTTCCTGCACAGGCAGTCCCATCTTGGGTAAGGTACAAGAAATAAAACCTCTCAGGCCTACAGAACAGAGAGTGAATTTAGCTGCTACAGGAGAGCTAGAAGGTAGCTGAACAACCATGAGCTGCAGAGGTTCTTCTGCATTGTCAAAAATCTATGGCTCAAGCATCTGAGCTAATCAAGGGCAAACAACCACTGCTGGAAGGAGCACTCAAGATGAAGAAGATCTTTGCTCTTGATTTGTCCTTAACACTATTTCAGTCTACTGTCCATTACAATTGTAGCACAACTCCAGCCTAGCAAGGCGCTGTAAAGGCCATCCAAAAGTAGAAAACAATAAGGCCTCTGGAATAGACCAAAGCACAGCTAAAACACTAACATGCAGTGAGAAATATGTTGCACGTTCATGACTCATGCCTCTCATCTGGCTATACGAGACAAAGCTCGGAGATCTCGGATGCCAGAATCATTTATCAGTAAGGAAACATCTGTTTGAGGTCATTACACAAACAGGAGTTCTGCATTGTCTGCCACAGGCAAAAGCAGTGCGAGAATCTTCCTCAAATGCCTCCTCCCACAAACTTAGGAGCACCGCTGCACCATCCATCAAAAACACAATGGACACAAAAAATGAACACAAAAGTTCATCTCAAAATAAATCCAAGAGGAACACAGGAAGCACCATCAACCACTGCCAATCAACCGTGATTGCATGTTTCACATCCGGATAAATGATCACATCAAAACATTGAAGCGGCATGAACACTCTCACCAGAACATCTTACAAATCTATGAGCAGGATAGGAAAAGCAACCTCAGGCCAACATCAAGACTCGGATCACACTTAATGAGCTCCAGACGACAAGCCATGGCATGCTCATGCCACACTCCAGGAACAATTATTTAACTCCAAGGTCTCATCACACCAAGTGATTTCCCAGTAGAACAAAACACACTCTAACAGCACATTATCAAGGCCACCTCAACAAAATTAACATTCATATCACCTTGCCGAATCTTAGGCCCATTGCTATCCAAACCGACTGAGAAGCATCCTTGAAAGCACCAGGTAGTTTCAATCTCTCCGGCAGCAGCACATGAAAGTCAATTGCAAACTACGAATCAATCCAAACAACCTGTGATGGAGTCTGTGGATCTTGGATATAATTCATGAATCACCCACAGAACCAGGGTGGAAGCAAATACTCCATAATTAGTTTAGTTTACAAATACAGCGTAGAAACATGCCCATTGGCCCACCAAGCCTACAACAACCATCGATCACGGCACGCTAGTTCCACATTATTACACTTTCACATCCTACACACTAGTGGTAATTTACAGCAGTCAATTAACCTACAGACCTACATGTCTTTGGGATGTAGGAGGAAACCAAAGAGGCCCTGGAGAAAATCCATGGAGAATGTACAAACTCCGCGCACACAGCACACATAGTCAGGATCAAACCTGGGTCTCTGGCGCTAAGGCAACAGCTCTACCGTTGTGCCACTGTGACAAGATCTTAAAGAGTTAGTGAACAAATGAGTTGGGTCTGCTGCTGAAATGTATTTTCCCTCTCAAAATATTAACTTAAATTCATTCCGCAGTGCAATAATTAAAGTAACATGTTTCTTTATCACTGTATTCACTAATTGATAGGCTCTTTCCAAAATATAATTAATTTGAAGCTCTCACCGAGGCACAGGGTCCACACGAAAGTTGGATCCAAATTTGCACTATTGGTGGGTGTTTGAATTTAAAAGATAATTGGAATAAGGTCTCCCCTGGGATCAGTACAAGATATTTTGCTTTTCATTGTATACATTAGTAATTTAAACTCAATTTAGGAAAAATTACAGTGTTTTGCACGTGATACTCAAAATTGTCTCTGCAGTTAATAGAACAAGAACGGTCACTGCATAAAGATATTAACTGATATGAAGAAAAATTGAATTCACTTCAGAGCAGAACAATATGCGAATTTGGGAATAACAGGCAATACAAGCATACAAACAATAAGTGGGAGATAAACATGTTGGGACCAAGGACTTGGACACAAGCTCTAATGTGGTCATTTCACGGCATTAAATTAATTTGAAACTTAGAAAGAAAGATACATTACCTCAGTTCAGTTTAGTTTATTGTCACATGTACTGAGGTACAGTGAAAAGCTTTTTGTTGCATGCTTACCTATAATGGGAATTTGAACCATTGGAATGCAGGGAGATCAATCTGGTTCACAAGTGTCCTTCAGTAAAGAGGCAAGTTTCCTTCCACAGGTCTTGCTTATGTGAGGATTATGACTCATTTTTTTCCAGAAAGTTGGGGTTGCGGACCATTTCCCTCCACTCTATCGAAGTTATCTGCAAGGTAGACACAAAATGCTGGAGTAGCTCAGCGGGACTGGCAGCATCTCTGGAGAGAAGGAATGGGTGACGTTTCGGTTCGAGACCCTTCTTCAGACTTGACCCGAAACGTCACCCATTCCTTCTCTCTAGACTTGTTGCCTGTCCTGCTGAGTTACTCCAGCATTTTGTATCTACCTTCGATTTAAACCAGCATCTACAGTTCTTTCCTACACATAAAGTTATCTGCAAACCCTGCCGTGACTTATTTAGCCTGTTCTGTAGTTTGCATATGGCCTCCATGTTCTCTGGTCAGTGAAACCTAAAAGTACGATGCACTTTTATTCGCCCAAATTTACCCATCTTGCTTCTGTCAGTGACTTTCATTTGCACATTCACAGACCTCTGAAGATAGCAGGATATGGAGATTCGGGGGAATAGAGGCACATGGGATATCTTCTCTTGTTGACTAAGGAATAGAATACGAGAACTGGGAGATCATACTCACACTATATATTTTGAGAATTAAAAGGTTGACAATTATATTTTGGGGGTGGGGGGGGGGGGGGTGGAGGGAGATCAAGGCACTCAGTACCCAAAGAGTGGTGCAGATGGAAAAGCAACACATTGGAGAATTCTTTGGATAGGCGTTCGGTGTATCGCAAGGCTACAGACCAATTCTAGAGGAGTAAGATTACGCTGCGTATTTTTTTGATCAGCATGGACATGATGCCCCCATTTGCTCCTTCTGTGTTCTACATTCCCAAGATTGAAAGCCTAGTTACGGATTCTGAGCCTTTTACATGTAATAATCAGCAAAGTAATTCATAGAAAAATGTCAGCACTCTCATGGAACCAAAAGGATCTCAGTATTCAATTCTGAGTCAGATACAAAATAAATGCTTTTGACCAAATCTATCAGCTGAATTACTGTAACAGTGAGAGCTTGGTGGAACACTCATTTCTGAATCAGAAGGTTGTTGGGTCAACTCCCTCTCGAAAGACGATGAGAATAATTGAGAATGACACTCTAATAAAGTATGGAGGATCAGAGGCCATCTTTTGAAAGAACTGTTTAATCAAAGCCCCGTCAGTCATCCCAAGTAGGCATACACTATCCCATGCACTGCTTTAAAGAATAAACTATGAGCTATCCATAATATCTCGGCCAATATGGATCCCTCAATCAATTTTACTAAGGCAAAATAATGTGGTTACTACCACAAAGCAATTTGCACAGCATTCTATATGTAAAATGACTCCTGAATTTCTTATATTAAAACTCTGGATTACTCTTCCCCCTGTACTCAATGGCTATAAACGATTTTGAAAGTTCTTGTGAGGCAACTATACAAGTGCCAACTGCACAACGACTACCTAAGTCACAGTCCCTGGTGCTGTAAGGAGGCCATGTTAATGCTATATTGGAAAGTGACTTCTATCTCTAATCCCTTTCCTGCATTGACCCAATTCCCTTGATTCTTTTAAATCTAAAAATTAACAGATCCACTTTCTGGTTGTCGTAGCTGGTAGAACCATTGCCTCAAAGTGCCAGAGACCTGGGTTTGATCAGGAGTTCGGTTGCTCCTGTTTCCTCCCACATCCCAAAGATGTGCAGATTATTTGAAGGTTATTTGGCCTTGGTAATGTGCCCCTGGTGTGCAGGGAGTGGATGAGGAAGTGGGAATATATAGTATAAATGAGTAATTGATTGGCTGAAGGGCCTGTTTCCATGCAGTATCTCTTGGGCAAAGAATTCCAATTGTATGTTTCAATTAGATGGCTACTCATTCTTCTCAACTGATAAAAAAACAGCCCAGTTGCTTAATCAATCCTCATGTACGACAAAAGTACTTGTCAAGAATCAATCTGGTGATACCTCTGAACCCTAGTAGAACTTTCCTTGCACAAAGCGAACAGAACTGTATATAATGGTCCAGATGTAGTCTTCTCATGGCCACACTCCACCTATCTAACCCATAATGGCTCCATGCAATTGTAATCCAGCTAGACCCATCCCACCACAAATGCTTAAAAATAAAATTAAAATGCTGACTCAGTAGATCAGGCAGTATCTGAAGATGGGGTATCAGAAACTGACAATATCCGTGGACTGCAAAACAAAGTTAAGGTACAGGTTGAAGATGCTTCATCGGATGAAAAGTCTTCAAAGTGGGTACTTTGTTTTTCTTCCAAAAGATGTCGCTTGATAAACAATGTTTCTAGCTTAGACACAAAGTGCTGGAGTAACTGAGCGGGTCAGGCAGCTCCTCTATAGATAAAGGAGGGGTGAAGATTCTGGTTGTGACCCTTTTTCAGGCTGAAAGTACGGGTAGGGTGGGGGCAAGGAATGGTGAAGAACTGGAGGCGAGTAGTTGGGACTCTTCTTCCGATTGAAAGCAGGGAGCTGTGAAGAACTGGAGACAAGGCGAGTTGATGTTATCACCCAGCTGTAGTGCTAAGAACTGGGGTCACAGTCGCAAAGTAAAGCATTGGCCATTTGGGATTGAGATGAGAAGAAATTTTATGAGTCGTGAATCTTTGAAGTTCTTTGCCCAAGATGCTGTAGAAGTTCTTTTTTTTAAGATATACAGCTTGGAAACCGGCCCTTCAGCCAATCAATCATTCGCTTACACCATTATTATCCCACTTTCTCACCCACTCCTTACATAGCACCGGCAATTTACACAGGTCTCCAACTCTTCACCCCACCCCCTACTTACAATCTTTGTCTCCAGAGATGCTGACTGACCCACTAGGTTACTCCAAAACATTGTGTCTAACTTTGGTATAAACCAGCATCTACATAGTGTTTCCAGCTTTTTCTTTTTGTTTGTTTTCCAGCGGTTGCGGCTTTTCCAATTTCCAGCAAAATCTTTCCTATTAAGTATTTATTTAACAGCCTTTTGAAAACTAATTGAATCTGCCCTTAGTAATACCCCAACTGTATATTCCAGACCCAAACCAGACTCTGCACAAAAATAATTCCTTATATAATTTTTGCCAATAACTTAATTTTACATCCTTGAGTTCTTCAACTCTGCATCAACGGGAATAGTTTCTGTCTATTTAAATCCTCTTGGTGAATCACTTGTGATTCCACTCCAAAGACGTCATATCTTTCGTGCAGTGTAATATACAGAATAGGACAATACTCTAGTTATAGTTAAACCACTATTTTACCCCAACCCTAAGGCATGTTTCCTTATGTCTTTCTTTCTCTTGTACTCTGGGCAATTATTTATAAAACCCAACATGCCAGACTTTATTAAAACCACTTTCTCAACTCTCCCACTTTCCACAAACTCCATTCATCAGCACACCAGATCTCCATTCTTGTACCTGTTAAAATTGCCTCTTCTCATTCTTATCTCCACTCCACGGAGCATTCATTGTATTTGTTACCCATGCACACATTCCACCTGTCTGTAGCCTCTTAAGTCTATTATTATCGTCCTCACATTTCACTACATCATTTTCAAATATGAAACTTGTGTCTGTTTGTTCACCCATATTCAAATTGATGATGTAAGAGGTAGGTTGTGTCCAAGAACTGACCCTGGGGTAACTCCGCCGTTCATTTCCCTCCAGTCCAACATGCACAATTTTTCACCACTGTCACCTTACCAAGCCAGTTTTTTAAAATCCATTCTGCCTCTGCCCTTTTTAGACCTTCAATTTTGATGAAAAGCCCATTACATGGCACTGCACCAATTGAGTGTTGAAAGTCCACAAAGGCAACATCAATTGAATTTCCCACATAAACACTCGGTGATTTTGTTTAAAAAAAAACATTATCAAGTTAGTTAGACACAAGTTGCCTTGAACAAATTCTCACTGACTTTCTCCAGTCAATCCAGACATCCAAACTATGTTAAATTTGTCTTGATTGGTGCTGGGGAAAAATCTAGAATCAGAGTTAAACCGAGTTTCTGTGTTTATTGCTGAGCCCATTCAGGAGTTGAATGTTTTCAATTTTCATTCCTCAGGAACCACCAATTGAATAAACAGACATGTGGAAAATTATGGTCAGTGAGTCTACGATTCCCTCAGTAATCCGAGATTTATTCCATCCAGCCCTGATGATTCATTCACTTGAAATGCCTTAGTTATACTGTATGGAAACAAACTATTGAGCCCACCACATCCACGTCAAATAGTGGGCACCCGTCAATGTTATTGCATCTTCCAGCCATTGGCACACAGTCTTCTAAGCCTAGGCAATTTGAGTGCTTGTATAGGCACTTAAATACTATCAGCGACTGCTTCCACCATTTTCTCTTGCAGTGTGTTCCAGGTGCTTACCACTGAAAGAAAAAGATTCCCCTCAGATACCTGCTATTTTTTTCCCCCTTAATCTAAATCTACACCCTCTAGTTTTATTCACTTCTAATAAGGGGAAAAGTTACCTGCCATCCAGTCTCTCCTTCTCTCTCATAATCATACACCTCAAGCACATCGCTTCTTAACATCCTCTGCTCCATAAAAGAGACACAGCCTCTCCTCATAACTGAAACACTCTATCCTAGGCAACATCCAAGTGAATCTCCTCTGCACTCTCTCCTGCACTATCATATGTTTCCTGTGTTATGGTGACCAGAACTGCATGCAATTCTCCAGGTGAGATCAGACTAATATTTGATTGATTAATTGAAAGATACAGCATGGAAACAGACCCCGTGACCCACTGAGTCCACACCGATCATCGATCACCCGTCCACACTGGTTCCACGTTATCCCACTTGGAATGTGGGGAAAACACTGTAGATACCCATGTGGTCACAGGGAAAACATGCAAACTCCACACAAACACCCAAGGACAGGATCGAACCTGGGTCTCTTGTTCCATGAGGCAATAGCTCTGCAAATTGCTCTACCAATTGCGTCACTGTTTTATAAGGTTAGATGGCAACCTCCCTGCTCTTAATGGGGTGACCACATAAGGCAAGTATTCAATATACCTTTTTACATATAGCAAGTCAGAGTCCCGATCCCTGTAGAACTCCACTAGTCCTTATGATTGATCCAATCACAAAACAGTTCTCTATCATCACTCTGTTTCCTGTTGCCATGACAGTTTTGCCAATTTGCCCTGTATCCCTTAGGCCTTAATCTTTTAGGACTTGGTTGAAAGCCATAATGATCTTGTTTCTCAGGTCTTTTTCCAGTAACTTTCCTCCTACAGATTTAGTGCAGCTAGCTAGCCATTCTATTGCTCCCTTGTTAATCAGTTCTTAGTCCATCAAGAACCTCAATTACATTTTCCCTTGTGAAGACTCTAGCATCATTTTCCTCCTTGATGTTGATTAGTTTATCCACCAAAGCTGATGGAACTAATACAGGTCCACTACCGATTTTCCGGCACCTTTGGATCCAGAGTCTTTCTGGATTGTCTGTTTTGACAGACCAACAGCAGTCATGTCCTCTGAGAGGAATCCAAAGGTATCAGAACAATCCGCCTAGGCCCGCAAAGTCGGACTTGGAATAGGGCTCGAGGGGGAAATGGTGTCCATTATTGTTGATTGTCCATTATAACCAAGTGAGGGATTCGCTCCAACCATCCCACAGTCATTCCGTGAAACACCAAGTTGGTTTCAAATATAATGCTATTTTTGAAGATAGACTCAAAATGCTGGAGTAACTCAGCTGGACAGGCAGCATCTCTGGAGAGAAGGAATAGGTGACTGAGACTGAAGAAGGGTTTCGACCTGAAACGTCACCCATTCTTTCCCTCCAGAAATGTTGTCTGTCCTGCTGAGTTACTCCAACATTTTGTGGTTATCTTTGATTTAAACCAGTATCTGCAGTACCTTCCTACATATAAAGTTCTTTTTAACAGATAAAAAACATTTTTTTTACTGCAAGCTAAAAATACTAAAGGTTGTTTGTTACAGTGTTCAATAGAGTATCATTGCACGTGACGATCAAAGCAATTGCTTATCAATTTCAATGACCTCCCGCAGTGTAACTAGCAACCTCAATTCTTAAAGAGACAGTGGTGTCTGGTGTCCAACACAACCTTTCTTTCACTCCGCATGTCCCATTCACCCAGTTCCTTTCCCCTTCTGCATCTACTCCCCATTTCATTCCCTCTTCTCCTTGCTCACTCCTCTCCCTCTGGTTCTACATTTCACTTCCCAGCTTCTTTCCTTGCATATTTCACATCTGTACCCTTTTTCTCGACCTCGCCTCCACCAATCTGCCAACCAGCTCTCCTCATCTACATTCACCTTCCATTACCAGTTTTTGCCCCACCACTCTCTCCCACCTGTCTCCCCTCCACTTCAGTCAGTCTGAAGAAGGGTCCCGAGGGTCAAAGGGGGATGCAGCTTAACTTCTGCCTGGTCATAGAGTTGTACAGAGACAGAAACAGGTCCTGCAGCTCAACTTGCCCATGCCATCCAAGTTACCCGTTTACACTAGTGCCACCTGCCTATGTTTGGTCCATGTAATGTCTGCTGTATGATCCTGTTGAGACTAGCACAATACACGTCCTTCATCTTATAAGAAAAGTTTATTATATCCAACAACCAACAGAAACTACTAGAAGGTCACTTGTCATCAGTCACGAGGCACAGGCACACTCCCCAGCTCGTACTCCTGACCTCAAGAGGGCACTGGCATTTACACATTGATGTTGAGTACAAATGTTTCAAGATGGCACCAGTATTTACATCACATCTCCCCATTCAACTTTGGGGTCACAAATTCATGTACAAGCCAAACTATTTTCAATACTAATAACGTTATTGTTCAAGGACTCGGCAATGGACTTGAATGAATACGCCACAGTCGTTACAGACTTCATAAAGAAATGTGTGGAGGACTGCATCCCTACAAAAACCTTCCGAGTGTTTCCCAATCAGAAACCTTGGATGAACTGTGAGATCCGCACTCTTCTGAAGACCAGACACCGGGCATTCATGTCTGATGACACAGTGGTCTACAAGAAGTCCAGATACGACCTTGGTAAGGCCATCAAAAAGGCCAAAAGGGAGTTCTGCTCCAAGCTGGAGGATGAGACAGATGTTCGGCAGCTGTGGCGGGGACTGAATGCAATCACCTCTTACAAGGCGAAACCAGGAGGAAGCTCGGATGTCGGCGATACATCACTCCCTGATGAGCTCAATGCATTTTACGCACGCTTTGATAGGGAGAACACCGATGTGCCTTCCCGAGCCCCTATTCGCTGTGATGGTATTTCAGTCTCAGTCACAGAGGCCGACGTCAGGAAATCCTTCAGAGGGGTGAACCCTCGAAAAGTGTCTGGACCTGATGGCATACCTGGCCGTGTCCTAAAAACCTGTGCGGACCAACTGGCTGGAGTTTTTACGGACATTTTCAACCGGTCACTTCTGAGGTCTGAGGTTCCCACCTGCTTCAAAAGGGCATCAATAATACCGGTGCCCAAGAAGAGCAAGGTGATGTGCCTCAATGACTATCGACCTGTGGCACTAACGCCTGTGGTGATGAAGTGCTTCGAGAGGTTGATCATGGCGCAAATCAACTCCTACCTCGACATAAACCTGGACCCACTGCAGTTCGCTTACCGCCACAACAGATCAACGGTGGACACGATCTCGCTGGCCCTCCACTCCGCTCTGGACCACTTGGACAACAAAAACTCATATGTCAGGCTGCTATTTATTGACTACAGCTCGGCATTTAACACAATCATCCCCTCCAAGCTGGTTACCAAACTCGCAGAACTGGGTCTTTGCGCATCCCTTTGCAATTGGATCCTCGACTTCCTCATCCACAGACGACAGTCTGTTCGTATTGGTGGAAATGCGTCAGACTCGATAACAATCAGCACGGGAGCACCTCAGGGCTGCGTGCTCAGCCCCCTGCTGTACTCACTCTATACTCATGACTGCGTAGCCAGTCATAGCGCGAACTCCATCATCAAGTTCGCTGACGACACCACTGTTGTGGGACATATCACTGATGGGGATGAGTCCGAGTATAGAAGAGAGATCGAGCGACTGTCCATATGGTGCCAGCACAACAACCTGGCCCTCAACACCAGCAAAACCAAGGAACTGATTGTGGACTTTGGAAGGAGTAGGATGGGGACCCACAGTCCTGTTTATATCAACGGGTTGATGGTTGAAAGGGTCAAGAGCTTCAAATTCCTGGGCGTGCACATCTGTGAAGATCTTTCCTGGTCCAAGAACACAGATGCAATTATTAAGAAAGCTCATCAGCGCCTCTACTTCCTGAGAAGATTACAGAGAGTTGGTCTGTCAAGGAGGACTCTCTCTAACTTCTACAGGTGTACAGTAGAGAGCTTGCTGACTGGTTGCATCGTGGCTTGGTTCGGCAACTTGAGCGCCCTGGAGAGGAAAAGACTCCAAAAAGTAGTAAACACTGCCCAGTTCATCATCGGCTCTGACCTTTCTTCCATCGAGGGGATTTATCACAGTCGCTGCCTCAAAAAGGCTGGCAGCATCATCAAAGACCCACACCACCCTGGCCACACACTCATCTCCCTGCTACCTTCGGGTAGAAGGTACAGGAGCCTGAAGACTGAAGCAACCCGGTTTAGGAATAGCTACTTCCCCACAGCCATCAGGCTATTAAACCTGGCTCGGAACTCTGAACATTAATATCCCTCCATCTGCTATTTGCACTTTATTAATTTATTACGTCATGGGTGTATTTATGAATAGAATTGTAGTCAATGCCTTCTATGTTCTGTTGTGCTATGCAAAGAAAGATTTTCATTGTCCTGTCAGGGACACATGACAATAAACTCTTTTGACTTGATTTGACTTTTGACTTTGACTTTAACCTTTAATCAATTTAAAGCACCTCAATTAACACAGTGCTCTTTATACTTCGAACATTATACTACAAAACTATAAAAACATTGCCTAACTATTTTACATAACAAGTCGAGTTGGGGGTATTGACAATTGCCCACTTCTTGTACGAGTCGTATTTCCGACTCGTTCTGTGTAATATTTCTGTTGTGTGTGAGTGCGGCTTGGCACGCTGCAAACAGGCTCCCCCACATTACCTTGTAATGCGGGCTGTGATTGTTCGCTTGAGTCTGGGATACTTGCTCCGTCTGGGAGAGGGGCTCCTCCGTTTTTTTGTGCTCGTTTGCTGCGTGTAGCCAGGGCACGACTCAGCTGCTTCATGCGCAGGTTGTATGTCCTTCCTGTTTCTGTGGAATGCGGTACGAATCGGTATCGAAATGGAGTAGCTCCGAGGGGCCAGATTTTCTTGTGCAATCTGGCCATGTTGCCACTCGGTTGGTTTGGCTCGAATCCACAACTGTTGTTGTCGCTCCAGGCGCGGCAGTGGCTCGGCACTTGCCTTCTCATTGAAGCATGCTGCCTGTTTTTCTTGCCGGGCGGGACAGGATGGGGCTGTAGGAACGATAAAGGCGACGGCAATTTGCTTCTTATCAGTCTACTGTTCAGTAGCTGTGAGGGGACATAACTGCATGTCTCGTCAAGGAGGGTGTTGCGGTATTCGAGGATGGCATACATCAGGTCACAATTGCTGCGTTTGGCTTTCTTCATGAAATTTTTCACGGTTTGCACACAGCGCTCCACGTGTCCATTGCTCTGTGGATATATGGGACAAGGTGACATGGGCAAATTTCCATTCATCCTTGAACTTGCGAAACTCAGCAAAGTCAAATCGTCTCGCGTTGGCTGACATCACCAAGTCAGGAATGCAATTCCGGGCAAACATGCCCTTCATCTCTCGTATCACTGAACGTGACGTCATGTTTGGCAGTTGCGCTATTTCTGGGTACTTGGAGTAATAGTCCACTACAAGCAAATGGTCAACTCCATCCAGATGAAAAATGTCTGCCCCGACTTTAGACCACGGTCCGCTGGGGATGAAGTGCAGTTGAAGCGGCTCGCTTGCTTGTGCTTTCCTGGTCGCCTGGCATATCGAGCAAGTTCCCACTGAGTACTCGATCTGTGTTCAGCATCTGCCGGCGCATGCTTTTGGGGACTACGATTCGGTTTTCCCATAAGACTAATCCATCTACTTCAATCAGCTCGTCATGGTATGCATGAAACGGAATCAAGTCCGAGGCCAGATCACACTGCCAACCCTTTCTTATGTACTTGCACAGCAGTGTTAGGGTTTGATCTTTTTCTGTTTCAGCTTTGAACTGCGCAAGGCACTCGTCTACCATGTATAAGATGGCTTATACAGCATGTGTCACGTTCGGCAGAAAGATGTTCTCTTCCGCAGGCGTGTTTGAACTGGGCAGCCGGCTCAGGGCATCAGGGACAAACATTTCACGTCCCGGCTTCCACCCTATCTCCAGGTCGTACTGTAGCAGGTGCATTCGCATGCGCTGGAGTCTGGGGTTTAGTTTGTGTAGCGGCTTAGTGAGCAAGCCTACTATTGGCTTGTAGTCAGTAAGGATTACTGTGCGCTGACCGACAATGAGGTCATGAAACTTTCTGCATGCGTACAATATGGTGCACAGCTCCTCCTCTATAGTCGCATAGTTGTGCTCGGCTGTGTTGACACGTTGTGATGCGTAGGCAACAGGTCTCTTGTCTTGCATTAGGACTGCTCCAAATACACTGTTGGAAGCGTTTGTGGCAATTGAAACGGGTATATTCACATCGTACAGTTTGAGCATGGGTGGCGACGTAAGAAGCTTGTCTACTGCATGTCTGTGTTTCTGCTCAAAATGCCATGTTATACCCTTTTCCGTTAGCTGTCTAAGTGGGGCGGTGATCTCCGAAAGGTTCAAAATAAACTTGGCCATGTATGTCACCATCCCCAAGAACGTTTGCACTTCAGCCTTGTTTGTCGGGTATGGGATTTGTCGCATTACCGACTTTTTGGGATTGAGTTTTAGGCCGGACTCTTTCACACGCGCGAATAGGGCTTTCACCCTAGCGCCATGCTGGGCTGCGTTCTCACCACAAAAGGGAATATCGTCAACGACTATCTCCACCCCTTCTAAATCACCAAACTCTTCCTGCACCACCCGCTGCCAAATCTCACTTGCGGATGAGATTCCAAATGGAAGCACGAGGTAACGGTATCTCCCAAATGGAGTATTAAATGTGGTCAGACACAAGCTGTCGTCGCTCAGTGGGAACTGCCAGTACCCACTTGTAGCGTCAAATTTCGAGAACCATTTTGCCTTCGGCATGCGGGCTGCAATGTTGTCGAACGGCAGCATCAGAAAATGCTTCCTCCGAATGGCCACATTGAGGTCACGTGGGTCAAGGCATATGCGGACTTCGCCATTAGGCTTGCTAACAACAGTCACTGAATTCACCCAATCAGTTGGTTCGGGCTTTATGTCTCCCAAGCTTTCCATGCGCTCTAATTCGGCTTTGACCTTATCCCTGAGCTTATAGTGGATAGTGTGGGGCGGGTTTTGCTTTGGTTACACGTTCTCTTGCAGCGCTATGTTGCACTCATGTTTTTTTAGCCTTCCCAGCCGTTGCAAAAGCTCGCAGTTTACCTCAATGATTTTCGCAGTGTATGATGGGCTCGCACTGACACCATCAACTACCTCATTTCACACAAGAAGCCCTAACTTCTCACACGTGTTTCCAAAATATGGGTTTCACATCCCCCCTCACTATTTGAAAGACAACACTATATTCCTTCTTACCTAATTTAACGCTCCCCTTTGCCTGTCCCACAGGCTTCATTGTATGTTCAGAGTATGACCTTAGTGTTACATTAGTTTCATTAATGCAAGACCAGTTCTCTGGCAGGATGTCAACCTGAGCTCCAGAGTTAAGTTTGAACTCAATGTCCACATTGTTCATGCTGCACAGCTGAACCCATTCACACGTCGAATCTATCACGGGGTCTATGTAGAATGCATCAACATCGTCGTTTACTGGCTCAGGCAGCGGTGAAGCGGTCATCTCGTACTCAATGTCGCGGAAGTCACGGCTCCTGTCCCCAGCCTTCTGTCTGATTAGCTGGTCATGTTGTCGGGAACGTGGATGGCTGTTGGGCACTCTATTTCTCGGGCAGTCAGGGGATCTGGAGAAATGTTTGATCTGTCCGCAAGTGTGACATCTCATGTACTGAGCGGGGCAGTGGTTGGTTTTATGCACGTGGGTGCTTGACCAGCAGACGGCATAATTACCATAATTACGGATTGCTGTGTGCGATTGCCTGGGCCACGAATCCCTGCCTCAGCCCCGGCACTTTATCGTTTCAAGTAATCAACTGTCTCTTCGGTGGAGATGGTGGTTGGGGCAATCTGCTTCAAATGCCTGGCTGATGCTTCGGCAATCATACACATGTCATTGCATTTTTCCAGCGTTAAGTCATCGCATTGGAGTAGTTTCTCCCGGAGCGACTGGCTGGTGATGCTGCAGATTATTCTGTCTTGCAGCAACGAGTCATGCAGGCTGCCAAATTCGCAATCATTAGCTAAAGACTACTGCAGTCAGGTAGCTGGAGAAGGTCTCCCCTCACCGCTGATTATGTGTATTAAAGATGTATCTTATGACAGTTAAGTTCTTTTTTCGTTCACAGTATGTCTGGAACTTCTTCTTCAGAGGTTGTATTTTGCCAAATTCCTCCGGGGTGAACGGAAAGGTCCCATAAATCTGCTGAGCGGCCGGCCCCGCCACGTGGAGGAATGTTGAACACCGAATCTTATCTGGCTTACCCGTCAGCTCTGTTGCCGTCTCGTACAGCTGGAACACCATAATCTAGTCCTTCTAATTCTTGGCTAAGTTCCCTTGCATGGAGAGTGGTCCCGGTGGCTTGAGTCCTGCCATTTTTATTATTCTGACACCATGTAATATCTGCTGTATGATCCTGTTGTGACTAGCACAATTAATACACATCCGAAAAGTTTATTATATCCATCAACCAACAGAAACTACTAGAAGGTCACTTGTCATCAGTCACGAGGCACAGGTACACCCCCCAGCTTGTGCTCCTGGCCGCAAGAGGGTACTGGCATTTACACATTGATGACGAGTACAAATGTTTCAAGATGGCACTAGCATTTACATCACAGCCCATATGCCTTTCTATCCATGTATCTGTCCTATTGTCTTTTAAATGGTGTGAAAAAAAGTTGCCCCTTCCTATTAAACCATTCCCCCCTCAAACAAACCTTTATCCCCTGGTTCTTGATTCCCCTACTCTAGTTCCTTTATACTTTAGAGCGACAGCAGGGAAACCGGCCCTTCAGCCCACCAATGCCTGCACCAACCTGTGATCACCTGCAAACTAGCACTCTTAAACACTAGGAACGCTTTTACAATTTTACTTCGGAGTCACGTGAAGCAAGGGCAAAGACCGCAACACCGGCAGTAACCATGGAGGTAGGTGGGTCTGATTCCCTCAGGAACATTGCATGTCTAAATTCATCTAATGTGGGGGGACGGCTGCACTTGTTTCATGAAGTATGGCGCACCTTTACCTCTGATCCTTACATACTCGGAAGTATTCAGGGTTATAAAATTGAGTTTATTCACGAACTCCCTACCCCAGTTCAGCATTTGCCTAGCCGAAAGTTTATACTTTCACAGAAAGAAAGAACGGCAGGCCATGCTGAACTATCTAGACTAATTAACAAAGGGGTAATTGAGAAGACTATCAGAGAATCTCAGGAGTTCGTATCAAATATATTTACCAAAAATAAAAAAGATGGCGGGTGCCGCATCATCATAGACCTGACCAAACTAAATACTTCCGTTCAGTATGTTCATTTTAAAATGGACACTTTTGTCACGGCTAGACAGCTAATATCTGAAAGGTACTACATGGCTTGCATTGACCTTAAGGATGCATACTATTCAGTACCTATACATAAGGATCATAGGAAATACCTGAAATTTATCTGGATGGGACAATTATGGCAATATAAAGCCTTACCCAATGGGTTATCATCAGCACCCAGGTTGTTTACCAAAATATTGAAACCAGCTTTAGCCTATTTAAGGAAACAAAACCATATTGTCATGGCTTACCTTGATGATATCCTCATTGTCGGGGAGAATTTGGAAATGGCTACATTGGCAGTTCTAGCCACTAAACATCTTTTTCAAAAACTGGGATTTATCATACATCCAGATAAATCAAAATTGGAACCCTCCACTACCATGGATTATTTGGGGTTCACCATTGACTCGGTGCAAATGTCTATCACCTTACCACCTAACAAGGTGGTGGACTTGATAGAAGCTTGCAGGAGCCTCACTGGCATCAGGGATCCATCTATTCGGCAAGTAGCCAGAGTGATTGGGAAAATAGTGGCTGCGTTTCCCGCAGCACAATTTGGGCCACTCCATTATCAAAACCTTCAAAGAGCAAAAATTATAGCTCTCAAAAATCATGCAGGCCATTTTGACAGGCCTATGAAACTACCAGAAAAGGCAAAATCTGAATTAAATTGGTGGATAGAAAATGCACAGCTTTGTTCTAACCCCATCACTATCATGAATCCCTCCGTTATCTTACAAACTGATGCCAGTGCTAAAGGTTGGGGAGCAACTAATACCACCACAAGTTGTGGAGGCAGATGGAGTGCACAAGAGCTAACCCTATTCAAAACATTAGGGATTAATTATTCAGAAATGCTGGGAGCATTTCATGGTCTAAGAGCATACTGCTCAGATATGCACCAGTTGCATGTCAGGTTACAAATTGACAACACCACAGTGGTGGCTTATATTAATCATATGGGTGGAATAAAGTCGATATCATGTGATGAATTGGCTAATAATATCTGGCACTGGTGTCTGCAAAGGGAAATTTGGATCTCAGCCACTTACCTTCCAGGTAAGCTAAACACAGTGGCAGACACCAGATCACGAAAATTCAACGACAACATAGAATGGATGTTGGATCGGAAAGTGTTTACGGATATTATAGAACGTTATGGGACACCAGATATCGACCTTTTTGCATCCAGACTTAATCACCAACTTCCAACATAAGTTGCTTGGGAACCAGACCCAGGGGCAGTAGCAATGGACGCTTTCACGCTACATTGGGGGGATTTGTTCTGCTATGCATTTCCCCCCTTCTGCCTCATCAGTCGGGTCTTGCAAAAAATAAGACAAGACTCCGCATCGGGTATTTTGGTTGTGCCCGACTGGCCTACCCAACCATGGTTCCCAGCAGTACAGAAGATGGCCACAGAACCTTGCATCCGGGTCAACAAACAACCTAGTTTATTGATACATCCCGTTACTGGGGAAAGCCATCCATGTCATGACCGCATGGACCTGTTAATTTGCAGATTCTGAAACGGCCACTTCTGGGATTCGGACTCACCGACAGAACAATAAATACCATCTCAGCGTCGTGCAGGGAGTCCACCAGGAAACAGTACCTGACCTATATCAGAAAGTGGGAAGTGCTCTGCACTACAACGAACACTACCTATGAAACGGCCACCATCACGGAAGTTCTGGAATTCCTGGCTACCCTTCACCACGATGAAGGATTAAGCTACAGTGCCATCAACTGTGCAAGGAGTGCTCTATCGAGTTATCTGGGCAAAGGGAGTGATCATCTGGCTATTGGATCACACCCATTAGTGTCTAAGCTAATGAGGGGAATATTTAATTCCAATCCCCCCAGGCCCAGATACAACCATACGTGGGATATTAGCATAGTCTTGACTATGTTACGAGGATGGACACCCAATACGGGGCTCACCTTGGACAAGCTCACCTATAAAATGGTAATGATTATGACACTTGTCACAGCACAACGGGTCCAGTCCCTACACAAGTTAAGTATGGACGCCATGACAATCTCCAATGGCAAAATAACTTTTCTTATACAGGGGCTGTTAAAACAAGACCGACCCGGGTTGTCTGGACAAACATTAGAGTTTCAAGCTTACCCTGCAGATACTCGACTCTGCATCGTTACTCTGATATTACAATATATCACAGTCACTAAAACTCTAAAGGGCACGGAGAAAGCTTTGCTTATAAGCCATAAACGGCCCCATCACAAAGTCACGGTGCAAACCATATCAAGATGGTTAAGGGTGGTGTTAGATGCAGCGGGGGTGGACACTAATGTCTTCAAATCTCACTCCACCAGGGCTGCATCTACTTCGGCGGCTAGGATGATGGAAGTACCCATGGACCACATCCTGGCCACAGCGGGTTGGAGCAATGGGAAGACATTCCAACGCTTCTATAACAAACCCGTGGCCTCTCCTGACACTTTTGCAGGAAAATTTTTGAGTACTGCTAAATAATTACCCTATATGGGATATATTTTGTTTTGGTATGAATAAATACCTATTTTGTTTTTCAGCCAGTGTCATGTCTGAAATACGTTCATCCTCTAATCCCAGCATGGCAGTGTGTGAGCATGGACTCGTTTCCAGGGCATGAAATCACAGAGCTTTGAAATCTTCACGTAGTCACTCACGTGGCTCCAAAGTAAAATAGTAAGATTAAATGAGAACTTACCAGTTTGAAGTTTGATCTTTATTTTATGAGGAGTTACGATGAGGGATTACGTGCCCTCCGCTCCCAGAACCCTCTATTATAAAGTTCAACTGGTATGGAAGTTCTCTCTTATCTTACTATATTAGTCTACGTTGCTATCTGTGATTTCACACCACTGCTTTGAAGAATGTCGCGCATGCGTGCTGGCGGGGTCTTCATGTAATCCCTCATCGTAACTCCTCATAAAATAAAGATCAAACTTCAAACTGGTAAGTTCTCATTTAATCTTACTATTTTTAACACAAACCTGCAGGTCTTTGGAGGAAACCGGAGCACCCGAAGAAAACTCATGTGGTCACAGGGAGAACATACAAACTCCGCACAGACAGCACCCGTAGTCAGGATCAAACCCGAGTCTCTGGTGCTGTACGGCAGTAACCGCCGCACCACTGTGCCGCCCCAACTTCCTATTATAACTTTTCCCCCTCACCTTAAATATCCTCCGGTTCTCGATTTCCCTACTCTGTCTTAAAGATTCTGTGCATTCACCACAGACATTCCTCTTATGATCTATACACTTCTATAAGATCACCCCGCATCCTCCTGCGCTCCAAGGAATAGAATCCCAGCCGGTTCAACCTCTGCTCATAGCTCGGAACCTCGTGTTCAGGCCACATTCTGCTTGATCTTCACATTCCCTTTCCAGCTTGACAACATCTTTCCTATAACATGAAGCCCAAAACTGAACACAACCCAGAAACGATACGTCGCTTCTCATCGCTCGGTGCACAAAAAAACGTTACCCCCAAGGCGCGTAAACTCACCGGCAGCCGGGCCCACACGTGTAACCCCTGACAACGGCGGTCGCTCGGCTCTTACGTCGTGGCCGCTGCTCTCCTCCGTGTGGTCGTACGCCGATGACGTCGGCTCCGTCGGGCTCCTCCCCCCAGTATCAGATTGACAGGTCGCGCTGTGAATGGGACCAAATTAGCGGCCAATGAGAAGCCGGTGCCGCTGCGCTATATAATCCAATGGGGGAAGCGGCTACGCGGCGGGACACCAATCAGAGCGGTGCAGAGAGTAGCGATAAGGTGGATAAAGCAGCCTTAGAATTAAACTGGTGCCTCAAAAACCTCTGCTCCTTCAGGTAATGTCGTTTTTGCAAAACAAATTTATTTGGTCAAAAATAAAAGTGAAGCACTTTCTGCCTTTATTTGCATTACAGAAAATTAAAATGCGTGTTTCAAAAAGCGTTTTGCATGAAATGGAAAGTCTGGTAGGATGCAAATTAAATGCGTTTTGTTCCCTTAATAAGAAATAAAGTATGAGGATGAAATAAGATGTGAAATTTTAACGAAGTTCGGCTGGAAATGCATGTTTGTTAAACGCTGAATTGATCATGCAGCATCTATGTAGACGTATTGTTAAAACGCGAGAATTAGCCAGAGTATTTACTGATTGGTAAAACATTCTGATACAGATGTTTATCATAAGTACAGATATGTGTGGGTTTGGTCGAATGTGTGTTTGAAAATATGTGGTTCATAAAATCATCTCAATATCGAAGGGAATGCGTTTAATCTTCCCACTAAGCCTGTATTATAACGTGTTCTTAACTCAGCTAGTGAAATATTTCTTTGGAGGAAATTGCCAAGGATATCTGAGCCAATTTGTTGAGGAAATGTGTTGTAGTGTTTCTAATCTGTGAATTGTAGACTTTATCACACATTTAATGTACTTGGATTGCCCTTCATAAATCTTGTATGAAATACAGCGCCATAAGGTCATGAAGGACGAGGAATTTACGTAATGGTAGCGCTATTTGAGAATCCAGTGGTCTTGAGCCTTAACCGAGGCGGGACAATTGCAAACCTCATTCCGAAACTATTAATTGATCTAGAACGCCCATCTCCAAACAAATTTTGGAAATTAAAACCAATTAACGATTTTCGCATAAAATCTTTATTTAAATTTGAGTTGTGTGGCTTGGAGCACTAACGACCGCTACCTACCCTGTAATGGAATTAAAGTGTTTTAAAATGTGAAAGGGACGTTGCTACACTCGCCCATAAGTTTATTTAGACCACGGAGTGTGTATTCTTTGAATCATTGTGCATCTCCCACGTTTTGGGGCTAAGTGATATTTCATTTACTTTTTAATGCAAATGAGATTGTTTCAATTCGTCGTGCAAGCATTCTACATTTCCGATGAAGTGAACCCAGCACATTCACTTAGACCCACGCTGTGAGAAACCATTTCCTTGATTCTGTTCAATGCAGTATGTAAAGCAGTAGTTTGCCTTTCAGTCATGCCCTTTGGAAACAGCCACAACCTCCTGAAAATGAAATATTCTCCGAAAGAAGAGTTTCCAAATTTGGACAAGCACAACAACTACATGGCTAAAGTCCTGACTCCGGAGATCTACAGCAAGTTGAGGGATAAACAGACTCCCAGCGGATTTACCCTTGACGATGCCATTCAGACAGGGGTGGACAACCCAGGTAAACGGCATTTGGATGAGTTTTCTGCCTCGCTCCGTCAACATTTTACTTTACAAGATGGTCAGAAGTCAATTGGGGAAAATCTAAACTAAACCTGGTGCTTGTTTTTAATCTAAAAAGTAGAAGCAAATAATTGCAGATACTTGTCTATACCAAAGATAGACACAAAGTAATGGAGTACTCGCGGGGGGGGGGGGGGGGGGTCAGGCAGCATCTTTGGAGAAAAGGGATAGGCGATGTTCCGGGACCTTTCGTCAGACTAAGTGGGGTGGGTGGGGATTGGAAAGCTGCAGTCTTGCCTATTCACACAATTCGGATTATTAATTTAACGCTGCGGAAATATAAACGGCAATTATCTGAACCGGTCTCCTGTTTTACCGCTCTCTAATAAACCTATTAGAATGGTTTACATTTGCGGACCTTTTACGAGAATGTTGCTAGACTCGACGGCTATAACGAGAGGTTGAGCAGGCTAGGACTTTATTCCTTGGAGCGCAGGAGGTCGAGGGGTAATCTTCGAGGTGTACAAAATCATGAGAGGAATAGATAGAATAAATGCACAGAGCCTTTTACCCAGAGTCGGGCAATCAAGAACCAGAGGACATTGGTTTAAGGTGAGGGGAAAGATTCAATAAAACTTGAGAGACTACTTTTTCTAGCGAGGTTGGTGGGTATATGGAACGAGCTGCCAGGAGGAGAGGTGCTATAACAACATTTAAAGGATATTTGGACAGGTACATGATTAGATGGATATGGGCCAAACGTGGGCAGGTGGGACTCATGTAGATGGGTCGGCATGGGTGAGTTCCGTCGAAGGGCCTGTTTCTATGCTGTGTAACGCTATGACCTTCTGCGCCGGGGATAGCAACCGATGCCGCGAATTTCCGCGTTTGGTTTTCCTCTATGTAGTTGTGACTCCACGCACGTCGCTGGGCTGGGCGGGGAAGAGATCGTGTGGGCTGAGGCGGGAGTATCCCGTTTGGATCGAGCTCGCCAACCACACGGCTAACTCGCTCATTGCTCTCCTTGGCAAGACACGGAAAGACGAATCGCCCCTCTTCCACTCTCCACCCCCCCCCCCCCCCCCACACACACACACACACACACACACACACGGCTCCATCGTGGAAATGTAGTTCAACCTGGCCTCGCTAATCCCGTCACAACCTTTGGATTGCTGGAATGGTATAAAATCCCTCCACTTTGACGCAGGTCTTTCTAATCCAGTTACACCGCCGTGATGTTTTGCACTAGATTAGTTTGACCGTCCGTACATTTATCACCGCCATCTACAACGAGCGTCGTTGATTTGCCCACATTTTTTTTAATGCTCCTACAATTACTTGCTAAGATAACCTCTATTAATTTGTTCCACAAGACTTAATCATAGTCTTTACTGTAATACACCTGGCAAATTGTTCCGTTGCCCCCCTCCCCAGGCTTATTTCTGAATAACGCTGAAAATATTTCTGAAAGAACCGACTGTCATACTGTGACCCTCCTTTCATCTTGCTTTACCTTCCGCTTTTAAAATGGGGGGGGGGGGGGAGAAAGGAGGTAGCTCTCGTCTCCTTTGAGAGGCGAGCCGGTAGTCACGGGTCGTTTGTCAGTCTGGGCGGCCCAGGTGAATGAAGGGTCACCTGCAAATAATGTTTCCTTTGTGTCCAGGACATCCATTTATTATGACCGTGGGCTGTGTCGCAGGGGACGAAGAGACCTACGAGACTTTCAAAGGTCTCTTTGACCCAGTTATCCGGGATCGTCATGGTGGCTACAAACCCACCGACAAGCACAGGACTGACCTTAACCCCGCCAAACTCAAGGTCAGGCAATGGATCAGTGGAGGAGGAAATAAAAATCTGGTTGTCTTCAAGACTCGAGAGTGATTAATTGTCATGTGTGCTGACAATGGAATAATGAATTTATTACTCACAGCAGCATTACAAACCCTAATAACAATACACATTGATGAAATATACAATAATTAGAATTCAATTAATAAACCCAATACTAGTGCAAAATAAAGGTCCATGGTCCTCAATGCAACCAGACAGTTTAGTTTAGTTTATTGTCACGTGTAC
Organism: Raja brachyura; assembly: GCA_963514005.1. The sequence continues at coordinate 46,546,828 of OY740789.1, read as the reverse complement.
TAAAGTACAGTGAAAATATTTGTTGTTGTGTGCTGTCCAATCAGCGGAAAGACTTTATATGATTCCAATCAAGCTGCCCACAGTGTACAAATACATCAGATTAGACAAAGGAAGTAATGTTTAATGTAAAATAAAGTCCAGAAGAGTTTGATTAAAGATAATCCAAGGGTCTCCAAGGAGGGAGACGGTATGTTGGGACTGCTGTCCAGTTGGTCTTTGTCCTGGACCTATCTATCCATAGTTGAGGCCCTCCATGCATTTCAAAGAATAAATCTTCCAGTCAGCGTTGGTGGGATTGGTTGATCTTTTGGCTCTGAGTAATAAAATTGTGGATTCAAGTCCAGGACCAAGACGTGAGTGTAAAAATATGCTTGGTGTTCGGGTGCTGAGCAAGACTAGCAGATAATTGCCTGGATACACAAGAATCTGCAGATGCTGGAATCTGGATTTTTTTTTAAACTAACTGCTGGAGCAACTCAGTGGGTCGGGCTGCAGTCTTTAACAATTTGACGAGTTTCCATTCACCAACAAAAAATCTTTGTTAATTAATTTTTTTGTTTGCATAAAGCTTGTTCAATAATTGGAATCCTACAAAACTCTAAATACTATGTAAAGTTCGGCTGTGAAATATTTTCTAATAAACCTACAGACTTACTGATCCCATTATTTTCCCCAGAGGTTACAGCTTTGACTGTCACTGGATGTGATTGTCCTTTCCGTTTTCTGACATTGTAAGCACAGTGGTGCAGCAGTGGAGTTGCTGCCTTGCAGCGCCAGAGACCCGGGTTTGATCCAGACTACAGGTGCTGACGATACCTTCTCCCTGTGATCACTTGGGTTTTCTCCGGGTGCTTAAGTTTCCTCCGTCATTCCAAACACGTGCAGGATAATTGACTTTGGTAAATTGTAAAATTGTCCTTGGTAAGTAGAATAGTGATAGTGGACGGGGTGATCACTGTTCGACATGCACTCAGTGGGTCAAAGGACCTGTTTGCACGCTTTATCTTAAGCCTGAAGTAAGAATGGGCAGATGACCTTCCTCAAGGTGTCCTTTTGTTGACATCGTAACAGCCATGAAAGTAGTTTGACTTTGGATTGTTTTTTTCTGATTGACAACTGCATTCATTGGCACTTTGATTAGAGATTCCTATGGAGATGGTGTTCCTTGTGTTTGGGTGTGGGTTTACATTTTCAAGTCTAATTGAACTGCAGGAATTATTTAAAGCCATTCTCGTGTTTAGTATTCACTGTAAACCTGTCTAGAAATGAAACACTTACCAATGTTTAAATCTGAATACATGAATCGGGTGCAGTCTCATTTGGGCTGGAGTTTCAACTCTGCTGTCTCTCTTTGTCAAAGGTATTATAGAATATTGGATGCCATTTGACGGTTAAGGACCATTCTTGAACAGAACTGAGGATACGAGGAACTGCTGTTGCTGGTTTGCAAAAGAAGTCAAAGTGCTGGAGTAACTCGGCGGGTCAGGCGGAATCCCTGAAGAACATGAATAAGTGATGATTTTGGGATTCTTCTTAATACCGATTGAACAGTCCGTGAAGTCTGAAGCATCTCTACCAGATATGTCATCTATCCATGACTGACCCTCCAATCTGTCTGAAGATCTGTCCCAACACAACATCACCTATTCATGTTCTCCGGAGATGCTGTCTGACCTGCCGAGTTACTCCAGCACTTTGTCTTTTACAAACAGCATCTACAGTTCCTCTTTTCCTCTGCTCTATCCAATAATTGTTCCTAGCCATCAAATAGTGTTTGATAGTTAATCCAGCATTTTGTGTCTTTTAAATAGAGCAGTTCTATTAATAACCAAGTGGCAAAGGCAAGATTGAGTATTGAATGTGATTTGTGTCTTTCAGGGTGGCGATGACCTAGATCCCAACTACGTGCTGAGTAGCCGAGTCCGCACTGGCCGCAGTATCCGGGGCTTCTGCCTCCCACCTCACTGCAGCCGAGGAGAGCGTCGTGCTGTTGAGAAACTTTCAGAGGATGGTAAAGTCAGATGGGAATAATGTGCTTTAATTTTTTTTAAACAGCTGACGAGTTTTTAAAAAAGGAGTATTAGACTTTTGGGATAGTGTGGAATCAGGCCCTTCGACCCACCAAGCCTGCGAAGACCAGCGATCACCCTGTACACTAGTTCTCTCCTCACTAGGGTTAATTTACAGAAGCCAATTGGCCCACAGACCTGCACCTCTTTGGAGTGTGGGAAGAAACAAGAGTACCCAGAGGAAATCCATGCGATCACTGGGAGAACGCACAATCTCTGTACAGAGCACCGGTAGTAGAGATCAAACCCAGGGCTCTGGCACTGTAAGGCAGCAACTCTACCGCTGCGCCACTGTGCCGCCCATTGTTTTCCTTCAAACAAAATTCGCGGACATATTCACAGAGATATAATTCTGGAAAACTAGCAATAATAACTCAAAGTGATTTGTGGCAACTTATTTGCATATTCTACTGAATGATAATCATGTTGGTTCTGCACAGTTTTCTTTCCATTTTCTCTGGTGTAAAAATAATGTTAAATTTAGCAATGTTGGAGTATCCCCCTCAAGCAGATGGACTGTTCTGGTATTGCCTTGCCGCTCCCTTTTCCCAGCCCCACAAAAATGATTATTTCTGCCAAAGAAACTAAACTTCCTGTTAACTTAATAATCTCTGACCATGAGCTGGCTGTTGCATGAAATAGGGAACCAACTTGTTCCATTTACATAAAACCCACAAGTTTCTGACTAATCTGGTATTTAACTGTTAATGCTATTTCCATTCGTCTGTGGCAAAGTGTAACAGTGCATAGTTAGACCATTTATGGAAGGAAATATTTGCACACTGTTAACACGTGACCTCTTGTTAAACTCTGCCACATTTAAAACATGTTGGCTCCAATTTTATATCCAGATTAAGGTGGCTTTATTTTTTTAAGACTGGAAAATAAATCGTACATCTTGATTTATATGTTGTCTTAATGTTTGTATGTAAACTAGTTCTAAGAATCTGAAATGTTTCTCTTAGGATTTTTGGAAAACCCAGTGAAAAATTAGTCCTCAGCAAATTTCCTCATTCATTTAAAGACCTATTTGGTGCCATTAAAGCTTGCCCTTTGGATTGCAAATGCAGCAATGTTCAGTAAAGTTGCAAGGGTGGGATGAACTGCAAATGCCACATATTACTGTGGTTCATCAGGAACTATAATCGCTCATCTGACATATTTCATATTATGTAAATATTGAGGACAATATTTCACTGCATCATAGATTCACCTTATTCTCCTTTAAAAAAAAAAAAAACACCCAATATTTTGGCAATGTCTTTTAAACTAGGGTGGCGAAGTGGTACCTCACAGCACCAGTGACCCAGGTTCAATCCTGACCACAGGGGCTGTGTACAGGGGTGATCGCTGGTCAGCATGGAAGGGCCTGTTTCCATGTTGCAGTAATTGTCTAAAGCCTAAACTGCTATTTTAACAAAAGGATTCTGCAAGAGTAAGACCAACTGGATCGCCACTTCTTTCTGCAAGAGTAAGACCAACTGGATCGCCACAACACATGCCCAATCTCCTTAAATGTGTAAGGAAGTAAAGGGCTGGGGTGCCTTTGTCATGATTACATCCACGTGTTGGGCTCAAGACGGGTCACCCGAGATGTTAATGCCCCGGAATTTGAAGCTGCTAACTCTCTCCACCACAACCCACCAATTTTTAAACTGGCAGGTGGCCTCTTACTTTTCCTTTCTGAAGTCAGCGATCAGTTCTTTCTCTTGTGTGAGCAGTGGTTGTTGTGGTACTCATTGAACCAGGTGTAATCCCTTCACTGGGATTGACTTGTTCAATGTCGACACCATGAACTGCAGATGAAGACACATGGTGCTAGAGTAACTTGGCAGGTCAGGCTGCATTTCTGGAGAATGTGGATAGGTGATATTTCAGTCGGGACCCTTCTCAAGACTGCTTGCAGGGGAGGGAGAAAGCTGGAAGAGGCAGGACAAGGCCAAGCAAGTGATGGGTGGATGTAAGTGACGGTATTTTTTTGGCACATGGATGGACATGGGCAAGAGATGAAAAGACAAGGTGAGATAAGGAGGCAAGTCGAAGATGCATGAAATATGAAGCTAGAGGGAGGAATATAGGGGGAGGGAAATAAATAAATATGTGCACATCCAGATGGGGCACGGAAGAGGTGGGAGGGGGAGAAAAAAAAAGGTAGGGTTTTTCCAGGAGAGAGGGTTGCTGTATGTTAATTAGCTGAAATTGGAGAATTCAAAGTTCAGACAGTTGGGTTGTAAGCTACCCAAGTGGAATATGAGGTCCTGTGCCTCTAGTTTGTGTGCGGCCCATGAAACGGTCGCAGAGACTGCTCTTGGTCTCGCCAATGTATAGGAGGCCACATTGGGAACACTGGATGAGGTTGGATGTGTACCTCTGTCTCGGGCAGAAACACTGTTAGGGTCCCTGGATGGCGGTGAGCAAGGAGGTATAGGGACTAGGTGTTGCATCTCCTGCGGTTGCAGGGGAAAGTACCTGGGGAGGGGGGTGGTTTGGATGGGGAAAAGATGTGAACCAGGGAGTTGCAGGGGGAGCGGTCTCTGCGGAAGGCAGAAAGTGGTGGCAAGATGTCATCATGTTGAAGGTGGTAGAAATATTGGAGTATAATGTGTTGGATGAGGAGGATAGTGAGATGAAAGTTGAGGACCAGGGAAACTATCCTTGTACTGTCCCTTGTTGGGATAAAGAGATATGGGTGAGATTCCATCTTTGACAGCAGGGGGTGGGGGCAAGGTAATTACATTTAGTAAGGAAAGATAACATCTTGGATGTCCTCTCTGGTCAATTTCCCAAACACAGACTTTCGAGTTGTGCAACAGTCACAAACTGCTCTTCTACTGATGTTTTTTAATCCCTTGGAGCAACTTGTATTAAGTTGTGCTCTATCAACATTTCTGAAATGGGTCATTATCAAGATGCTGTTCATGGTTCTTTGGTGCCATTTTTTTTACTTTAATACAGTGCAGAAACAGTCCCTTCAGCCCACAGAGTCCGCGCTGACCAGCAATCAAGCTATATACTAGGACTATCCTACACACTGGGGACAGTTTACAATTTATCAATGCCAATTAACCTTCAAATCTGTATGTCGTTGGAGTGTGCGTGTAAACCCACGCGGTCACAGGGAGAACATATAAAGTCTGTGCAGTGAGCACCTGTAGACAGGATCATACCTGGATGCCTGGCACTGATGCAGCAGCTGTATCACTATGTTGCCCAAATCTTTCTCCAGAGTCACCCGTCCTCCTGAAGACTTCATAAGCTATAAATATACTCTGATGCTCAATACAGTGTGACAATCTTTTCATATAAATGCAACTCTTATGATTTTGTCTAATTTTGAGTTCTTTGGGGAGCTTTAATTTGTCAAAATAATAAAATAAGACAATAAATCTAAGATTTTAATCACAGGGTCACTACATTGTAACTTTCCTTTTTCTCCAGGCTTGAAAAGTCTAGATGGTGAATTCACTGGCAAATACTATGCCCTGAAGAACATGACTGATGAAGAACAGCAGGCCCTAATTGATGATCACTTTCTGTTTGACAAGCCGGTGTCTCCACTGTTGCTGGCGTCTGGGATGGCACGTGACTGGCCCGACGGCAGAGGCATTTGGTTAGTTGGTGTGGGAGGAAGATAGGGAGAAAATATTATTCAGATTACTTTCATTCTAGCATGTTGGTATGCATTTCACAGGGAGAAAGTGTCTGATCTGTGATTTTAGGAGGGAATTTGGTTTGGAGTCCTTTTGGAGAATTAAACAATCAAAAGTTATTCTATTTATATGACCACAAGACAGAGCAGAATGAGGCCATTCATAAGTTATAGGAGCAGAATTGGTCCATTAAGTCTACTCTGCTATTCAATCATGGCTTATCTGTCTTTCACTCTTGACCCCATTCCCCTGCCTTCTCCACATAACCTTTGATGCCCTTACTAATCAAGAATGTATCAATCTCGGCTTTAAAAATATCCAATGACTGGCCTCCATTTCCACAGAATTCCACATAATCACCACCCTTTGGCTAAAGAATTTCCTCCATGGCAAGTATGCCCTTGTATTCTGAGGCTGTGCCCTCTAGTCCAAGACTCTCCCACTACTGGAAACTGTTTGCTGAATCTTAGTTTAATTAAATTTAGAGATATGGCATGGAAACTGGCCCTTTGGGCCACTCGGTCTACACTGACTGTTGATCATCCATTCACACTATTTCTATGTTATCCCACTTTCTCATCCACTCGATACACAATAGGGGATATTTACAGGCCAGTTAACCTAAGACCATAGGAACCTGGAGGAAACGCATGGAGTCACAGGGAGAACATGAAAATTCCACGCAAACGGCACCCAAGGCCAGGATCAAACCTGGGTTCTCTGGTACTGTGAGGCAGCAGCTCTACCAGTTGCACCACCGTGCTGACCTGATTCCATTTTTGTAATTCTTGCAGTTTCCTCTGATTTTGGTGACTTGGAAGAAACTGTTCACCACCAGCAAGAATATTGTTTGCATTTTGTGACATTTTGTAATAAGTTTAATTTCAGTTAGCTGTTGTGTAACTAGATTATTGGTATTTTCTTCTAGTATGTTAGCTTGATGTCAAAGGCGATGTTTGGACACAAGCCTGTTCCATCATAATTTTCACATGGATAACTGTTTTCTAATTTAGCTGTGTAATCAAGTTGGGTTCCCTAATACAGTAGCTGATTTCTTGCCACTTCTGTAAATGTTTGATTGGGTTTAATTTTTTTCATACTAAGCTGAAGTAAGATTCTTTTTCCCTTCCCTCCCTTCACTCAACCCCAGCTGTGTTGGCAAATTTAGGGCCATCTTTTGGACAAAACAATCCAATAAATAAATTCTAATTATACCCATTTAGATGAACAAGCATACATCCAGAAATTGCTTTTTTTTAATAGAGTAAATAAAATCCTTGTCAAAAGCTTGCACTCTTAATAGGGAAACAACATTACTGCTTCCTCGAATGGGGATATTGATTTGCTTGTTCCAACTTGTATGTGTTTTCTAGGCATAATGACAATAAGACATTCCTAGTTTGGGTAAATGAAGAAGATCATCTTCGTGTTATCTCCATGCAGAAGGGTGGAAACATGAAGGAAGTCTTCAACCGTTTCTGTACAGGACTATCAAAGGTACAAAGGAACATAGCTGGGAGTTGGTAACATTCATAAGTCATAGGAGCAGAATTGGGTCCTTTGGCCCATCAAGTTTACTCTGCCATTCAATCATAGCTGGTCTATCTTTCTGTCAGGGGATCCAAAACTGTCTCTGATGCTTCATCATATCCAATCTCAATTAAATTATTCTTTAGACGAACATCTGGTATAAAAGATACTCGAAGCGCAGGAACAAAAGGTTACATGTGTAGCTTCTAGGAAAGCTGGAACTATGAGTTTTGATGTGCTCTGTTTGAGCTGTAAAATTTTAGGGTTCTTCACACAAGCCTGGCAAAGAATGACACCTGTGAGGCTTATCATCCTTATTTTCTACTGGATGGCATTACTGCAGCCTAAATACTAATACTGGCCTGTTCCCTGGAATTGTTGCAGAATTTGTTATAGCCATCTTCAGAAAAGAGACATTTGCATTCCTATACACAAAATGTAGCATTATCATAATTGCACCGTTAATTCAATGAAACAAAGGATAGTGGGATACATTGACACCAAGACTTTTAATTTCATAAGTTATAGGAGCAGAATTCGGCCATTTGATCAATGGAGTTGCTGATCATGGCTGATTTATCTTTCCCTCTCAACCCATTTTTCTGCCTCTCCCCATAACCTTTTGACGCCCTGACTAATCAAGTCTAAATTCTTTGCTAAAAGTCTAAAGCTGCTATGTATTTTCCTCTGAATAATTTATTTTCTATTTGTAGATTGAGAATGTCTTCAAAAGCAATGGCCATGCATTTATGTGGAATGAGCACCTGGGTTTTGTCCTAACCTGCCCATCGAACCTGGGAACTGGTCTCCGTGCTGGTGTTCATGTGAAGCTGCCCAATCTCAGTAAACATGAAAAGTTTGGTGATATTCTGAAACTAATGAGGCTGCAGAAGCGCGGCACAGGTACGTCGGCTCTTACCTGGTGGAAAAGCATCTGCTGCTCTTCGTTCTAGCAACAGTGGTCTGGGTCACCACCCTAAATTAATTTACTGGTAGCTAGAGGATGCAACAATTCATTTGTGCTTCTTGCCATATCCTGGCATTGTATATTTTAGGAGGGGTGATTTGGAACAGATACATTCGGGACACCCACACTCAGTTTTTCAAAGTTGCCCTTAAAATGTGGGCCAGATTGCAACTAGGAGATTGAATCCAGTCTTTCCAGATAAACAATTCAACCTAATCTGTTTTTTTAAAAAAAAAACAAAAAACATATTGTGCTGGAGTAACTCAGCAGGTAGCATCCCTGAAGAACAAGGGTAGATGATATTTCAGCTCGGGGCTTTCTACAGTCTGAAGAAAGGTCCAGACCTAAAACATCACCAATTCGTGGTCTCCAAAGATGCTGCCTGACCCACTAAGTTACTCCAGCACTTTGTCTTTAGTTTGGAGATAGTGTGGAAATAGACCCTTTGACCCACTGTGTCCATGCTGACCAGTGATTTCCCCCGCACACTAACGCTATCCTACACACTAGGGACAATTTACAATTTAACAACCAATTAGCCTATAAATCTGCATGTGTTGAGTGCGAGGAAACCGGAGCATAGGGAGAAAACCCACGCAGGTTATGGGGGGAACGTACAATCTCCATCCAGACAGCACCCATAGTTGGGAATGAACCCGAGTCGCTGGTGATGAAAGGCAGCAACTCTACTGTTGCTCCACCGAGCCACCCGTGTCTTTTTGTGTAAACCAACACCTGCAGTTCCTTGTTTCTGCTACCGGTTGGAACTGTTTTACTGATATCTTAACAAGATTCGTGACCCGTTTGCCTCAAAGCCCAGTCAAACAATTGAGATATTAAGGACTTAAACTGCTGCTTGAGTATTTTTAATAGAAGGGGAAAAGGAGTCTGATGTTTATTCAGTGGGGAAGTGGCGACAATGGGAGTTTGTATGTATATCTAAGTTGGGTGGGCAAGAGCGAGTCCAATTATTTCCTGCAACTTCAATCTCCATATTAGGAGGTGTGTGCAATTGGCTGGAAGCACCCGTGATGTGCCGTTCCCCAGACACCATTTATGTACTTCACTGGTTTGTCCAAAATAAGCAGATAGCTTCTCAGCCAAATTTGGATTCTGTTGAATAAATCTTAAACCCATTCTGTTTAGATTATCACTTGAGTTATGGCACTCATCCCACCATAACTCTGACTGGTATAATTTGGTTGCTATTTTTATTTTCTGATCTTAAATACTGTTGCATGTTTAAATGTATTTCTGGCTACGTTAGGAAATGTTGGAGTATTTAGTTCATAATTTCCTTTTGTGTATTGACACAATGACCTGAATTCTGCAAAAAATAAAATTACCCACTTTTTAACTGAGGCTGGATATTTTGAAGCAAAACCTATTACATATGAGCAATAACAAGTACTGCTGGCTTTCACTACCTTTAAGGAACAAAGAATGATTTTTTCAATTTCACTTCTGCTTCATAAATGATTTCCACATTTTGAAGTGTTTAAAAATAATACTGATCATTCAGATTAAAGCAGAATTCAAGTGCATATTTTAAGGTTTAAATTAATTAATCGGTGCAGCATGTCTGTGCCGACCGGTGTCCCTGCACACAACTATCCCATAGACTAGGGACAATTTACCATTTTTCCAAAGCTAATTAACCTACAAACCTGCACATGTTTGGAGTGTGGCAGGAAATCAGAGCACCCAGAGAAGGCTCATGCGGTCATGGGGAGAACATTCAAACTCCATACATACAGCACCCATAGTTAGAATTCAACCCGGGTCTCTGGTGCTGTAAGGCAGCTATTCCACCACTGTGCCACCCCTAAGGTTGTTAGTTAGTTTAAAGTATTCCTTTAAATCCATATCAAGCTTTTGTATTGATGGTAAGGTATGTACTATAGAGTTATACTAATGCTATTGACTGTGTTTTCTTGCCAGGTGGTGTGGATACTGCTGCAGTCGGTGGAGTTTTTGATATTTCCAATGCCGACCGTCTGGGTTTCTCTGAAGTTGAGTTGATTCAAATGGTGGTCGATGGTGTCAAGCTGCTAATTGAAATGGAGAAAAGCCTTGAGAAGGGCCAGGCCATTGATGGCCTTATCCCAGCTCAGAAGTAAAGTCACTTTAATGCACAACCTCTAATCTATTCACTGGATATATTGTATAATATTATAAAGATCTTCCTCAAATGCTGGTCTGGATTGGTGAAAAGTCTCATCCGTAGCATAAATGTAGTAGGAATCATGAAATTATAATCATTGCATTGTTGTTGCTGATGATGGATTAAAAATAAATAAATATACTTTGGTCTGTACAAATCAGTGCACAGTAATTTTCTTAGACAGTTGGTTAACCTAACCTGGTGGTTAATCTGCTCCTGATGCTTGCAACTTAACGCTTTGGTGATCTTGGGATCTATCTCTAAATTGCTTCTTGCCTAACAATGGATCAATGTATTAAATCAAAATTCATCTTTGAACTTGCTGAACTATCTTAACTGGAGCAGCTTGTAACGATGGCAGCATTAATCACATATAGGCCATTTAGTGGTGAGTGCTAAAGCTGCCACAGTACACTTTTATTGCTCTCCCTGACCCTCCTGCATTGCACTAGCTTCTCTAGCATTCAAGTTAACTGATCCTCGTGGTAGGAAGTTCCTATCTTGCTCTGAGTAAGGATTAAGTTTTCTTTAGACTTAACCATCACCTGTACATATGATTCTTCTCCACCAACCACCTCGTGGCCCTTCAAATACAGAAACCTTTTCCCCTGCTCCATCCCAATACAGTTCATTTGATAGTTTAATCAGCCAGCTGGCCACTATTATATGATAGGCCACATGATTATTATGGTAAATTAAATTATCCAATACTGTGCTAATTTCAAGACAATATGGCTTTAAGCTGCTGAGTAACTTCAGCATTTTGTCTAAATTTGAGTTTTGAAGGTTGTTTCTACAGTTCTGAATCAACAAATGCATTTTGCAAAAGATTATTAATTCTTGAGTAGATTAAAAAGCTACAACTGCTAAAATGTCAATTACCTGCCAAATATACTTTTGTAAACTAAAATATTCCATTAGTGATGGGTTAACGTTTTACTTGCTAACCTCAAAGTTAAATTACTTAATTACAAGTTACCCCCAAGTCAGTACCACGCAAACTTTGTGGATTGAAATGTTTATATTGGATCACATGGCAAAAATTAATTTCTCCATTCCACCTGCAAAATGCCTCTGGAGGATAGCACGCACTATTGTAGTATTCAACTGGGGTCAAAACCATTTATGGCTTCACCTATATAAGACAATAATAGATAAGCCTTATTTTGTAGAAAAAGAATGAAGGTTCATTTTCTCCTGAAAAAAAAAAAATTCTCCTTAGAAACATTTGAAAAATTATTCTGATCAAATGTCCAGTGACTTATCAACTTTGCTCCATAATTGCAGCAAGAATGTTTCTTATGAGTTTTAAAATGGAATTGCAAGTCAGTTCTGGCAAACAATTTCCCAGTAACTTTGATCTAGGTTGCTTTCCAGTCACAATGCATCACTAGCTGACTAGCGAAACAGAACTTCCTCCCTGAGTTTTTAAAACAAATCATGTTTTACTTCCTCAAATCAATAGCATTGTGCTGAATTAATGAATCTTATAGTCTTTTAACTCCTAATATTATATAACTATTAGCTGCCATTGACATGGCTTTACCTTGCCATGTCTTTAAAAACGCCTTTACATTTGGCATTAAACAACTTTTACTGTCTTTTTTTCTTCTGTTGGATATAGCATAACAAGGACATAAAAATAAAATTGTGGATTAAAAAAAAGTGTAAAATAAACTGCTTCAATTTAAAAATAAGAGTTTTATCTGGTTTCAACACTGGTTTAGAAAGGGACAAGCAAAAAAAGTGAATGTCAAGGTAGACTTTATCATGGCCTCACAAATGGACATACATCTGTTCACATGAATTCACGTGTTCCTCTGCATACTAAGAGTGCTTTCAGATGACATACACAACTACTCTCCTAAATTTCCATGTTTCTCCTGCTGAAAATGAGCAAATCTGGAAAACTGCAGAAATTCCAACTAACTACTTCTGTGTGTGTACTAATGTACTCTTTGCAATTAACCAGTTGAATAAACTGTTTTCAATACAGTTTATTCCAACACATCGAAGGTTTTATTGACCTGTAAGCTTTGGAATTGCCCTTCTGTCTATTGCACACATTCATTGACCAAGAGTTCTTGCATCATCAGTATTAATTGGTAAGTTGCTATTATATCAAGTGCATACTTGCATAATATCATGAATTTGTGTGTTGTGAGCAAATGTCTGATTTTTAGAAGCATCAGTATGAGTAGGGAAGAAAAATAGAGTTGGCTCCAACCGTAAGCTTAATGGTTTTCAGAGAATATCCAGCAGGTCAGGTGATCTACTCCCTGCTCCTATTTGAGTTACTGTGAACAGAGGATCTTAAAGTAATGATGTGTTGTTTCAGACCCCTAACCATTCCTTGAGCAGAGCCCAAATGTACCATCCACCTGTTCCAATCAAATTACTTAATTTTTATCACTGATATCCCACTAGTGCAGGACCAGACGCCATAGACTCTGAATGAAAGAATGTACCTTTAGCAAGGAGACGAGGAGGAATTTCTTTAGGCAGAGGGTAGTGAATCTGTTGAATTTATTGCCACAGAAGGCCATGGAGGCCTTGTTAATGGATATTTTTAAGGCAGAGATTGACAGGTTCTTGATTAGAATGGGTGTCGGGTTACGGGGAGAAGGCAGGAGAATGGGGTTGAGGGGGAAAGATAGATCAGCCATGATTGAATGGTGGAGTAGACCTGATGGACAGAATGGCCCAATTCTGCTCATATAATTCATGAAAGGATCTCTGAGAACCAGCTCTTTATGTAGCTGTGCTGACAAGATTGGATTGCAGATGGTTTATGAAGCCCCTGGAAGTAACATAGCGCGATTGTCTTCAGAATGTTTGGAGTCTGTGTATACTTTCATAAAATCCATTTGGGGAAAGTCCACTGATTTATTTAGGCTGTCATTATGTTGAAGTAGTCATCTTGATTCAAAGTGGTATTTGTGTATCAACATTCTCTATCATGTGCACTGCCTAAACCTGCTAGCAACACAATGAATCTACTGATACCCAAAGTAGGTTTTATTCTCATGTACAACTGAGATGGATAAATTAAAAAGTAATTTGACTCAGTGGATCTTTATAACTGAATTTTATTAAATCAGTTTTTTAAGGAGCTGCAAGCGATCCCCGCATGGGTTATGATCATAATAAACCACTCTGGTCTCACTACAGGCCTTTAGATTTACTTCCTAATCTGGTAGAATTAGGTTTGTTTTGAATACTCATTAAAGCTTATAAATTACATAGACAGAACAAACATTTCTGTCGATTTCCACAGGGCAGATAAAATATCAAGGTCCATCTGGCTTGGGTTATAGGTTCCCAGTGGTTAAATGACCAGTCACTCAATTTGAATTTGTATGACAAACCAATCTCTTTACTGGATCTCCACTTGACTAATATAGTGGCGCAACGGTAGAGTTGCTGCCTTACGGCGCCAGAGACCCGGGTTTGATCCTGATGACAGATGCTGTCTGTATGGAGTTTGTACATTCTCCCCGTGACCACGTGGGTTTTCTCTAGGTGCTCCATTTTCCTCCAACAGTCCAAAGACGTGCAGGTTTGTAGATTAATTGGCTTCTGTAAAAATTATAAAATTGTCCCCAGTGTGTGGGTAGAGTGAGTGTACGGGTGATCATTGATCGGCGCGGACTCGGTAGGCTGAAGAGTTTCCGCACCGTATTTCTAAAACTAAGGAAAACCTGAGAGGTTTAAATCGATGGAAACGTGCGTTCAAAGTTATCTGTTGTGACCAAGACTGCCTCACCTGACTTCCCTCATTGTATTGTAGATCAATAAATCTATCTAATGAACATGCAACAGGTTGTATTTTCAGTTTTTCACTTTTCCCACAGAGAACCTGAACCTAGAGAAGATCACGAACCTTCCAGAAATCAGGCAAAGACATGTAATATTGTCTAAGAGTAAGTTAAAATATTTTATTTCCTTACAGTAAAAGGTTTGCTATTTGTGATTTATCTGGCTGCACACGTTCATTGTTTTGACAGCACTGGGCCTGTACTCATTGGAGTTTGGATGGATGAGGGGGGACATTATTAAAACCTACCAGATAATGAAAGGCATGGATAGGGTTTACATGGGAAATATATTTCCACTAGTGGGAGAGTCTAGTACCAGAGGACGCAGCTTTAGAATAAAAGGACGTACCTTCAGAATGGAGATGAGGAAGAATTTCTATAGTCAAGAGGTTGGGGAATCTGTGGAATTCATTGTCACAGATGTCTGTGGAGGCCAAGACATTGGGTATTTTCAAGGTGAAGATTGATAGCTTCTTGTCGCGGAAGGGCATCAAAGGTGACAGGGAGAAGGCAGAAGAATGTTGAGAGGGAAAAATAGATTAGCCATAATTGAATGGCAGAGGAGACTCCTTTGTATTCTGGTCTTATTTTGAACCAAACAATGCGGAATATATAGACACTAACCCACCAGAGCAGCTAAAACTTTGCCAAGGGCTTTATAGAACTCTTAACACTTGCACTGTGTACATATAGCCTACCTTGCTCTCCCCTTCTTGAATTGAACAAGTGATTCACACGTACATATTATTTGACGATTTAATCAATGCACAGTTTTTTGGAGTCTCTTTGATCTTAAAAGAATTTGTATTGTGTGTATCATGTCCACCTCTGAGCTTGAGGAAGATGTCACTTCTTAACTCGAGTAGGGAGAATGTTGTAACATTTTTCCACAGTTTCCAATGGATCAAATTCTGGAATGCAGTCTTTCATTTTTTTTAAATGTTTTCCTTGCAGAAATTAAAGGATGTACGTGTGAACTTTTGATTGTATCGCCTGCATACATAAGATGTCACTCGTATCTCAAAAATATCTATTTTCTGAATGTTTGATTTCTTAGGCGGTATTAACACACAAACTAGATAATGATGTCAAAAATATCTCTTTCCCTTGGTTGAGTCATATTTTAACTTATTTTTCTAAAGGTCGCTCATTCATTCATTCTTCCATCAAGATTTTCTTAATTAAAGCTCAATCCTATTCTGAGTTCTTTTATGCATTAGTAACTCAGCAAAAATAGTCTGTGCATTGTTCTATGGTTTAGTAAAAAAGCGTCCCTAAACAATCACTCATTGTTAAACACGCTTCCCTGTAACATCTGATTTTGGTTTTTTTTAAACTGGTAATTCTCACTGACATCTCAGTTCCACCATTTGACGCTGGATAATATTGTGAAATACATGTCTGCCTAGTATAATTGTTTCCTGAAGCACTCAACTAAAATAAACACAATTCTAGACTTTTATCCAAAACAAGTTATTTTGATAAGCTGTAATGTAAGAAAATGGAGGTCAGTTGTTCGACACAACATTCTTTTGTGGAGCTAACGGGTATCACTTTCATCCATTTTGAGTAACTATGAGTGCCAAGAAATTATCAATTTCCCTCCACAATAATTAATATGTGCAGGGAGACAAAAGTGCTGGAGAAACATAGCGGGTGCAGCAGCATCTATGGAGCGAAGGAAATGGGCAACAATAATATGTGCAATTTCGAAAAGACCCATTAGCCATTTCTAAGTCCAGAGGTGTTGTTGCCACTTGGTGCACTAATTTACAATGCTCTGTGATCTTAATCCAATCCCAGTCCGTAATACTTCTGGCTAATGCAACCGTGATTACTATACTGAATTTTCAGTGCAAAACTTCTAAAATTAATCATTTTAATTTATCTTCTCACTTTGTATGTGATCTGTATCTCCACTTATCACAACCTTATCCCTTATCACAATCTTGTTCTTTAACACCTCATGTCATAGTGAATAATACATTCCTGTGACTTCATCTGGATATTTGTCCGCGGTTATAAAACCATTTTGCATTCTATTTTGGGAATTATATTTCTGTGCCTCCCTAGTTCTCGATAGTTGTAAGCAGACAATGTTCCTCTGAATTTGAAAGATCTTCACAGTGTAATAGCACTGACTTTGGCAACACACCTGCAGTGGCTTTTCATTTCAGACTGCTATATTTCAATGTACACCATTCATACTGAGATGTGAGAATGGTCATAAAGACATACAGTGTCCCTTCAGCCCAACCTGTCCATGCTGATCACATATCCCATCTACACAAGTCCCTGCATTAGGCGCATGCTGCTCTAAACCCATCCAATCCACGTATCTGTCTAAATGTTTCTTAAACATTGTGATGCCACCTCTGGCATCTTGTTCCATATACCTACCATCCCCTCAAGTTGTCCCAATACCTACTGAGTTGCCCCTCAAGTTCCTATTAAACCTCTTTCCCCCACCCCCCTCTCAACTCAAACCTCTCTCCTCTGGTTCTTGATTCCCCTACTCTGGGCAAAATAATGCATTTACCCTATCTATTCCCCTTCTGATCATGTACCCCTCTATAAGATAATCATTATCCTCTTTCGCTCCAACGTATAAAGTCCCAGCCTGCTCAATCTTTCCATATAGCTCAGGCCCACGGGTCCTGGCGACATCCTCATAAATCTTTTCTCTCCCATTCTAGCTTAACAACATATTTCCTATAACGGGGTGACCAAAACTGGACACAATACTCTAAATGTAGCCTCACAAGTATTGTACAACTGTAGCATGACCTCCCGACTTCTATACTTAATATTCTGGCTGATGAGGCCCAATGTGCCGCAGCCTGTTTGACCACCCTATCCCCTTGTCCCATGATTAGACTCAAAGAAACCACTGGCACTGCTGACAGCACCAAGGATTGTTAACGAAAGCATTATGATTTGTCACCAATGTAGGTACAGGTATGTGGAAAAGATACAGATTACAAATTTTCACCTCAAGGAAAATTCCTGACATCTCTTTCTTATTTTGAGCATAATTTATATATTCTTGAATGTGCTTGATTCAAACATCAATTGATGCTAAAATCAATTTTTCTTCTTGGCATTCTGTCAATTTATTATCGCTTCTTGGTAATACAGAGCAAGTTTTACCATTCTTGGTGTATTGTGCTAAGTTAATAAACACAGCAATTAGTAAGGATAGGTGACAAAACATCCTCCATGGCAGTGCCTTGCAAGGCTGCATCATCAGCCCCTTACCGCCCTATACACTGGCGACTGTATACCCAGATTCTGCTCTAACACCAGGTTGACAGATGACACCACCACAGTGGGCTGGATCTTGAACAATGACGAGACAAAGTACAGGAAGGAGATCAGTTTAATTTGGAGATACAGCATGGAAACGGGCCACTGAGTCCGCCCCGGGTTCGGCACCAAGATCACCGGTACAGTAGCACTATCCGACACATTAGGGACAATTAACCTACAAACCTGTACGTCTTTGGAATGTGGGAGGAAACCAAAGCACCCAGGGAAAACCCACGCGGTAACAGGGAGACCATACAAACTCCATACAGGCAGCATCCATAATCGGGATCGAACCCGGGTCCCTGGCACAGTAAGGCTGCAACTCTACCGCTGCGCCACCATGCCATCAAAAGAGCTGAGATAGAGAGCTTAATAACGTAGTGTCCAGACAATAACCTCTCCCTCAATGTCAAGAAAATGAAGGAGAGTTGACTTCAGGAAGCAGGATGGTGTACATGCCCCAGACTGTATCAATGCAATTTACAGGATCACTAGCAATTTACATTTATCACTAGCAATCTGTCCTGCTCCAGCTAAGCTAAGAAAGTGCACTAGCACTTTTACGTCTTCAAAAGGCCACGGAATTTGGCATGTCACCAACAACTCTTACCAATTTCTGCAGGTTGGAATTGTAGAAAGCATCCTATTGGGTTGGGTTGCGTCACAGTTTGGTAGGGCAAGAGCTCTACCCAAGACCATAAGGAATTGCAGAGAGTTGTAGATGCAGTCCTATCCATTATGCAAACCACCTCCCCTTCAACAACCCTTCCCATTTCCACGTTGACCTTTCTGAGGCCCAATGGAGGACCTGCTCCATTGCCAGAGTGAGGACACGTGCAAATTGGAGGAACAGCACCTCATATTTCACTTGGGCAACTTAGAACTCAATGGTATGAAAATTGAATTCTCTCATTTTAAATAACTTCTACTTACACTCCCCTCCCCTCACCACCTTCGCCCCCTTCCTCCACACAAGTATCATATACTAGTTCCATGGTTCTTCACATTGTTTCCCTCTTGAGATCACACCTTCCCCAGCCATCAATGGGCCTGAGGTCATTTGTGGCCAGCCCTGATTGGTCTTAGTCTCTTCTTGCCTCCAGCTCTTCGCCCAACCCTGACTTTCAGTCTGAAGAAGAGTCTCGACCTGAAGTGTTATATATCTTTTCTACTCCAAAGATGCTGCCTGATCCGCTGAGTTACTCCAGCACTTAGTGTCTATTATTTCTGCATAGACTTGCTCTCTATGGCTTCCTGCTGTGAAAATGCACACATCAAGAATTGTTTTGCTTAACTACTCCCAGCTAAGGTTAAATCCTTTTAATTCCGGCACTTAACACATTGTGTTGTTTGAAGGTGTTTTAAATGGATTATATTACATCTAGAACAGTAGTTCACACCAGTCTCACTCACTTATTTCAGATTCTGCTTTGCAACTTGCACTGTATGAAATTCTTCAGTGTTACTTGATACCATTCCTCAAATGTCACAATTTTGCATGCAAGATCAAATGTGAGATTCTGTATAAAAAAATTTGAACTATCACAAAATATTGATTAAACATTAAACAGTTGAGTGAGTTCTTCATCAAGAAGATATACTCACTATAAGCATTACTGAACTTTTGTATCCAAGTTTCACGTTTGTCACTTGGCAAAATATCTGAAGTTTCAAGAATTAAAATCTTTTGGGCTACTTTACCCAACATATTACTGTATTAGACAATGCTGGAGAAACTCAGCGGGTGAGGCAGCATGTATGGAGAGAAGGAATAAGCGATGTTTTGGGTCGTGTCCCTTCTACTAACTGATGTCGGGCGGGGGGGGGGGGGGGGGGGGAGAAGAAAGGAAGTAGGAGGAGTCAGTAAGACTGTGGGGAAACTGAGATGGGGAGGGGAAGGAGGGAGAAAGCAAGGGCTATCTAAAATTAGAGAAATTGATGTTCATACTGCTGGGGTGCAGACTACCCAAGTGAAATATAGAAACATCAAAATTAGGTGCAGGAGTCGGCCATTCGGCCCTTCAAGCCTGCACCGCCATTCAATATGATCATGGCTGATCATCCAACTCAGTATCCCGTACCTGCCTTCCGCCACAAGGGCCACATCTAACTCCCTCTTAAATATAACCAATGAACTGGCCTCAACTACCCTCTGTGGCAGAGAGTTCCAGAGACTCACCACTCTGTGTGAAAAAAAGAGTGGCATATGATGTACTGTATAATTCACTTTTTGTAGCATGTACTGTATAAAATAGAATCTATTAGAATGGCTTCAATGGTTTGAAGAATGGCTTTTAGTTTTAAAATAGTTATGAAAAAAGATACATCTTGTCCACAACATCCAAAGATTTACAAGGATGTTGCCAGGGCTCGAAGGCCTGAGCGTAGGGAGAGGTTGAGCATGTTAGGACTTTATTCCTTGGAGCACAGGAGAATGGGAGATTATCCTATCATGATTGGAATAAATCAGATAAATGCTCAGTCTCTTGCCCAGAGTAAGGGCAGCAAGAACCGGAGGACATAGGTTCAAGGTGGGAGTGGAGTGGTGGGTGGGTGGGTGGGGGTGGAGAATATAGTAGCCTGTTTCCACACTCTATGACTCTATGATCTTGTCCACAAATTAAAATGTCTGGATGGATGTCTGGCAAATGTGGTGTGAGGGGGCTTTTAAAAGTGAAATGGGGGGGAGCTCACAGTCAGCATGTTCTTGTTCAAGTGAAGGACCAGGCTGGCAGGATTAAGAACCCTGGTTGACAAAAAGAGTTGCAGCACTGGTCAGGAAAAAGGAGTCATTTGGCAGGTATAGGCGACCAGGATCAAACAAAACCCTTGAAGAGTATAAGGAATGAAGGAGTGCATTTAGAGAAATTAGGACGGTAAAAATCTGGAGGACATGAGTTAGTTTGGGTGAGTGGACACATTTCATTGCCTTGGACTCTCATCTTGACATTTTTTGCAAGACATGGAATTTCATCTGGCATTGCTCCCAGCTGTGGGATGTTTGCCTCGGAATAGACTTCCTGGCTTCTCCTCTTGTATTAGCTCTGTTTGACATGCTGTCTCTTTTTCTTCAGGCTTCCTTCTCTTCATACATCCACAAGGATGGGAAGTTTATCGGGGAAATGGAGGTCTGCTGCCTCCCTGTTGCAAAATGCCTTTCAGCCAGTGCTGTGGCTTAATGTTTGGAGCCATGATAACAATTTGAGCTGGCAGTTCCACTGAATTGAAGTACCAATTGTTTAAGCCCACATAGATGTCCATTTAAGGTAGCATTCTAAGTGCAGTCAGACAGATGAAACACTACTAGTCTATATCTGCATGAGTGAGCTAAGGTTAACTCCCAGCACAGATTTGGTGCTCCTATTTTTGAGTGATTTTGTTTCTAGGCAATGGGGTTTAACGTTGCCCTTGCTACTCTAAGATAGCAAGGGCAACTTAGATGCTGCTGCACCCGCTGAGTTTCTCAAGTTTTTTGTGTAATACTCTAAGATAAAGCTGTGTTAATGATTGTTTAAGACGTAGGATTGGAGAGGTGTATTGTCCTGGGTGCTATAAGTTTGCCACACTTTATAGCATACTTGTGTAAGATTAAAATCATTAGTCATTAGATGATATTTCCTGATGTGGAACCAAAGAGATGATGGTTAATACACAAAAGGACACGGTGCTGGAGTAACTAGGCGGGTCAGGCAGCATCTCTGGAGAACTTGGATAGGTGACGTTTCAGGTCGGGGAAAGAAGGGTCCTAACCCATCACCGATCCATGTTCATCAGGGATGCTGCCTCACCCACTGAGTTACTCTAACACTGTGTGCCCTTTTATGTTTCCTGGTGCAGTGTATTATTAATCACGATATATGATGTAAGCTCATTTTTAAAGTAATGTAGTGGGTTGTTAGATCATTATCATAATAAGGCCATTAGACATATCAGCAGAATTAGGCCATTTTGCCCATTATGTCCACTCTGCCGTTGATCATGGCTGTTCTATCTTTCCCTCTCAACCCCATTCTCCTGCCTTCTCACCATAACCTTTGATGCCATTACTAATCTCCGCTTTAGAAATATCCAATGACTTGGCATTCACAGATGCACCGACCTCTGGCTAAAGAAATTCCTCCTCGCCTGCATTTCCAAAGTTACATTATTTTATTCTACGGCTATGCCCTATGGTCCTAAGACTCTGCCACTACTGGAAACATCCTCGCTACATCCACTCTATCTAATAAAATCATTTAAAGATTAGTTTTACTTAAATTAAAAATGTTGGTGTGAATTGTGTTATCAATGTATCCCACTATCTCTTGTCTCATTGAATTAATGGTACATTTGTGAAAATATTACATTTTGCGTGTAGTAATGCAACTGTTTTCTGAAGATGGCTTCCCCAAATTTTGCAACAACTGCAGGTAACCAGCCAGTCTGAGAAGAATTTAGACTGCATTCTTTTGGTAAAGCCATCCAGTAGAAAGTAAGGGGTTACACAAAAAGCTGGAGAAACTCAGCGGGTGCAGCAGCATCTAAGGAGTGAAGGAGATGGGCAACGTTTCGGCCCGAAACCCTTCTTCAGACTGATGGGGGGGGGGGGGGGGGGGGGAGAAGAAAGGAAAAAGGAGGAGGAGGAGCCCGAGGGCTGAGGGAGAGGTGGGAAGGGGAGGAGACAGCAAGGTTTAACAGAATTGAGAACATTCAACGTTTAAGCCCAGAGGATGCAGACTCCCCAAGCGGAATATGAGGTGCTGTTCCTCCAACTTGCGGTATTGCTCACTCTGGCCATGGAGGAGGCCCAGGACTGAGAGGTCAGATACGGAATGGGAGGGGGAGTTGAAGTGCTGAGCCACCGGGAGGTCATTTTGGTTATTGCGGACCGAGCGGAGGTGTTCGGCGAAACGATCGCCCAGCCTCCGCTTGGTCTCACCGATATAGATCAGCTGGCATCTGGAGCAACGGATGAAGTAGATGAGGTTGGAGGAGGTGCAGGTGAACCTCTATCGGACCTGGAATGACTGCTTGGGTCCCTGAAAGGAGTGGATGGGAGAGGTGAAGGGATAAAAGTGTAGCATCTCTTGCGGTTGCAAGGGAAAGTGCCCGGGGAAGGGGTGGAGCGGGAGGGAAGGGAAGAATTGACAAAGGAGTTTGGAGAGGGAGCGGTCTTTGAGGAAGGCAGACAGGGGGGGAGATGGGAAGATGTGGCAAGTGGAGGGGGTCATGTTGGTGGTGGCGAAACTGGCGGAGGACTATGTGTTGTATGTGCGGGCTGGTGGGGTGAAAGGCGAGGACCAGGGGGTCTCTGCTCTTGTTGTGAGTGGGGGAATGGGGAGAGAGGGCAGTGTTGCGGGGTATGGAGGAGACCCTGGTGTGAGCCTCATTTATAGTGGGGGAGGGGAATCCCCGTTCTCTGAAGAATGAGGCCATTTGTGATGACCTGGTGTGGAACACCTCATCCTGGGAGCAGATGCGGCGTAGACGGAGGAATTGGGAATAGAGGATGGAGTCCTTACAGGAAGCAGGGTGGGAGGAAGAGTAGTCCAAGTAGCTGTGGGAGTCCGTTGGTTTGTAGTGGATGTCGGTCAGGAGTGTATCACCTGCAATGGAGATGGTGAGGTCAAGGAATGGTAGGGAAGTGTCGGAAATGGTCCAGGTGTCTACTCCATAGTAGAAAATAAGGATGTGCATGGTAAGAACTGCCTCTCGGGTTCCCTTCTTTGCTAGGCTTGCATAAAACCCCTCAAAATGTTACCCCTCAAACAGAGCACATTAAAGCCCATGGTTTCAGTTTTAGCTTTCCTAGAAGCTATCCATCTAGTCTTTCATCCTTGCTCTTTCTGAATATCATTTATACCAAGTGTTTGCCTTTTTTTTTTGTTAAATATTTTTATTAGAAGTAAGTACATATCAAGATAAGAATATGTCATATACATTCTTAATATTATTAATATTAACAATTATTTCTAATTTGTACTTTTATGAGTTTTTCATTTTTAATATAGATAGGAAGTAAAAGAGAAAAATAAAATAAAAATAGAGATTCAGAAAGATGAATGAAGTATTAAGCAGTTTATACATCATTGGAGATAAGTGTTTGCCTATTCTTTGGTTACACAAAAAAGCTGGAGAAACTCAGCGGGTGCAGCAGCATCTAAGGAACGAAGGAGATAGGCGACGTTTCGGGTTGAGACCCTTCTTCAGACTGGTCAGGGATCAGGAAAACGAGAGATATAGACAGTGATGTGGAGAGATAAATAACAATGAATGAAATATATGCAAGAAAGTATTGATGATAAAGGAAACAGGCCATTGTAAGCTGTTTGTAGTGTGAAAATGAGAAGTTAGTGCGACTTGGGTGGGGGGGGGGGGGGGGGGGAGGGATAGAGAGAGGGAATGCCAGGGCCCGAGGGCTGAGGTAGAGGTGGGAAGGGGAGGAGGCAGCCTGGGTTAACAGAATTGAGAAAATTCAATGTTTAAGCCCAGAGGATGCAGACTCCCCAAGGGAATATGAGGTGCTGTTCCTCCAACTTGCGGTGTTGCTCACTCTGGCCGTGGAGGAGGCCCAGGACCGAGAGGTCGGATACGGAATGGGAGGGGGAGTTGAAGTGCTGAGCCACCGGGAGGTCGGGTTGGTTATTGCGGACCGAGCGGAGATGTTCGGCGAAACGATCGCCCAGCCTCCGCTTGGTCTCACCGATGTAGATCAGCTGGCATCTGGAGCAACGGATGCAGTAGATGAGGTTGGAGGAGGTGCAGGTGAACCTCTGTTGGACTTGGAAGGACTGCTTGGGTCCCTGAAAGGAGTGGATGGGGGAGGTGAAGGGACAAGTGGAGCATCTCTTGTGGTTGCAAGGGAAAGTGCCCGGGGAAGGGGTGGAGCGGGAGGGAAGGGAAGAATTGACAAGGGAAAATTGCCTATTCTTTGTTCTCTTGCAGTATAATTTAATTGAGATTGGGTATTCTGCAGCGTAAGACAGCAATTTGAATCCCCCTGCCAGCGTTTATCCTATCTTCATACATCAATTTGTTTTATAATGCTAACTGACTATTCAGAAGCTCTGAATGAAGAAATATCAGAAACTATCTGAATAATGAAATGTCTATCTATCAAGCGTGAACTTGGAATTAATATTGTCCTTGTATTTTGCAGATTTACAAAACATGGTTCTGAAATTAGATCTCATATTCTACCGTTAATATATTCTATTTTTAACAAACATCTGGAAAATTAAACTATTTGTGTGGATTTTATGTCTGCTGTGATGATCAAGGGATTGAACAATACAAATTCGTAAGTTGACTCTTATTGGCGTTTGGAACAATTGTATCTACCTCCAAGAGGTTTGCAGGTCAAACCTAACAATATAACCTCCTTATTGTGATTATTCAATCTTAATGTACCTATGTGTGCACTATGCACTTTGAACCCTACAAATCTGGCAATGCTGGGGGTTGTGAGGAACTTTAACATTGAGGAGCATATGAGGACCAGAGAGAGGAGATGCAAGGGTTGCTTGAAGTTAGAAAAATCAATATGCATACCACTGGTTTGTAAGATAATGTAAAC
Source organism: Raja brachyura (assembly GCA_963514005.1). Next base: position 46,521,766 of record OY740789.1, on the reverse strand, counting down.
ACATTTGGCTGTGTACAAACAACCTCCTTTAGAGAGCTGGGTCCTCAATTGGAATATTCAAAGCAACCAGCATTTAAATTGGATGCCATTGGCTTGGGTTTCCCAACCATTCTGATTTATGGCTTTGAAGAAAAGATGGGAGGGGAAAACTAATGATTGGGGTTCAGAAACAGACAAAACTACCAAATCAATAAATATTCAGTGCACTCAACCATTTTCTCGGTGCCACTATGAAAGTTTGTTCAAAATAGCAACGGGGAGACTACCTTGTGCATTTGAGTTACTGAATCTCAACATCAGCATGGATAATTCCGTCTAAGGGTCATATGTACGATGTACCACCAATCTCTTTCTCTTTCGCAGCTGTCTCTGGGAAATCTCTGGAAAGTCTCCTCTGACTCCCTGCCTCTTCCTTGTGTTTTTTGCCAGGTGCTCCTGCAGAAATAACAGCTTATACAAGAGGCTGTAATGTAATGCATTCTTCCAAAGGGCACTGTGCATTTGGTCAGGCAGCAAACCCAAGAGAGGCATCGAAATGTACCAGGGTCAGAACAAATGGTGGTGGCAGGTTCGTGGATAGGAATTTGAGATAGCGATTTCAGAAAAGGCTGTTCCAGTTTAGTGCACAGGTCTACCTATGGCTGTACTTCCAAGGCAAGCTGGTTTAAGGAATTTGATGATGGAATGGAATTGACAACACAGTTTAGTTTATTGTCATGTACATGGTGTGGTACAATGAAATCATTTTGTTGCATGCTAACCAGTCAACAGAAAGACTATATGTGATTACAATTGGACCGTCCACTGTGCACAGATAGAGGGTAAAGGGAATGACGTTTAGTGCAAGATAAAGTCCGATTAAAGATAGTTTGAGGGTCTTCAATTGGATAATTTTTGGTTTATATCTAGATCTTTAGATGGTTCTGAGCAGAGTAACTGGGAAGGTGGGAATGGGCCGATGTGCAACACATGATATAGGTAATCATGTCACTGTACTAGCCTTCATGAGCTGGTCAGACCACAAAGGTCCAAATGCTCCAAATCCAAGATGGCAGTAGATGCAAGGAACTGCAGATGCTGGTTTATACCAAAGATAGACACAGTGTTGGAGTAACTCGTTCGGTCAGTCTGCATCTCTGGAGAAATGCAAGATTGTGGTACACTGTTTCTATTGATGAGCTTCATGGTCACTCGGCTGCATTGTATTTGATCGAACAGTAGGGTTCTTCATCATATAGCTGCGGTGTGATCTATTTTCTGAATCCTCACCGCACTAGGCATTGCATTGATAAATTGAGGAGCAGTCTCAATGATTCTAAGTCCACGCAAACCTTTTCCTACCTTTGCTCCTACTCTTCCAAGTTCCAACTTTGGTTTGCCTCTTTAATTATTCCAGTTGATACTTTGACGTGCAGATCTACGTGAAAAGAAAATTTTAATTAAACAATATTGTTTCATTACAATAAAAAAAGGTTTCAGGTCAACCACTGAAATCTGTCCAGGTTTCCTAACTCGTATCTCTCCCCTGCACCAAACCAAACCGAATCAACCCACATTTTTCAGATGCAACTTTTTTTCTATCTGTATTTCTGATTTTTAAAAAAAATGTTTTTATTGAGTTTGATGAATCACAAAATAATATTTGTTTAAAACTGATTGTGTTTAAAACTGTGCAGATCATTTTGTTTTTTATTGTAGAGTATTACTTGGTTTTACCGCCTATGCATTTTTCTACTGTTAGTATTTAATTTTATTTTTATATCCATTTTTGCAATTGATCAGGTGTGGAAGACAGATTTAGTTTTGTAACTATATTTCCCAGCATTGAAAATTGAATTTATTGTTCTGTTCTAGATATTACAAATTAAAATAAATTTATTATGGTCACGACTAGTTTGCATCATTTCAATTTTTCATCACTCCGTAGGTTAAGATATTAACAGAATCCAACAAGGTCAAGGATAATACTTTACCACTGAAGTTGGATACCAAAGTTATGAGGAGATTAGATAGGGTGAATGCCAGAGTAGAAGGTCAAGAACCAGAGGAGATAGGTTTAAGGTGAGAGAGGGAAGATCGGCAACTTTTTTTACACAAAGGGTGGTGGGTATTTAGAGCGAGCTGCCAGAGGCGGTTGAGGCAGGCACTACCACAACAATCAAAATACATTTGGACAGGTACATGAATAAGATAGGTTTAGAAGCTTATGGGGCAAATGCAGGCAGGTAGGACTAGTGCAGATGGGGGCATGCTGGTTGGCATGGGCAAGTTAGGCCAAAGTGGCTGTTTTTGTGCAGTATGACTACGATTTAATGAAAATCTTGGGTTTCTATGTTTAATAAATGGTGATGTTTCGGGTCAGGACCCTTCTTTATGTTGGCAGGATCACTGAAGTTAAATGTGCAGTAGCAATAAAATTTAGGCTTAAGATTTTGGTGCAATGTATGAATTGAGAGTCAAGTGTTCTATTGAGAGTCAAGAGTGTTTTATTATCATATGTTCTGAAACTGAACAATGAAATTGTTACCTGCAGCAGCACATCAGGGTTGTAATCACAGAACACAACAGGTTGCTCCATAGAGAGTGTCCTGACACATGGCCTCCTGGTGTGGTATGGCAAGTTCTGCGGCTGACAAAGCGGCTCTGCAGAGAGTCATCAACACAGCCCAGAAGATCACTGACACGCATCTGCCTGCCCTGGAAGAGATCTATAGCTCTCATTGCCTGCGAAAGGCATCACGCATCCTAAAGGACTCATCTCGTCCCCCTCATCACTTGTTTGCCCTTCTGCCCTCAGGAAAGCATTACAGGTCCACCAAATCACACACCACAAGATTAAAAAACAGTTTCTACCCCAAGTCAGGAGTGTTGGAGTTGGTGCGCGGCTGCAAGTTTAACAATGTTAGAACCAGCTACGACTGTGCCCGACCTGCCTGCTTCAGGGGAGAATAGATAAGGCTCCAGGCGGGGTAAAGGGTGGGTGGGAACGAGCAGCCACCTGCTACAATAGGTGGAATGGTCCTTTCCATAGTTAACCCTGCTCACAGTCTCTGATGGAGCCGGTTTCCTACCCACCGGGACCTCCCGCTGACCCTCGCCACTTCGCCGCCCTCCTTCCAGCAGCCCACAGTCGTTGCCTTGCCTGCAGCCTGGAGTCAGCACTGGGCCTGATGTTTCCACGCTGCGGACTCCAACTACACTGAGTTTGACTGCGCTGGGTCCTAGTGCTAGTGGCCCCATTCCTGGTTACCTCAGTGGCTGTTCCACTGGGTCTTCCTCATTCCCCTCAAACCATGTGACCCCAGCTCTTCCCCACCCACACTACAGTCCTCGTACTCCCCTACCCCCTGACAACCCACCCCCCCCCCCCGCCTCGGCCTCAGTCCACTCACCTGCCTTCCTCTGGCCCCAAACCCCATCTCTGTCGTGTGTTCAGCATCCCACCCTGACCTACCCCTCTCAGATACAGAACGGCCTGTCTGCAGCAGACGCCACACCTTTGTCCCCCTCCGTCCCCACCTCAATGAGTTCCGCGCCCGCCGCGATTTGGAGCTCTTCTTCCGAGGGCAGTCTTATGACAATGCTGCCAACATGTCTGGTAGGTACAAGAGTATGTAGCAAAAAATCCTCAAAAAAAACAAATTTGCAAGATTTATTCCATGCGCTGCTCACTCATTAAATTTGGTGGGCCGTTCGGCTGTTGATTGCTGCCTTGATGCAGTGAATTGTTTTAGAATCATCAATGAAATTTATACCTTTTCATCCTCGACAAACAGATGGGCATTTCTGAAATGATTTTTGCAACCCCAGTCAAAAGCCACAGAAGCTATATTGGAAAGTTACAGCGCTATCACTGATGCCTTCGGTCATTTGTACTCTGGTGTTAATGTGAAGGATGATACCAGGCTTCAAGCTAGCAATCTTTTGCAGAAAATGGAAGAACTGGAGTTTGTGTTTATGCTACATTTTTGGACGCGTCTGCTAGGTCATTTCCACAAGGTCAACAAAGCCATTCAGAAATCCAAAATTGTGCAAGTTTGTACAGTTCACTTCAGGATTTTGTAAGCAAAATTAGAGAAGGTTTTGATGAGCTTGAGCAACAAGCAAAGGCCACCTTGCCAGATGTTAACTACAGAACTGTCACAGGGAGACAAAGAGTAAGGAAATGCCATGGTCCTGATGTTTTAGATAAACTCCCACCAAGAGATAAGTTTAGGATAAAATTATTTACTCCTAAACTAGATGCACTTGAAACCAATTTAAAAAGAAGAGGTACTGTGCACAGTGAAGTTGCACAACAGTTTCCCTTTCTTGCTAATCTGACCGCATCTAAGCAAGAAATTCAGCAAGGTGTTGAACTGTTGATGGAAGCATCCCCAGAAGATGTTGACCTGAAACTTACTGATGAATTTTTGCACTTTCAGTCTTATGTGAGACAAAACCATAGGCATACAGAAGAGCACTCTGTCTCCTACAGACCGTTATCAAATAATATACAAGGAAACAATTCAGATGGCCTTCCCTAATGTGGAAGCAATCTTGCGGCTGTTTCTTAGCTTAATGGTCACCAACTGCTCGGGAGAGAGGTCTTTTTCAAGACTCAAAAGAATAAAAAATGAATTGAGGTCCACAATGTCTCAAGAGAGGTTGTCTGCAATGAGCATTCTGTGTATTGAGAGTGACAAACTTAGACAAACAGATCTTGGTGAACTTCTGGATGATTTTGCTATGAAGAAGGCGGGAATAAAACATTTTTTCTCTTAGTGTATTTGTAGTTTCTTTATATCTTAATATTCCACATTCAATTCAAGAGACACTTATTGTCACATACACCAATTGGTACAATGAAATTTGGGGTCACCATCCGACGTCAGAACAGGAGAACATTCTCAGCGGCTTGGAGTTCCGAATCGGCCACTTCCTACCGGAGACCGCAGCTCCCGAAGTCCACAGGCTGAGCTGGGCGGAGATTCACGCTGGCGGCCCTTGTCAAAGGGATCCCAGGGCTCCACAATGTTGAAATCAGTGCGGCCCGAGGCTGGGAGCTTCGCAAACCACAGCTCCACGATGTTGAAGCAGCAGGCCCAACACTCCAGAGCTTCAAACGGCGATCCAGGTAAGGCATCGCCCGCTCTGCGGTGAATCCAATATGTATTTTAAAACCAACTGTTTAATGACAAGATACAGTAGGATCTAAAAGTGTCACACTGTCACTGTCGGGTAGTCATGGTCCTCTAGTCATGGGGGTGGGGGATTTGGATGGAGGGGAGGGGGGAGGGGGGAGGGGGGAGGGGGGGGGCCTCACATGTGAAATAGCTTAGGGCCTCTCTTCATCTAAATCTGGCCCTGCCTAAATGCCAATATTTTGTACTGCGATAACACTATACTGTGGAATATTACACATTTTGACGACGCTTTTCTTACCATTACAGCTAAACAAACAATAAACAGAAAAAAATCCCCAGGGCCTGATGGTCTGCATCCCAGGGTACTTAAGGAAGTGGCTCTAGAAATTGTGGACACATTGGTGATCATTTTCCAATATTCTATAGATTCAGGATCAGTTCCCGTGGATTGGAGCTAATGTTATCCCACTTTTTAAGAAAGGCGGGAGAGAGAAAACAGGGAATTATAGACCAGTTAGCCTGACATCGGTGGTGGAGAAGATGCTGGAGTCAATCATAAAAGATGAAATAGCGGCACATTTGGATAGCAGTAACAGGATCGGTCCGAGTCAGCATGGATTTACGAAGGGGAAATCATGCTTGACTGATCTTCTGGAATTTTTTGAGGATGTAACTAGGAAAATGGACAAGGGAGAGCCAGTGGATGTAGTGTACCTGGACTTTCAGAAAGCATTTGATAAGGTCCCACATAGGAGATTAGTGGGCAAAATTAAGGCACATGGTATTGGGGGTAGAGTGCTGATATCGATAGAAAATTGGTTGGCAGACAGGAAACAAACAGTAGGGATAATGAGTCCCTTTCAGAATGACAGGCAGTGACTAGTGGGGTACCGCAAGGCTCGGTGCTGGGGCAGCAGCTATTTACAATATACTTCAATGATTTAGATGAAGGGGTTCTAAATGTAACATTAGCAAATTTGGAGATGGTGCAAAGCTGGGTGGCAGTGTGAACTGTGAAGAGGATGCTATGAGAATGCAAGGTGTCTTGGACAGGTTGGGTGAGTGGGCAGATGCAGTTTAATGTGGATAAATGTGAGGTTATCCACTTTGGTAGCAAAAACAGGAAAGCAGATTATTATCTAAATGGTGTCAAGTTGGGGAAAAAGGGAAGTACAACGGGATCTGTGGGTCCTTGTTCATCAGTCAATGAAAGTAAGCATGTAGGTACAGCAGGCAGTGAGGAAAGCGAATGGCATGTTGGCCTTCATAACAAAAGGAGTTGGGTATAGGAGCAAAGAGGTCCTTCTGCAGTTGTAAAGGGCCCTAGTGAGACCACACCTGGAGTATTGTGTCCAGTTTTGGTCCCCTAGTTGGATGATCAGGCATGATCATATTGAATGGCGGTGCATTCTTCATGAAGAATCATGAAGATTGCAACCTTCACGTGGTCCGTCCTGTTTCAACGAATGCAATCAACCCGGCGTGCGCAATCAAATAAGATCAAGTAGAACAAGTTGTCCTACAACTTTAGACTGTGCACACCATACGGAGGAAGAAGAAGATTGAAACCTATAAGATTATTAAGGGTTTTGACACGCTAGAGGCAAGAAACGTGTTCCTGATGTTGGGGGAGTCCATAACCAGGGTCCACAGTTTAAGAATAAGGGGCAAGGCATTTAGAACGGAGATGAGGAAACACGTTTTCACACAGAGTTGTGAGTCTGTGGAATTCTCTGCCTCGGAGGGCGGTGGAGGCCGGTACTCTGGATACTTTCAAGAGAGATACTTTAAAGATAGCGGAGTCAGGGGATATGGGGAGAAGGCTGGAATGGGGTACTGATTGTGGATGATCAGCCATGATCACATTGAATGGCAGTGCTGGCTCGAAGGGCCGAATGGCCTACTCCTGCACCTATTTTCTATTGTTATTATTTGTCGTTATTATTATTTATCTGATACGTTGGAGCTCTGCTCGGGCAGTGTGCCTGAAATTTAGTTGTATGTATTTACGATGACAATAAAGTGTATTATTATTATAATATAATAAATGAACAGAAAAAAATGTTCACTAAACAATATAGTCCAAAAACAACACCAAGCCCAAATTCCCTAGTGCAACCAAGACAATTTGTACTTCTGAGTGTTGTGTTTAATAGCCTGCTGGTTGTTGGGTAGAAGTTGTTCCTGAACCTGGATGTTTACAGTTCTGGAGTTACTCCAGCACTTACATTTTCTGTAAACCAACATCTGCAGTTCCTTGTTTCTCTGTTGGATAAAAACACTGAATTTCAACTTTGAAAAACTTTATAGACAAGAATGTGTATTAATGATTTTATCTGCACATCATTTCAAATGTGTTGCACGCTTTTGTTATAATTCTTAGTGATTTACAGTGCTGCCTCACAGCACCAGAGACCCAGGTTCGATCCTGACTACTGGTGCTGCCTGTGTGGAGTTTGTACATTCTCCCTGTGACTGTGTGGGTTTCCTCCCACGTCCCAAAAACGTGCAGGTTTGTAGGTTATTTGTCTTATATTGATCGCCGCTAGTGTGTAGGATGTGAAAATGGGATAACATAGAACTAGTGTGAATGGGTGATCAATAGTCAGCATGGACTCGGTGGGCCGAAGGGCCCGTTTCCACACTGTATCTCTCAACAAAAGTAGCGATCCACTGTTTTCTATCCAAGTGAACTGCCTGTGTTTTCAGCTGAAAAGTGAAAGGGTTTACTTCATTTTCATTTGATGTTGGAAACTTGCCAGAAAAGGCTGTTTCCAAGGTTTGTAGTGAGACTGTGGGGCCTACACCCATAAAACTAATGGGAAACAGCTTTGACACATGATCAAATCTTGCACACTCACCAAACCTCCCCTCCACAAATCCCCTCTGGATTAACAGCCCTGTCATAATACTTGGAATATTTTGAACTATTAAAAAAATATGAACATTTCGGTGGGGTGAGCCGACCCTGGACTTTACCTTGTCTGGGCGCCTGCAGCGACGGCTGCGGAGGGTTGAGGTCCCGACCATGGGGGAAAGTGGAGGAGGACTGGCAAATGTTGTGCCTTCCACCACAGTGACGAATGCTGTGGTGGATGCTTATGTTACATTTTTATTGTGTATTTGTGTGTTCTTTATTATTGTATGCTGCTGACAAAAGCCCTACTAGGGACAAGTGTTGCGAATTAGCCTAAAAACACTATGATGCATACATCAGATGACTGTTTCAAGTGTATCTATGCTTTTGTATCTGTCCCTATTAAATAAACCTTAATAAAACATTTTAAATTAAATTAAATCACAATGATACCAAAAAAAACATAAACATTTGAAAAAAAAGAAATACAAATACCAGAAACACAATAGTTCTGATTCTCTATCTAGTTCTGACTCGGGTTGTTTGAGCTGATGCTCTGAAATAAATCGTATGGAATTACAGGAACAGAACATGGAACAGTCCAGCACAGGAACAGTCCCTTCAGCCCACAATATCTGTGCTGAATACGATGCCAAGATAAACCAATCTCCTCTGCCTGCATGTGATCCATATCCCTCCGTATCTAAAAGGCTATTGAATGCCACTATCGTATCTGCCTCCACCACCCCTGGAAATGCATTTCAGGCACCTACCAGCAGGTAAAACAAAACTTTGCTCTCTCCCCCTCTGACTTTACTGTGCCCGTCAGTCTTTTACTTTTCTGCCCTGGGTAAAAGGTTCTTAATGCTTATCCTATTCATGCCTCTCACAGTGTTATAAACTTCTATCAGATCGCCCCTCAACTTCCAACACTCTAGATAAAACAATCCACGTTGGTCCAACCTTTCCTTATTACCCAATACCCTCTAATCCAGGCATTATTCTATTTAACCCTTTCTTCACCCACTCCAAACCATCCTGACCAGTGAACTCCATGGCAAGGTTTAGTTGAGAAATCAGCTGAACGGACGTGGAGAAATTTCAAACTTGCTGGCTGTGTACGAGGAAAGTCCAGCGAGAAGGGCACAGTGGCGCAGCACCTTATGTTCCCTGTCACCAGTGCCAGCACCTTATGTTCACCGTCACCAATGTGAGTTTTCTACGGGATCTCCGGTTTCCTCCCACACTCCAAAGACGTACAGGTTTGCAGATTAATTGGCTTGGTATAATTTTAAATTGTCCCGATCGTGTTTAGGATAGTGTTAGTATGCGGGATTGCCAAAAGGCATGGACTCGATGGGCCGAAAGGCCTGTTTCTGCGCTGTATCTCTAAATTAAACTGAATTAAGCAGCAAATTATTTCTGCTCAAGATCTGACCCAGTATTCTTAAGGCTAAATTTTAACTCGAGGTTCGGCAGCAAGGTGCATTTAAAAACCTATTCCAATGCCACAGTAATCGGGTCAAAGCAAAATTAATTTGAGCGTTGATGCCCCAATGCAGCTGCATCTCCCAGTTTGGGGTGAGAAATAGATAGGAGTCTGCTCACCACTATACAGGGAGCAAGATTGCCACAAGGAGTGAGTCACTTGCTTGGATATAACGTGCATTAGGAATAACAGAACTAGGCAGATTTAATGAGCCAATCTTTCTGCTATCTCAGGGGAGTGAGTTAAAAATCATAGGCAGAAGCGTCTTGTTGATTCCAGAACAGGCAAATTGTATGGGGATGTTTAATTCCCCACTCTCTTGCTGTCGGAAATGATGGGAGGGTTTAAATCACCCCCCATATTATGCTTGCAACATTGGTTTTGTACATAGCAATGAACACAGGACCCTTCTCTGGTGTGTAAATGCTGATATCATGTCAGTGCAGGAATTAAGTATTCTCCATGTTGTGTGGGGTTGATAATGACCTAGAGAACCATTTGTTCATCTGCTTCAATTAATTTGAGTTTCATAATTGGGTTAACATAATGCTAACAGAAATCTATTTGACAGATGGTATCCTATGTGCCAAGGGACTGTGCGATGTTATCAACCTCAGCATCGGCTGATATTTCAGCTGGAGAACACTTAAACAAACTTCATTTAACAAAACCTTTTGGCATAACATGGTGATGATTCTGAGGTTGCATAAAAAGAGGTTTAAATATCCACAAATTTACAATATATTCACCCAAATGCAAGATGTGAACAATTAAATATCCTCTTTGATATTATCTAATAAATTACGTCCATCATGAAAACATAGAATCATAGAATCAAAGAAAATAGGTGCAGGAGTAGGCCATTCGGCCCTTCGAGCCTGCACCAGCATTCAATATGATCATGGCTGATCATCCAACTCAGTATCCTGTACCTGCCTTCTCTCCATACCCCCTGATTCCTATAGCCACAAGGGCCACATCTAGCTCCCTCTTAAATATAGCCAATGAACTGGCCTCCACTACCTTCTGTGGCAGAGAATTCCACAGACTCACCCCTCTCAGTGTGAAAAAAGATCTTCTCATCTCGGTCCTAAAAGACTTCCCCCTTATCCTTAAACAGTGACCCCTTGTTCTGGAATTCCCCAACATCGGGAACAATCTTCCCGCATCTAGCCTGTCCAACCTCTTAAGAATTTTGTAAGCCTCTATAAGATCCCCCTTCAATCTCCTAAATTCTAGCGAGTACAAGCCGAGTCTATCCATTCGTTCTTCATATGGAAGTCCTGCCATCCCAGGAATCAGTCTGGGATATAAATGTTGATGAATATGGTGCAACGTTTGATGAATAATAAGTTTAAATGTTGGCATTTCCCACAATTTATAATAGAAATGGTACATGAAAGCTATCAATAATATATCCAAATCCAGCTAAAATTATTTTGCAAATTTAGATTGAACATACTGAAAAAAAACTGAACAAAAACATGAACATATCCATCTTTTGCTGGGAAAAGGTAAATAGTGCAGATGAACCTGGAGTAGCCATTGAGAAATATAAATAACTCCTATAATACAAATATTATGTTTCATGGAAATATCCTTTCTATTGGAGTCTATGGTTTAATTTTTTTTTCGAAAACTTGTACAACCAGAAAATGTATAATGTTTAATTGTGAAAAATATACCAAGAGATCTCAAGAGCTATGGTGAAAAAAAAATGGGCACAAACTCAGATAAAAGAATTAGAATGATAATGAGCTGGGCTGAGGGAAGCAAGAGCATGCAAGTGGCCAAGGCATGCAAAAAGATGGCTGATTATGGAGGGACAGGAATTTGTGGGGTTGGTTGGGCAAGGAGGCCCTGGCAAATCATAAACTAGTTGTCAATGTCAATGAAAAGAATGGAATGTGGGCGGAAATATCATGGCCAAACAGAAGTATATAGAGAGTGGGAGAATGGCCAAAAGTATGTTAGATGAGCCCATTGTAAAGAAATTAACAACAGATCAGAAACTAGTTGACAGGACTCAAGGACCTGAACTATAGGGGGAGGTTGGGCAGGCAAGGACTTTATTGTGCGGGAGGATGGGGGTGATCTAATAGAGGTGTATAAGGTCAAGAACGGTATAGATAGGGTGAATGCACAGTCTTTCACCCAGAGGTGTGGGCAGGTGTGAGTTTGTACGGTCTCCCTGTGACCTGCGTGGGGTTTCTCCGGGTGCTCCGGTGTCCTCCCGCACTCCAAAGACGTACTAAACTAAACTAAATGGAATAGGGAAATCAAGAACCAGAGGGCATAGCTTTTTTTAAGGTGAAGGGGGAAAGATTTAATAGGAACCTGGGGAGGGGCAACCTTTTTTACACAAAGGGTGGTGAACGAGCCTCCAGAGGAGGTCTTTGAAATGGTTACTATCACGCCATTTACTATAAAATACACTAGGCCAGGTACTTGCATAGGATAGAGTTAGAAGGATATGGGTCAAACACAGGGAGGTGAGACTAGTGCAGATAATATTAATTGAAGAACATTGTCACCCTGGTCATTCCCTCTTCTCCCTGTTGGAGTGAAGATACAAAGGCTTGAAAGAACATACCATCAGATTCAGGAACAGCTTCTTCACCACTATTATCAAACTACTAAATGGACATCTCATTAAGGGAAAGGGTTAGAAGGATATGTGTCAAACCCAGGCAGGTGGGAATAGTGTAGATATTGGTTAGTGTAGACAAGTAGGGCCAAAGGGATTGTTTCCTAGCTGTATGATGCGAAGGAGGAATAAGTAAAATAGTGCTTAAAAGATTAATACATGCAATTTAGAGATGAAATTATTCCTAAGAAGATCATTCTGTGTAGTTAGATATTAATTGCCTTCCTACAATCAAGCTAAGGGTGTGACCCCAAACTCCCACCAACCTCATTGCAGTCCTTGCACATTTTTTAATCTGCACTTTCTTTGCAGTTGTAACATTGTAATATTATATTCTCTTGGCACAAACATTGTACAGATATGGCTTGTTTATACTCGTGTATGTATGATTCGACTGGATTGCACGCAAAGCAAAGTTCTTCACTGTATTTCGGTAAACGTGACAATGATAAACCTATAATGAACCAATTCATCTGAAGCAGGCAGAATGCCAACTTTTTGGTACCTAGTAATTATAATGATTGCAGAGTGCCAGTTAGCACCAAACACATTAATTATTAGTTGGATGCTTCAGCAGAGAACCCATGTAGTTTGTGACAAATATTCGATGGTTATAGCCTGCATTGTCTAATTTTATCCAACTCCAACAAATGCAAAATGTAGAAGCAAGGAATTGCAGATGCTGATTTGCACAAAAGGACATAAAGTGCTGGAGTAATGCAACGGGTCAGGCAGCATCTCTGGAGAACATATATAAATTTGTTGCCGTAATTTCCCTGACAGCCACAATCAAAGTGGCTCCTGCCTCACTTGGTCATCTAGTTTCTCTCTATTCCTTTTCTCCAGAGATGCTGTGTGACCCGCTGCGTTACTCCAGCATTTTGTGTCTATCTTCACTTGGTCCTCTGCTCTTTCTCCCAGTCATATATCTTTCATCATGCCAAGATATCCCATTACACCTTATTGCCATTTGGGTGCCTTTGAGGTGTAATCACAGGTTAGGAAATGTTGCAGCTAATTTGGACAGGGTATGTTTATACATACAAATGGTGGCTAAGGGTTACATATTGGCTTATCCCCTTCTCTTTAGAACAGTACCATAGGATCATTTGAATCTGTATATGTATGTGGATACCATAATGGGGATTGGCCCTAGTATTTAGGATAGTGTCAGTGTATGGGTAATCACTGGTCGGCATGGACTCTGTCTTTTCATGCTGAATCTCTAAACTAAGCTAAACCTTCCAAATAGAAGTGAGAATACTGTCCTTTGAACCCCTTTTAATACCATTGGTAAGGGTGCTTCCTGCTACTAAATATATTTTTAACAATGTGTGTTTGGAAAGGGAATTAAGTAAAGGTCCATCTGAAAAATAGCAATGCAATTGGTAAGTCAAATAGGTATGCTTCCCACCATCATTAACTATTTTTAAAAAAGTCTGAAGAAGGGTCCTGACCCAAAATGTCACCTATCCGTTTTCTCCAGAGATGCTGCCCAGCCCGCTGAATGACTCCAGCACTTTGTCTTTCTTGAAATATTTGTTCTGCATACCTCTGGGCAATAAAACCTTCATCAATTTGCTTTCAGCTCAACTCATCCCACATGCATGTCAGCTTTGTGGACACTATTTTCTAAAAGACATCCTTGGTCCCTAAATAATCTAAACAAATGTGTTTAGAAGGTTGAGAGGGGATCTCATTGAAACTTACCAAATAGTAAAAGGATAGTGGATGTGGAGAGGATGTTTCTACCAGTGAGTCCAGAACCAAAGACCATGGCGTCAGAATAAAAAGAAGTACCTTTGGAAAGGAGATAAAAATGAATTTCTTTAGTCAGGGAATGGTGAATCTGTGAGCACGGTGAATCCATTGATACAGGTGGCTGTGGAGGCCGTCAATGAATATTTTTAAGGTGTAGATTGATAGATTCTTGATTAGTAAGGGTGTCAGGGTTTACGGGGAGAAGGCTGTAGAGTGGTGTTGAGGGGGAAAGATAGATGAGCCCTGATTGAATGGCGGAGTAAACTTGAAGGGCCATATGGCCTAATTCTGCTCCTATTACTTTTGAACTTAAGAAATCAAAATGTCAAATCATACGTCAAACCAAAATTACACAAATGTTGTATTATGTGAAATTAAGACAAAGGCATGTGGTCTTGATTGTTTCAACCTGCAGAGAATCCAGTAACACTCAACTAATTTGCCCGTGTAAAGATCAGCAAGTTCAGGATTTCCACATGTTTGCATCAATCTTGCTAATTGCAGGTCACTGGAGATTTTCATGTTGCACTCTTGTGCACGACTCCTCATGGAGTCCCAGCAGAGGAATGCAAAGATGTGGCAATTCCTTAGCACTTATGCTGAGAAATCCACTTGAAACCTGATACACCTTCTGTGTTGGGCCAAACCTGGCACATGAAGTTCTGCTCATTGGATTTCACCAAAAAACGAATGAAAAGGATGAAGGCTAGCGTTCACATCTGGGCTGTTAAGAGATTATTAAAAAAATTGTGATTAATCATATAATTGAACATAGTGAAAAACTTTCAAAATAGACACTTCCTCATCCAATTCAACTTAAAAGGAAAGTGGGATTGCAAGATCTGGTTCACATTTGGACTAAAATGTTAAATTTAAATCAGAAGTGCTGAGCAACTCAGTGGGTCAGGCAGCATCTCTGGAAAACTTGGATAGGTGAAGTTTTGGGTCGGGACACTTCTATAGACTGCAGAAGGGTCTGAAGAAGTGTTCCGACCCGAAACATCACCTACCTATGTTCTCTGAAGAAGGGTCCCAACCCAAAACATCACCTATTCAAGTTATTCAGAGATGCTGCCTGACCCATTGAGTTACTCTAGCACTTTAAGTCCTTTTGAGTAAAGCAGTAACTGCAATTCCTTGTTTCTATATTAAAATCAGAACCCAGATTATCATTGAACCAATGTCAAATGAGAAACAATGCTTATTTACAAAGTTTGGATTTTTAATATTACAAATTACTTGTTTAAATTATGAGATGTTCTGCACTAGTAATAAAATTAAAGTTAATAAAATGTTATGTACTTTATTTTAAATCACTGCTCAGATGGGTGATACTTTATAAGTCAAAGGAAATGGTTACTTACCCTAATCTGAAGTCTGCTTGTGAAATATTTTTTGTCTTTGTTTCAGTTGTGAACCTTATGGGCCTGTTCCACAGGCAATTTTTCAGCAGACTGCCGGCGACTGTCAAGTTGCGGGCAGTCGCTGAAAAACCAGCAACTGGAACGGCAACTGTCAGAGTGGAACACACACACACATACACCGCTTTCCTTCACCAGCCCGTTATGCAGGCGGGGGACAGGGCAAGTGGGGGAGCGCTGTCTGAGTGAAATTCACACAGTGCAAAGCCAAGGTGATACAGTCACACACCGTGATGAACAGGAAGGTTGGCGCTGTAATTTAGACGTCTAAAGCACAGTGTATAGTAAATCCTTTAAAAGAGGGGGGAGGAGGAGTGGAGAACTTTTAAGAAGCCAGAGATATATACGGCTGTGAAGCTCGACGAACATTTAACATTACTGGTCGGTTATCCTTGGTTCAGAAAACTACTGCTTACGTTTTTTTTCCGCAATGAAATTCACCGGTCAGCACCGGCTACAACCTATGAGAACCTTTGACCTCCTGGCAACCCACTAGGACCTCCTGGCGACCCACCTACGGCACGAGAATTCTCGCTACTCTCCATGGCGGCTTCATTCTGGTCGCCGCTAATTTTTCAACTTGTTGAAAAATTGTTGAAAAGTCGCGGCATCAATAATGAGGCCGCGACTAGTTCCCAGAATGCGGGAACTCCTCACAAACATGAAAGCGACTACCCGGCAATCACCCGCGAACATGTGGGGACCGCATAATGTCCTGCAGTTGCTTAAAAAGTTGGCCAAGTACGACAGGCCCATGAGTCTTTGTTTATTAAACAGGGAATCATTTTTAAATTAGGAAGGGAGCGAAGTGTCAAAAAACAATGTGCAAAGCTTGAATGGAACAGTGTGATCATAAGAAAATCCATAGTGGGGTAGTCAGCACAGTTAAAATTAGGAGGAAATTAGGAACAATGGAATGTAATAGCAAAAAAGATAATTTAGTGAACAAGGTTTATTTGTGCAATTTGAGGCATTGGTGCAACCTGCAAGTCAATTATTTTCATGGTGAGAATTATTACAGTTGACATAAGCTTTGAAAGTAATTTCATGTATAGCAATTTAATTTATGAGGCAAATTAGTGAAATTAGGCCTGGTCGGTTTGGAAAATAGGCTTTGAAGTGACACAACTGAAGTTTCCACAATTACAAAAAATCTGACAAATTAGTTCAACTTAACTGGCCGTGATGATGAATTGTTCAAATAACCAAAAGCACACAGACTAGAAGGTTAGAGTTTTGAACACAGGAAGCTCCTTTAGTTTAGTTTAGTTTAGAGGTGCAACGTGGAAACAAGCCCTTTGGCCCACCAATTTCAAGCAGACCAATGATCCCTGCAACTAGCACTAACACTACGGACAATTTACAATCTTTAACAAAGACAATTCACCTACAAACCTGTACGTCTTTGGAGTGTGGGAAGAAACCGGAGCACCCAAAGAAAACTCACGTGGTCACAGGGAAAATGTACAAACTTTGTACAGACAGCACCCATAATCAAGATTGAACCCTAGTCTCCAGCGCTGTAAGGCAGCAACTCTACCGCTGTGCCACAATGTCACCTTATGGTTTAGTTTAATTTATTATTGTCATGTGTACTGAGGTATAGTGAAATGCATTTTGTTGCGTGCTTTCCAGTCAATGAAAACACTGTATATGATTACAATCAAGCCGTCCACAGTGCACAGATAAAAGACACACTATTCAGTGCAAATTAAAGTTTGATAAAAGGTAGTTCAAAGGTCTTTAATGAGGTAGGTCAGGATTGCACTTTAGCTGGTGAGAGGTTTCAGTTGCCTGATAACAGCCATGAAGAAACTGTTACTGAATCAGGAAGTATGCATTTTCACACTTCTGTACCACTTGCTTGATGAGAGAG
The DNA here is from genome assembly GCA_963514005.1 of Raja brachyura. The sequence goes on along the minus strand of OY740789.1, from coordinate 46,504,589 downwards.
GGGAGAAGAAAGAGTGACCAGGGTGAAACTGGTCCTTGGTTATGTTGGTGGCCTTGCCGAGGCAGCATTAAGTGTAGATGGAGTCAACGGAAGGGAGGTTGGTTTGTGTGATGATCTGCACTATGTCGACAATTCTCTGCAATTTCATGGATGGAGCTTATTGTGCTTACATTTTCTTAAATGTATGTTTCTCACTGTAAGTTAAAATGTGCACTAAATTGAATAAAGTCACCAACATAAGTTGAATACATTATAAAATTTGTACCAGCACCAATATTTTTTAATAATATTTGAAGCATAACATAAAACATTACTTTTAAAATCTAGCTCGCGACATGCTGCACCTACGGCAGAAGTTTCCTAAAAGACTTCCACTGTAGATTTGGAGGGTGTTGCAATCTTTTGATAAGCTTTGAGACATTTGCATGTCTGAAAGTAGGAAATGGCAGGAGTAAGATTGTGGACTACATCTTATCTTATCTTATTCTTATAACTATTAAAACTCTCGTTGGTTTGTTGGTTTGTAATGGGTTCTATTTCGCGAAAATTCGTTTAAGCCGTTTGTGACTTTACTCCTCCACCCTTTGCCGTAACAGAGAAATTTTTACATATTCCTGTAGAGTTTTTCCTTCTCCATATTTTGTTTTGCAAATTAGAAAATTTGGATATTAATTTCCCCACTTATTTAGTAAAAAACATCAAAAAATGTTAAAATCAAGCTGCTGCATGAGTCACAGTGCCATCTCACAGATGTCCAATCACAATGTATTGCATTTACATATGATATGACATCACAATGGGACAGGGGTGGGAGATTGCAACCTTCACGTGGTCTGGCGTGGACAATCAAATAGAGCAAGTTGTCCTACCGCCCTCCCTCTCCACCCCCTCCCTCTCCACCTCTACCCCTCCTATCCTCCCCCCTCTCCACCCTCCCCGCTCCTCCATCCCCTCCTTTTCTCCCCCCTCCACCTCTTCCCTCTCCACCTCCGCTTCTCTCCACCCTCCACCTCCCCTCCTCTTCACTCCCCCTCTTCTCTCCCCTACCCTCTCCTCCCTCCCCCTCAATCACTCCCCCCTCTCCCTCCCCTCTACTCTCTCTCTCCTCCACCGCCTGCATTTCCCCCTCTCTCCCTCTCCACTCTCTCTCCTTCTCCTCTTCCCCCTCCAATCTCTCTCCACCTCCCCCCCCTCCCCTACCTGTCTCCCCTTTACCCTCCCCGCTCTCCTCCCCTCCCCATCCCCCACCTCTCCCCTCTTCCCCTCCCCACTCCCTCCTCACCTCTCCCTCATCACCCTTCTCCCCATCCCCTTCCCCCCTCTCCCTTCCCCTCCCCACTCTCCTCCCCTGTGGTTAGTGTGTGTGTGTCTGTTTGGGGGTGGTGGTTAGTGTGTGTGTGTTGGGGGGGTGGTTAGTGTGTGTGTGTGTTGGGGGGGTGGTTAGTGTGTGTGTGTGTGTGTATATGGGGTGGATAGCGTGCATGTGAAGCCGCAGCATTCTTCCCCCCCCCCCCCCCCCCCCGCAAAGGCGCGTAGTGGAACAGACCCAGCGGGTCTGCGCTTGCTCTAGTTATTACTATAAATACTTAGACATGATCAAGAGTTACTAATTGATGGCTGAGATAGATGCAAAATGCTGGAGTAGCTCAGTGGGTTAAGCAGCATCTCTGGTGAAAATGGATAGGTGCCTTTTGGCGAGGACCCTTCTTTAGACTAACTAATGGCTAAATTTGCTGCAGTTATGTGATGTCATTTACCTACCTGAGCCAATTCAAAGGCGTCACTTTACAATATTGATTATAATTACAAGTATGCCATCTAAACTTGCCATTTTTTTCAAAATTCCTCTCACGAATGTTCATACCTGGAAATTATCAAACCTTTTTGTTTACAGTTTTACTCGGTCTCATTTTACCTTTAAATTTTTTTTTAGTAAAGGAAGGTGGTACCTTATTGATTTTAAAAAGATTCAGCTAAAATCAATCTTTGTTCTCTTTTGCTATTCAAGTTGACCAGTTGCTGTGGAAACCAAAGATCACAGCCAACACTGGGATCTTCTGGCCATTGTTTTTTTCCAAAAAATGGGTGTTGGCTTTATCTGGCTCCAAATATACTTCTAGCTGTCTAGCACAATGCAAACTGGGTTCTGTTACATTAACCATAAGAATAATTAATCACAAACCTGGGATGGCAAAAAGTTTATTTAACTTTTTCAGAACAAGGCATTAGCAATGCGTTGCAAATTCAAAGGGATATTGGCTTTATGAAAAACATATTGGCTAACCTTGACAATAGAGTGAATTATTTTGTTTTATCAACTGGTACAATAAAGTACTTCAACCTGATATGTTATGACACAATTGTAATGAAATCAGGTTAAGTTTTCCAAACCAAAAATTCCAGAGAACTCTTTAATCGGTTATAACTTTCATTACATCATAATTTTCCTATTCCCTTTTCACAAAGGAACTAACATCAATAACATTTCAAATTCCCGTGCAGGAGAAATTAATTTCAATTCAGTGGAAATGCACAATAACATACTCATCACATTAATTATTTAATTGTCCTGTTCATTCATTTTTTTGGTTTTATTACCTTCCTGTAATTCTCCATTCTTACAAAATGTGGATAATATCACAGGTTTGCAAAGGATAAATGCTTTCTCAGACTTCAATCATGTGAATTTTACCTCACATTTGATTCTGGCATGTTACTGAGGGTCCGCCTGCGACGGTACATTGAGGGCCAGAGTCCGGTGGTGGCAACCCTCAAACAGGGGAAGGGATATCACCCCAGGGGGCCACAAGAGTGGCAAAGCTGTGTGTTTGAAGGATAGTTGCAAACACTATTGAATATGACACTAATTAATGTATAGACCATGAGGTTGTCGGAAGTATTTACGCACTGTTCTTGCTTTGTATATATATTATATTCTGAATAAAGTTCATTTTTGGAAATAAAAAATGTGTTACTGAGCTATCTTTCCGGGGAAGGCCTCATAGCCAAGTACAATTCCCCCAACAATCTCACATCCTGTAGTTGTGACTTATTAGCAATTTGGTAATGGCTGCATGGCTGATTGTTTTGCTCTGCCACTGTAAAACTAATTCAAGCACCTGACAAGGGGCCAATTGAGAAGATGTATCTTGGATTCAATAGCATGATATGTAATTAATGTATTCACAAAGGTCATAGTAAGCATGATTGCGAGTGGGTTTTAGTATTTGATGCAAGAACTTGCAAAGATTACTTTAAAAACACACCCCAAACCTGTTACTTAGAAAGATAAGGGCAGCAAATGTCGGAATATCATCACCTGAAGTTCCCTTCCAAATAACACACCACCCTGGCTTGGAAATAAATATTCATTCATGTATAATGTGTAGGAAGGAACTGCAGATGCTGGTTTATACCGAAGATAGGCGCAAGATGCTGGAGTAGCTCAGCGGGTCAGGCGGAATCTCTGGAGAAAAGGAATAGGTGACATTTTGGATCAGAACCCTTTGGATGTCAGTCCTGGAACTCACTGTCCGACAGCAATGTGGGAGCATCTCCAAAAGACAATTGCAGTGACTCAAGAAAGGGGCTCACCACCCAATTCACAAGAACAAATGAGGAATGTGTTGACATTGTATTTTAATGCACCATGTGTATATAGTTGCAGAGTATAAAATAACTGTTGATATGTCGTCAAACGATTAGTTACTTGAGAACTTACTAAACAATAATGATCCATTAGGTTAATCTTTAATCACAGGTACAGGTTAGTTCTTGTCTTCTACATTCTGTGACCAAACACTGGGAGAACTGTTGCTAGGAAGAAATAAATACAAGAATTTAATTTCAAAATAACTCCCCATTGTGCTTGTTCACCCATTTTATCTGCAGTACCTTGACATGCTGGTTTTAAGATCAAATCAATGGCTCTCATATCCTAATAGATTGTTTTATTGTAGCATTTAATAAATTTGTAATATTGGGAGCATTTATAAATTAGCTAGTTGAAAATACATCATGTTAAAGTACAAGTGTATTGCCCCAAAGCAATACAATACAATTTTTTTTTTGCAGGAAGTATCAATAGACCACAAAATAGGCAACTCTAAGCAAATGGAAAACCCTGTTTAAATTTGACCAATAGCAATTTAGCCAGCTGACTTTATCTGAGTTTTCGCAAAAACGAAATATTTTGTGGTCATAACTAAAACTATTCAAGTGCCACATCCTGTTCCAAATTAAGAGATGTTTAAAATAGAAATTTGAGTTTTTTGTTTGGAAAGAGCAACATCACAATTATGTCTAGGTTTGTTGAATTAGGTAAAGAACTAAGAGGCCTCAATGGAGGTGAAAATCGAGGGGTCAAAATTGGTCTACTGTTCCAGCAAAAAAACAAACAGCTGCAAGAACTCAGTGGGTCAAGCAGCATTTGTGGAGGTAAAGGGATGGCGGATGTTTCAGGTTGGGACCTTGCATCGGGACTTAAGAGTGTAGAGGGAAGATAGCCAGTGTATGAAAGTGAGAGAAGGGCAAGACAGAGGCTGGTAGGTGATAAGTGGAGCCAAGTGTATGGGGGATGAGGGGAAGGATAGCAGTCGGACACAGATGACTAATGGGGCTCTGCTGAGACAGATGGTGGTAGGTGGAAACATTGGAAAAGATTAAAATATTTCAGCAGATGGAGCTTGGTGGAGAGGTGGATGGGGATGAGTAGGGCTAGGGATGGAAAATGATAGATGGATCCTGGTGAGGGAGGGATGATGGCACATGAAACAAGTGGGGGTAGGTTGATGAGTCTGGGTAAGCGTGATGGATGAGTATGGTAAACAAAGAGAGAGACCCTGGGCGGACTCGTGGAAGCAGAAAAAAACGGGGGACTAGGATATCTGAAATTGGAAAACTATATAGTTTACGCAAGAGGGATATGAGGTAAATGATGAGTCTGAGGTTGGTGCAGAGTGAACAGAGTACTACCCTAGAGAAGGTAATGTTGGAATGATGGAAGGGAGTGTAGAGGTCAAAGCAATTGTAAGGCAAAAGCAATTAGAATTGCAAGTCAAGAGAGAGAGGCCGGAAGAGGGTATCCAAGTGGACAGGGAGTGTTGGAGATTTGAGATGGGGTCATCAGTGGGCGCGTGAGGATTTCTTGATGAAGAAATAGGTTTGTTGGCAAAGGTAGCAGAAGAAGAGCTCAACATTATGTTGGGTGTGGAACTCACTGAGGTGGGGGTGCAAGGGTATAAGAGTGAGGTCTCAGATGAAGTCTGACCACTCTAGATAGAGAGACGGACGAGTTTTCCACTTGCACTTGGTTTCCTCTGTTGCAAGATTAAAATTATCTCCCCAATGAATTACAGGCAACAGCCAGGGATGTCCACAATCTGTAACAATTCAAACACGCAAAGGAAAATTAGGGTAGTTAATTCATTGTGGTGCTCATTAATTTTGTTCCAACAATGATTCAAAGAAACCTTAATTGAACAGATGGTCGAAAATCTCCTTATGGTGACTTGTATAGAACACTAGACCAAGTGCAGACCATTGGGTCTGCTCCTCCAATGCAATATTCCACTACTCACCCGTTCCCCCAATGCAACACGTTCTCCCAACGCAATATTACACCACTCGCGCATAGCCCCCAACTGCGCAGGCGTGGCTCATTTCTCCTCACCCCCCAGCACTCCTTCCTCCTCCTCTTCACCCTCCCTCTTCAATCCCTAGAGAGGGGGGGGGGGTTGAGGGAGGGAGGGAGGGGTGGTAGAGGGAAGGGTGGTAGATAGGGAGGGGTGGTAGTGAGGGAAGGGGGTAGAGGGAGGGGGGTATAGAGGGGGAGAGAGAGAGGGGTAGAGTGGGAGAGGGAGGGTAGCAAGGGAGAGGGAGGGGGTAGAGGGAGGGGACGAAAGAGGGAGTGTAGACGTGGCAACTACCCTCCCTACCCTCTCCTCTCCTTCAATCCCCCCACTCTCCCTCCTCACCTCCCCAGTGGCCCCATAGTCGCGAGGCCTCACTGCTGCGGTCTCTATGTCTCCTTCACCGCCGCAGTCTCGATGCCTCCTTGATGACTGCGTAAAACCCCAGCCGATGCGTCGCGGGTAGAAGCCCAGGACGGAAACAGCGGAACGTTAATTTAAATGCGGGCCTACCCCTGACGTCACTGGAAGCTGGTGGCCGCCCACTCCCCCTTTGTGACGATACTCGAAGCAGGTTGAAGGACATTTAAAATCTTTGTTTTAGCTAGTTTTATAACGCTATAACTTGTGAAATATAGAGCATGAAATGTGAAGTGAAGCAGCTTATTTTGTCGACGGGATTAATGTGATTAATAATCTGTGAACATTTCCGTGCTAGCACGTGGCATTTTGACGAAGGTAGAAAGATACACAAACACACTGAGACTTAAAAGATGAGACTTTTAATAAATACTAGACCAAGTGCAATCCCGTTAGGTCTGCTCCCCCAGTAGTCCCCACGGGAGGTGTGGTACTCCAACTCAAACCATTCCCGAATGCAAGATTCCAGCACTCCCCCTGCCTCCCTCAGCAGTGGGCTTTAAAAAAAATCCAATTGCACTTGCCCTGCATGTTGCAATAGCAATTAGCCCTCCCCCTCCTGTGAGGTGAAAAGTTCATAGTGTTCCTGTGTCACAACATTGTATCAAAGTGTGTTGGAGGCTGGCAGGAATGATTTTAACAGTAAAAACTCGTGAAAGTTGGCATTTTTAAAGCTTTAATCGCAAATAACTTTAGAAATATAGGATGAAATCTTCAGTGAAGCTGAGCACTGCCAGCCGAGCTATTGTGACATCATCAGTTGAAGCGGGTGGTTTTAAATTCAAAGTATTTTGACCTTTTTAAACTTTAATCAGAAATAATAACTTTAGTCAAGAAATAATGCTTAAAACGTTCAATAAAGGTGCCTAGAGGGGGAAAAGTATTTGAAAATGGAGGCAACTTTAGTCAAGTAGAAGTTTTGGGAGCCAGTTCAGAAAGGAGATGATGCATTATTGACTCCGGTTGGGTGTGTGAGAAACTGTAAATAAATGAATCAAGTTCCTGAGAATTCTGACATTGCGAAACAGCGAATGCAGATGGCTGACTAGATTTTATAGCCCTTTTGTAGGATTCAACAAACAGTGCAGACTGTCAAATGAGTTGCAAAGCAGACAGGTTTAGCAAAGCAGATTGTCAAGGAGAGCACTGGAAATATATTAATAACATAAATAAACTGCCTGCTAAAGATGAGCAAAAGTAGAGGATTGTCAAGAGCACTTTCATAAATTCGAGCATCAATTAGTCATAACAGACCACCACCAATCTCATGGTGTCAATTCACTGTGCACATCACAATTTGCTGTTTTTGGCTTTTAATTGGTTGCTTATTCCAACGGGATTTAAAAAAAATAAATTATTTCCAGACCAATATAATATGAGGTGGCGCAGCTAACAGTGTGGAGGCACGGGTTCATTTCTGACCTTGGGTGATGTGTGGAGTTTGCACATTCCCTCTGTGACTGCATGAGCTTTCCTCTGGGTGATTCAGTTTCCTCCCACATCCTAAATGTATGGGTTGATAGGTTAATTAGGCACTGTAAATCGCCCCTAGCATGTCAGTGAGTGGTGAAACCTGGGGGAGGTTACAAAGAGATTAGCGTAGATGCGCAGTTGATGGTGAAAGCAGATTTGGCAGGCCGATGGGCCAGTTTCTGTGCTGCATCTCTCTATGACGTATCTAGATAAGCATGCAGACTGTGGGGAAGGTCAAGACATTATAAAATGGCGAATGCAGCAATATTACAGCCCATTTGGGAATTTAAGAAAACCAGTCATAAGATCAGAACGAGCACAATGTAGATTGCAGCACCCCCTTTTGGAGAACAGCATAAATACAGCACAAGGATGAAACTTGGTTGAAAAATAGGGCATACATTTATTTGGTTACAAAGAACTGCAGATGCTGGTTTACAAAAAAAGACAAAGAGCTGGAGTAACTCAGCAGGTCAGGCAGCATCTCTAGAGAACATGGATAGATAGTCACATATCCATGTTCTCCAGAGTTGTTACCTGAGGGTCTCGACCCGAAATGTCGCCTATCTCCTTCGCTCCTGAGATGCTGCTGCACCCGCTGAGTTTCTCCAGCCTTTTGTGTACCCTTGTTACCTGACCTGCTGAGTTACTCCATCACTCTGTCTTAATTTGTTTAAGTTAATGGGAAATATTGTTTGAAAGGAATGCATTGGTATCGTAGGATATGTATTCTGGAACATTCCATTCTGTAATAATATATTACCATTTGAGGACATCACTCATAAGCAAACCAATGTTGTGGACTCAAAAAATGTTGAGTATTGGATATTGTAGAACAAGAGCACTGGTTGAAGTGTTGTCAGGCAAAGTCTAATCTGAAGAAATAAAACACGAATGCAGCAGGCCGCTCAGTCCAATTAATCCTTGTCAGCAGAATGCAATAACAAGTAACTATTGATCACACCTTTCTTTCTCCTTTCACCCAAGTGTGATGCAGAATCTTTGTATAATTAGTAGTATTCAGATGTCTTATTTTGATACAAAGTGCTGGAACAAGTTCAGGCAGCATCGCTGGAGGACATGGCAGCAACGCTTTGCGTCAGAAACCTACTTTGAGTTCCTCAACTCAAATGTCCCCTAATCATGTTCTCCAGAGATGCTGCCTCATCTGCTGAGTTACTCCAGCACTTTGTGGGTTTTTAAAAAAATTGTAAACCAACATCTGCAGTTCCTTGTGTGTGTCTTTTTTTTTGCCCAAGTTTGTTTACGGAACTTGAAGGGGCTAGGATGGTTCTCCTCTCACAAGAGGTCAAACTTAGGAAGGAGCCAAAACATTTTGGGGCTCTCTTTTGTACCACTTGCATGATGCTACTAGGCATTTGCTTGTTTTTTGTTAAGTTTGCATCTTATAGCGGTATACAAGATCATGAGAAGAGGTAGGATACATTCATAGATTTGTTTACCCAGAGTAGGGGGATCAAGAACCAGAGGAGGTAGATAAGACAGGTACTAAAATAATATTAAAAATACATTTGGATAGGTACACGGATAGGAGTTATTTAAAGGGATATGGTGCAAACATGGGCAGGTGTAGATGGGGCATCTTAGTCAGCATGGGCAAGATGGGCCGAAGGGCCGGTTTCCATCTGTATGACGCAGTAACTCTAAATTTGTAGAATGAAAATGGTCTAAAGTCAATGCAAACTATTTAACTAAAACCTGCATTTTGTCCCATATTTACCCGTAGGTAAATTACTGAGCGTTGCAGATGCAGGCTGATTTCTCTAATAGCAGATATCAGAACCTGAAAGAAATCAGCCTGCATCTGCAACACTCAATAATTTACTGTAAACCGCAATACCTACACTGGCGTCTATTGTCAACGGGGCTGCCATCTGTACTTTATTGAAACAGGAGGCATGTGGGTGGCAGGTTGTCACGGATCTAATAAAGGCTTCATTAATACTTGCCAGACACAGGAAACACTTCCATGCTTTTGCTGCAGCTGAATGCTGTGAATTTAAAGCGTCACACCTGCGAGTTGCCACAAATATTCAGAGGCGTTCCACAGAGATTGTATCCGACGTTTCTATTGTTTCCTCAGCACCATACAGCATGGAAACAGGTCCTTCAGCCCAACTTACTCATGCCGACCAAGATGCCCCATCTATCCTCGTCCCACCTGACCATGTTTGGTCCATATCCCTCTAAACCTTTCTTATGCATGTACCTGTCCAAATGTATTTTAAATGTTATTAATAGTACCTGCCTTAACTACCAACTCTGGCAGCTCGTTCCCACCACCCTCTGGGTGATAATGTTGCTTGACATGATCTGACCCAAGTGTTGCTTCCATCCATGAACTGGTTGAAAGTATTGCACGCTGCAAGGCATTTAGAAAAGGAAATAAAAGTCTACCATTTCTCTTGCAAGTATATTTATATTTTCCGAGTTGACTGTGCCTGAACCCGCCGGTGGATCATCAGCTTCCTGACAGACAGGAAGCAGCATGTGAGGCTGGGAAAGCACATCTCGGATCCGCAAACCCTCAGCATAGGAGCACCGCATGGCTGCGGACTCCCCCCTCTCCTCTACACTAATGACTGCACTTCCACTGACTCCTCTGTCAAGTTTCTCAAGTTTGCGGACCACATAACCCTGATTGGACTGATCCAGGATGGGAAGGAATCTGCCTACGGACAGGAAGTGACACAGCTGGCATCCGGGTGCCATTGCAACAACCTGGAGCTCAATGCTCTTAAGACAGTGGAATTGATTTTAGACTTTAGGAGAGCTCTCCCTCTCCTCACCCCACTTACCATCAACAACACCACAGTCACATCTGTGGAGTCTTTTAAGTTCCTGGGAACTATCATCTCCAAGGACCTTAAATGGGGGACCACCATCGACTCCACAGTCAAAAAGGCACAACAGAGGATGTACTTCCTGCAGCCGCTGAGAAAGCAGTCTGCCACAGGCAATGATGGTCCAATTCTATACGGCCATCGTAGAGTCTGAGCCAAGCCAGACCATGATGGAGAAGGTGAGGACAGCCACCAAGCACGACACCTGGAGGCTGCAGCGAATCGTCCGATCAGCTGAGAAGATTATTGGCTGCAGCCTTCCCTCCATTGACGAATTGTACACTGCAAGGACCGGGAAGTGAGCGGGTAAGATCATCTCTGACCCCGCTCACCCTGGCCACAAATTCTTTGAATCAATTCCCTCTGGAAGGTGACTCCAGACTATCAAAGATGCCACAGCGAGACATAAAAACGTCTTTTTTCCACGAGTAATAGCTCTACTCAATAACCAAAAATCTGTAGCCTCCTTTTGCTCTGGTATATTATTTAGTTCACATCTTCAATCAATAATGTTTTATTATTAATGTTATATGTGTCATTCCTAACTGTCACTGTATGTCATGTTGTTACTTGCGGGCGGAGCACCAAGGCAAATTCCTTGTATGTGAATACTTGGCCAATAAACTTATTCATTCATTCATATGGTTCAATTTACTTAGTCTTTTACTTTGGAAATTAATCTGAGGTCTCACATTGAGGAACTTACTGTACTCAATTCACAAGCAGGATGACAAAAAAACGATTGATGCTGAATGTCTGAAGAAAAGGAGAACACATGAAAACAATTAGAACACAAGAAAATAGGAGCGGTTGTAGGGCACCTGGCCCCTCAAGCTTGACCTGCCATTCAATATAATCATGGTTGATCTACCCCTGTCCCTAATCTCTCCTCTATGTCTGAACCCACAAACCTCAATCCTTTGATCTTCCAAACTAAATATGATCTAGCTCCACTTTAAATACTTCCAAATGAACTAGCCTCCACATCTCTCTGGGGCATGGAGTTCCAGAGATTCACTACCAACTGTAAGGTGATTTTCGTTTTACATATCCTAGTTTAAATAACCACAACCTCATCTTGAAAATACATCTCGTTTGAAATGATCCTACTCATGGAAACATCTCAACATCTACCCTATTATGGCATTTTATATATCTTGGCATTTTATATATTTTAATAAGATTACTCTCATTCCAAACTCCAAAAAAATACATACCAATCTATTTAGGATCACTTGATATGAAAATCCTCATATCCCAGGAATCTGTTTTGGACTGCCTCCAATGCAACATCTTTACTTAGGTAAAGGGACCAAAACTGTGCGCAGTACTCCAGGTGTGGCCTCACCAACCTTCCCATTCCTACAATCCAATGTCCTTGCAATAAAGGCCTACATACCACTTGACCTCAACTACATGTTGCACTTGACTGCTAACTTTATGTGATTGGTGACGACAATATTGGATATAACAGAAATGCAAGATATTTCAAATTCTTATCACTCTTTAAAAAAAGACTAAACACTGGAAATACCCTGCTGGGCAGGCAGAATCTGTGGTGAAAGTTATATTCATTATTATATGTGAAATGATCACTTGCTTGCTTTCACCACGTGAGCCTCCTGGCTTAAATATTTATTACATTTTTCTTTTATTATTTTATTTCAAAGTATGGAATTGCCTGAATTCAATTTTAAAAACGGGGAAGTTTTTTGTCACTCACCTTGTTGAAATTGCCGAGAGCATTTTCCTGGATTTGCCATCAGAGATTTCTACAATCTGACTTATTTTCAGCCTGTTGCCTTCTGCAGGAAGAAACAAACAGCAACGAGCCTCTTCAACTACTCAGATTGAAGAATCTATACAAGATAATAACAGGGACTATTAATAGCTTCACCTTTATTGTAACAGCAATATACAAGTCAAAGTTGTTAGTGTGGATTCTTTAATAAGAACATAAGAAATAGTAGGCATAGACTTCATTAAAACCTCTCATTCTTCTAACTCTAATGTGTGTAGGTCACACTCAATTGAATTATCTTTAGACTGACTTCAATGTTGTATCTTGCACTAAATATTGTACCTTTATCCATGCACTATGGAGGCTTGATTGTAATCATGTAGTCTTTTATTTGACAGGGCAGCATGCAAACAAAAGCATTTCACTGTACCTTGGTACACATGACAATAATAAAATAAATTAAGGTAGAGTGAAAAGCTTTGTTTTGCATGCTCTCCAATCTGATCAGTAATATTATACATAAATAAAATCTAAGTCAAACTCAAATATTATAGGCACAGCAAAGGGGAATAGAGTACAGAATGTAGTTCTCAGCGTTGTAGCACACCTTTGTGTCTATGGAATTGATGGATTACAATTGCTCCTCATCTACTTCATTGGAGACCTCTGAACCATCTTTATTGGGACTTTACCGCACTCCAATGTTTTAATCTTGCACTGAATGTTGCACCCTTTATCTGTGCACTGTGGATGCCCTGATTGCATTCATGTATTGTCTTTTCTTTGACAGGATAGAACGCAAAAAAAGTTTTTCATTGTAGCTCGGTACACGTGATAAGAATAAACTAACATAAAACACAGGGCAGTCCTTTCATTTCAGAATTAACCTATGAACCTTTCTTTGAATTGCCTCCAAGGTAATTATTTCCCATCTTAAATAAGGATAATAAAACTGTATGCAGTACATTTGCAGACAAAGTTTACTTTTGTACTCCTTGCAATAAAGGCCAACTTTCAATTTGCCTTCATAATTACTTCCTGGGTCTGAATACTCTTTGCATTTCTCATACAAATACATCTGGATCCCTCTGTGCAGCAGCATTGTCGTTTCTTGCCATTTAAACAATATTCTTTTCCTCTTCCTACCAGCAATTAACCCGAGACTTCATTACATTGCATGCCATCTGCCATGTTTTTGTCTACTCACTTAAGCTGTCCCTACTTCCTTTCCTTGTGTCTTCCGCATAACTTGCTCATCTACCCATCTTTGTATCATCAGAAAATTTGGCGACGTTCAATTGACTCCCTTCATCTAAGTTATTCATATCGACTGTAAATAGTTGAGTGCAATATTGACTCCTGTAGTAGACAATTAGTTAATAGCGTGCCAACCTGAAAACTACCCATTTATTGTCAGTGTTTTGTTAGTCAGTGTCGACCCAAGTTACAATATAATAGTATTGAAGAGCCCCTGATTAAAAAGTGAACTTCTGTTTCACAATAAGAACAGCAACAAAACTGAAAATTAACAGGATTTCAAAATGAATTGTTTTTCCGGGAACCATGACTTCCTCTCTACCATAGGTTGCAATTTGTAACACTTTATGTTGAATTATCAGATTTCAAAAACCTTGTTCTAACTTTCTGTATCAGAGCTGGCCAATCAGCAAGTATGTGTATTTTTTTCTCCATTAATATAGCCTGGCATTGTAAGCATGTCCCACAGCCCTGCAATTGGCAGCAGAAAATACAAATAAAAAATATAATGTACTATCACATTAACCCATTTAGTCTCACCCTTTCAAAGATATTCCCTTTATTTTATCCATCTCTCCTCTACCTTCTGTTACTGAAAATCAATATTTTCACTCTCCCCGTTTTAAAAAAGATGATTGGACCCAAAACATTAACTCGCTTTCCCATTCAACATTTGCTGCCGGACCTATGAATCTTTTCAGCATTTTTTCTTTTCCATATAAAAGTAGTATACATTGTAGATTTGGAGGGAAAACACAGGATTACAGATGAGAGATACTTGATTAATAAGGGTGTCAGGGATTATGGGAAGAAGGCAGTAGAATGGGGTTGAGATGTAAACCCCAGTTTTTAAAAAAGGAGGGAGAGAGAAAACGGGGAATTACAGACCAGTTAGTCTAACATCGGTAGTGGGGAAACTGCCAGAGTCAGTTATTAAAGATGGGATAGCAGTACATTTGGAAAATGGTGAAATCATTAGACAAAGTCAGCAAGGATTTACGAAAGGTAAATCATGTCTGACGAATCTTATAGAATTTTTCGAGAATGTAGCTAGCAGTGTTGATAAGGGAGAACCAGTGGATGGATGTGTTATATCTAGACTTTCAGAAGGCTTTCGACAAGGTCCCACATAAGAGATTAGTATACAAACTAAAAGCACACGGTATTGGGGGTTCAGTATTGATGTGGATAGAGAACTGGCTGGCAGACAGGAAGCAAAGGGTAGGAGTAAACGGGTTCTTTTCAGAATGGCAGGCAGTTACTAGTGGGGTACCGCAAGGCTCAGTGCTGGAACCCCAGCTATTTACAATATATATTAATGATTTGTACAAGGGAATTGAATGCAACATTCAACTTGAACCCGAGGGGGTCCAATATCCTGGCAGGGAGATTTGCAAAGGCTACTGGGGAGACTTTAAACTAGAAAGGTTGGGGGGAGGGACTCGGGTAGAGGGGGCTAGGGGACAGGGTGAGGGGCAAGAGGCAGAGAAGGGAAGCACTCGGATGCAAAATGTAGGCGAGAAAGAGGAAAAAGATAATAAACAGAGAATAAGGGATGGTGGGTTTCTAAAATGTGTATATTTTAATGCTAGCATTGTAAGAAAGGTGGATGAACTTAAGAGCCTGGATTGACACCTGGAAATATGATGTTGTGGCAATCAGTGAAACATGGTTGCAGGAGGGCTGTGATTGGAAACTAAATATTCCAGAATTTTGTTGCTTCAGGTGTGATAGAATTGGAGGGACCCGAGGTGGAGGTGTTGCATTGCTTGTCAGAGAAGATATTACAGCAGTGCTTTGGCAGGATAGATTAGCGGGCTCCTCTAGGGAGGCTATTTGGGTGGAACTGAGAAGTGGGAATGGTGTAGCAACACTTTTAGGGGTGTATTACAGACTGCCAAATGGGGAGTGAGAATTGGAAGAGCAAATATGTAAGGAGATAGCAAATATTAGTAGTAAGCACAAGGTAGTGATTGTGGGAGATTTTAATTTTCCAAAGATAGACTGGGAAACACATTCTGTAAATGGGCTGGATGGTTTGGAGTTTGTAAAATGTGTGCAGGATAGTTTTTTGCAGCAATATATAGGTGTATTGACCAGAGAAGGGGCAGTGCTGGACTTCCTGTTAGGAAATGAGGCAGGTCAGGTGACGGAGGTATGCGTTGGTGAGCACTTCGGGACCAGTGATCACAATACCATTAGTTTCAATATAATTACAGAGAGAGTCAGAACTGGACCTTGGGTTGAGATTTTTGATTAGAGAAAGGCTAACTTTGAGGGAATGCATAAGGATTTAAAAGGAGTGAATTGGGACATTTTGTTTTATGGGAAGGATGTAGAAGAGAAATGGAGGTCATTTAAAGGGAAAATTGTAAGAATACAGAATCTTTATGTCCCTGTTCGATTGAAAGGAAATAGTAAAAATTGGAAAGAGCCATGGTTTTCAAGGGAAATTGGACACTTGTTTAAAAAAAAGAGAGATATCTACAATAATTATAGGAGGCATAGAGTAAATGAGGTGCTAGATGAGTATAAAGAATGTAAAAAGAATCTTAAGAAAGAAATAAGAAAAGCTAAAAGAAGATATGAGGTTGCTTTGGCAAGAAAGCTGAAAGTACATCCAAAGGGTTTCTACAGTTATATTAATAGCAAAAGGATAACGAGGGATAAAATTGGACCATTAGATAACCAGAATAGACAGCTATCTGCAGAGCCAAAAGAGATGGGGGAGATATTGAACAGTTTTGTTTCTTTGGTATTCACCAAGGAGAACTCTGTGAGGTAAGGGCAAAAAGTAGAGTAGCTATGGAAACTATGAGATTCAAAGAGGAGGAAGTACTGACACTTTTGAAAAATATAAAAGTGGATAAGTCTCCAGGTCCTGACAGGATATTCCCTCGGACATTGAGGGAAGTTAGTGTAGAAATAGCAGGAGCTATGACTGAAATATTTCAAATGTCATTAGAAACGGGAATAGTGCCGGAGGATTGGCGTACTGCGCATGTTGCTCCATTGTTTAAAAAGGGTTCAAAGAATAAACCTAGCAATTATACACCGGTTAGTTTGAATTCAGTGGTGGGAAAATTAATGGAAAGGATACTTAGAGATAATATATAAGCATCTGGATAAACAAGGTCTGATCAGGAACAGTCAACATGGATTTGTGCCTGGAAGGTCATGTTTGACAAACCTTCTTGAATTTTTTGAAGAGGTTACTAGGGAAATTGATGAGGGTAAAGCAGTGGATGTTGTCTATATGGATTTCAGTAAGGCCTTTGACAAGGTTCCCCATGGAAGGTTGGTTAAGAAGGTTCAATCTTTGGGTGTTAATGGCGGAGTAGCAAGATGGATTCAACAGTGGCTAAATGGGAGATGTCAGAGAGTAATGGTGGATGGCTGTTTGTCAGGTTGGAAGCCGGTGACCAGTGGGGTGCCTCAGGGATCGCTGTTGGGTCCACTGTTGTTTGTCATGTACATCAATGATCTGGATGATGGAGTGGAAAATTGGATAAGTAAGTATGCAGATGACACTAAGATAGGTGGTGTTGTGGATAATGAAGTAGATTTTCAAAGTCTACAGAGAGATTTGGGCCATTTGGAAAAGTGGGCTGAAAGATGGCAAATGGAATTTAATGCTGATAAGTGTGAGGTGCTACATCTTGGCAGGACAAATCAAAATAGGACATACATGGTAAATGGTAGGGAATTGAGGAATGCTGTGGAATAGAGGGATCTAGGAATGACTGTGCATAGTTCCCTGAAGGTGGAATCGCATGTAGATAGGGTGGTAAAGAAAGCTTTTGGTGTGCTGGCCTTTATAAATCAGAGCATTGAATATAGGAGTAGGGAAGTAATGTTAAAATTGTACAAAGTATTGGTAAGACCAATTCTGGAGTATGGTGTACAATTTTGGTCGCCTAATTATAGCAAGGATGTCAACAAAATAGAAAGAGTAGATTTACTAGAATGTTGCCCGGGTTCCAGCAACTAAGTTACAGACAAAAGGTTGAACAAGTTAGGTCTTTATTCTTTGGAGCGCAGAAGGTTAAGGGGGGCTTGATTGAGGTCTTTAAAATGATGAAAGGGATAGACAGAGTTGACATGGATAAGCTTTTCCCATTGAGGGTAGGGAAGATTCAAACAAGAGGACATGACATGATAATTAAGGAACAGAAGTTTAGGGGTAACATGCGGGGGAACTTCTTTACTCAGAGAGTGGTGGCTGTGTGGAATGAGCTTCCATCAGAAGTGGTGGAGGCAGGATCTTTTTTGACATTTAAAACATGGATAGGTATATGGACGGGAAGGGAATGGAGGGGTATGATCTGAGTGCAGGTAGATGGGACTAGGGGAAAATAAATGGCCGGTACGGACTGGAAGGGCCGAGAGGGCCTGTTTCCGTGCTGTAATTGTTATATGGTTAACATCTCCAAGTTTGCGGATGACACTTAGCTGGAGAATAGTGTTAGGTGTGAGGAGGATGCTAGGAGGCTGCAAGGTGACTTGGATAGGCTGGGTGAGTGGGCAAATGCATGGCAGATGCAGTATAATGTGGATAAATATGAGGTTATCCACTTTGGTGGCAAAAACAGGAGGGTAGACTATTATCTTAATGGTGACAAATTAGGAAAAGGGGAGATGCAACAAGACCTGGGTGTAATGGTACACCAATCATTGAAAGTAGGCATGCAGGTGCAGCAGGCAGTGAAGAAAGCAAATGGTATGTTAGCATTCATAGCAAAAGGATTTGCGTATAGGAGCAGGGAGGTTCTACTGCAGTTGTGCAGGGTTTTGGTGAGACCACACCTGGAGTATTGCGTACAGTTTTGGTCTCCAAATTTGAGAAAATACATTCTTGCCATAGAGGGGGTAGAGAGAAGGTTCACCAGACTGATTCCTGGGATGTCAGGACTTTCATATGAGGAAAGACTGGATAGACTTGGCTTGTACTCACTAGAATTTAGAAGACTGAGGGGGGATCTTATAGAAACTTACAAAATTCTTAAGGGGTTGGATAGGCTAGATGCAGGAAGATTGTTCCTGATGTTGGGGAGGTCCAGAACAAGGGGTCACAGTCTAAGGATAAGGGGGAATTCCTTTAGGACTGAGATGAGGAAAACATTTTTCACACAGACAGTGGTGAGTCTCTGGAATTCTCTGCCACAGAAGGTAGTTGAGGCCAGTTCATTGGCTATATTTAAGAGGGAGTTAGATGTACCTCTTGTGGCTAAAGGGATCAGGGGGTATGGAGAGAAGGCAGGTACAGGATACGGAGTTGGATGATCAGCCATGATCATATTGAATGGCGGTGCAGGCTCGAAGGGCTGAATGGCCTACTCCTGCACCTATTTTCAATGTTTCTAAAGATAGATCAGCTATGATTGAATGACAGAGTAGACTTGATGGGCCAAATGGCCTAATTCTGCTCCAATAACATATGAGCATGATTAAGATACTGTTCCTTACAGGGCCTCTTCTTTAAATTGCACTACATGTTTGTGGCACATTGTGGATATCAGATGTGGACATATTGATATGCTCATTGTCTAATATCAATGGTTGTCTTCCACATATGCCAGTGGTTCTTAGCCTAGGAGTCGGGACCCCCATGGGGGGTCGTTTGGAGCTTTACTGGGGGACATGAAGGGGTCGTAAATAACATATCAATTTGTTGAGCCCATTGTTAGAAACCTAACAAAGGTACATACCACATACAATATTTTGTTTGCATATGTGCGTACGTATGCCAAAAAGGTTAAGAACCACTGACATATGCAATGGCCAACTCTCAATTGGTAAACATGATAAAATAATGAGTTGGAAAGAGATTGAGAAGTTGGAGAAGTTGAGGGAACAGTAACACTAATATGTCCAAAAATGGATTAACAAATAACACCTTACCATGCACATTTGGCTTGAACTAAATATGTCAAAAAGCATCTACTTAGTTAAGAGACCGAACAGCATATACTTTCTGAACAGTCAGTATTTTCAGAAGAGGAGTCGAGGACCAGAGAGCACAACCGCAGAATAAAAGGACATACCTTTAAAATGATCAGGAGGAATTTCTTTAGCCAGGGTGGTGAATCTATGGAATTCATTCCCACAGATGGTAGTGGAGGCCGTCATTGGGTATTTTTAAAGTAGAGATTGATAGGTTCTTGATTAGTAAGGGCATTAAATGTTATGAAAAGGCAGGAGAATGGGGTTGAGAGGAAAAAATATATCAGCAATGAGCGAATAGCAGAGCAGACTCGAAGGGTTAAATGGTCAAATTCTGCTCCGATGTCTTATGGTCCTAAGATGTTTCTTTAAACTGCAGCGTTGCTGAAACAGGACAAGAGCATTTTGACAATGGATCTGATAGGAAACATTAATTTGGTTGAGGGATTTTTACCTCTTCTTGCCCACCTACACAATATGTGCATTTTTTGGTAAAAACATATGGCGCAGGTAGACAAAACTGCTGGAGAAACTCAGCGGGTGCAGCAGCATCTATGGAGTGAAGGAAATAGGCAACATTTCGGGCCGAAACCCTTCTTCAGACTCATTTGCCCATCTGTCAAAAAATAAGCACTTTCGATACTCATTAAAATGTTACGTCGAGCAGGAAAGCAATGAAAGATATGAATATTGCATTTGGTAATCGTAAATTCATTGGTCCTAAGATTCTCATTTCAGTTTGGTGTACTTTTTGTAATTAAAAATAAAAGTAAAATCAGCGTATTTATCCAAATTAACAGAGAATGACAACTGGTTGCAATGATTTTCAGCTGAGAGCTGACCTGCTTACAATTATAGATTCTATTTTTACAGAACAAAAATCAATGCAGGCAGGGGAACTACATTAACATATTTCAAATCTGGAGAAATGGGGCCACGCTACAAAAATACGATAAAATACCGTGCTTCCTTCTGTTTGATGTTCAGAAATGTTTATTTTATAGTATACAAGGATTTCCAAAATGAGTGATAAAATTGCAAAAAAGATAGGAGCTTTCGTTTCACCAACTTGGTTTTGCACCTTTTACGATATGCAGTTTTTCTTGATAGTAGGATAGTCAGCAATGCTTTTCCATGGAACTACTTTTGTGAAAACTATGGAATTAAATATATACATTCAATTCATTGACATAATTTTGTAGATCCTTTATGAGTAATTGAGTCATCTGTGAGATTGCAGAAATATATTTTTTGTTTTTTTTCCTTTAATGAAGAGATCAGTGAACCTGAAATGTGGACAACTTACATTGATTTCATAACTCCTGGTCATTACAGAACATTTAAAAAAAAGGAAAACAAATTGTATAACAATATGATGCTGTCTGCAAAACTAAGTTACATTATTTACATTCCAAAGGACATTGCGGACAGCTTGAAAGGAAAACAAAATGCATACTTCAGTGAATATTGTCCCATGGGGCCCAACAGTTAAATTACAAACTCAAACATTTTTACTGAGCTAATATGTGTGGAGGCCAATAATTTTCAATATTAACACTAATTACAGCTAAATAATGGCAGGACAAAACAGTTTCTGATCTAAGCTTTGTTGTAAAGAAACCAAAATAATTATATAATTGATGTCCTAATTGATCAAGAAACCAGTCTTAGATGATATTTTCTACAGTAGAGAAACCCTAAGTGTGGTTTAGTATCGGTGATCTATAGAACGCAAATCATTTCAAAATCACAGCAATCCTGGTTTAACACAGGTAATTAATATCAATAATAGGCCTAAATACATCTGGTATTTTCTTTAATTTGCAGAACTTACTCATTATGTAATATATTGTTTTATGAAAATACTAGGTACACCTCAACTGTTTGAAGATCATTAAACACAGCTGATGAAAAATGAGTTTATTTGTTTCTTACAATGCATTATCATTGAAAAGCTAAGCACCTGAATCAGTACCAAGGAGGGAAGATATGCAGGATTAAAGCACATGAGTATCTCCATGTCCCACATTCAACTGGACTTTAACTGGAATTTCTTTCATTAAACAATTTTCCTTAAATACAGGGATCATACTTCCATAGAATTTCAGTTTATTTCACAGGTTACTGACTCTAAGCTAATAACAAACATATTAAGTAACTGAGATGAAGGGGCAAACTGTTCAGAATGTTGTAGTGCACTTCTTAAAACAAAAATGTATTCACTCCCCCAACCGCTCATCCCACCCACGAGAATTTCCGCTCTCTTATAATACCATGATCTGAAGTTACAGAGTTATTGCATAAGCATTATCCTATACATTTTCTTCAGTAAATTTCCACCAGTGTTCAGAAAACAAACACTCATGAAATGTTATTTAAGAAATTACAGCTTAACCATATTTTACAGCCTTAATTCATTGGCAATTTTGGAAGCAATATTTTTGAAAGCTATGGATGTTCCTGATATTCGCTTAAATCGAACTCCATTAAGTGACAGTCTTGGCAGTTTGCAAACCTCCATCTCCCACTGGACAAGATTCTCTGCATGTCCATCGCCATGGACACAGAAGAGCAAGAAACGCTCACGTTGTTCATAATCACAATTGTTTGCATCAAGGACTTTTCTGATCTCCTTCATCATATCATTAGGATCCATGGAACTCGTTGTTTTCATACTCCAGGTAAATCTAAGTGAACGGGGTTTTGCTTCTTTGATTTCGTCTTTTTGATCCCCAGATACATTGCGACTGTAAACAAAAAAGATTGGGCAACAAAACATTAGAATACCAATCGACATTATATTGCTCATATTCCTATACTTCACTTTTTCATAAATAGTCAAAATCTGTCAACAAAAATGGATCAGATAGAAGCTGGGATTAGTTTTACAGCCCTCTCTCATTTCTTAACACTATGAAAATATTGCAAGAATTAATTTAATTGTAAATTTATAAAGCTACAATTTTTTTTTGCAGCAGTATCTGCACAACAATGCCAGTCAAGCAGTATATCTGGAATCACTGATCCATCTCACAAACAGTAATTCAAATTACTTTTAGCTGGCAGCTTCATATTCCATAAAGTGCATCTTCACACTCACACAAAAGGAAGTTGAAACATGTGTTAGATATTGGTTAGATCCTTGGGAACAGCTTAAATTTAATATGCTTTGCTTGAGGAACATGAATCCCATATCATTCAAATCTGCATCTCCTATCGTTAAAAGAGTGTTATCCAGGAAGCTGAACTCTAAGGAACTTCAAAAGAACAGACAGCTCGCTTCATGAGAACATAGTGGTGCATATCAAAGTGCAAAGAATAGCAGTGACAAATGCACGAGTCCTGTAAATGTGGTGGTGCAGCGTGAACTGCAAGTCTAAATATTGCATTTGTGTATGAAAACAGAACAGAACATTGCATTAAAAAAATCTGAATTCTGATATCTTTATCATTACCAAATATTTTCAAAAGTACAGTTCAACATAAATGTAAAGAAAACAAAGGGGAAAGGGGTCTTGAGCTGGTGCTCATTTATTTATTTTTCTGTGTCCATAAGGTGGAGCTACAGAGCCAATACCTGGTAACCAATCACAAAGGCAGTGCCATGCACCCACAAGCAGGTTAGATTTATTTTTTAAATTGCATTAGTGAGAATCAAATACCAGTGAAAGCAGAATTTAAAAGAAAAATGATTTGATTATCAAAATAATCTTTTCAGGCATCTGACATGCACGGACACCCATTAATATGTTCAAATGCCTTCCAGGTAAATTGTTATTTGGGTTTGAATGTAAGGAACAAACTCTTTGAGAATGCCCTACCATTCAACAAAGTCATGGCCAAACTTTCACCTCAACACTATTTTCCTGTGGTATCCTCACATCCCTCAATTCCCCTCTATTCCAAAAGCAATATACTGTATTTTTAAAGTCTGTTATAAATGATCTACTGCTTCCCAATTGTGTGGCAAATTTACCCTTCAAATTTCTTTTGTTGAACCAGACCAACTAGTTTTTTGTTAGCGTTGCTGTGTTACAAAGCTGATCTGTTTGGCTGGATACCAGCTGATATGTCTGTTGCATAAAACTAATCAATCTTTAGCTCCCAGTGCCAAATTTCTGCTTACTTTTCTCAGCATTCACCTAGGGTGACTGGTTCTCAACATCACCACATGTTGAAAGGATGAGAAAATGTTTACAAATTTAATTAACATATTGATCCTTATTTAACATAGATTGAACTAATCCTCTGGTTGGTGATGTGATATGGAATTGTAATAGTTAATACTTTCAAATTACTAATTAAAAATTCAAATCAAAATATGAAGTTTCTGATTCAAATTTTAACATTCCACATTCCACAAACCAAAGTCAATATTTCAACAATCTGATCAAAGACATCAGCATTTACAACAAAGGTTTATTGTGAAAAAAGGCACACCCATTTTGAAAGGCAGTTTTTAGTTGCACTGCGATAAATTTGCTAAATATATGTATTCTCACCTTGAGCCCTCAAATCTCCCGTTTCTCTCAGGTTCAGTTGGGACCCTCAGTGAAAGCAATACGAAAGCACAAGTGAGTAAAAGAAGAAGAAAATTCTTAAACCTATGTAACTTAGTCTGTTGCATACCAAGACTACAAAGAACATGATATGGAATACAGACAGAAAACATGCAATTTTGTGTGACAAAGCCAATTCTGTATAATCACACTTTCAATATAAATACTTTTAAAAATCATTCTATTCTTTAATGGCATATCTGATTTATAATTTTCTACAAATAGACCAACTGAAGTGTTTACTACAAACAATTGTATATCTTACAACTGGAGAAGAGTAAATACAAATCAAAATACTAGAAATGCTGGAAATCTGAAATAAAAGCTGAAAAATGTTGGAAACACCTAGCTGGTCAAGCTAAATCAAGCAAAAGAGAAACAACGTGAACATTTCAAGTTGGAAATCTTTCATCACAACTAGCAGAGAGTTTCCAGGATTTCCCCCTTTTTTGATAGTAGTCACACAATAAATTTTGAGAAAATTCACCAATAAGGTGGCAGACTGAAGGTAATTACACAAAATGTTATAAGCTCATGTTATTGATGGTACAGCAGAGACCAAGAATTAATCAGTTGGGATCATAGTTACATCATGGTTTGTGTATGTCTTTTCTCTCTGTTCTCATTCAATTTGCAACTTTCCTGCATAGGTTAGCTTTCTTAACACAAATTCATCAGTCGTCATTTATTTCTTTATCTCCACTCCATCACATATATCCCCATTGTTCCCACCTTTTCACCTTCTCTGCAATTTCCATGCCTAATTTCTACATTTTCTCAGTTACTGCAAAAGATGTAGAACCTCCCTTTGCCGCTCTACAAAAGCAGCCTAACTTGCAGATTATATGTAGAAATTAGAATTTATGCTTTTCTATTTTCCCTAATAAAATGCAGGGTTTTTTAAAATGGCAAGAAAATAGAAAATATTGGATCTCACAAGAGGTGGGACTACTTGCATATGAGTCCTGGAAAGTTAACATGCAAATATGGATTGGAGATATTTGGTTGCTCAGGTCCATGTTTTCCCCATCTGATTTAAACATGCAAAGCAGATATTGGTTCAATTTTGGACACAAGAAAATGAGGGGATTTAAGAATAGTGTAGAAGCGTGAAGTTGAGCTGTATGATCATTCAAATAATAATTGCTTTGAAGGGTTAAAGGGCCTGTTTTTCCTACTGAACTTTATTAAATTATGTCAACAATGGGTTCGATAGGAATGCAAGAAAAAGAAAGCACAACTGTCCAGTGTCTAAGAATGGACAATTTTGAGGTTAGGCTAGAGGTTGAAACAAAGGGAGATAAAATTCAATAATAAAAACTCAATATAGAGTTAATCATTTCAAATGAGGCACCGGGAGATTGGAAATAACATGTAAGTGAAAAGTGGTGAAGATGACCTGCTGTGAAATATGACAGGCAGTGGGATTTCAAATGCCCTTTTTTTAAAATTGAGGATGGGAGGCTAACAATGCAACATTAAAATACAAGTCTGGAGGAGCCAAACACACAAATTAGATTTTCAGCAGCTGATTGGCTGAGACCAGACCATGAGTGGGTAACATTATAGAGAAGAAAAGTAGGGTTTTGTAATGAAAGGGATATGAGATTCTGAACAGAACTGAAGATGACAAAGGTTGTAACATATCCATTTAGAGGAAGATGAATGTTATTCCTGAAAGAAGTGTATCATGTGTTCTTTTAAGTCAATATTTTTAGGTCAATATTTTTTCATCAGTGGAGGAAAAATTAAATCATTTACCTGAATTGCTAACACAACTTTTCCTCTACCTCCTAAAATCATTTCCAGCATTTGGTTATTTCACATTTCCACCATTGTTAGGACTTTGGTTTTGTATTAACAGAATCCTTGTCTAATAGGACACTAGAAATCTATCTCATTACTTATTGCACAATTCAGAAATTCGGGCATATGAATCTTATAAATCCATAATTTATGAAACTCCTTCAGCAGCACTACAAAATAATCAGGTTAAAAAAAATTAAAATAATTAACGTAAAAGGTGAGTAGAAATAAAATGATGGAGAAGATGAATTTGAAACACAGAAAACCCAGCAGTGTCATTAATAGAAGCCAAAAATGATAATTTAAATCACACATTAAACTGTAAATGTCAAGTTATTTTTTCCTCTAAAATGAAACTAAAAGTTAAAGAAAAAGCACATTTGTACACAATAATTTTGGTACTTCCTGCTTTCTTTCCCCATTATATCTCCAACATCATCTCTTCTTTCAAGTACACCATGTAAAATGAGCACAGATGTGAACGGATCAATACATGCTGGCACCAAATTCAACTGTTAAATCATTTGGGTTTTTGGATTTCAGTGGTTACAGATTTTAAACCAAAAATTAAGCAAGGTTTTGAATGCATCCAATGTTGTTTTGATATCATGGCATAAAATACACGCTACAAATTTAGAACAATAATAGATATTTTAGTATATTTAAAAAATTCCAACTGAAGCACTCTTAAAATTGATTTGCCATAACAATGAAAAAGATAATGTAAGCCTGATCTGCCAATAGATGTTGAAGTTTTTGATTTATTGGACTAGAGATTGCTTACAAACTAAGCAAACCAATTTTGTTGGAAAACTAGTTCAAGTTTAACAGCTATACATCCACAGTATGTAATATTTACAAACACATACGGGAGATTAATGAGTATTCTGTTATTCAAACCTGCAATTAGTAAGTAAATTTTATTTATATAGCACGTTTAAATCAACTCACGTTGAAACCAAAGTGCTTTACATAGAAGAAATAATTAGGTTTCCGTACATCCATAGAAAAAAAGACTAATAATTAAATCACTGGGAGGCATTACGTTTAATTTTTTTCTTTGGAATTAATAATGCATAATAAAATTGTACATTTCAAACTGTATCACTAATTCTGGTTGATTTATAAGATGACAGAGGACCTTTTTTATCTTA
Source organism: Raja brachyura (assembly GCA_963514005.1). The sequence goes on along the minus strand of OY740789.1, from coordinate 46,477,742 downwards.
TCTTTGTTACAAGAGGGTTACTTCACTTTACTTTAACACCTCCATCAGTTTTACCACCTGTAAAGTAACATCTTTCCTACAGAACCTAAGATTGAACGTACTTCTATACTTTTGCAGAAATTAAATTTGTAATTACCCATTATGGGATGGAGCATTTGCGCACAATAGATTTAAACAATTACAAAATTTAAATTTAATCTTAGTTGTTAGTTTTCACTGAACTTGTTAGAAATGTGAGTTTGCAATATTCAAATCCACTTTAAAAGGTTGACTATTTGTGACTAATGCTTAGTTTCAAGTTCAGCTAAAAATGTTGTATCCCTCAAGCATTTTCAACAAAAAAGGACCTCATGGGCACAAAAAAATGCCTCAACTGCAACAAATTCAAAAGGCTCAATAACTGTGCAGTGCGATTTAGCTACCAAAACAACTTGAGACAAAAGAACATGATTATCTTATGAATATCAGTACATCCTATATATTTAGTCTATCAAAATTAATTACAATAGCCACTAATAAACACAGGAAAGAAAGGAAATCTGCAAATAATGTAAAGTAATGCTGGAAAAAAAATCGCATAACTAAAGTTCTTATATCCAAGTTCAAAACAGTTAATTGTCTTACATACAATGCTGCAAATTGATTGTGCGTTAACAATCCTCAAGTTAAATGATATTAGGTGCCATAATTTAAAGAAAACATAAATTTTACAATGCATTAGTTAGAGGGTAAAAAGAAATCAAACCCAGACATTACTCCCACTGCGTGAACACTACATGCATTATTTTGCCACAGAAAAGTTTTTTGGTTTTTTTTTTAAGTCTGGTCTTCTTAAATTAACAATGAAAAATTAGTTGCGTCCTGAAATATTTCCTTATTAATCTCATGAGTCTTATGCAATAAATATTTAATATTTGTTACTGAAATTATATTTTAAATGTGGTTTAACACATAACTGTCCTTTTGATTAGCTTTCACATTCAAACAGAATAAAATAGGATAAACAGCATGCTGAAACTAAGGATGTTTTTCAGCACAGAAAACACATTTTGAGATATTTAACAATCCTAAGCTAACATATACACAAATAAGGAAACCAATAAATTGAAATCAAATTTCAGATAGGGTATTTCTTAATTCTAAAATATCATAACCTGATGTATTTTTTGGATCATTCAAAATATTTCTGTATGAATCATTTAAATTTAACTAATCTTCAGCTACCAGACTGTGGGAAATATATTTCTGAACTTAGATCTGGAAGAGAAGAGGAATTCCAAACATAATACAGGGTTTGTAAGTGTTTAAGGAAAATAAAAGTTCAGAAATAAAGCTATGAGGAGGAAAGATTTAGAGACTGAAGACTTACTAACAGTCTTTGATCCTTGTGAAGTATTTGCGGGCACTGATTTGTTCGCAGTCTGCCGTTTTGATGGGTCAATAGTGACCCTGAGAAGAGGAAAAATGTTGGAGAATTAAACTGTACATGTAGATTAATCAGTCTGACAGAAATCAGCGCATGTGCTGATGTTCCCATCTCATTATCTACAAGTAAATTAGAATAACTAAATGAATCCAACTTCCTCATCACTGACCAAAGATGATCTAGGTTACCACTCTAAACTGCAATATTCGTTGGTAGATTTCAATGTTGAACCTACAGCTGACGAAAGTGAAGCTGAGAAATAATATTGTAGCACTAAATAAACATTGTATTTTTCACTATCCATCAAGTGCCAATGAAAAAGCAGCATCCATTTATGCCTTTAGAGGAAAAAAAATCCTGCCCGCCATCATGTCTGTCTTTGCTTTCCTCGACTTTTTTTCCGAAATCATAGTAATTCACTTTTATTACTATAAATTGAAATAGGAGAAAACCAGCATCACCAAAAACATTAATTGTTCATGTACCTCAGTACTAAGTTGCAAAATATTGGTGCATACTCCTAACTATTCCTAATACTTTTCTAACAATTACTATATTTTTTTAAAAACTGGCTGCGAAGCTCTTGATGAATTATTCTAAGAATCCTTGTCCAAAGCACCTTGAACTTGATTGAATTAAAATTCTTCTTAGCCCATGGTGTCACTGACAAGGTTAGCATTTTTCCAACTTTTGCTGCGCTGATGAATGGTCAACCTTCTCAGCAGATTGATATGTCAATTGCAATGCTTCTTCAGCAGGCAACCAGATTGAAGTACAGAGGAGGACGGAATAAACAATTCCCGAAGGCACATTAATGCCTTTGATAACTTTCTGACATTAAAGGATGTGGTGATGATGTAGTCGTCTTTCACTGACACTAGAATTTTAATTAAGCACTGAATTAAAGGATGTGGTGATATGACAAAAAATAAAAAATAAAGTTAATGAAAATGATGACCACAAAACAGTTGAATTGCTAAATCAAGCTTTCCGAGATTCACAAATATCGTTCAGGGGGATAAATCCCTCTTATTTTAGACACGACTATTATGGGAAACAGACTCTGGCAATCTACTCTACCTACGCCTCTCTCAATGTTAAGTATCTCTAGCATGTCATCTCTCAACCTCCTTCGCTCTAGGAAAACAGACCTAATCTATCCAATCTCTCTTTATAACTCAAGCTTTCCAATCTGGTCACATCCTTGTGAACCCACAGTGGCTTAATCAAATCTTTCCAGTAGTTTGGCCACCGAAGCTTCACACAATAATCCAGGTGCAGCTTGACTAACAACTGGTACAACAGTAAATCCATGTATGCCATACACCACCTTCATCTCTCTGTCTACCTGTGTGTAACTTTCATGGAACTATGTACTTGTACCCCATGGTCTCTGTTCAACACCATTCCCAAGCATCCTGCCATTCAGTGTGTATGTCCTGCCCTGGTTTAACATCCCAAGTTGCATAATTTTCCACTTGTTTGAGTTAAATTTCATCTACCATTCTAATGTCCATTTTCCCAGTTCAACTATATCCTATGGTAAACTTAGACAATCTTCGTCACCGTTTACTCTACCGGCAATTTGTGTCATCTGCAAACTTACAAGCTATCCGGAGCTACGAATGTTTGACATGAAATTTTAGACACCACATAAAAATTAGCGCCCTTAAATTGAAATATGAACCAGTCTTGCAAAAAATGGTTTATATATAACCTCTCGGCAATAATCAGAAACCATTGCCTCTTATGAGATCAAAAGCTAACCAGGAAGTCATTTAAAAGATTTGCTTGATTACTTCAAGCTCATCAATTGCAGCCATTGAACCCGGGACATCTAAATTCTGTACCATTATAACCAGGTGGGGGAAGACAATCAATAAATGTTCATGTTAATGGACCTACATTAACACAATTTACTGCAATACTGCAGAGACATGGTTATGAGTGATTTATATTTGGAAATTTGCCTGGGTATGTTTGTTAACCAATAGCAGGACAAATCCAACCTAGCTAATTAATAGGGGGTTACACAAAAAGCCGGAGAAACGCAGCGGGTGCAGCAGCATCTAAGGAGCGAAGGAGATCGGCGACGTTTCGGGTCGAGACCCTTAGCTAATTAATAACCTGACCATCAATCAGCAGCAAAGTAATGAAAGGTATCTTCAAAAGTGCTATCAAGTGGAACTTACTCACTTATACCAATGCTTAGTATTCGTTCCAGTGAAGCCTAAACAAGGCCCTCAGCTCCAGACATGATCATAACATTAGTGCAAGTATGGACGAAGGAACTGAATTCAAAAGCTGGAACTGGGTGTTCATGACATCAACAGAGCATTTCACCTAAGGTGGCATTCATGAGCTTTGGTTAAACTGAAGTCAATGGGGAAAACAATCCTAAGACTGGAATCATGCCGTGCACAAAGTCATAGTGTCATCGTTCAACTCAATCGTCCCAGTCTCATCGAAGGAGTTCCTCAGGGCAGTAACCTAGGCCCAACCATTTTCAGATACTTCTCTCTAAGTCAGGAGTAAAAATGCATGATGGCCATTGCACAATGTTCAATTTCAGATGCAGCACCTGAAGCTGTCCAAACCTGCAAGCAACACTGAAGCCTGGCTGATAAGTTCAAATACCACCCGTACCACAAATTTACCAGACGATTGCCACCTCCAACAAGAAAGAGAATAATAACCAACTTTACGCATTCAGTGGTGTGGTCCTCCGACATCAAGACCCTGGGGGACCGCAACAATCAGAAACTCAACTGGGGATGTAACATAAATACAGTGGCTACAAGTGGGGATCAGAAGTTAGCTACACCACACTACTTGAGACTTACCCTCTTTCCAGCATCTACAAGGCATAAGATAGAAGTGTGATGAAATACTTGCTCGACTGACTGCAATTCCTACAATATTCGAGAAGCTTGGCACAAACCTTTCATTTCCTTTATCACCAGCCCACAAGGTACAATGCTGCACTATATACTACTGCAAAAATCCATTACAGTTACCTATCTAGGCTACTGTGACAGCACTTTCCATACCTACAACTTCCACCACTAACTATTTCAGGCTCATGGGAAAACAACTATCCACAGGTTCACTTCTAAATAACACACAATCCTGACTTGGAAGTACATTTCTATCATTTGACACATGACTTGGAAATCTGGATCTAAATTCTGAAACACATTAAACAAAATGTCTTTGGAGTAGCTTTGCCAGAAGGATTGCAGAAGTTCATAGCAGAGAATTACTGCTTCCTGTGGGTAACTAAAGCTGGGCAATAAATGCTGGCCTTGCTACAACACACAATGTCATAAATGAAAATACAATGAAAAATCTCAAACAGCCTTTGTAGTTTTGAACACATTGTCTGGATTATTAATTTTCAAAAGCTGTTTCCCCACAAAGGTGTTACTGCTCATCAATTTTTTTTGAAGTAATATAAATAAAAATTACTATTTTGGGAGGATGTGGGGTCCTTGGTACTACAACTGAACTTTGAATTATTTCAGTGTAAGCTTAATTAATTAAATAATCTGTAAAGTGATTTGTTAAAACTGCAGATATGGATGGTCAGTATTTCACAAGCTATAAATTTCAATTCATTCCACTTGAGTAGTAAGTGGGAAGGAAGTGTTTTGATAGATGTTCAAAATGCAGGATGGTAATCCTGACAGTGTTTTTCAAGCATTACTGAGTGTAGCATGTTCAGATATAGCATAAAGCCAGTATATCAGTTTCTCACTGCTCTACTATGAGCTGTGACTAGTGGGGGGTGCCGCTGGGACCCCTGTTATTTACAATATGTATTAACGATTTAGGCGAGGGGATTAAAGGTAACATCTCCAAGTTTGCGGATGACACAAAGCTGGGTGGCAGTGTGAGCTGCAAGGAGGATGCTATGAGGCTGCAGGGTGACTTGGATAGGTTAGGTGAGTGGGCAGATGCATGGCAGATGTAGTATAATTAGGACTGAGATGAGGAAAAACTTTTTTACCCAGAGACAATAAACAATAGACAATAGGTGTAGTAGGCCATTTGGCCCTTCAAGCCAGAACCGCCATTAAATGTGATCATGGCTGATCATCCACAATCAGTACCCTGTTCCTGCCTTCTCCCCATATCCCTTGACTCCGCTATCTATAAGAGCTCTATCTAACTCTCTCTTGAAAGCATACAGAGAGCCGCCCTCCACGGCAAAGAATTCCACAGACTCACAACGCTCTGTGTGAAAAAGTATTTCCTCATCTATGTTCTAAATGGCTTACCCTTTAATCTTAAACTGTGGCCCCTGGTTCTGGACTCCCCCAACATCGGGAACATGTTTCCTGCCTCTAGCGTGTCCAAACCCTTAATAATCTTATATGTTTCAATAAGATCCCCTCTCATCATTCTTAACTCCAGAGTATACAAGCCCAGCCGCTTCATTCTATCAACATATGACAGTGCTGCCATCCCAGGAATTAACCTTGCAAACCTACGCTGCACTCCCTCAATAGCTAGAATGTCCTTCCTCAAATTTGGAGACCAAAACTGCACACAATACTCCAGGTGTGATCTCACTAGGGCCCTGTACAACTGCAGAAGGACCTCTTTACTCCTATACTCAACTCCTCTTGTTATGAAGACCAACATGCCATTCGTTTTCTTCACTGCTTGCTGTATGTACCTGCGTGCTTACTTTCAGTGACTGATGAACAAGGACCCCCAGATCCCATTGTACTTCCCCATTTCCCAACTTGACACCATTTAGGTAATAATCTGCCTTTCTGTTTTTGCCACCAAAGTGGATAACCTCACATTTTTTAAACAGTAAACTGCATCTGCCATGCATCTGCTCACTCACCCAACCTGTCCAAGTCACCCTGCATCCTCATAGGATCATCCTCATAGTTCACAGTCACCCAGCTTTGTGTCATCTGCAAATTTGCTGATGTTACTTTTAACCCCTTAATCTAAATCATGAATATATATCGTAAATAGCTGCAGTCCCAGCACCGAGCCTTGCGGTACCCCACAAGTCACTGCCTGTCATTCTGAATCTGTTGTGAATCTGTGGAATTCTCTGCCATAGAGGGCAGTGGAGGCCATTTCATTAAACATATTCAAAAGTTATATTTAGCTCTTGGAGCTAAAGGAATCAAGGGATATTGGGAAAAGGCAGGAGCGGTGTACTGATTTTAGATGATCAGCCATGATCATATTGAATGGCGGTGCTGGCTCAAAGGACCTATTTTTCAATACCTTCAGTTTTTAAAACGCAGTGTCACAGAGCTGCTGCCTCACAACGCCAGAGACCTGGGATTGATCCTGACCTCAGGTACTGTCTGTGAGGAGTTTGCACATTCTCCCTGTGACCGCGTGGGACCTCCTACATCCCAAAGACGTGGAGGTGTGTAGGTTAATTGGCCTCTGTAAATTGCCCCAAATAGGCAGTGAGATAGCATAGAACTAGTGTGAACATGTGATCAATGTCAGCATGGACTCAGAGGGCTGAAGGGCCTGTTTCCATGCTCTAAAACGGAAACTAAGATGAGCATTACGCAAAACCAATTTAACTATGTATCAACTATTCTGAGAGAGGAGTTATCTCATGAATTGTATTGTGCTGCTATATCAGTCATATTGGGAAATTTGCATTGAATAACAGAAATAAACATGCAATTGATTATTCTGTCCCATATGCTTAATATGGAAATATGAAATAAACATTCTTGACTTGTGCCCTTAATTGTCCTGCTCCTTGTTACTAAGATCATTACAAAAGTTGCAGGTTTTGAAAAATAAAATTATTTATGAAAACTTGCACTTTATAAAGACGATTCCTGATTCCAAAAACTATATTACTTAATCTTAGGATGTTGTTCCTGTAAAATTGTCGAAAATTTGAAGGCTATGATTGACGTTTGGAACAAACATATAGCAAAGTCTTTGAGTTTCATGAGTAAGACTTCAATTAACAGCTCTTCTTTATTTAAGAAACGAAAGATAACACTTACATGCCTATTAGTTGTAAAAATAGGTTTACAAGATAGTTAACAACTTTCCAGCATTTCCTTTGGTCAGTGATAATGAAATGGTTTGCAGTAATTAACTGGTTTACAAATACCATCAAACCTTAGAGCAAAAGGTTAATAAGTACATTTATTCCATTATAAATTCTGAAATAAAAGTTCTGAAATGTATCTCTGACTGGTCTGTAAATTCTTTCTTCAATCTGGATAATTTAAAATGCTAATACTAATTACATTGGAGGAAGAATGGATGAAAAATAGATAATTCAAAGAATTTTCATGAACATACTCAACAACAAAAAATAAATTAAATGACAGGCCTCATAATGATTATGTTTTAACAGCATAAACTGGCAGAATTCTTCCTCAACACCCACATATCACAAATGGAAACAAGATTCATATAGAGGTATTAATTTAATTGTTAAATGAAGGTATCAGAACTTCCCCGTTAGTACTGGAGGATGGTCTCTACAATAACTAGATTGATGTACAACGCACTTGTAAAAGTCTTTATACATAGATCCACTCCAGTTTCTGAACAGTCTGAACATATGAACGAGCACTTGGTAGGCCCAATGGGATGGATCTGCTAGCTGCTGTGGAGCCACAGACATCGTCTGCTATGTGGATAATCAGATTGTTGCTGCATTTCCAACTTATGAACAGTTGGGTTTGAGAACAGTACTCAGGAATTGAACACTGCCATAACTGGGGAGGGCCTGTAAACAATTTCCTTCAAGCTGATGGCCTAAGCTTTGTTTAGTGATAAGGTAAAATCTTTCGGTATTTGACGTCATAATCTTGCAAAACTGACAAGAGTTTTGTGATTTCCATGAAAATCCTGAAGTTGGCTATCATAATTTTATCTACTGTCAGATCTCCCCTCAGCCTGTGACTCCAGAGAAACAACCCAAGTTTGTCCAAACTCTCCTTCTAGCTAATACCCTCAAATCCAGGCAACATTCTTTAAATCTCCAGAACCTATTCAGATCTATCTCAAATCATTAAGAGATGCGAGGGGAGATTGTAGGGGCATTAATGAAAATCTTTGCATGATTTCTTGTCACAGGCAAGGTCTCGGAGGACTGAAGAGTAGATAAATGTTGTTACTTTATTTTCTCTTTTGTTTGAAAGACACAGCATGGAAACGGGTGCTTTGGCCCATCAAGTCCACATCAAGCGCCGATCACCCGTTCACATTAGACCCATTGTCTAATTTTCGCATCCACCATACACACTAGGGGTAACTTACGAAAGCCAATTAATCAACAAACACGCACATCTCTGGGATATGCAAGGAATCCTGAGCATCCGGAGCAAACACAGAAATTTGTCCAAAATTTGCCTGGATTTAAGGGTGTCAGCTACAAGGAGAGGTTGGAAAAACACAGAAGGCTGTGGGAAGACGTCGTAGAAGTATATAAAATTATGAAGAGCATAGATTGGGGTAGGCAAAGTTACAAAGATACAAAGTTCTTGCTCAATGCTCCTGCAATCTCCTCTCTTACCTCTCTCAATAATAACCTGGGACAGATCTCATCAGGCCCTGGGAATTTATCAACCTTAATGCTATTCAAGAGCCCCAACATTAACTCCTCCTTAGTGTTTTCCATGTCCTTCTCCTTGATGAAAACAGATGCACAGTACTAATTTAGTACCTACATCCTACATACAAAAGGGTAAACAGGCATGAACAGGGAATTTATGTTTGGAGTCAACGCATAAATTCCCTGTTTATGCCTATTTGCCCTCTTGTTTTTAATGTAGGATTAAAAGCCAGAATTTTCTGTAATCCTACTCAAAATCACATTTCAGGCCCTGTTTGGTCTTTCTAATCGCCCATTGAGGGCGAGACATTATTTTAGTTATTAACTAACACATAATGTACTGCACAACATCATTACAATAAATTAAGGACTACAGCATCATGATATATTATAAAGGCAACAAAGACAGTAAATCTGTTTAAGAAGGAACTGCAGATGCTGGAAAATCGAAGGTAGGTAGACAAAAATGCTAGAGAAACTCAGCGGGTGAGGCAGCATCTATGGAGCGAAGGAAATAGGCAACGTTTCGGGTTGAAACCCTTCTTAGGGTTTCGACCCGAAACATTGCCTATTTCCTTCGTTCCATAGATGCTGCCTCACCCGCTAAGTTTCTCCAGCAATTTTGTCTACCTAAAGACAGTAAATCTTCTCCTTGAAGAAACGTACACAATTAAGCTAAGCGGAATCATACCCAAATAAATAATATCATGAAAGGAAAAAATTATTTCATCAGACGTACAAAGCTTTTCACATATGCTGATAATCTAAAACAGAAATAGCAAATGTTGGGAATACTCAGTACGGTATGAACCATCTGTGGAGAACGAAATAATTGTTAATCAGAACTGATAAAAGTTAGAAATCAAACATGTTCTATGTTGCAAAGATGTGGGAAGGATGGAGAGAACAAAGGGAATATCCGTGATAGGGTGAGGATCAGGAGAGACTGAATTTTCCTGCTTAAACTTTGTTCTTTCTTCTTTGTTCTCATTAATATTTTTCTATTTATTTATCTTCCAGACAGATCAACTACAAATAACAAGCTTTTAATGCCTTCTCTCTGCTGGCACCACCCTATTTGTATCATTCAGTCTCTCTTGGATGTCCACGCAATCAGAGAGTTCATTTGTTTGCTTCACCCCTCTTCTGCAACTTAAAATGTTTCTTTTCTGACATTTTCTGGTCATCAAATTGAAACATCAACTGTGATTCCTCTCTGCAGATACTGGCTGACCCACTGTGTCTTTCTAGCATTTCTTTTTAAACAAGACTTTTCCATGAGCTATGGCAAATCATCTGTTCTAAAATGTATAAATGGTACTCAAAATTACACCAGTTACCACAGAAATCCATTTCCCCTGCACATCTTGATTCTAAATCGTACTTTGTACAGCAGACTTTGGAACTGCAATCACAGAACCTGCTTCCTCAGCCCATAATGTATTAAAAATGTTATTTCCGATGACTTCAGATTTACAGTGCTAATTATTCAATTAAAAAATGTGAAACCACTCATGCTGGGTGCATTAATAGAAGAGCAATATAATCCCATCACATTTTCAGTTAAAAATGAATCTAATACAATAGCAAGTGGTTAGCATGCTCAGCTGCAGCTATTTTAAAAATGCTTCCCATCATTAATGGTCTAATAGTATACACTTTCATAGTGTTTTCATAGCCAGTGCTTTTTTCTCATTAAGCAGCAAGTCATTGAGTTATCAAGGCTGTGAAATCAGGTTTCTGCTAACATTGCAGATTAAGCCATCACATTTTAAATCCTACCTTTTGGAAAATCTGAAAGACATGTTTCTAAATTTAAAAAAAAATGAGAAAGCAAAAATGTAAATAAAATTCAAATGTGTGTAATACAAAAATTGCATGTTTTATGCCTAAATCAAACAATAGTAATGAGAAAGATGCCATGAGATAATTAGGTGTGATAACCTAGCCACAACTGTTATCTAGATTCAAGCCATGTAGAAAGTATGACTGTCCAACAGACCGGTCAGGAATAGCTCAATCTTGTTTGTTAAAATGAATTAATTCTGTTTTGTTCACATGAATAACTTAGTTCAAGCTTGTGGTACATTCTGACTGGATAACTGTACTTGGTAAAGGGTCCAATTTGGTAGATATTTAGCTTCAGTCGATTGTGGTAAACACTCAATGTAGTGGTGGCTTCACATTGTATATCAATTGTGAAATTTAGCTCTGTTGATTTCAATGCGATTGAATTTCAAAAATTTAGGTTCAAAAACACAAAACTACTACTATGCTATATTATGACCAAAGATGGATTTCTCCTTATGTTTAACTTTGAAAATGTTCATAATTTTATAGCTACAGAGTTCAATTCTAGCAATGATGGAGCAGATTCATGTCCATTAATTACAATTTCCTCACAAGAAGATTAAGCTCATTATGTGCACCAAACAAATACTTTTGCAATTACTATATATATAAATTCAGGTTTAAAAAAAGGTTTAAAGCATCATTAGCATAGCACATTTGAGACAGGAACCGTTTAAGATAACCTCCAGTATACTTATTTTCCACAACATTATTTTGTTTTCCCTATCTCTTGCAATGGAGGAAACAAAACCTATTTTATACCTTTTCTGATGTTGGATCATGAAGAATTTTCCAAACTTCTTTGCTGCTTCATAGTTACGTTTTGTGTCAGGAAAATTGTATAATAATGCAAACCAAATCGTAAAAAATGCTCAAAATAGAGTTGTAATCTTGCAAGCAGAAATAATTAAAAAATGAATTCAGAAGTTCTCAATTTGAATTTGGACTTCTACAAATCTAAATAGAAATTGTAAACTGTTTGTATATCACCCTACTCGGAATTTGAACAATATTTTGTCCAATACATTGTAATGCTTAATGTGTACACTTGTATTGTAAAATAATTGTACCACTATAATAATTTAATACAACAATATCTTAGAAAAATTGTGGAATGTTCTGAGGTTGTGAATAAAAAAAATGCAGGTCATTTCCTTTATTAGTGCTAAAAACATATTTCTAACCTTTCTGCATTGTTGAACAACTGGCACAATACCATTTTAGTCAATTGCTGTCAACCCCACATTGATTCTGAAGATTGTAGCCCAGTCAGGAAACACGAGCATGTAATCTTAATTACTCGCCTCTTGGCAGAGATGATTAAATCCCGCAAGAGTATATTAAAGAACCCATAGTATTAACTAAAGTCAAGGACAGTTCTTCTGGAATTTAGTCCAATTAACTCCACCAAAAACAGATGAAGTGGGTTGTTTTCTCATCTGTTTTAAGGGACGTGATTGTGCAAACTGGCTGATGCTTTCACCTGCACAAAAACAGTACCTACACTTGAAACCTGAGATATCACAACGCTGTAAGAAGTTTTATTGCACGATAAATTATTTAATGCTAACATGGTGTTGAGGGATCATAAGGTGTGCTCCTGGCCTCTTCTTTTTGTTTAAGTGATATCAAAGCAACAGCTTCCAAGGAACCATAATCCTCACACTTTAGGCAAAGCTATTTTAACATTAATGACAATCTTATGCACCACTGTATAGCAACAGACTCGTGTTTGTGGAAAGTTCAATGTCAATTTATTAAGATTAAATACTATAAATTGGAATGAATTGATGTATAATATATATATTTTTTTAAATCGATATTCTAAATGTTTCCTACCTTCTTGTGAGCTTTGAGGTCAATTTACTAAAGAGATTTGTTGACCCTCTGCTCCGTGTCTGTGACAAAGGAGTGGCATCGTGAGAGAGCGTTGGGGATGCCGGCGGTCCATTGTAGGTGGCATTTCGCCGCTCTCTGAGCTGGCCACCGTGGAAAGTGCTACGACTTGCAGTCCCTCTGGGGAAACGCATTCGATCAGGAGTAGTGGCGCTGCTGATACTGTGGGTGGAAGTCACAGGAGTTCTTTGCCCTGGAGCAGTGCTACAAGAAAACGTGCTTTTAAAAAACGGCAACATAATTACAGAGAAAATTACATGCTCTATAATTATAATTCAATATTAAAATTCCACTATTTCTCAAATCAACAAAAAACTCCCAAAATAACAAAGCCATCTAGTATTTAGAACATTATGTTAGCAATAATTGGTATGTCAAAATTATTAAAAGTCATAACACTTAAATGATAAAAGTGAAAATTTGACTTGTAATTGTACAAGAATGCACAATTCTGGTATATAAGTATTATAGAATCATTAAACTTTTAAAAAATATATCATTTAATTGTCAAATTTTGCACTGCAAAACCTAGTCAAAGGCAATTTCATTTGGGTTCATCAAAATCCCTTTGAGATAACCAGATTTATATTTGAAATGAAGCCAGAGAAAAATTACTTATGAAAGCGTGTGTGAAGCACACCCAACTGAAAATAAAACAGCTGATCCCCTTAGTTTGAGAGCTAAGAAAACCACCTTGAAGAGTGGACATGTAGTATTTACAATTACAGCTCAAACACAAATAATCAGAACTTCTGATCTGTTACTTTCAGAACATTAATTCAGCCTTTTGATGTTCTGCTGAAGAATGTTATACAGTGCCCTCCATGTTTGGGACAAAGTCCCATCATTTATTTATTTGCCTTTGTACTCCACAATTTGAAAAAAATCACGTAGTTAAAGTGCACATTGACAGATTTTAATAAAGGCCATTTTTATACATTTTAGTTTCACCACGTGGAAATTACAGCAGTGTTTATACATAGTCCCCACATTTCAGGGCACCATAATGTTTGAGACACAGCAATGTCATGTAAATGAAAGTAGTCAAGCTTAGTATTTTGTTGCATATGCTTTGCCTGCAATGACTGCTTGAAGTCTGTGATTCATGGACATCACCAGTTGCTGGGTGTCTTCTCTGGTGATGCTCTGCCAGGCCTGTATTGCAGCCATCTTTAGCTTATGCTTGTTTTGGGGGCTAGTCCTTCAGTTTTCTCTTCAGCATAAAAAAAACATGCTCAATTGGGTTCAGATCGGGTGATTGCCTTGGCCACTCAAGAAATGGCAATTTTTTAGCTTTGAAAAACTCCTTTGTTGCTTCAGCGGTATGTTTGGGATCATTGTCTTGCTGTTGAATGAACCGCCGGCCAATGAGTTTTGAGGCATTTGTTTGAACTTGAGCAGAAAGATGTGTCTATACACTTCAGAATTAATTATGCTACTACCATCAGCAGTTGTATCATCATGAAGATAAGTGAGCCAGTACCTTCAGCAGTCATACATGCCCAGGCCATAACACCCCCACCACTGTATTTCACTGATGAGGTGGTATGCTTTGGATCTTGGGCAGTTCCTTCTCTCCTCCATACTTTGCTCTTGCCATCACTCTGATATGTAATCTTCATCTCATCTGTCCACAAGACATTTTTCCAGAACTGTGGTTGCTCTTTTAAGTACTTCTTGGCAAATTGTAACCTGGCCATCCTATTTTTGCAGCTAACTAATGGTTTGCATCTTGCTGTGTAGCTTCTGTATTTCTGTTCATGAAGTCTTCTGTGGACAGTGGTCAATGACAAATCCACACCTGACTCCTGAAGAGTGTTTCTGATCTGTTGGACAGGTGTTTGGGGATTTTTCTTTATTATATAGAGAATTCTTCTGTCATCAGCTGTGGAGGTCTTCCTTGGCCTGCCAGTTCTTTGTGATTAGTAAGCTCACCAGTGCTCTCTTTCTCTTTAATGATGTTCCAAACAGTTGATTTTGGTAAGCCTATGGTTTGGCTGATGTCTTTAACAATTTTATTCTTGTTTCTCAGTCTCATAATGGCTTCTTTGACTTTCATTGGCACAACTTTGGTCCTCATGTTGATAAACAGCAATAAAAGTTTCCAACGGTGATGGAAAGACTGGAGGAAAGACTAGGTGCTGAGAGCTCTTATACCTGCATTAAGGAGGCAATTAAACACACCTATGCAATTACAGACATCTGTATCGCAAACATTATGGTGCCCTGAAATGGAGGGACTATGTATAAACACTGCTGTCATTTCTAAATGGTGAAACCAAAATGTATAAAAATACCCTTTAATAAAATCTGACAATGTGCACTTTAACCACGTGATTTTTTAATATTACGAATCTCAAACTGTGGAGTACAGAGGCAAATAGACAACAGACAATAGGTGCAGGAGTAGGCCATTTGGCCCTTCAAGCCAGCACCGCCATTCTATGTGATCATGGCTGATCATCCACAATCAGTACTTCGTTCCTGCCTTCTCCCCATATCCCCTGATTCCGCTATATTTAAGAGCCCTATCTAGCTCTCTCTTGAAAGTATTCAGAGAACCGGCCTCCACCGCCTTCTGAGGCAGAGAATTCCACACTCACAACTCTGTGTGTGAAAAAGTGTTTTCTCCTCCCTGTTCTAAATGGTTTATACCTTATTCTTAAACTGTGGCCCCTGGCTCTGGACTTCCCCAACATCGGGAACATGTTTCCTGCCTCTAGCATGTCCAAACCTTTAATAATCTTATATGTTTCAATAAGATCCCCTCTCATCCTCTCATCGCTAAATTCCAACGTTTACAAGCCCAGCCGCTCCATTCTCTCAGCAAATTACAGTCCCGCAATCCCGGGAATTAACCTTGTGAACCTACACTGCACTCCCTCAATAGCAAGAATGTCCTTCCTCAAATTTGGAGACCAAAACTGCACACAATACTCCAGGTGTGGTCTCACTGGGGCCCTGTGCAACTGCAGAACGACCTCTTTGCTCCTATACTCAACTCCTCTCTTATGAAGGCCAGCATGCCATTCGCTTTCTTCACTGCTTGCTGTATGTACCTGCATGCTTACTTTCAGTGACTGATGAACAAGTACCCCCAGATCCCATTGTACTTCCCCATTGCCAACTTGACACCATTTAGATAATAATCTGCCTACCTGTTTTTGCCACCAAAGTGGATAACCTCACATTTACCCACATTAATCTGCCATGCATCTGCCCACTCACCCAACCTGTCCAATAAATAAATTATGGGTCTTTGTCCCAAACATTATGGAGAGCACTGTATATGCATGTACCAACTCAGGACCGCAATTAAATGGGCCCATGAGTTAAATGCTTCAGAATTGTGGCACCAAAGTTAGGCTGCATGTAAGTCAATGCAATAATTTACAAATTCCAAAACAAAGAAAGTTAAACAGAATTGGAATACATAAAAACATCAGCAAGTAAACTTAATGAAGTAGCTTCCTTCGCTTACTTCGGGCTGAAGTTATCTGCTTCATTGTCTATTGCAGGCATCATCTTGGTAGCATACCCTGAGCCTGATATGGACATTGACTTCTGATGTCGCAATCGGGTAGAAGTGGAAGGTGTAGCAGAAGCGGATGTAGATGCAGGAGCAGATACATATGCAGACGCAGAACTAGTTGTACAAGCAGACATTTCTGTCAGGCTGTGATGGTGTGGTTGAGATAGAGGCAGAAGCAGACAGAAGTACAATGTGGAGCACAATGTCGAACAAGTGCAAATTAAAAGAAAATAAAACCATGCTGTTTAAAGACGTTTGCTGCGATTTAACTTTTTAAATTAAAATACAAGTGAAGACAGAAAGAGAAAAGCAATTTAAAAACTGCAAAGCAGCAGAAAAGTTATTTCAGTACTATGTAATTTTTAGGCATTAAAATATATTTCAGCACATGGAAAGTCCTAATGCAAGTAAACAGAGGAATATTAGATATGTGGCATGTACAATTTTAAAATTGATCTTCTATCATTCCAACTGATTCATTTGGAATATTAGTTTAATAAATTGTACCAAAAGCAAATTCAGCATCATTATAAAACAAATTTGACTCAATTACCTGTTCTCTTTACCATTCTGTAATACAGAATGCTTATCTATGTTTGTTCTTTCACTGCAGACATATGTATTCCGCCTGGTCATTCCTCCAGACACTGTATTATTCTGGTAAAAGACAAATAAGCATTGATTTATTCTCAATTGTATTGAAACCTACCAAATAATGAAAGACGTAGACCAAGGGTTCCCAACCTGGGGTAAATTTACCCCCAGGGGGTAAATTTGTTGATTCTGGATTTGTATATATATTTTTTCTCATTGACTGACTGTGTTTGGTTCTGGTATACCAGTATCTGTTCATCATTAGTTGTTCATAAATAAGTGAAATAATATTGTTATGTTTAATTAAAGTTGCCAGGGGTAAATGGGACGAAAATGGTTGGGAAACATAGACAGTATGGATGTGGAGAAAATGCTTTCAATAGAGGGAGGGTCTGAGAATAGAAAGATATCCTCAGAATAAAAGGATG
The DNA here is from genome assembly GCA_963514005.1 of Raja brachyura. Next base: position 46,460,439 of record OY740789.1, on the reverse strand, counting down.
CACCTTTAGAATGAATATGAAGAGGAATTTTCTAAGCCAGTGGGTGGTGAATCTGTGGAATCCATTGCCACCGATGGCAGTGGTGGCCCAGTCATTCCATATTTTTAAAGCAGAGATTGATAGGTTGTTGATTAGTGAAGGTGTCAAAGGTTACGGGGAGAAGGCAGGAGAATGTGGTTGAGGGGGAAAAATAGATCGATTGGTGGAGCAGACTCAATCAGCTCAATCCGCTTTACTGCTCCTACATTTTATGAATCATATGAGTTGATCTATGCTCATTCTGCAATGCAATTTTTCCTTCTACATTTAGGTAGGATGTGTATAATATGTGCAGGAAAACACAAAGTGCTGGAGTAACTCAGCAGGTCAGGCAGTATCTGTGAAGGGAATGGAGAGGCGATCATCGTCTGACTTCCCTCCCGCTGACCCACTATCAGACCTCAATCCCTCCGACCCTCAACTCCCTCCGACTCTCACTCTATCTACCTCCCTCCCTCCCTCCAACGACCCTTTCCTTGTATGATCCAACTCCTCTCCTGCCCTCCTTCCAACCCTCACTCCGCCTCTATTGACTTCAATCCAAACTGTAAAATGTCAAAATCTGTAAAATGTAAAAATCTTGAGTTCTGGACATGCTACCCCTTTCAGACAATAATGCAAATCTAATGTACAATTCATATTATATTAAGAATTGGCATCCAGTATACTTACACTAGTTACAGCAGAATTCTTTTTACGATCTGGAATCTCTGATTTATTAGGATTGTTAGCATTTCCTAATTTGGGGCTAGAAGGAGTAATTCCTCTTCCTCCAACAACAGTGGCATTAGACTTCCTTGACTGACCTTCTTCCTTCAAGTCACTGTCTGTTGTACTAGTCTGACTTCTCTTTGCATAAGATACCACTGGTGGAATTGAGGGTCCAGCTTAAAAAAAAAAGATTTTCTAATTAAGTATTTCATAATTGATTGTCATGTCCATTATTAAATCTAACACATCTGCCATGACGGATGAACAAAAGACTTTAGTAACATTCCAAAATCCAGTCCTTTGCCAGAGAGTAATTACATGCAGCACTATCATAGATTGACTATGATTTTTGTTAGGTTTAGGAAGGCACTCTGGACAACATGTATGCAATATACATTTTGTTGCTACATTCAGAAACGTAGGAATTTGCAATTAATTCAGAAGATGAAATATGTATTTTTTGACAAAATGAATGAGGAATGATTCTGACCACTCACCATGATCACTGTACCGTCGTTGTTTCTGAGTGGCAGAAATACTTCTTTGGACCTTATGATGGGAAGGAGATTGTCCAGTGCTATTGTTGAGGTCACTGCTTGGTCTGATCTTAGCTAATGAAAGATTACTGCTGGAGCTCGAATCACTGACTTCCAACTAAGAAGGCAATGAGCTAAGTTTAGTTGACAAATAATCAACTGCATTTAAAACATAGTGAATAAGAAATTCAGTTTTGTTCATTAAATGTTGTGCATCTATTATCCCCACAAACAATTCTCATTAATATCCAAGACAGACAATGCTGATAGAAAAATAAGCCCCATTTCATTAGACACGACAACTCTGAAAGTGGGGTGATAACATGATATCACGGTTCCCTTTGTCAAAATGAGGACAATATAGTCACAAACAATTGTAGACTTTAGTTTGTGTTGTTTTAAAAACAAAATCAAGCAAACTGTACAACAATACTTCTGATAAGCAGTAGTCAAACGGCATAGAAACAAAAGATCCTACCGTACCAATTTCTTATACTTCTTTGAGGAAAGACTAACGCAAATGGATTATGGGAGGACTTATGTACCTTGACTTTCAGTAAGCATTTGACAAAGTTCCACACAAAAGACTTAGTTAAATCCAAAGTTGTAGGGAACAACTTTAAAAAAAAAGTTTCTGATCACTAGGTAACATTCATTGCTTCTTTGTGTTCATGTTTGGGGTTGAAGAGAGAAAAAACCATTAAGTATTCATTGTTGTCATTGACTCGGATTCAGAAATTCAATGCAAAGTAGTCAGCTTTACTAGAAAAGGCTGTGAATTTTGAATGTCTGTAAATATGAATATTGGCAAAGCAAATTTGAGTATAGAATTTAGCAAAAGCAGAAGACTCGCGTGAAATCATCAACTATGCAATTGGATGTTGAGCTATATGGCCAGACAGATGGATACCAAACAGGGGGAATTGTAAACAAACTACAAATGTACTTGTCAGACTGGACCATGACGACTGCACCCAGACAGTCAAGATACAAGCTAGGCAATGGCTGGAAATATCACAGAGCAAAACAATCACCACTGGGTCTAAATGCGAACAGAGACTTGGACATTCAGGTTTTATGTTAGGGTTAGAGGGAGAAAAGTGAGAATGTAATTGTTCTGTTTGGGACAAATGAGGATAAAACACTCTTGACTTGACTCTTGGATAGGATAACACTGCAGTGGTTTTAAAGGTACAAGATAATCCTGGGAATAGAAACGGTGAAGCAAGGAAAGCTTCTTCTTGCAAAACAGATTTAATGCAGGAATTATAAATAAGGAAAAGTACTTAACAAGAAAATAGTGTATTCTTTTAAGAGAGATTTGACAATATAACTGTGATGAATTGAAAAAAACCTTCCTCAATCATAATTATTTTCTTACCACCATGGGCCACAATTTTATTTCTTAATTTAACAATCCTAGTAATTCTTTTGAAAATCAGAAGATTCTAGGCTGCAGTCTCCTTTAAATATCTGAGTATCTGAACATAATTTAGTTTAATACAACTGGATCTCTCGGGTGATGCCACCGACATGAGTAATATTTGAAATTTGAAGAAACTGAGAAGTGCACCTGGTGTCCCAATCAACATTTGACCCAATCAAATATATCTTTAAAAACTAATCATTCATCTTATAGCTTTTGCCATAAGTTGGACATTCCTCTGCACATAGTTACTGCTGCATTTCCTGACCTTCCAATAGCATCTACACTTTGAAAATATCATGTTAGCTACAAAATAAATTATATGTTTAAAAGTTGTACATGCAAGTTTGATTTCCTCTCATATACATATATAAAAACACAAGTTTGCTTTCCTTTCTTAATGCTTACCTCATTGGACTTTCGTCCCAGAAGCAAATATGTTGCTGTTATTTCATCATATTTCATTTTTGCAAGAGACTCCTGGATTTCCTCATGACTGTAACCCATTCCAACCATTATTTCTGTGAAAATTAGATCAGATGGCTTTCAAGTCAATTGCCCCAAAGCTAATGTGTTCATATAATATACATATCCTGAGGTCCTGGTACCCACCAAGGTGAAAATAATATGTTTGTTCTACACATTCTATTTTCAACATTAGAAAGTTTGAGGCAAATTCACTCTGAACGTATTAAAAGATTTCTCCCTTAGCTGGATGCAGTAGTCAAACAAATCAATTGCAAGCAAAAGAATTACATGAGATAGAAAACTGAAATGTACACAGTTATGTCTGGGATTGAATTTATGGACTATTATCTGAAAAGTTAAAATTGTGGAAGTGTCACTCTGTACCAAACCCAAGCAAATAAAAAATATTGTCACAAGTACCGAGGTACAGTGAAGAGCCTTTTGTTGCATGCAATCCAGGCAAAGACTATACATGATTACAATCAAGCTCTCCTAGGTGTACAGATAAAGAGTACAATATTTAGTGCAAGATAAAGTGCGATTAAAAACCACACTCTAGCTGGTGTGAGGATGGTTCTGAGATTGCCTGATAACAGCTGGGAAGAAACTGTAAAATAATGATTAATGTGGCGCTGCAGATAGTGTAGCCGTCTCATCACTTCAATGACTCAGTTAGGATTCTCACTTCTTGCGCTGTCCATGTGGAGTTTGTACATTCCCATTTTGACTGCATGCGTTTTTCCAGAGTACTTGTGTTTCCACCCATATTTCAAAGATATGCTAGCAGTCAGGTTATGCGGCTACTGTAAAGTACCCTCAATGTAGGTGGGTGGCAGGAGATAAAGTTCTCTGAGATTAAAGAATTTTAGCAAGTTGGACAGATTTTTATGACAATTCAGAGGTTTCATGGTTTCCTTTGCTGAGGGTAACTTTTGTTTCTAAATTACCGATTTAAAGATTTGTCTCACGTTATGACAGGTTTCCGATTCCGAAAATGGTTTGCAAACCGCTCAGTTTGCGAGTCAGAATTGCGGGTACAAATAGAGTTCTATACAACAGAAGATACTTGCAGCCTCACAGCAGTTGGCATACATATACAGCTGGTCTCCAAACATTGTTCGTATATACGTGCTGTACTTAAGTCAGGCATGCATAAGCTGGAGAAGACGCATTTCCTTACTTGAATTTCAATATCAATGGTCCTGAACTCTGGCTGCTAGTCCAGAAATTTAACCATTGCATCACTGCACCACTATTCATTCATTCTTGAAATTAGAAAGCTTCTATTTCTTAGTACCGATACCTACTTGTTTTATTAGTGTAAAAGTACAGAAAACTTAACTGAGAACTCTTGATCGTTAGAAGGATGATTAATGTAATTAATATTCAATTATCTTGAAACATTGCCAAGGTTTATACTGCAGCAAGACTGATTTTACAATATAATACCTGGATTAGAAAAGTATTGGATGAATGTATTTATGTAGCCGTGAGATATTTAGAAGAACTGGAAAATATAAAGTTGCATCTGTGGGAAGAGAAACAGAGTTAACGATTCAGGTGAAAGCTCGGTTAACAGAACTGGGAAGAAGAGAAACTGCAGGGAGGATGCGGGGAATTACTCTGATAGGGCAAAATGAAGGTGAGCAAGGTCACTTGGTCAAAGGCTTAATGAGAGCAGTTAAAGAGTGAGAACATATACATGTTAAAATGTAAGAGTTGCAAAATGCAGAGCAGAGAGACATGCCTGGAAGATCAGGCTGGACATATTTTCCACTTCGAGAGCAAGAAAAACAAATATTCCAAACACATTTAATATTTGAATTATAAAATGTGAGAAATGATTCATCAAATATCGTAGCACTGGTACAGTTTAAAAATGTTTTACAAAATGAAGATTAAAATAAGTAAAGTAGTTGGCCATATTGAAATCCAAAATACTAAACAACACTTATTTCTATTTAGTTTGAAAAAGTACCACCATACATTTTGCTACATTTTATTTTAACAGGACCATAAAGGGCATAATTTAAGATTTTGTACTGCAAATCATGTTGTCTTGCCTCAAAGATTATTTATTAGTTGAGGCAACTGTTTAGTCAAGTACTAACTGTTAACTGTAAGAAAACAATATTCATGATCCAGTTAGGATTCTCACTTCCAGCGTGGTCCATGTGGAGTTTATATGCTCCCATTTTGACTGCATGCGTTTTTCCAGAGTACTTGTGTTTCCGACCATATTGCAAACATATGCTAGCAGTAAGGTTATGTGACTATTGTAAATTACCCTCAATATAGGTAGGTGGCAGGAGGTAAAGTTCTCTGAGATCCAAGAATTTTAGCAAGCTGGACAAATTTTCATGACAATTCAAAGGTTTCATGGTTTCCTTTGCTGAGGGTAATCATGTAATCATGTATAGTCTTTGACTGGATTGCACACAACAAAAGGCTCTTCACAATAAACATGAAATATAATCAAAATAGTTCAGACGCCTTTGCAAGTCAGGCAAATCTGTGGAGAAAAATATGGTGTCGATGTTTCAGGTCAATAACCTTGCATCTAAACTCGGTTGGAGGTGTGAATGATTTAACAATATTAGAAATTACAGATCCAGGGAGGCATTTAGATAGGAAGGATTCAAAAGGCTATGAGGTTGCCCAGTATGACTTGGTTGGCATGGACAAGGTGTGGAAAAGACTTGTTTCCACACTGTACAACTCTCTATGTGAGGAGAAGAAAGAATCAAAGGGAAGGTCTGTGATAGGGGTGAGGCAGAAATCTATATAATTAAAAGTCTCATCTTGACCATTTCCTGTCTGCGCTGTATATTGATTTTATAAATAGCGCTACCATATATCGCTATGATTTTTGGCCATCTTACTCACAGTCCTCTTCCGCTGAGGCAGCCCCGAGGATTTTTCTGATCGATGCATAATAATTTTTTTATGAATGTTTTAAAAATCTTGAGATCAGCTGATTGGTCCTCTCGCCTGTCAATCACCATGATGAAGGTAACACCCCTTCCCGGGGGGGGGGGGGAAGAGGGGAAAGAGACCATAAAACCCCGGATGCCTGGACGCGAGTCAGTCACTGGAAGGTCGCGAGGGAGAGGCCACCACTGTGATTCTGCTGTGAGTCAACTGAACTGTGAGTTAACTGAACTGTGCGTCTACTGAACTGTGAGTCTACTGAGGGTACACAAAAGGCTGGAGAAACTCAGCGGGTGCAGCAGCATCTAAGGAGCGAAGGAGATAGGCGATGTTTCTGGTCGAGACCCTTCTTCAGACTGGTTAGGGATCAGGGAAGCAAGATGGTGATGTGGACAGATAAAGAACAATGAATGAAAGATATGCAAAAAAGTATCAATGATAAAGGAAACAGGCCATTGTAAGCTGTTTGTAGGGTGAAAATGAGAAGCTAGTGCAACTTGGGTGGGGGAGAGATAGAGAGAGAAGGAATGCCAGGGCCCGAGGGCTGAGGGAGAGGTGGGAAGGGGAGGAGGCAGCCAGGGTTAACAGAATTGAGAAAATTCAATGTTTAAGCCCAGAGGATGCAGACTCCCCAAGCGGAATATGAGGTGCTGTTCCTCCAACTTGTGGTGTTGCTCACTTTGGACGTGGAGGAGGCCCAGGACACAGAGATCGGATACGGAATGGGAGGGGGAGTAGAAGTTCTGAGCCACCGGGAGGTCGGGTTGGTTATTGTGGACCGAGCGGAGGTGTTCGGCGAAACGATCGCCAAGCCTCCGCTTGGTCTCACCGATATAGATCATCTGGCATCTGGAGCAACGGATGCAGTAGATGAGGTTGGAGGAGGTGCAGATGAACCTCTGTCAGACCTGGAAGGACTGCTTGGGTCCCGGAAAGGAGCGGATGGGAGAGGTGAAGTGTAGCATCTCTTGCGGTTGCAAGGGAAAGTACCCGGGGAAGGAGTGGAGCGGGAGCGAAGGGAGTTGCGGAGGGAGCGGTCTTTGCGGAAGGCAGACGGGGGGGGGGGGGGGGGAGATGGGAAGATGTGGCGAGTGGAGGGGTCACGTTGGAGGTGGCGAAACCAGCGGAGGACTATGTGTTGTATGTGCCGGCTGGTGGGGTGAAAGGTGAGGACTAGGGGGACTCTGCCCTTGTTGCGAGTGGGGAAATGGGGAGAGAGGGCAGTGTTGCGGGGTATGGAGGAGACCCTGGTGCGAGCCTCATCTATAGTGGGGGAGGGGAATCCCCGTTCTCTGAAGAATGAGGACATTTGTGATGACCTGGTTTGGAACACCTCATCCTGGGAGCAGATGCGGCGTAGATGGAGGAATTGGGAATAGGGGATGGAGCAGGGTGGGAGGAAGAGTAGTCCAGGTAGCTGTGGGAGTCAGTTGGTTTGTAGTGGATGTCGGTCAGGAGTGTATCACCTGCAATAGAGATGGTGAGGTCAAGGAATGGTAGGGAAATGTCGGAAATGGTCCAAGTGTATTTGAGTGCCGGATGGAAGTTCGTGGTGAAATGGATGAAATCAGTCAGTTGTGTGTGGGTGCAGGAGGTGACACCAAAGCAGTCGTCGATGTAACGGAGGTAGAGGTCAGGGGTGGGGCCCTGGTATGCCGAGAACAAAGATTGTTCGACGTGCCCGACAAAGAGGCAAGCGTAGCTGGGGCCCATGTGTGTGCCCATAGTTACGCCTTGTGTTTGGAGGAAATGGGAGGAGTCAAAAGAGAAGTTATTGAGGGTGAGGACCAACTCTGCTAGGCAGAGGAGGGTGTCAGTGGACGGGTATGGGATGCTCCTCTGGTCGAGGAAGAACCGGAGGGCTTTGAGACCATCCTGGTGAGAGATGGAGGTGTAGAGTGAGTCTACTGGACTGTGAGTCTGCAATGTACTTGCAATAAATGATTTGTTAGCCTTTAATGAAAATAAAATGAGTTGTTTGGCCGTCCCTGTGCTTGAAACTGAAATATAAATGGAAATGAAATGAAAATGAGTTGAGTTGTTTGGCCTGCCCTGTGCTTGAAACTGAAATGGCAATGAAAATGAGATGAGTTGTTTGGCCTACCCTGTAGTTGAAACTGAAATTGTAATGGAGATGAAATGAAATGAAAATGAGATGAGTTGTTTGGCCTACCCTGTACTTTCATTGATTTTATTAAAAAAAAAGCTACCATGTATCGCTATGATATTTGGTCATCTGACTCACAGTCCTCTTCCGCTGAAGCAGCCCTGAGGATTTTTCCGATCGATGAAAAACAAAAAAATTATGAATGTTTAAAAATACATTGAGAACAGCTGATTGGTCCTCTCGCCTGTCAATCACCACGATGAAGGTAACACCCCTTCCAGCCTGCCCTGTAGTTGAAACTGAAATGGCAATGGAAATGAAATGAAATGAAAATGAGATGAGTTGTTTGGCCTGCTCTGTGTTTGAAACTGAAATGGCAATCTAAATGAAATTAGTTGTTTGGCCTGCCCTGTGCTTGAAATTGAAATGGAAATGGAAATTAAATTAGTTGTTTGGCCTGCCTGAACCCACAATGCCCCTATTAGCCATGAAGCTAGTACCTTTTGCACAAAATGCCCATATTAGCCCAGGAAGAGCGTTTTGGCCCAAAGGGCCCTTGTCAGGCCAGGAAAAGTCCAGAAAATGTCCCTTTTATTGTGATTACACTCAGATTTTATTTTTTAATAGTCCCTTCAGCTCATCAGGCCTGTACTAGCCCAGGAGGAGTCCCTTCAGCCCATCTGTAAGTATCGCCCTGCACATATTAAACCTCACCCCAGTATTTATCTCCCTCCCTTCATTGGCTCCCTGTGAGATCCAGGCTAGGATAGACTTTCCTCCTTCATTGCTGTGATCTGCAGAAATAGATGAAAATGTCTAAAATTGATTCTCCACCCTCTCCCCTTTCTCTCTCATACAGTCTCTCACCTGTTTGGGCAGAATTTCTGGCAGTTTCTGAGCTGCCAGCCCTGAGTGACTGAGCTGCCAGCCCACCAGGCCTGAGTGACTGAGCTGCCAGCCCACCAGGCCTGAGTGACTGAGCTGCCAGCCCACCAGGCCTGAGTGACTGAACTGCCAGCCCACCAGGCCCGAGTGACTGAGCTGCCAGCCCAATAATCCATTTGGCCACCAATGTCCATACTAGCCCTCTGGAAACCAGTCCCTTCGGCCCACAACACCAATACTAGCGCTCCAGAAAGCCCCCCCCCCCCACACTAGCCACCAATATTGGAATTGGTGGAGAGGTGGAATATTGCGTTGGGAGACCAGCCCTCCCGTGTGAACATAGGACCCAACGGGTCCCATTTAGTCTACTCTCTATTAAATAGAAGGATAATAACTAAGGCCAAAAAGCATTACAATTGTAAAGTTAAAAAACTGAACATTGTAGTAACAGAAAAAGTATTAGTGCTGACAATGAGAAAATAAAGTTTGGGCAGAATGGTTCATTTTTAATCTGATTGCAATAAGGATCTTAAGTGCTCGTAAGGATCTCAGTGTACTCGAAAACAAGCCAATAAAAATTAACATGTAGGTTTTGCAATCCATGATTAAAGCAAACGGCGTCCTGCTTTATTGCAAAATGATTTAATTGCATGAGTAGAGACATATTGCTTAAGGTTACATCTGGAATAGTATGTATATGTCTGCTCTCCATACCAGTGGAACCATATAATTGTGATAGGAAAAAAATGCAGCAAAGCTTAACCAGTATCATTGCTGTGATAATGGGTTTGTCATATGATGAGATACAAGTAGACTGGTCCTATGCTCTGAGAATGTAGAAAAATTAGAGTTAAAGCCCTGTCCCACGGTACGAGTTCATACCAAGAGCATGCCCGAGTTAAAAAAAATCGAACTCGTGGTAAGCACGGAGAATGAACGTAGTGGGTACGTCGGAGCTCGGGACTAACGGCAGGTACTCTCTTAGCGCTAACGGCAGGTACTCGGGAAGACTCGCTAACGGCAAGTAAGCACGGGAAGACTCATGGACATTTTTCATCATGTTGAAAAATCTTCACGAGAGCCCCGAGTACCGACGAATGGCCATTACCGTAAATCTCCGAGTTCGAATCAGGGCAAACTCGGGAGAACTCTTGGAACTCGTACCATGGGACAGGGCTTTTAATCGTACTAAACTATACAAAATTCAAACAGGATTTTACAAGGTAGATGTGGGGATGATGTTCTGTTTGCTGGTGTGCCTAGAACTAAAGGTCATCAGCCATTCAGTTTAGAGACTAGAAGATACGTCGTCACCCAAATGATAGTGAATCTTTGGAATTCTCTACACAAGAGTTCCAGTCACAAAGCATATCCAAAGCAAAGAACTGATTTTAGATATTAAGGGAATCAGGAGGCATGGTATTTGAGCAGGAAAGTGATGCAAAAGTGGAAGAGCATTAAAGATCTTATTGATTAATGAAGCAGATATGTGGGGATCCTGATTCGATCTCTTACATACAAAATTGATAATGATTTCACATAGTTTTAAAGTACTTAATCAAAAGAACAATTGATCTTTCATTTCATTCGAACAGAGTAGAGAGCTAAGAACACTGATCACAATATCGTTTCTTCTATGCTGGAGGGTAAAAGCAATTTGGCAATTACTTTGTTGAACGTTTTCAATCTCAGCATGGGCCCTTTTAATAATACTGGTTTTACTATGCATGTTAACTGCCAAATTTGAAACCACAACATAGAATATTTGGTCAGCATCACAATTAATCAACATGAAAGAGCACTATGACAGATGTACACTTACCTATTCTCTTTGAATCTGTGATATCCAACTCCGGCTCCACGTAAGGTCGAAGCTCATCATCATCATGTCCAGCATTAATCCATCGGTCTTTCATGATTTGCTGGCATGAAAAGAATACAAATGTAACAAGATGTATTACAAAACTGAAACTAAGCACAAAGCACAGAAACTCAGCAGGCTAAGCACTATCTGAGGAGACTGTTTGACGTTTCAGGTACAGGAGGGGGGAGGGCTGGTAAAGAGAGGAGGGGTGGGGCAAAGTCTTGCAAGTGATAGGTGATTGTAGGTGAGGTAGATGGATGGAGTAAGTGACAAAGGGTAGAGGTGCAAAAGAGACAACAAAGTATCAGATAAGGAGATAAGAGGAGTAAAATGTAAAGCCAGATTGAGGGATGTTGGTTGAGAATAAAAGGGGATGAGAAGTGAAGGGGAGGCGAGCAGGAGGAGGGGGAGGGGGTGCAATAAAAGGGAAATATTGATCCCCCCCCCGTTGTCATCAGTAAACGTGGTTTCTTCCCTGATGTTGCAGATGGGTCCCTCACCCACGTCTCCTCTGTGTGCTGTACTTCTACTCGCGCTCTACCTCCCCACAGGCGGAACAAGGCTAAAGTTTCCCAGGCCCTTAAGTGATGAATTAAGAAAGGAAAATTCTGATATATTGAAAGGGCTTTTTCTTTTAACTTGAATCCAAATGATGTGTGTCAGTTCACCGGATCATAATGAGGATGATAGTTGTGGCTCAATATCCATGCTAAAGTTGCAATTAATTAATCAAACACAAATAAAAGTTCAGCCACAAGACCTCCCTGTTTCACATAGCTCATTTACATATCCATGGGTATGTTTTTGAATCAATTAAGGCCTATTCAAGAGGTCCACCAGTCTGTGAATAAAATTCTATAAAATGCATTAAAAAGCTATTTTTCACTTATGATCTATTGACCTGAATCTTTAACAGTTCATCTCCATTCTTGAAGCTTTGACTCACATCCCAAAATCCGTGTGCGCGCTTTAACTGGTACAATAGCGCAGTGGTAGATACTGCCTCGCAGCGCCGGAGACCTGGGTTTGATCCTGACTACGGGTGGTGTCTGTGTAGAATTTGTGACTGGGTGGGTTTTCATTGGGTGCTCTACATTCTTTCTACGTACAGGTTTCTAAGTTACTTGGTTTCTGTAAATTGTCCCTCGTGTGGAGGATACTGATGACTGAAATGCTGGACTTCTAGGGTGGTTATCTCTGGATTGCTTCCAGTAAATCGTGCTAGTGAGGACAGGAACAGGAAAATAGGGGATCTGAATGTGCGGTTGAGGGGTTGGAGCAGGGAGCAAGGATTTAGATTTATAGACCACTGGGATCTCTTCTGGGGTAGGGATGACCTGTGCAAAAGGGACGGGTTACACCTTAACTGGAGGGGAACCAACATTCTGGCAGGCAGGTTTGCTAGGGCTACAAGTGTGGGTTTAAACTAAATAGTGGGGGGGTGGGAGGGATTGACAAATTGGGAGTATAAAGATGGAGTTGAAGGGGAAGTGACTACTGGAAAAATTACAAAAGATTCTCGAATTAATGGGAAGGAAAGCTTGAGAATGGACAACAGAGTAAGGTCAGGGCCAATTGCGAGCGGTGCAAGGGGGGAAGTGAATACTGAGGCCAAAGTGCTGTATATGAATGCGTGAAGGCAAGGCAAGTTTATTTATATAGCACCATTCATACAAGCTGCAATTCATAGTGCTTTACAAAAGAAGCAAAAGAATAACATAGTTTAAAAACATTGCAGAACCACAGTATAAGGAACTATAAGGAATAAAGTGGTTGAGCTTGAGGCTCAGTTAGAAACTGGCAAGAATGATGTTGTGGGAATTACTGAGACATGGCTGCAAGAGGGCCAGGGCTGGGAACTGAATATTCAAGGGTATACCTCCTATCTAAAAGACAGACAAGTGGGCAGAGGGGGTGGGGTTGCCCTGTTGGTGAGGAATGAAATTCAGTCCCTTGCAAAGGATGACATTGAAACAGGAGATGTCGAGTCACTATGGAAATAACTAAGGAATTGTAAAGGTAAAAATACTCTAATGGGACTCATCTACAGGCCCCCAAACAGTAGCCTGGACATAGGGCTCAAGTTGAATCAGGAGTTAAAATTGGCATGTAGCAAAAGTAATGCTATGGTTGTTATGGGAAGTTTCAACTTGCAGGTAGACTGGGAAAATCAAGTTGGTAGTGGACCCCAAGAAAGAGACATTGTAGAGTGCCTTTGTGATGGATTCTTAGAACAGCTTGTATTGGAGCCCACCAGGGAGAAGGCAATTCTGGATTTAGTGTTATGTAATGAACCAGATTGGATAAAGGACCTCGAGGTTAATGAGCCATTAGGAGGCAGTGACCACAACATGGTCAGGTTTAATCTGCAATTGGAGAGGGAGAAGGGTAGATCGGAGGTGTCAGTGTTGCAGTTGAATAAAGGGGACTATGGGGCCATGAGGGAGGAGCTGGCCAAAGTTGACTGGAAAGATACGCTAGCAGGAATGACAGTGGAACAAAAATGGCAGGTATTTTTAGGAATAATACAGAAGGTGCAGGAACAGTTCATTCCTAGGAGGAAGAAAGATTCCAAGGGGAGAAAGGGACGCCCATGGCTGACAAGGAACGTCAGGGACAATATAAAAAAGTGAAGAAGTACAACATAGCAAAGATGAGTGGGAGGCAAGAGGATACTGTACTGTTTAAAGAACAGAAGATAACCAAAAAGACAATACGGGTAGAAAAGATGAGGTACAAAGGTAAGCTAGCCAAGAATATAAAGCAGGATAGTCAAAGCTTCTTTAGGTATGTGAAGAGGAAAAAATTAGTTAAGACCAAAGTTGGACCCATGAAGATCGAAAAAGGTGAATTTATTATGGGGAACAAGGAAATGGCAGAGGAGTTGACAGGTACTTTGGATCTGTCTTCACTAAGGAGGACACAAACAATCTTCCTGATATAGTAGTGGCCAGAGGATCTGGGGTGACAGAGGAACTGAAGGAAATCCACATTAGGCAGGAAATTGTGTTGGATAGACTGATGGGACTGAAGGCTGATAAATCCCCAGGGCCTGATGGTTTGCATCCCAGGGCACTTAAGGAAGTGGCTCTAGAAATCGTGGATGCATTGGTGATAATTTTCCAATGTTCTATAGACTCGGGATCAGTTCCTGTGGATTGGAGGGTAGCTAATGTTATTCCACTTTTTAAGAAAGGCGGGAGAGAGAAAACAGGGAATTATAGACCAGTTAGCCTGACATCGGTGGTGGGGAAGATGCTGGAGTCAATTATAAAAGATGAGATAGCCTAACATTTGGACAGCAGTAACAGGATCGGTCTGAGTCAGCATGGATTTAAGAAGGGGAAATCATGCTTGACTATCTTCTGGAATTTTTTGAAGATGTAACTAGGAAAATGGACAAGGGAGAGCCAGTGGATGTAGTGTAAATGGACTTTCAGAAAGTATTTGATAAGGTCCCACATATGAGATTAGTGGGCAAAATTAGGGCACATGGTATTGGGGGTAGAGTGCTGACATGGATAGAAAAGTGGTTGGCAGACAGGAAACAAAGAGTAGGGATTAACAGGTCCCTTTCAGAATAGCAGGCAGTGATTAGTGGGGTACCGCAAGGCTCGGTGCTGGGACCACAGCTATTTATAATATACATCAATGATATGCATGAAGGGATTCAAAGTAACATTAGCAAATTTGCAGATGACACAAAGCTGGATGGCAGTGTGAACTGTGAGGAGGATGCTATGAGAGAGAGTGGGGGAGTGGGCAGATGCATGGCAGATGAAGTTTAATGCGGATAAATGTGAGGTTATCCACTTTGGTCGCAAAAACAGGGAGGCAGATTATCTAAATGGCATCAAGTTGAGAAAAGGGGAAGTACAACGGGATCTGGGGGTTCTTGTACATCAGTCTATGAAAGTAAGCATGCAGGTACAGCAGGCAGTGAAGAACGTGAATGGCATGTTGGCCTTTATAACAAGAGGAATTGAATATAGGAGCAAAGAGGCCCTTCTGTAGTTGTACAGGGCCCTAGTGAGACCCCACCTGGAGTATTGTGTGCAGTTTTGGTCTCCTAATTTGAAGAAGGACATTCTTGTTATTGAGGGAGTGCAGCGTAGGTTTACAAGGTTAATTCCCGGGATGGCGGGACTGTCATATGCTGAGAGAATGGAGCAGGCGGGCTTGTACACTCTGGAGTTTAAAAGGATGAGAGGGAATTTCATTGAAACATATAAGATTGTTAAGGGTTTGGACACGCTAGAGGCTGGAAACATGTTCCCGATGTTGGGGCGTCCAGAACCAGGGGCCACAGTTTAAGAAGGAGTAAGTCATTTAGAACGGAGACGAGGAAACATTTTTTCTCACAGTGGTGAGTGTGGAATTCTCTGCCTCAGAGGGCGGTGGAGGCAGGTTCCCTGGATGCTTTCAAGAGAGAGCTAGATAAGGCTCTTAAACATAGTGGAGTCAGGGGATATGTGGAGAAGGCAGGAATGGGGTACTGACTGGGGATGATCAGGCATGATCACATTGAATGGCGGTGCTGGCTCGAATGGCCTTCTCATGCGTCTATTGTCTATTGATACAACTAATGTGTGGTGATCGTAGGTCGGCCCAGAGTCGGTGAGATGAAGGGCCTGTTTCCATGCTGTTCAACATCAGTTGTTATGAAAGTGATTATTAAGTTGAAGCGTCAAAAATCATAGTTATTTTGAATTGTGATTCAATTAAATTCATATTTTCTTTGTGTTCTACACTCATAGTCTCATCCATTTCATCTTGCCCTCTACCATTACAATTCTGAGTCAGCATTACTACTGTCAGTCCACGGGAATCAAGGCCGCATGTTTTTTTTTTCCAAAAACAAATTATCTACCTAGCAGCAATTCCTCCCAGGTGATAATATTGAATAACCAGAATTCCAGAAGAACTATAGGGACATATTCTGGGTCTCTCACCTCTAATGTGCCTCTTTTAGAAGGATTGAGCACTAGAAAACGTTTCAGGAGGTTTTCACAATCTGTGGACATGTAAAATGGGATTCGATATTTTCCTCTGAGCACTCTTTCCCTTAGTTCCTTTAACAAGATAAAAATAAAGAAACATCTCAGTGAATGAAGGTTAATTTTTTTATATATATATAGTTTTTTTAAAGCCCCTATCAAAACTTCCATGTAATGATCACTGCTGAAGTTTGTCATTTTTCCACTCTACACTCTGGGGTACTGAGTTTAACACTGCAAGATATAGGGACCAAATTCTACAGCTGTCTGGGCTATGGCTCTATCTTCTACTTTAAAGCTTGCAATTTGGGTGAAAGCTAGCAACTCTGAGCTACATTCCAGACCCCTGAGAGAAGGCCGAGCTTCTTTACTTCTGCATGGCTGATCATCTGCACATCACTGATCTTGGGCTTGGAGACCATCTATCTGAAACAAATAATGCTGAAGAAAGTCATTAACCTGAACAGTGACTGCTTCTCTCCGTACAGACCTCCGCTTGTACAGTTGAACATCCTTGGCAGTTGCTTGGTTTTTAATTCGGATTATAGTACTATAGATGAATCACTTAAAGCACAGTCACATTTAAATACACAAAGCATGTGCTTTGATATCAATTGAGTTTGATGGTAATACCTGGTGCTATAACCGAGTTATAATAAATCAATCGTAAATTTAAACTTTATTTCACAAACAAAAACATATCTTCACAGGACAGGGTCATCACTGGGAAGACTAGCAGTTAATGCCCATCCCTCATTATTCATGAACCAAGGAGCATGCTGGCCATTTCATTTGATGTCAAAAATGAATGAATTTATGTAATATTACAATAAGAGGCCAGATAATTAAGTAGAAACTTCTGCTAGAACAGAGAAGGTTATGTTTAATGAAAATCTTTCAAATTCAAAAGTTGACAAAACTAAGAAGCTACTTATTTCATAAAAATACAACTTTTAAACATTAAATGTGCAAGTTACCTTCAGGTTCTGTCCATCAAATGGCAATGAACCACTAACTAATGTATAAAGTATAACACCTAAACTCCAAACATCTACTTCAGGCCCATCGTATTTCTTCCCTTGGAAGAGTTCTGGAGCAGCATATGGAGGACTTCCACAGAAAGTGTCCAGTTTATTGCCAATTGTAAATTCATTGCTGAAGCCAAAATCTGCTATTTTAATGTTCATATCAGCATCTAATAGTAGATTTTCAGCCTAGTTTAAAAAAAAGCAAATTATCAAATAACCGAAAGCACATCTAAATATTCTTTTCTATGTCAATGTCATCAAATTTATTCAGTTGTTCAATCAAAAGTAAACTAGAAGCTTTGTTTCATCGCACTAAAATCTAAACATCACATTAAAGCAACAAAATTCATCTTTCATCACCCACATTGGAGGGTCTATGCTGCAGCAAGGAGAATATTTCCTAATATAATTTCAAAGATAGAACTGATGTACAGATTAGGAAATGTCACAAGCAGCAACCGTTTTGGTTCAATTGAGTATGGGTTTAAATATACTGGTTGAATGAGTTACCCACAGACCTCTCCATGTGAAAGTTGTCAATGATAGCAAGAAATGTGGGATTTTAGAAAGATTCACTCTTTTCAATACAGTGTACCCTGATGTTACAGTAATCGGGTTCACGGAACTTCGCCCTGACGGAATTCACAAATCACTACTTAAGAGTTTGAGGTATGGAATAAAATGTATTTCATTTCGGAGTCACGTGAGTGACTTCGTGAAGAACCCGCCAGCACGCATGCGCGACATATCGTCGCTCGCATTGCAGTCGACGGCTGGAGAGGAGCGCGGCTCGTCACCAGCCCTTCATAAGGGCCACTCAGGTAAGTACTAACAACCTTGAGTTGGTTGTTCTGTGTAAGTAATTGTGTTTTCTTCCACAGAGGCATGGACAGCAGGAAAAATAAAGGCCGTAAAACTTCTACAAGGAGTTGTCGGCAACCCAACCCGGAGCCCCCCTCCACGGCAGGAGGACGGGCCGGGAAAAAGGCGCGCAAGCCGGGGAGCCCTGTATTCACAGGATCCGGTTTACCGACGCAGCTATGCCCTAGCGGGGTACCTGCAGAACAATCAGTCGGTACAGCGCCGGAGCAGGTGCATCCTGACTCCATCTCTCTCTCACCCACTGGGTCGTTCGCAGAGACGAGCAAGAGGGATTCGCGTGCTGATGCACGGCCCTTCTCCCTGAGCCCTCTTGAAGGAGGCAGGGATACAATTCCACTACCTAGCCCTTCGCGGGTTGAGGTCTCACCAGGAGCCACTAGGAAGTGGTCTGGTGAATCAGGCAGGCCCGAGTCCACTGGCAGACCAAGAAGGGCCAGTGTCGACTCACCACCCAGAGGGACCAGGAGGAGTCACAAGGGTGGAGCCTCGCCTAGGTCACCGCTTCCCCCGCTGGGGGCAGGTCGGGACCGTACGCCGTCTGGGTCCAGATTTAGGACAGTCGGCAAGCCCGTGCGGACGTCGGGTCACCACGCTGCGGCGTCAGGTGCCGACCTCTCCCCACCCATGCCCTTTGAGGCAGCCGGGTCCAGCTCAGCGAAGAGGAGGCGCTCGAGCAGGTCCGCGCGGGAATCGCTCAGCTTCGCCGAGGCGGCTGGTAGCGACACATCATCACAGTACCGATATTACCTCGACGAGGTACGGACTGATGATCGAACCCTCAGGAGTTCCTTCGGGCACGAGGCCTCTTACCTCCCACACCCGCCCGATGAAGGGCGCTTGGATCGTATGGAGAGGATATTGGAGCAAGTTCTACTCAATCAGAAACAGGACACACACAGCTCCAGGGGACTCATGGATATATCCCCGTCCCCATCTATGGACAACATACGACCAGATGAGGAGGATATCCTGGTACATGCCCCAGCAGCACCTGAGGTCCCTCAGGAAGATCTGCTGGATGTGGCAGCCAAATTCGGGTTACCCGTATCATCAGGACAACCCCTCAACATCAAACTGGCCGCAACCATAGATTACCTTACCAACCATCAATTGCAGGAGGAGGTCCTTGCGAAGGCCATGGAGAGACACAAGGCTCCAGGGAACTGCAATTCACTCCACGTGCCGATTGTGAACATGCCAATCTGGGGTAATATCAGCCCAGGCATCAGAGCGCAGGAAGTGAAACTGCAGAGGATTTTAAAACTACTTACGTCTGGGATCACCGCTTTTGCAAAGTCGGTAGATGGGGTTGATCTAAGCACCGAACAGGAGGATGCTCTAGCTCTGCTCTGCAATACGCAGTACGAGATCAACGCTTTCCGGAAGAGCATTATCAAACCTTCCTTGAATCCCAAATTTGCGGGACTATGCAGAGCACCTCCTACCCCCCAACCTAGACAGCTGTTCGGGGAAGACCTCCCAAAGCAGGTCAAAGAGCTGGATGACCATGCGAAAACCATAGGTCTGATGAGACCACATTTTGTGGCCAGACCTTCGGCCAAGAAGACACCTTACTTCAGGCCACGAGGTCAGACCGACAGGCCAACAAGGACCTACGTTCCGGCACCTCCTCAATATCAACAGCCTCCTCAGCCCAGGCCTTTTTTAGGACTAGGCCCTCAGCGGCCAGCATGGAAGATGCGGATTCCGCACCAACCACGAAACCCAGCACCTCCACGTCCCACCAAAAATCCCAGGGACCGCCGATAACCATGAAGGTAAGGGGGTCTGGGTTCCATGCACTTGCATGTCTAACCTCACGAGTTGGGGGCAGATTACGGGGATTTAAGGAGGCTTGGGAAACCATCACTTCAGATGAGTTTATCTTGCAAAGTATTCAGGGTTATGAAATTGAGTTTATTCATGGCCAATTGCCTCCACCCCAGCATATGCCGAAACGCAAATTTGCACTTTCCAAAAAAGAATTGGCAGAAGGCTATGCTGAAATCTTGAGTTTACAAGACAAAGGTGTGATAGAACGAACCACACATGAACCAGTTGAATTTGTGTCTAATATATTTACTAAAACTAAAAAAGACGGTGGATGCCGGGTCATTATAGATTTAACTCACTTGAATACCTTTGTAAAATACACCCATTTCAAAATGGACACATTTGAAACAGCCAAATCTTTGATTTCGGAGGGCTGCTTCATGGCATGCATTGATTTAAAAGATGCATACTATTCAGTATCCATTCGGAAACATCATAGGAAGTTCTTGAAGTTTACCTGGATGGATCAGCTTTGGCAATACAAAGCATTGCCCAATGGGCTTACTACAGCCCCCAGACTGTTCACCAAACTACTCAAGCCAGTGTTATCTACACTGCGGAGACAAATTCATATGGTCATGGCCTATTTGGATGACATTCTGATAATTGGGCACACTCTGGAATCCGCAGAGTTGGCGGTTTCAGCCACAGTGGAAATTTTTCAACAAATGGGGTTTATAATCCATCCAGACAAATCAAAGTTCCTCCCCGCACAGATCATGGACTACTTGGGGTTCACGATAGACTCCAATCGCATGATCACCACCATCCCAACTAACAAAGTTGGTGATGTGTTTCAAGCATGCAAGAACCTGGTCTGCGCCAGTATACGGTCTATCAGATTAACTGCCAGGGTAATTGGCAAAATTGTAGCAGTATTTCCAGCTGCTCAATATGGACCTTTACACTATCAGAATTTACAAAGGTCAAAAATAACAGCATTAAAACTAAATGCTGGACATTATGATAGACCTATGCAGTTGCCGGTTAAGGCAAAACTTGAGTTACTATGGTGGATTGGCAATATCCATAACTCATTTAAACCCATCATTGTGCCTCGTCCAATGGTATACTTGCAAACAGATGCAAGCTCCCATGGCTGGGGAGCTACGGACAACAATAACAGTTGTGGAGGTAGATGGGATTCACTTGAAGCTACTTTGTTGTTAGCACAAGGGATAAACTATTTGGAGATGCTAGGAGCATTCCACGGACTAAGAGCCTATTGTTCAAACATGACTAACACTCATGTCCGTCTCCAAATAGACAATACCACTGCGGTGGCTTATCTGAATCATATGGGCGGTACCAGGTCAATTTCATGCAATGAATTGGCAAACACAATTTGGCTCTGGTGTATTCAACGGAATATTTGGATCTCAGCTACCTACTTGCCAGGTGAGCTCAATACAGTGGCGGACACCAGGTCACGGAAGTTCAATGACAACATCGAGTGGATGTTGAACCCCCAAATATTCACCAAAATTACAGCCAAATTTGGTAAACCGGATATTGACCTTTTTGCGTCACGGTTGAACCATCAGGTACCAACATACGTATCATGGGAGCCAGATCCTGGGGCAATGGCGATGGACGCATTCTCGCTAGACTGGGGGAAATGGTTCTTCTATGCCTTTCCTCCATTCTGCCTCATCAGTCGGGTATTGCGGAAAATCCAGCTCGATGCTGCCAAGGGCATCCTCATTATACCCGACTGGCCTACGCAATCATGGTATCCGGTGGTCCTTGGAATGATAAGTCAACCATGGGTCCTCTTGGAGGGTTGCCCACAATTGGTGACGAACCCTGCCACAGGGGAACCACACCCCTGCCATAGTCATTTGAATCTATTGGCTTGCAGGATCTGAACAGGCCACTACTTCAGTATGGTCTATCTTCAAGGACAATGGATACCATGGGAGCATCATGCAGGGAGTCCTCAAGACGGCAGTACTTATCGTACATCAGGAAATGGGAATCCTATTGTGGCCGCATGGACGTTGCATATGACTCCGTCTCCATCACAGATGTGCTGGAATTTCTTGCGGGGCTACATCATGATCAACATCTCAGCTATAGTGCCATCAATAGCGCCAGGAGTGCGCTCTCGTCCTACCTCAATATTGAGGTAGGATCCAATAAATTGGTCTCCAAACTTATGCGGGGGATATTTAATTCCAACCCGCCGAGGCCCCGTTACAACGTCACATGGGATATTGGCAAAGTGCTGACCCTGCTGAGAACATGGTCACCCATGACGGGGCTCGAATTGGACAAACTCACCCTGAAGGTGGTGATGTTGATGGCACTTACTTCAGCACAAAGGGTGCAAACGCTTCACAAGGCCAAGATCGACAGAATGATCTCTACCCCTGAACGGATCACTTTCTTCATTGATGAATTGCTCAAGCAGCATAGACCTGGATTTACAGGGCTGCAGCTGGAGTTTCCAGCATACCCCGCTGATGCTAGGCTATGCATAGCCACCCATATCCGCCACTATATCAAAGTGACGAGGAAAATAAGGGGAATGGAGCAATACCTGTTCATCAGTCACAAAAAACCTCACCATAGAGTGACGGTGCAGACGATATCCCGATGGCTCAGGATCGTCTTGAACAAAGCAGGTA
This sequence comes from Raja brachyura, assembly GCA_963514005.1. The sequence goes on along the minus strand of OY740789.1, from coordinate 46,438,102 downwards.
TTGACACTGATGTTTTTAAATCCCATTCCACCAGGGCAGCATCAACATCGGCGGCAAAGGCCATGGAGGTGCCCATGGACCAGATACTTGCCACAGCGGGATGGGCCAGTGAAGCCACTTTTCAACGGTTTTACAATAAACCCGTCACCGTACCTGAAATGTTCGCAGGAGCCGTGCTGGATGCAGGCCGAGAACATACAGTTCCCCCTCAGTGAGGGGTCCTTTCTTGTTGTTATTAATAAATATTATTATTTTTTCAGAGAAACAGTGACGGAAATTGATTACTGCTGTCCACCTTTTCAGTAGCGTGTGTGATAGCATGGACGTTGTCCAGGGCGTGAAATCACAGAAGCTTTGAAGTCTTCACGAAGTCACTCACGTGACTCCGAAATGAAATAGTAAGATTAAACGAGAACTTACCAGTTTGAAGTTTGATCTTTATTTTATGAGGAGTTGCGATGAGGGATTTCGTGCCCTCCGCTCCCAACCCTCGATCATAAAGTCAACTGGTAACTAGAGTCTCTTTAATCTTACTATAACAAGTCATTTCTTGGCTTGGTTTTTCTGTGATTCCACACCGCGGCTTTGAAGTATGTCGCGCATGCGTGCTGGCGGGTTCTTCACGAAATCCCTCATCGCAACTCCTCATAAAATAAAGATCAAACTTCAAACTGGTAAGTTCTCGTTTAATCTTACTATTAAATTTCATTCATTTGGAATATACATTATGTACATAGAACTGAACTAGTTTATCAAGGACAATGATAACAGGCTGCTGGTTCACAGCAGGAAGAAACTTGAGGGATTTCCTTTGGAAAATGACACGGCAATTTATTCTATCGTTCAATGGTATTTTATCAAACAATGTCACATCTAATTAAGACAATTATTTATCTTCTGTCGATAACACAATCAGAACTACCTTGCCTGCAGGTAACATTCCCGAGGGGCATTACTGTTGAGAGGAAAAGCTTCCCACGCAAACACATTTTCTTGAGAAAGTGATGTAATGAGTTACGAGGAGAAGTTGGAGACGCTAGTTCTGTTTTCCCTGGAGTGGTGGAGCTTAAGAGTGGACATGATTGAGGTATGTAAGATTATGAGGGTTATAGTTAGTGTAGACTAGAGGAATATCTCCACTTATCACAGGTGAACAAAATTAGAGACAAGAATTTTGGATTTATAAGGGATATGAGGAGAAGTTTTTTCACCTTGAGAAAGATGATTACCTGAAATGTACTGCTGGAGACAGTGGTGGAAGCATAGTTGATAACAGTATTTAAGAGGTATCCATTTTATTTAAAGCTACAGTTTCATTATTAATCTTAAGTACAAATTCAAGAGAAAAAGGTCAACTGAATGGTTTATTAATTAAAATACAGAACCTAAGAACAGTATGTTGCCCAGTATTTGACAATAAGCAGATCACTTGTGTGCAAATGCACTGGTTCTACCTACCTTAAGATCTCTGTGTACAATTTGCTTTTGATGACAGTACTGCACTGCTGATACTATCTGTTACAAAAGAGAACAAGAAACATTAGCAATCTATTTCCAACAGCATTTTAAAAATCTGATTCAATTACTGCTGTTGTCTATTATTCTTTACATATCTAATCAAACTGATATATTGATAAGGCGTACCCAGGAGTCCAGAGGAGGAATATATATTCACTTTAAGAATATCTTAAGCTATTTTAACGTATTTATTTCAGATAAAGAACTGAAGCCATTAGTTGACATTAGAAACAGCAAAGTTAATGCAGAGGCAGATTTTCCAGAAATAAAACGTGTAAAACTTCAGAGGGGTTATTGCTGGCCAACATCTAGAAAGACAACATTATACATTTAAATGCATTTTCATATCTTCAGTGGGATAAATAAAACATCAGGGAAAGGCTATAGAAAACTGGATGTACATAATAATCTAAATATAGTTCTACATCTACTAAATTTGGCAGAATTAAAGTTTCAAGTAGATATTTAGAGAAATAAAGTGAAATGCACAAACTACTTAAATTGTTAACCAGACAAATAACTTTATTCAAAGGTTCAAAGGTCAGTTTAATGTCACATGTACCAATTAAGGTACAGTGAAACTCGAATTACCATGCAGCCATACAAAAAAAAGCAGGAAGACACACAACTACATAAAAGTTAACATCCACCACAGCAGATTCTACACATTCCTCACTGTGATGGAAGGCAATAAAGTCCAATCTTCTTCCCCTTTATTCTCCCTCGGTCGGGACAGTCGAACCATCTGCAGTCAGCAGATTGCAACCAGTGGTTGAAGCCCCCGTGTCGGGGCAGTTGACGCCCTCACGTCGGGGCGGTCAAAGCTCCTGCGGCTTGGAGCTCCCGAAGTCGGTCTCTAACCAGAGACCGATGTTAAAGTCCGCAGGCTCCAGTGGTTGGTGCTCTGAGGTCTATCCCCGACAGGGATCGCGAGCTCCACGATGGTAAATCCTGTAGGCTCCCGCAATTGGAGCTCCCAAAATCGGTCTCCAGCAGAGGCCGCCAGCTCCTCGATGTTAGGCCGCAGTGCGGACAGAGATACGATACGGAAAAATAATCGCATATCTGTTGAGGTAAGAGATTAAAAGTTTCCCCCACCCCCCACATAAAACAAGCTAAAGAACACTAAGACAAACATTTAACACATACTAAAAAAACAACAAAGAAGGCAGAGACAGATAGACTATTGGTGAGGCAGCCATTGCTGGCGCCACTCTATGGTTACAAGGATGTTGAGGATTTTACGAGGATAGGATAGGAATAGGAATACTTTATTGTCACATATGACTAAGCACAGTGAGATTCTTTGCTTGCATACACAATGTATACAAATAGCAGCCACCTACGGCGCTGACAAAGTTACAAAGCACGCCAGCTCCTCCTTTTGTCATCTCCTACCTCTACCCACACCGGGTCCCCATTGATGTATTACGTAGAAGTGTATTGCATCGGTATGCTAATCGTAAATCCCAACAGTTCCAACATAAATTTAGTAATTGGGGCAACGTAAGAGAGAAAACACAGAGCAAAATCACTCTATGTTCCATATGTTATTTCAAAGTTTAAAAACAGTGATTTATTTCAGCATTTTTATTTCATCAGTGAAATACTGGCTTTTTCACTCAAGAGAAAAAAATCTCAACCAGCTGCACAATATATTGGGTGCTCCTGCATTCATAGAGACCATGGTGACAAAACCATTTATTATTTTTAATTACACAGGATATGCAGAATAATTAAACCTCAGTTTTATGTATGCCAACAGTGGTAGAAACAATGCTTTAAGTAAATATTTAGAGAAATAAGGTAAAATCCACTGAACACAACTAAATGTAGATGGAACACAAGAACATAGAAGATCCCAGCCTTGGACAACAGAAGAGGACATGAAAAATTGAAACAAAGAAGTGAAATGCTTGGAAAAATAATTGGGTTGAGCTGTATTTACGTAGAGGATGCGTTGATATTCCAAAGTTTCAATACTTGCATCCAAATGTATTGTTGGCCCATGTCTGGAACATCAAATTATCTGACCTCTTCTGACAGCCTGATTTAATATTTCTAAGATTTTCTGTTTTTTCTCAAAACTAAGAACAAAATTGTTGCTCACTAAGCTTATATTCAGCATCAAAATGGTTGCATTCTCAAAAGTTATATGATAAAGGCACAAGAGACTGCAGATGCTATAATATGCAGTAAAACAAATAGCCTGAGGAACTCAGCAGACCAGACAGCTTCTGTGCAGGGAAATTATTCCAACCTCTGTAGTCACCTATACCTCCATTTTACTTCTCTATTGCAAAGTCTCTTCACAGTATGCCCTTCTTGAATATATTTTCCTCCTCTCTTCCCAGTTTACATGACGAATCTCTACCCGAAACATCGACTGTCTATTTCCTTCCACAGATGCTGCCTGACTCGGCTGCTCTTTTTCATGTAATAAAATCCATAAATATCACATTGTAATCTATTACTAGAATTGAAAGTGCAATTTTTTTTGTCCTCATACTTAATGTTCAAATATCATTTAATACATCAATCCAAAAATCTCACAAATATAAGCTCAGCGATTAATTGTTCAGTTTCCTAATGATCAACAGTTCATTCCATGCTTTAGATTGTTATCATTGAGAATACCTTTTGTAAGATAGGAAATTACCTTTCATGCCACAGTTCTTAAGAATGAAATAAATAGAAATTGACTGGTACATATTTTTGCATGCATTTACTCTCAGACTAGAGGATAGTTTCTTGTTAGAACAACCCAGTTCTTCGGTCTTGAGTATGCAGAGCCAAACTGATGCTCTAGATATTGAAGTCAACTCGTAGGTCAATTTTCACAGCAAAATGAGAAGACTAGATTGGTCTCATTCATACATCGCTCATGTTTATTAGTCCAATACTCTTTAATTCTCTTTTAAGACTTTACATAATTTTGTACAGCAACAAAATATAGGTGTATACCTGTCTAAATTTAGCTCTAGCCTCCTTTTCCTTCATTCTTCCATGAGCTACCAAGTAGTCAAATACTTCTCCTGTAAAAGAAAATGATTAAAAATCCAATAAAAGTCCTTACAATATCTATATTTACGATCATCAAAATATGTAATAAACAACTGCAGCAGCATGAAACATTTCACCGCAATTCTTGTTTGTCAGATATAAATTTGGTATGTTTTATGTGATTGTACATCTGAGAATTTTGCACAGACAACAATCTTATTTTAATTTCAGCACAATATTAAAGCTTAAATTATCTGCACTTAAGCTTTATTAATGGGATATATTTTCACAATTACAACCTCAAAAGACAGGGCGTCAGTCATGAGAATCTTAAGTTCCAGTTCAAGTCAAACTGTATTGTAGAAAAAAAAAGACAAAGTGCTGGAGTAACTCAGCAGGTCAAGCAGCATCTCCAGAAACCATGGATAGGTGATGTTTTGGGCCAAAACCTTTCTTTATACTCATTGGGGTGGGGGGGGAGAGAAAGCTGGAAGAGAGGAGGGACAAAATAAAGCCTGGAAAGAAATAGGTCGATACAGTTCGGGAGGGCGGGGGGGGGGGGGGGTGTAGGTGGAAGGTTGGACAAATACCAGAGATGACAAGATAGGTGTGGGGCAAAAAGATTGAAGAGTTGCAAATTATGAAGCTGGCGAAAAGAACGTAGTTGGAGGGAGGGGGGAGAAATAGGTGCAGGTCCAGGTGGGGCACAAGGGAAAGAGGAGGGGGAAATAGAAAAAAGGGGAGGGGGTTTGGTAATACCTAAAATTGGAGAATTCAATGTTCATACCATTAGGTTGTGGGCTAATTCTGGCTAATATGGTATCTTAACTTATTCGTATTTTGCTTTGGCTTGATTATCACTGCTAAAATCCTGGAATGCCAAATCTTAAATTATCTTAATTGGGGGGACTTTCTTTTGGAATCATACAGCATAGAAACAGGCCCTTTGAGCCAATTTGCCCATGCTGACCAAGATGCCCCATCTAAGCTGATACCATTTGACTGCATGTGATCCATATACCTCTAAACGTTTCCTATCTACGTACCTGTCTAAATCTCTTTAAAATGTTGTTATTGTACCTGCCTGAACTACCTCCTCTGACAGCTAATTCCAAAAACCCACCACACTCTGAATGACAAGGTTGGCCATCAGATTTCTATCCAATCTTTCCCCTCTCACCTTAAATCTATGCCTTCTGGTTCTAGATTCCCCTACCCTGGGTAAAGGACTGCATTCAAAATGCACATTGAGGATCTTTCCCTCATTTCCTCTTCCAACATGTAAAAAGTCCATTCCAAGTAGCAAATTTAAATTAAGTTAACAATGATTGTATGATAGGAAAATAATTAAATTGCCTTTTAGATATTTAGAGAAAACATTTAAGTCATGTGCATCCCCATATAAGACAATTACATTATTCAATTCAGTGTTACTTGCAGAGTGTTACACAAAATTGCAAACACAGTATTCAGCAGAATATTCAGCAATGTATGAACTCCATGTTAAATTTCAAAATAATAACGTATTGTATAGAAAACTATATACTTCCTTGTTTAATCTAGAAAATACATTCACAGAGAAAGATTGGATAGCTTTTCAGTAGAATTTCTTACCTCCACTCGCATATTCCATCACTAAATAGAGAGTCTTTTCAGTTTCAATAACTTCAAATAATTTCACTTAAATAAAAATTAAACAAAGATAAGCATAAACATCAAATTAACACATCTGAACAATATTTAAAATAAAACTGAGTCAATATCAAATAACAAATGAACAAGCAATAAATATAATTTGTTATAAAAGGATAATTATATATCCAGAATAATAAATCTAAAATAATTATAAATGCAGATACTACTCATTAATTTTGTTATTAACTAAAACACATGATTTCCTCTCTTTACATGTTTTTCATGTTGAATTAGTTGGAAGTTCCAATATAGCCATGTTAATTCTATCAATGGAGATTCTTTACAAATGTGAAGTGAAGGAACAAGGTTAGATCTCCCATGGAGCCAAATTTGTGTACAAAGATCAAACCTGGCAACTTTCTTGTCTCTTTTTAAATCTGTTTCCTGGCTAAATTAGTTGTATTGTTCTGGAGGTCTTTGTTTCATATTTCTTCTTTTATCATTGCTAAATAGACATCAAGCCATTTAGATAATATAGAATTGCAGTTATTTTGTTATTCCCCTTTTTCAATTTCACTGTCAAAAGGCAAAATGTTTATAGTTTCTTGAATTCTTGAATTCTTTCTTCGTTCATTTGCTTGGCTGATCTCCAAATATTATCACGTATTTGTTCTCTCTACCGTCAAGGTCGTACAATAAAAAAAGGAGAATACTTTGAGGTATTATTAATTAGATGGATCTCTAGGGTCTAGTGGAATCAAGGGATATGGGGAGATGGCAGGCACGGGTTATTGATTGGGGTCGATCACCCATGATCACAATGAATGGCTGCGCTGGCTCGAAGGGCCGTATGCCATCCTCCTGCACCTATTTTCTATGTTTCTATAATTCTTTACTTCATTTAAATGCTGATGAACAAATCAAATTATAGGTCAATACAGAATTTGAATGAAATATGGCTCATTTGGTAGTCAACCGTTCAATATTCAACAATAACTCAATTAAACATTGGCCTGAAAACATTAAAACATAATATTTTAAATTACGACAATCAGGGAAAAACTGGAACATTTTGTAAATGCGAATGAACAACATTTTGCCGCAAGATTGCTTATTATTTAAAATATCAAAAATTATTGGTATTCTCATGCCATGTGACACTTGGTTCCAATACTCATAATAGGCAATTTACCTAAAGAGAAAAATCAATGAAATGTTAATATGTGTAAACTTGACATCAGGTTGTATTAATAATGAAGCTGGCCCCCTCCTCTTCAACATCTACACCAACGACCAACCACTTCCCCCACAATGCCGCCGCTTCATCTATGCTGATGATCTCTGCATCACCATCCAACAGGAGAACTTGCAGAACTTTAGTCTGTCCTGGAAAGCGCCCTCCAAGAGATGACAACCTACTACAATAACAACCACCTGAAACCCAACCCATCAAAAACCCAACTATGCAGCTTCCATCTTAAAAATCGAGGTGCAGGAAAACAACTGAGCATCTCATGGGATGGCCACAAACTCTCCAATCACTTCCACCCCGTGTACCTCGGAGTCACACTCGACAGGACACTCTCTTTCAAAACCCACCTTCAGAACACCAAAGCCAAGGTCAACACTCGCAACAACATCCTGCGCAAACTGGTAAACTCAAAGTGGGGCGCTGATCCACCAACCATCCGTGCAACTGCCCTAGCCCTGTGCTTCTCCACAGCTGAATACGCGTGCTCAAGCTGGAGCCGCTCCCACCACACCAAACTTGTTGACACAGCCCTCAACGACACCTGCCGCATTATCACGGGATGCATAAAGACAACGCCAGTCCCGTGCCTCTACACCCTAGCTGGTATTGCCCCCCCCACCCCCCATATCAGACGATCCATCGTCGCCCAAGACGAGCGGAGAGCACAGGAGATCGATACCAGGCACCCCCTGCACGGACACACAGCACCTCCACCCCGACTGAAATCCAGAGCCCGTTTCTTGCAGACAGTCCCACCTCTCCAGACAACGAAAGAAACAGCAAGGACCAACATCTGGAAAGATGAATGGAACCTGCTCAACACACGAGCCCACGACTGGATAGAGAGAGGAATCACTCCCATTGAATGCCTCGCCAGCGGGCACGACCTCCCATGGCCAACCTGGAAGACCCTCAACAGATTACGAGTGGAGCAGGGGAGGTGCAAAGCACTTATGAAAGCATGGAACTACCAGGCAGAAGACACATGCAGCTGTGGAGCAGTACAGACAATGTCCCACCTACTGGAGTGTGACGACGCCCCCCCAGTGCATCCCCAGGACCTTGCTGAACCGACCCGACCAGCTGTGACCTGCGCCAGATACTGCCAGAACGACATCTGAGATGGCAACGGACTCGAAGAAGAATAATGAAGCAAGCACATGGCTGAAAAGGCTTTGATTCCTCACTTAATTTATTTATAAAGTTTCTTCCTTTTCTTTTAAAGATTTATTTATGTTAAAGAAATAATATTTTATGTTAAAGATAAAAGTAAGTTGCACCCACAAATTAAAGAAACATTTTTTTTAAGGGCTGTATACCTAGAAAAAAAAAATCAAAGTGTCGGTGAACAATTATGTGATTTAGGAGGCTAACGCTTGCGAAGTTCTCAATGCAGTGACATGTACATATTGACGTATTAATCAAAGGTTTAAAAGTTCAAATGAAGGATTTTGTTTTATTTTCCATTGACATTATCAACCGACTGTTTTTCAGCACTTTTTTTAAACTTCAGATTTAAAGATTACTAGACCAAGGGGGTCCCGTCCCCTCAACGGTTGCGGAGGTGGGGGGGGGGGGGGGGGGGGTGGACCTGCGGCGTCACATACACACTAAGCCCACACACACACACTAACCACCCTCCTTGATATTATATTATTCATTGGCTCCTTTTACCTCGTCCACGCCCTATCTCAAGGGGCAGAGAGAGTGGGGTAGAGAAAGAGAGAGAAGGGGGGAGGAGGGAGGGGGGGAGATGGGGTGGTGAGGAGAGGAGAGGGGGGGAGGAGGGAGGGGGGAGATGGGGTGGTGAGGGGAGGAGAGGGGGAGGTGAAGGAGGAGGGTGTAGATTGGGAGGGGGAGTAAGGGGGGTGGGGACGGGGTAGTGAGTAGTAGGGGAGAGAGGAGGGGAGAGAGGAGGGGAGAGAGGAGGGGAGAGAGGAGGGGAGAGAGGAGGGGAGAGAGGAGGGGAGAGAGGAGGGGAGAGAGGAGGGGAGAGAGGAGGGGAGAGAGGAGGGGAGAGGGGAGGGGAGAGGGGAGGGGAGAGAGGAGGGGAGAAACAGAGAGAGCGAAATGCAACCGTGCGTCACGCATTCAGAATGTTCTGGAAATTAAGCGTCTGCACCTCATGCATGAAACCTGTCGGCAGCTCTATGGAATTCATGGTAGGACTCCCGACCCCCCCACCCACACAGCGGGTCCGATCTAAGCTGTCAACGGAGACAGCACTTTTCTTTACTGTAAGGGGGGGCAATTGGGCCAGGTGCAAAGGCATTCTGAGGTCACAGGCGGGGCAGGGCCAGGTGGGGGCAGGGCTGGGCGTGGCAATGAGGTAGTTGGGCCAAGTGGAAAGGCATTGTCAGGTCAGCGGGCGGGGCCTGGAGGCAGTTGGGCCAGGTGTAAAGGCATTGTGAGGTCAGCAGCTGGGCAACCTTAATATTTTTTTAAATGTCATCGTGGGGGAGAGATCTCCCACACCTGTCCCATTGTGATGTGATTGTACATCTGTGAGATAGCACTGTGACTCATGCAGCAGTTTCGTTTTAGTTGGACCACATGAAGGTTGCAATCTCCCACACCTGCCCCATTGTGATGGCATATGTAAATGAGGTCCGTTGTGATTGTACATCTGTGAGATGGCTCTGTGACTCATGCAGTTTGATTTTAGTGGGAGTTCACGTGAAGGTTCCAATCTCCCACCCCTCCCCAATTGTGATGTCATATATGTAAATGAGATCCATTGTAATTGAATCTGTGAGGTGGCACTGTGACTCATGCAGCAGTAGATTTTTTAATTTTTTGATGTTTTGTGAACAATTTTATTAAAAATCTGGGGAAATAATTGACCAAATCTAGAGAGGGGTGGATTTCTGAACTCATAAGTTAAATCCCTACGGAATTGTAAAAATCTCTACGTTTTCGAGGAGATATATTTCACATGCAAAATCACACACACACACAGAGTTTTAAAAGTATATCGATAGATATTAATGTTGAAGCAAACTCATGGATTTTAGATTTCTGGCAAGTATAAGAAGCCTAGTTACAAAAGCTTTACCTCCCCCCTCGACTCCATCCAAGGACCCAAGCAATCTTTCCAGTAGGTATGTTACAAAACTTACCTTTAGCGGCGCTGCAGTTCTGCCGCTCCCCGTGTGCGCGACTTTGGCGCCTTTCAGAGGGAGGCGGGCTTAAAGTGCCGTTTTTCTAGACTGGGCAAATCGATCAATGTTGGGCCTTTTCGTTGCGGAAGAAAAATCGCTCCGACATTTCATTAATGAGGGTATTTTCAAATTACGCTAGATTATTTATTAACTAGAGTAATTTAAAAATCACCTTCAAAAGCCGTGAGAGCTGACAACGGGAAGGATTTTGCGTAGGGGAGAAAAAAAGGTAAATAGTTTATTTTTATATTAAAAGTTGGTTTTTATGGAGGCTTTAATAATATTTTCATGTTGCGAAATGGGGTCCAAAAAAAATGTATGAACCAACAGTATTTTTTATACTGACTTTACAGCAAACCACAACGTTCCAATCCACCACATTCCACCAAAACCCACTCGCTAGTTGATTTAAATGGCCATTAATTTACAGGCATTAAACACTAAATTCATTCAATTTGGCCCAGAAATTCATGAAAATTAGATTTAAAAATTATGTTATATTGTGGATTATTGAGTGAATGTTATTTGGACACTTAGGCAATTTAAAAAAAAGTTTATCTTTTCTTAAGAAATGGATAGATGTTTACTCATTGAATTTTGTAATTAGCTACAATTAGATAACTAACTAATTATATGCTTTAATTTCAGGTCATCCAAGTAAGATTTCACATTTGTTTCAGAATGCTTCAATCTATGATAACTGAAAATTTCATTGCGTTCTCTTAATTTTTAAGAAAGTTATGGGTTTTTAACGGTTCTAGATCACAGCTTTTGAGTTAAGTCAATTGAATGGCAATGGGGAACAAGATGCTCATTTCCGAGTATGAAAATGGTCCTAACTTTCTTAATACTGAAGATATGAAAGTGAATTAGGTGTCAAATTAAACTTCTTTTTATGCTTTATTTGATGGGATAAATTGTAGACTTGATTTTTAAAATCGCAAAATTTTGTAACATTGCTATTTCCAGGTGAGGCAGAGGTTTACATGCACATCCACTGCATCCGCTGTTCCAGGTGTCAACTTCTCTACATTGGTGAGACCAAGCGCAGGCTTGGCGATCGCTTCGCCCAACACCTCTGCTCAGTTTGCAATAACCAACCTGATCTCCCCCTCCCATTCCGAATCCGACCTTTCTGTCCTGGACCTCTGCAATTGCCAGAGTGAGGCCCAGCGCAAATCGGAGGAACACCACCTCTTATTTCGCTTGGGTAGTTTACACCCCAGCGGTATGAACATTGACCTCCAATTTCAGGTAGTCCTTGCTTTCCCCTCTTCCCAGCTCTCCCACAAGCCTACTGTCTCCGCCTCTTCCTTCTTCCCGCCGCCCCCCGCCACCAGTCTGAAGATGGGTCTCTACCCGAAACGTCGACTATTCCTTCTCTCCATAGATGCTGCCTCACCCGCTGAGTTTCTCCAGCGTTTGTTACAAAAGCGAAGTGTTTTGCAAGTGGGAGACAATGGATCAATATTAATTTAATTACTTTTAATTACCAAGTTGGGCAAGGAATACGTTAGCTGCATTAATTTGCATTTTCCAGTTTATTGAAATGTTATGGCTACATGAAATGCTGTCTGAAACAGCTATAGAAAATTCTGATAAGCCACATTTGAAGTACAGTATACAGTTCTGGTCTCCCTGGTAAATGAAGGATGTCATTAAACTAGAAAGGGCACAAAAAGTAACGAGAACGTTACTGGATTTGGAGAGTTTGATTTGTAATAAGAAGCTGCATGGACTGGGTCTTTTTTCTCTGGAGCATTCGAGGTTGAGCAGTGACCTTAGTATACAGTGCATTCAGAAAGTATTTAGACCCCCTTCACTTCTTCCACATTTTCTTACAGCCTTATTCTACAATTGATTAAATTCATTTTTTTAAATCATCAATCTACACACCATATCCCATAATAAAACATTTTTTTGCTACGTAATTAAAAAGAAATAACTGAAATATCACATTTACATAAGTATTCAGACCCTTTACTCAGTACTTTGTTGAGACACCTTTGGCAGCGATGACAGCCTTAAGTCTTCTTGGATATGACGCTACAAGCTTGGCACACCTTCTTCCTACTTCTTCTTCTTAAGCCCTTTGCTCCTCGAGAGAGCATAGGCCATTGACAAAAGTCCTCCACCTCACTCGGTTGTTGGCAGTTCTTTCAAGATCTCCCCAGTTGAGTCCACTCTCAGACATTTCTGTCTGGACACCTCTTCTCCAGCTGCTCCTGGGGCAACCAATTTTCCTTTTTCCTTGGGGGTTCCATTTCAGGGCTTGCCGGGTGATGTTTGTGGCTGGTTTCCTGAGGGGGTGTGTCCAATCCAACTTCATTTTCTCTTTTAAATTTGTATGTCAATGGGCTCCTGGCTTGTTCTTTTCCACAGGTCCACATTGTCTCTCCACCAGATGTTAAGTCTTCTCCTAAGGCAGATGTTAGTGAATGTTTGCAGCATGTTTGTAGTGTGTTTTGTTTTATCCATGTATCTGATCCATACAGCATCACCTGTTTCATATTTGAGTTAAAGATGCATATTTTGGTGTAGATTGAGTTGTGTTTTGAGCTCCAGATCTACCTGAGCATGTTAAACACCACCCTAGCCTTATTGATTCTACTTTTTATGTCAGCCTCCGCCCCTCCGGTGATGTCCACAACACTGCCTAGGTATGTGAATGTTTCTACCTCCTCTAGAGCAGTTCTGTGCATAAGGAAAGGGTTGCTGGTTTTGGAGTGGATCCTCATCACCCGTGTCTTTGCTGTATTGGATGTAAGACCAAATTTTGTTGCAGCTTGTGAGAGTCTGTCCGTATTCTCCTGCATTTGAATCTGCGTGTATGAAAGGAGAGCTATGTCGTCTGCAAAGTCAAGATCATCTAGCTGCTCCCACATTGTCCACTGAACTCCATTTATTTTCCCTTCAGTTGTTTCCATCATGATCCAGTCAATTGCCAGGAGGAACAGGAATGGTGACAATAGACATTCCTGCTTGACACCCGTCCTGACACTAAAACTCTGAGAGAGGTGGCCTGCATGCATAACTTTGCATGAGGTTCCATCATACGAATTCTTGATTAAGTTTATGATCTTGGTGGGAATTCCATAGTGGTCCATTAGGCGTCATAGTGTTGTCCTGTCTAAGCTGTCAAATGCTTTCTCAAAGTCGATGAAGTTGATGTACAGGGACGTGTTCCATTCAATGGACTGCTCAATGATGATGCGTAATGTTGCTATGTGGTCTGTGCATGAGCGATCCTTCCTGATTCCTGCTTGCTGGTCCCGTAGCCTCTTGTCTACAGCTTCCTGAAGGCGGTTGAGGATGACCCGGTTGATAATTTTACTGGGTACAGAAAGTAAGGTGATCCCTCGGTAGTTGTCACATTTTCTTAGGTCACCTTTTTTTGGCAGTTTCACATGTATCCCTCTGCCCATTCTGTGGTATCTTTTCCTCTTCCCAAATTTTCCCAAATAAACCATAGAGCATGTCTGTTGATGAGTCTATATCTACTTTCAGGGCTTCAGGTAGAATATTGTCAGGCCCAGCAGCCTTGCCAATTTTCTATTGCTTGATTGCAGCCTTTATTTCTGATTTTATTGGTCAGTCACATTTAATTTGTAGTGGTATCCTTGCTTTGGGAATGTGTGGCTGTGCAGTGGGTGTTGGCCTGTTTAGGACTTCTTCGAAATGTTCTACCCATCTGCCAAGCTGCGCCTCCTGGGTTGACTGTTCTTGTCTGTAATTGGATTATTACTGTGCAGATATATTTCCCAGACAATTTCCTCGTGATGGTATATAGCTCCCTCAGGTTCCTTTGAGTCGCCCCAATTTCTGCCTCTTTGGCTAGCCTCTCCACCTGTGTTCTCTTGTCCCTCCTGATGTTCTTTCGTACTTCTTTGTGGCATCTGCTGTACTCCTTTTGGGCCAAAGCCTTTTCAGCTCATGTTCTTGGGTTGTTCACTTTTTCCTTTAACTTTATCCGTTGTTGGATTGTGTTAAGGGTTTCTGATGTTATCCACTCTTTGTGCTTTTGGGTCCTTCTCCCTTGGGCCTCCTCACAGGTTGAGCTCCAAGCAGCTTTTAGGTGTTCCCACTACTCATTTATTGTCTATCCTACCTTCCTCCTCTGCTGTAGCTCTGTGTTTTCCCTTGAGACTTGAACTTCTTCACCACTTGAGCACTGCTGAGGTATTCAATGTTGTATTTAGCTCTTTGGCTTTTGGCCTGGTGTCTCTTCAGCCTTAGCTTAAATTTCCCAACCAGGAGGTGGTGGTCTGAAGCTGCGGCTGCTCCTCTTCTTGTTCTGATATCTTCCATGGACCTTCAGAACTTTTGACAGATACAAATGTGGTCAATTTGATTTTCTGTGACATGATCTGATGACACCCAAGTTGTTTTGTAGATTGTTTTATGAGGGAATACACTTCCCCCAATCACTGGGTTATTGTTAACAAAGATCTCAGCAAACATCTCGCCATTTTCATTCATTTTCCCCTCTCCATGTTTTCCCATTATTGCTTCGTATCCCTCGTGTTGGCCTCCAACCTGGGGAATAGTGCCAGTTCCAAAGCAGACAGCCATAACCTGCCTCAATGAATACAGGCCGGTTGCATTAAACTAAAAATCATGAAGTGTCTGGAGAGATTGGTCCTTAAGCACAACAAGACCGCTCTCCCATCAACCCTGGATCCACACCAATATGTGCACAGAGCAAACAGATCAACAGATTACACCATTGCCACTGCCCTCCGTACTGTACTGCTCCAGCTAGACAAAGCGGAGCAGTACAGCACGACTGCTATTTGTTGATTACAGCTCTGCATTCAACACAATCATACCCAGTAGACTGGTCTCCAAGCTGTCCGACCTAGGCTTCGAACACAACACCTGCCTTTGGATTAAAGACTTCCTAACGGACCGGCCACAGTCAGTCAGGATAGGACCCCACCACTCTCCCACTCTGACACTCAGCATAGGACCTCCACAAGGCTGTGTGCTGAGCCCCCCCCCCTCTCTACTCTATACCTATGACTGCATACCGACCCACAGCACGAACACCATCATTAAATTTGCACACAACATGATAGTGGCGAGGCTAATCACTGAGGGCGATGAGTCAGCTTTCAGGGAGGAGGTACAGAGGTTAATAGGCTGGCACTCAGAAAACAACTTAGCACATAATACCAAGAAAACAAAACTGCTCATCGTCGACTTCAGGAAGAAGCAGGGTGACCATCCCCCGCGGCACATAAACAGAGAAAGAGTAGACAGAGTCTCCAGTTTCAGGTTCCTGGGCACCCACATCTCAGCAGATCTCAGGTGGTCAACGAACACAAACTCCCTGGTAAAGGCGGCACAACAACGGCTTTACTTCCTAAGATTACTCAGGATAGTCAACTTGACACAACAGCTGCTAGTGTCATTCTACCGTTGGTCCATAGAGAGTTTCCTGACACATGGCCTCCTGGTGTGGTACGACAAGTTCTGTGGCTGACAAGGCGGCTCTGCAGAGAGTCATCAACACAGCCCATAAGATCACCAACACACATCTGCCTGCCCTGGAACAGATCTATAACTCTCGTTGCCTGCGAGAGGCATCATGCATCCTAAAGGACTCATCTCAAACCCACATCACTTGTTTGCCCTTCTGCCCTCAGGACAGCATTACAGATCCATAAAATCACACACCACAAGATTAAAAAAAGTTTCTACCCCAAGGCCATCACCACTCTGAACTGAATAGACACCCCACCCACCCCACCATAGCCAATATTTTGTACTACTATAACACTATACTGTGAAATATTGCACATTCTGACATGGTTTTTCTTGCCTTTTTTTTGTATTGTCGTTATTTATCTGATACGTTGGCACTCCGTTCGGGCAGTGCGCCTGAAATTTTGTTGTATGTATTTACAATGCCAATAAAGTGTATTATTATTATTTTATATTTCCAATGTTCAGTGGCCAGATAGTTAGTGTAACTCAATGGGAGCGATCTTCAGTGGTATTCAATGCAAGGTAAGGGCCTGAGTTGTTAAGGAATTGCCATTTAAAGATGCAGGATGCGGGGGGGGGGCAGGCAGGGCTAATATTCTAAAAATTACTAAAATAATAATACAAGCTTTAGTGGCTGGATGCCTATCAAAGAATCCTAATGCACACAAGGAGGAAAGAACATTGGTGGACTAGCGTTAGGACATGATAAGGGCAGGTCAGAGTTAAGGCAAGATATCACAAAAATCTTTTCCAAAATTTTTTGACAAGAAAAAAAAAATGTTCTTTGCTAAATTTATTGAGATACGTGCAGCACATAAACAGGCTCTTCAGACCAATTCATCCATTCCAACTAAGCTGCCCATTTAATCTAGTCCATTATCTCACAGTTGACCCATATCCCTCAATGTTTCCTATCCATATACCTGTCCAAAAGTCCCCGAAATGTTGTTATTGTACCTGCCTCTATCACTCCATCCTGTAAGATTGTTCCATATGTGTGTACCTTTGTGTGAAGAAGTTGCCTCAGGTTTCAATTATCATAAAGCTATGCCCACTAATTCTTGATTCCGCAACCCTGTTGATATTACACACATCTTTCACACCACCCCCCAGTCTCCAACTTCAACATTCAGTTCCCGGCCTGATGAAGGCCAGAGAGCTAAAAGCCTTCTTCACCATCCTATCTACCTGCAATACCAAAGAAAGAAGTCCTCTTCCCTATAAACCAGTCCCTCAAGGCTTGGAAACATCCTCATAAATTTCTCAAAATGATGTAAAGAAAATCACTTACCTATATTTGAATGGTTCAAACATTTCATTATTCTTACTTCCCTGAAAAGCTGAAAGAAAGAAAGATGTTTTTTTTAGAAGAGATTTTTACACTAAGGAAGGATGTTGATTTTATAACTGTTCTATGATATAAAGGATCATTCTTCAGCTTTAAGGCTACAGAGGAGCCAACTCAACTTGTTCAGTTGACTCTTCCAAGGTCCAAATCCCTCTTTCCCAAACCCTAATAATAATAATGACAAATGTAGCTTGATATTTTGAGTGTGGAACCACAGTCTGAAGAAGGGCCTCAACCCGAAACCCAGAGATGCCGCTGGTCCCGCCGAGTTACTCCTGTATTTTGTGTCTACCCACAGTGACACGATAAATGCTGCAGTTTGGGATAAATCTCCCACAAATCATGGCAGCACAATACAAATTTTACAGATACCATACAATTTTGAATCACAATGCAATCATAATATACAAATTTTCCATATTGTGCATTTTTCAAGTCATGGGTGTATTATTTACTACTCAATAGCGCTAGATCGACCAATACAAAGTGCTTTGAAAGATCGGTCATAGCGACAACTTTATCAGAATTCTGGACAATCTAGAGCTCCTGCAATTCACATGCCTTCCTTGCACTACAATCACCTTGGCAATAAGAATCAAATATCATAGAGCAGAGTAAGATGGTCCACTCCTGCAAAATCCAATGGACCGACGTGTGGTACGCAACGGGGCGGAACAGCCGCTATTTTAGGAAACCCAACCCGACTTTGGTTATTCCTCTTGCCGTGTAATCAGCGTTGCGGAGGAATAGTATGGGTTTGTGATCTCATCTACCAAATTCATAATTTTGTTAATTTTCATTTTAAATGTTTTCCTCCCAGCTTAATCTATCTGTTTCTGCCCATTTGCCTCCCATCCATCCCCCTCTTTTTCTGGAGTTTCCCTTGTACTGCTCTTTTTCTCTTTATCTTATTTCTCATGATGTACATAAGCCATAAAGGCAATTATATTTCTATATATGTGTTTGTCTATATATCTATCTCTCTCTCTCTCTCTCTCTCTCTCTCTCTCTGTGTCTGTGCGCGCGCGCGCACGCGCACACACACACACACACACACACATATATAGGGCATAGAATTGAGATATTAACCAACCCAACTAACACAAAAAAATTGTGTATTACTATTTGACAATGTCTTTGTTAGCTACAGATTCAAGATTGGACCAAATATACCTAATAATAGAAATGAGTTAGAGTATTATTTAATATTTAGTTATTTTCTTGGGATGTAAAATTTGAAATGGCTTTAATATCCCACTGGCACTGATCAATAAATGGAAAATGAACATGGCTCATGTCCTGTGTTTGAATTGATTTTTGTATTAAACTTGCACTCTGTAATTCATCTAATCCCATTGTTCACAACTACTTGTATGCACCCTTCAAAGGAAAATGTTAAAACCTCTTCAAGAAATGACAATGCAGAGGGGAATGGGTGCAGGATTTTCTGGAGCTCCTTCCTAAATGACAGTATTTTGTATGCTCAAAGTAAAATAAGGAAGACTACGCAGGAATATCAAAATGATCACCTGCAGCTGAGAATAAAAAGATGATTTGTGTGGTATTTGGTAAAATAATAACAATATGAAGATTCCAGTTGCTCTATTTTTGGAGTGTTCCTTAATTTTTTTTATGTCTATGGAATTGTTTTGCAACAATAAAATGGGTTTGGTCTTCCCAATAGCCAGAGAATGGAATGAGATCCATCTGTAATAGTGTGGTTATCTAAATGAAGTATTCAACAAACTAAAATTTGTTTTGAGCAAGATTAATAATGAATATATAACTTAAGGCTGATTTTATTCAACGACCATAAAACGTATTAGATTGTGTACGAAAGAACTACAGGTGCTGGTTTAAATCAAATGTAAACATAAAATGCTGGAGTAGGACTGAAGAAGGGTCTCGACCCGAAACGTCACTCATTTTCTCAGAGATGCTGCCAGTCCAGATGAGTTACTCCTAACTTATTGGATTGATTCATTCTAAATTGCTACCAATTCACCCTGTACTTATCCCCTTTCCCATCCATCCTGCACTTCTCCTCCATCCATCCTGTACTGATTCCCCCATCCATCCTGTACTAATTCATCCCGTACTGACCCACCCTCCATTTACCTCGCACCATCCCCTCATTCATCCTGTAGTGATCCCCCATTCATCCTGCACAGACACTCTGATCCACACTGTACTGACCCACCCACCCCCATTCATCCTGCGCTGACCTTCCCCCCCCCCATCCATCCTGTACTGATCCTCCCATTCAAGAATGGGGGAATAGTCTGAAGAAAGGTCTCGGCCCGAAACGTTACCTATTTCTTTCGCTCCATAGATGTTGCCTCACCCACTGAGTTTCTCCAGCACTTTTGTCTACCCCCATCCATCCGGTACTGATCCCCCCAATACAACACCACTGATATCCCCCGTGCTCACCCCTCACAATTTTACTTACTCCAACCAACACGTACTAATTCACCTGTCACAATCCATCCATTCCGCATCCATTTCCTTCTACACCCCCCCCCACTCCCCGCCATCTATCCACCCCGCACTGATTCACACACACCCCCCTCGCTGACCCTATTGTGCTGGAAATGTCTTCAGAGCGAACATTTACTATGTTTGATAACGGAATGCAATGAAATGTGTTATAATTCCCAATGTTACTATTTATTTTAGTCCATAAAGATAGATTAATTAAATTGTGAACACGTGAAACATTAAAACGCAGTGTTCGATTGTTACTGCTACCGTTGACATGTTATTACAGAATTCATTTTAACGGCAAATCAATGCTCTTAATATGGAGTATCAGTACTGTAGTTATTTAATGAGCAACATTCGCAACTATACGTTGGATTTAATCCAGGTTTTACTTCTACAGTCGATCATATACATCACAAATTTGGTTAGGAGATATTTCAGTTGAAATGTTAACGTTAATTCTGAAGTGGGAATGATGGAAACAGCGTTTATCAATCATTTTTTTTAAATCTGGTGTGTACAAACTGGGTATCTTCATTGCTGTTCACAACACGTACATCTAATCTGAATGTCCGGTAATGTGGCGTTTTTGACACCTTTAAACATATTACCTAAAGAACATTTGCTGCAGTTATGTCCTTTGGCCATCTCTTGTCAGTTAGTGTAATGTTTAACCTGTCAGATGGGTATAATCAGTTTTAACAGCTATTATCATAAAATGCCTTTAGAAATGTCCTTGCAACCAGTATATTTTGTTGTGGATAAATTATGTGGGAAGCGAGAGTGTTTCTGTACCAATAGCAATAATGACCCATGCTATGGCCATGTCATGATAATTTTCGGTCCTTCACAGAAAACATGCTTGCATGAATCAGTAGTGTGCATGGTTAAGTATATATGTTACCATGGTCCAGAATTTATTGACACAGGTTGATCATACGCTGAATAATCCAACCACATTTTGTTGGGAAGTGGAAAGAAATAATAGAAATTACATTAATTGCAATGTGTAAAAAGAGTTGAGATACTGTATTATAATTTTGCTGCATGTCATTGTGGTATATATCATGTCTTGATTGGTGAATATGTTTAGTTTGTGACTTTATTGGAAGCAGAAATAATATGTGAATGCTTCATTGAGCATGATTCCGACTGGTAACTCCGCACTTCGTCTGAGCCCATTATCGCACGCGCCAAGGTGGGCTTAAATGACCACCTAAACTGTAATTTAGCAACCTAAAAGCTGCCAAGGTTGCCCGGCTGGCACCAGGGAAAAAAAGTTAAGTGAGAGCCCTGCATGATAACGAATAAGCTAATCCCTAAACATCTCGACCTTGACTTTGGGACCCTCATCTGCAATAGCACCTGGACTTCTAGACCGGCAGACCTCAGTCTGTGAAAGTTGGACATAACATTTCCTCCACCCTGACCCTCAATGCTAGTGCCCCTCAGAGTTGTGTAGTCTCTTGCACTACTTCCTGTCTACCCATGACAATTTGGCCAAGTACAACGCCAACTCGATATTTAAGTTAGCCAATGATACTACTATTGGCAACTGTATCAATATCAATGATAAGACAAAATACCGGTAAGAGATTGAGAATTTTGTACAATGGTGACAGGACAATAACAGATCCCTTAACAGCAAGACAAAAGAGTTGGTTGTTGACCTAAGGATGCAGGGGGTGGGAGACTCCGTCCTATCCCCATCATGGGACTGCTGTAGAGACGGTCCACAATTTTAAGTTATCCACTTAAGGTACCTTCACACTGATGCGGTTATCACGAAAGTGCATTAGTTTACATACTTTCATAGACGCCCAAGAAGATTAGGCATGTCAAGGAGATTCTTTCGAACTTCCATGGATGCATCTTAAAAGTATTCTGAAACACTGCATCCCAACCTGGTGTGGCAACTGCCCTACTCTTTACCGAATGAGCATACAGAATGGTGAACATGACCTAATCCATCATAAGCTCACTCGCGGTATTCATTGTTGCATTTATCATTACTGTATGTTTAATGTGAGATTTACGTGGACAAGAAATTTCAATGCACTCTGGTGTATAGGACAATAAACCAACATAACAAAGAAAATGCTGCTAATTTACTGCCACTGGAGGGAGCTCTATACTTTAGATAACTGGTAGAAACACTAGCGTTCAATATAATTAGAGATTTCAGTTCTAATTCATTTGTTTTTTAAACCTCAAATCACCTTCAGCTTTTCCTAAATCCGAACATGCATGTACAGGAGTAGGCATCCAAAACCCGCTCCATTTACTAAGATGGCGGATCTGATTGTAACACAAAGTAATTGCAGATGCTGAAATAAAAACAGAAAGAAGATCTGATTGTATCCTTAACCTTACATTCCTGTCTACTCATAACACTTCACCACATTACTTGTCAAGCATTCTTCCGCCTCTACTTTCATTATTTTTTGAGGAAGATGATTCCAAAATATCACCACCCTCTGAGCAAAAATGTACACAGTGTCTGAAAACGAGCAACCCTTTATTTTGACAGCAATAAAACCCAGGTCTAGCTTCTCTCGCAGGATGAAATGTCCTTCCCATATCCATCCCATCAAGATCTGCCCCACTCTTCTAAATTCCATTACATAATGCAACCATTCCTTTTTATTAGACTAGACCTTCTCTGAATTACTTCCAACGCATTAACATCCTTCCTGAAGGTGGCCACTACCATAGACTGTACTTCACATCTGGTATCACCAGTTTCTGCTGTAAATGAAGTATAATTTTGACCCAGTGGCGCAGCAAGAGTGCCGCTGTCGCATGGTTACAGGGATCCACATTTGATCCTGATCTGACACTGTCTGTGCACCTTTCACATTCCTTCTGCAACAGTGCAGTTTTCCTCCTGCTGCTTCGCTTTTCCCCCCACATTCCAAAGTCCAGCTCATAGGTCAATTGCTGTCCATTAATAACACTTTACAGGGCTCAAAATTAGCGGTTGCCCGGGTGCCAATGACTACCCAAAGTGCGTCGGGCAACCTAAATGCCGAGTCATTTTGCCCGGCTAGGCGCTGCAGATATTGGTTTATACCGAAGATAGACACAAAAACTGGAGTAACTCAGTGGGCCAGGCAGCATCTCTGGAGAAAAGGAACGTGATGTTTTGTGTCGGCGGCGACGACATAGTGCGGAGCAAAGATACAGGGTGTGGGGTGACGAAGGGTCGGAACGAATGACGGGCCCCGCACAGCAGCGGCCAAAGATCATATGGGACCTTTGGCAGCGATAGCGGCTCCTCCTCAAGCACCCCGCCCGCCCTGATAGCGGCCGCTGCTTGCCAATCCGCTAACGGCGATACCACTTTCAAAACAAACCCTCCCGCACGCCGAGGTCGGGTGGAGGGACGGCCAAGGCAGTGGGGCGATTACACTGTCTGTGTCCAAGGAGCGCTGACCTTCCTTCCTCCCAACCTCCTCTCTCTCTCTCTTGTACGTCCCCCTTATCCTGGGACCCCTCCTCTCCATCCCGCACCTATTCAGTCCTCACTGACATCCCCTGCGCTCCCCCCCAATCTACCCCCCCCCATCTATTCATCTTTCACTGATCTCCCTATCCATCTCGCATTCTCCCGCCCCCCCCCCCATCCATCCTACACTAGTCCCCCAATTCATCCTGTACTCACCCCCCTTTCCCATCCATCCTGCACTGCCTCCCACCATTCATCCTATACTGATCCCCTCATTCATCCCGTACTGCCCCATCCTCCATTTATCCTGCACCGATCCCCCCCATCCATCCTGTACTGATCCTCTCATTCATCCTGTACTGATGCCCTCGATCCATCCTGTACTGATTTCCTCATTCATCTTTTACCGATCCCCTCATTCATCCTGTGCTGATCCCCCCCCCCATCCATCCTGTACTGATCCCCCTGTAACTACACACTTCGTTCGAGCACATTATCGCACACGTCTTGCAAGCAGTCTTAAATTGACCACCTAAACTGTCATTTGGCAACCTAAAAAGCTGCCTAAGTTGCCCGGCTGGCAACAGGGAAAAAATGTTAAGTGAGAGCCCTGCCTTAGTGTATGTTAATGGCAAAAATAGTCAAAGGAAACTTGATTTGTGTCTGAGAGAGAATTAGTTGCAGGTTAGTACAGAAAATAAAAAAACAAGAATAGTACTAAGGAGACTGCTTCCCTGGGTGCCAGCTTTATCCCTGTAGGCCAGGTGGCTCCTTCTGTTTCATTATAAGTATTCTACTCCAAAAGCTCCTTCTGTTCCATCATAAGTATTCTCCTCTAAAAGTTTGTTATTTCATAAATACTTGCTGAATCTGCATAGTACTCTTGTTGTGCTTTAAGATATCCTAGTCCTGGCTGCTAAGAACCTTCTGCATCATAGAACTCTGAAAACTTTGAACATTTAGCTGTTATCTTAATTTTTTTCTGTCATAATGGACAATTTCACAATGTGCTATCTTGCATATTATTTGCCAGATCTTTATCCATTTACTTAACCCATCTTTGTAACATTCTTAGTCCCATTCAATATATTTTCCTGCAAATTTTGTCACCAGTAACTTTAACAATCATTGTTTCAATGCCTTCAACCAGTAGAGAGTTGAGACCTTGGATTGATAACCTGTAGCACACAACATATCTTGCTAAAGAGAGAAAGATCTATTTGTGCCTGTTTTTTGTTTCCTGTGAGCCAATCTAGAGACAAAATGGGAACAAACTGACTGTGCCTGCTTGAATTTTGTTTCATTACATTTTTCCTAAGACAAGATGTGAAAATCAATGGCCCGTAAATTCCTGTTTTCTGTCTCCCCTCTGTTTTGAATGCCATAATCCTGGAAAATACACCACCAAGTTCAGGAACAGCTACTTTTCTAAAACAACTATCAGGTTCTTGAACCATCCTGCACAACCCTCATCCAACCTCCACAATGGTCCTATCCTAATAGGAGCAATCCTATTAATGCAGAATGGTGGACCGAATGGCCAAAGGTTCTAATATTGAAGCAGGGCCCAGACTCAAAATGCCACCTGTCCATTCCCTCCACAGTTGCTGCCTGACCAACTGCATTCCCCCTGCACTATTTTGCAGATTCCAGATTCTGCAGTTCTTCTTCTATTTATGGCTGCCTTGCTGAAAACTCCAGCATTCTGATTTATGCCAAATTTCCAACATCTGCACCTTTTTTGTTTCTCAGTTCCAGCACTGTTTTGGCCCCACACAGATCACCTGGCATTATTAAGCCTTCAACACCCTTTCTCCGTCAACGCTGCTATTCAGTCTCTTAAAATCACCACTTTATTACAGACATTTTCATTGTTCTAGCCTACTCTACAGCTTAATATGTTTGATTTCTCACTTGTCCATCAGTTTTGAGATGTCTGTTTCTCTTTCTGTACTGAATATTTGGAGAATTTTCTGTGTTTATTTAAACTTTTCACCAGTACCTCAATTCTGCTTTTGGTACTGGTTTGTCCTCTTAACGATTTGTCCTCTACTGATGCTACCAAGCCAGTACCGGACCCACTTACATAAAAGATATGAAGAGTACTGCAACTGGTCCTTCAATCTACAATTTCTGTGCCAACCCGATGCCTAGTTAAACAAATCTCCTCTGCATCCATATCCCTCAACACGATGATGGCGTATCTGCTTCTCCAATCACATTCCAGGAACCCACCATTCCATATAAAACAAAGATTTGCCCTGCAGATCTCCATTAAACTTTCTCCTTCTCACAAAGCTATATCCTCTAGCCTTTGGCATTTCCAGCCAAGTAAAAATGTTCTGATGTCCACCTTATCGATGCCTCTCGGAATTTTATACACTTCTACGGGGTCTCCCCTCAACCTCTGACGTTCCAGTGTAAACAGTCCAAGTTTGTCCAACCACTCCTTCTGACTAAACACTCCCTAATCCAAGCAACATTCTGGCAAACCTTTTCTGCGCCCTGTCAAAAGCCTCTACAGCGTTTCTGAAATGGGACCACCAGAATTACAAATAATACTCCAAATGTAGCTTAATCAAACTTCTAAAGTTGCACATGACTGCCTGCTCTTATACAATGCCTCAAAGAGAAACACTTAAGAGTTCAATTAAGAATGTTTAAACCCTGTCAAATATTACAACTTGAATTAGCATATTAAGGGTAAGGTTTTTTGTTCTGTGGAACCCTGCCACAAGCAAACTAACCTCTCGTCAGGAATTACTGATTAATTATGAATGCTAGTTTCCCTTCTTATTTTTCCTTAGTAGCATCATGTTATCCAACTAAAACATTAGTCTCATGAAACATTTTCCCTAAATACAAGCATTTTAAATATAGGACATCTAACCTGAGATGTTGGTTAGGGACAGATCTTATTCAGAAAAACATTTTCATAATCCTGTTACAGAAAACAATTGTGTATATTTGCTCGATGTAGTGCACACAAGGCTAAACTGAGTCAGTGCAGCGACTAAGAATGGAAACACAATGTATACAATTGGGGCATCAGTTCCCTATTAGGCAGGCTAGTCTGAGACATGTATCAGTTGATATAATTCCAGACAAAAAGATTTTCTAAGAATATGACTTCAAGAAATTAAGTCCAGAATGTCAACCATTTTAAACCGTGGATAAGAAGAAGGGTAAATATGCATCACTCTTTGAAAGTGGTAGTGTATGCTCATAAAATGGTTAGTAAAACATACGGAAGCAAAAAAGAAAAAAAAATAGCAAAGCTATATGTTGGAACTGAAAAATACACTAGTTAGGTAACAATTGAAGAGATACTCGTTTCCAGTCACTGAACTTTGGGAAGGATACAAATGTCCAAGATGGTGTAGAAACATAGAAACATAGAAATTAGGTGCAGGAGTAGGCCATTTGGCCCTTCGAGCCTGCACCGCCATTCAATATGATCATGGCTGATCATCCAACTCAGTATCCCGTACCTGCCTTCTCTCCATACCCTCTGATCCCCTGAGCCACAAGGGCCACAATAAATATGTGTAAACAAATATTTGAATGAATCCATGGAGGATGTATAAGAAATTTCAGCTAGGTCAGACTGGAGAAAATGGGGTTGTTTTCCTTGAAGTGAAGAAAGTTGCAAGCACATCTGATGGAAGTAGAAAGGAAATTACTGCTTTAGACAAGAATCTGCAAGAAGCTGTTAACCAAAGGCTCAACAAGGAATAGTTTGGAATTCAGTCCCTTGCGAGAGCCAAGGGACTGACGAGGTAGAGTCACTGTGGATTGAGTTGAGGAATTGCAAAGACAAGAAGACACTAATTGGTATCATCTACAGACCCCCAAATAGTAGCCCGGATGTAGGGTGTAAGTTGCAGCAGGAGTTAAAACTGGCATGTAACAAAGGTAATGCCACTGTGGTGATGGGGGATTTCAATATACAGGTAGACTGGGAAAATCAGGTTGGTCAGGACCCCAAGAAAGTTTGTAGAGTGCCTCCGAGATGGATTCTTAGAGCAGTTTGTAATCGAGCCGACCACAGAAAACACAATTCTGGATTTAGTGTTGTCCAATGAACCAGATTTGATAAGAGAACTCGAGTAAAGGTACCGCTTGGAGGTAGTGATCATAATATGATTAGTTTTAATCTGCAATTTGAGAAGGAGAAGGTTAAATCAGAAGTGTCAGTGAAGCAGTTGAACAAAGGGGACTATGAAGGCAAGAGGGAGGAGCTGGACAAGGTAGACTGGAAAGGGATCCTAGCAGGAATGACGGTGGAACAGCAATTGTAGGAATTTCTGGGCATAATCCGGAAGACGCAGGATCATTTCATTCCAAACAGGAAGGAAGATTCTACGGGGAGTAGGAGGCAACTATGGCTGACAAGAGAAGTTAGGGATAGAATAAAACTAAAAGAAAAGTTGTATAACACAGCAAAGAGTAGCTGGAAGCCAGAGGATTGGGAAACTTTCATAGGACAACAGAAGGAAACAAAACGGCAATACGGGCTGAAAAGATGAAGTACGAAGGGAAGCTGTCCAGGAATATAAAGAAGGACAGTAAAAGCTTCTTTAGATATGTTAAGGGAAAAAGAATAGCAAAGTCAAATGTGGGTCCCTTAAAGGCAGACATGGGTGAAATTATTATGGGGAACAAGGAAATGGCAGAAGAGTTGAACAGGTACTTCGGATCTGTCTTCACTAAGGAAGACACCAACAATCTCCGAGAAGTACTGGAGGACAGTGGATCCAAGGGGGTAGAGGAACAGAAATAAATTTTCATTAGGCGAGAAATAGTATTGGGTACGCTAATGGGACTGAAGGATGATAAATCCCCTGGGCCTGATGGTCTGCATCCCCGGGTCCTCAGGGAGGTGGCTTTAGAAATAGTGGACGCATTGGTGATCATATTCCAATGTTCAATAGATTCAGGATCATTTCCTGTAGATTGGAGGATAGCTAATGTTATCCCACTTTTCAAGAAAGGAGCGAGAGAGAAAACTGGGAATTACAGACCAGTTAGCCTGACTTCGATGGTGGGAAAGATGCTGGAGTCAATTATTAAAGACATAATAATGGGGCATTTGGATAGCAGTAAAAGGATTAGTCCAAGTCAGCATAGATTTAAGAAAGGAAAATCATGCTCGACTGATCTTCTGGAATTTTTTGAGGATGTAACAAGTAAAATAGATGAAGGGGACCAGTGGATGTAGTGTAGCGTGACCTGGGCTTCCTTGTACACCGGTCACAGAAAGTTGGCTAACAGGTACAGCAGGCAGTGAAGAAAGCTAATGGAATGTTGACCTTCATAACAAGAGGATTTTAAAATAGTAGAGAGGTTCTTCTGCAGTTGTATAGGGCTCTGGTAAGACCACATCTGGAGTATTGTGTACAGTTTTGGTCTCATAATTTGAGGAAGGAAATGCTTGTGATTGAGGCAGTGCAGCGTAGGTTCACGAGATTGATCCCTGGGATGGCGGGACTGTCATATGAGGAAAGATTGAAAAGACTAGGCTTGTATTCACTGGAGTTTAGAAGGATGAGGGGGGATCTTATAGAAACATGTAAAATTATAAAAGGACTGGACAGGCTAGGTGCAGGAAAAATGTTCCCAATGTTGGGCGAGTCCAGAACCAAGGGCCACAGTCTTAGAATAAAGAGGTGGTCATTTTGGACTGAGGTGAGAAAAAACATTTTCATCCAGAGTTTTGAATTTGTGGAATTCCCTGCCACAGAGGTCAGTAGAGGCCAAATCACTGGATGGATTTAAGAGAGAGTTAGAGAGAGTTCTAAGGGCTAGTGGAATCAAGGGATATGGGGAGAAGGCAGGCACAGATTATTGATTGGGGACGATCAGCCATGATCAATGAATGACGGTGCTGGCTCGAAAGGCAGAATGGCCTCCTCCTGCACCTATTTTCTATTTTTCCATGTGCCTTAAAAATTCTATGACTATGAACCAAGAATGGTTACCATTAAAATATATCTGCATTCCGCCAAAAGATTTAAACTCAGGGTAGCTCCCACATCCTATGCAGGAGGAGCAAAGTTAAAAAGATTGGTGAGTATTTATTCAATGTTAGAAAAAGGCTGGAACAATAAGAAAAAACCTCACTGTTTAGATGTGCAACAAAAGTTTGCCAATCTTTACATTACTCAATCCTCATTTTCAATGTTCCCTTAATTCAACCACGACACTGTAGACTTTCACATAAAACAGAAACTGTAACCTGTACAGGTAGATATTATTGTATTAATGGATTCTTTACAATGCATACTCCAAACATTTGCAATAAAGTTTTAAGTCATCAATTTATTATGGTGTTATAAGAAATCTCCAATGAAAGAAGCCAACTTTTCTCTTTCAAAATCCTTTTTTCTGTCAAAAATCCTGTTTAAGCCATTTTATTTTGAAGCTAATAAGAAAAAAGATCAACATTATTTTATTAATAGGAGCAACTGTGGTCCATTATGGAAAAAGGCTGAACACGTGCAATGAAGTGATAAACTGCCATCTGTGTTAAAATAAAACTCACGTGGTACAACTCAGCACAGCCTTGCTATTAGCTGCACATAACATAGTCAAGTAACAATAATGTGCTTCTAACACAGGGGTCTGCGGCCCACGGGCCAAATCCGGCCCATAATCCGAAATCATCCAGCCCACAGAGTGAGTTTCTCCAGCATTTCTTTCTACCCCGGTACCTGGAAGGTGATTTTCATTCCGAGGGTCGGGTGAAACACTGAAAAAATGCTACCCATCCTCCTCCCGGGCGCAGGTGCGGTGACACAAGGAGGACTGCGCTGGCGGCCGCAATGGCCGAGCGCCGAGCTCTGGCTTTACCGCATCCTACGCAAAGTCGCCGTCACGGCCGCGCACCTTCTGTGTCTGGGCTTCACTGCCAGGATCGGGGTTGTCAGTAAGCCGGGGACGAGTGAGTATGATATTTGAGTTCAGTGCTCCTGGTGGCGTCCTCGAAGGGGCGGGATCTACGTGAACACGTGATTTGACGCCTGCCATCCGGGGCGCGATCCATGTATACACGTGATAGAAGTGGCCCACCATCCGCTCAGACAGGTATCCTGGCCCCATGGCAGAAAACGTTTCCATCCCCTGTTCTAACTCGCCCAGAGATATTCACTTTTGTTCTGCGATCTCTCCAGCACGTTCTCTGCTCCCAAAAACTAACTTGTTTTCAGTCTTTCCCACTGCAGTAAACCATCGTTATTACAGACCTCTATTAAATGGACAGACAGAGCGACCCACAGTAATCAGACACTACTGTTCCTTTAAGATCACAGGCTGCAAGTTACACTGCGGAGGCTGTAGAAATTGACAAGGCATTGAAAATGACAAGCAACAGCTTAGATCAACACTTAACACGATTAAACAATATGACAAACAGTTTTTGGTATTTCTAGCTTGCAGTAACAACATTTCTAACTATAAAAGAAAACGGAAAGCGGAATGACCGCTAGATGGTTGGAGGAAATCCCTTACTTGGTTATTGCGGACAATCGGCAAAAACAGACACCATTCCCCCCCTCCCCATGGTCCGTTATTGCGAGGACTTACTGTAATGACAAAGAGTCTCGGACTAGAAACATTAACTCTGTTACTCTTGTCAATGGTGCTCTTTATCCTGTTGAGTATTTCTAGCACTTTCTGTTTTTGTTTCAAATTTCTACCACTTGCAATTTTTTTAGTTTTTACATAAACAAAATGGCAAGATTCCCATACGTGGTTGATTCTACAAACTCTAGGACATATCCTGGCATTTCAAATGAACAATTGACTACTGTGTGCAGAGTAAGAAGTTTTCAGCTCATGCCAAGTTTGCTCTCATCCAACTTAATTTCACACGTAGTCACAAGAATAATGATTAACTTCTTCCACTTCGGAGTCACATCAATCCCTTGCTAATTCGGAAGGTAACTGCAACAAATAATGGGAGACGTACAATTGCAGATACTGCAGGGCTGCTGCAAGCTGATCTAGAAGGTACATGCCATATCAGGATGGCCTTTTTCAGTCCGTCAGCTACATATCCTGCATCATTCACGTTGTGGTTTTGGGCATCACGTCAGGATCTTACTGAAGACATCCAATGGCAATAAGTTTGGCTTCTCACATCAGCCATCAACAAGTTTAATGTCGTGGACCCAAATGATCACCTGCTTATATTTACCATCCAAGCTTTGAAGAGCTTTTCCTAACCATTTCTGGACTGCTAAAAACGCAGAAAAATTAAGCAGCTAACACATTTTAACTTGCATTATCAGAAGGCTTCAGTATTGAGGATAACATAATTAATAAATAGAAAACAAAGATTAAAAATACCCTCGGAGGGAAATTAAAAATGCATGTTTTGATTTTGAGGCTGAATTTTCAAACTATTAATACAATTAAATGTATATTAAAACTATTATGGCAATATATATTAATATTTTCTTCTGCGGAATTAAGAAAATCATTCAAAAAGGTTGTCATAAAGAGAGATTTTTACCCGACAAATTTGGAGCACGTCATTAGTATATAATAAATGGTAATACATTTAATATCTGGATATTTGAAATTAATTTTGTTCTAATGAAACATGGCAAGCAACACACTGAAACAAGCTGAAAAAAATGTTTTCCCCAAAAACATATTAGTGTGTGGTTAAATTGTACTTTCCCAGCATCCATCCAGTCTGGATGTACTTTTAAAACAGATTTGGCCCTCAGATTTCCCCTTGGGAATACCACATCCATCATACGTAAACAATAAAGATCCATCAAATTATTTAGGCTACAGTTTTATTTCACGAAGTTATTCAGTTGAATATAAGAAGTGAAACATCATGACGAGATTGTCTGAAATTTTTTTTTAAATGTGGGTACAAAAATGTAAGCAAATAAAAATAAATGCTAAAGCTCTTAAAGAATGTATGAACACTGCCATATAAATTCTGAATCAAAATGCACTCACACTAATCTAATTCTGAAAAATTTGAGTCAAGGGATGTAAAGTTAACTTTTTAAGAGTAAGCCTGTATTGCATTGGCTTTACTGACATCAAAATTAGCAAGAGAAATTTAAAGTCTAAAATATTGACATACAAGTTCCTGAAGATCTATTGTTATGGATCACTAGACCAAGTGAGACGCATTGGGTCCCTGTCACATGGGAGGCCTAGTCTTCCAATGCAACCCGTCCCCCAACACAATATTGCACCACTAACCCGCAGCACCCACGGGAGGCATTGTCCCCCAAAACAACTCGTTGCCGAACGTAAGATTCCAGCACTCCTCTGCCTCCACCAGCACTGGACTTGGAAAAAAAAATCTCAATTGCACTTCCCCAATTGCAATATCAATTGACCCTCCCCCTCCTGTCCTGCCAGGAGCTATGATGGCAACATTGTTGCAAATGTCGGGTGCACTTGCTGTGATATGCCATTGAGGTGAAAAGTTCAGAGTGTTCCTGTCTTGCAACTTTGTATCGAAGTGTGCTGGAAGCTGTGAGGAATGATTTTAACAGTAAAAATCTTGTGAAAGTTGGCATTTTAAAAAGCTTTCATCGCGAATAACTTGTGAAATATAGGATCCAATCTTAAGTGAACCTGATCACTGCCTGGAGGGGGAAAATGCGAGCCAGAATATGTAAAAATGTACGTATTACTGCGTAACGTTTTGGCTAAAATACAAAAAAACACGCATATATACACATGTACAAGATGAGAGTTTTTAAAGTTATATAGATGATGGAATGAGACAGAACAGTAATCCAATTAACTTACTCGAATTTGACTTAATTCACCCGGCCAGAAATACCTGTTTATTACAATTCAGTGCACATGAGAAGAGTCTTCCCTATTTATGCTCCAAACAATACTGGATTACAAAGTCCCCCAAATCCTGACCTTCATTAATATCAGGACTAATGGGCATCCAAGTAAAGGATATTTTATGTTTCAAAATTAAAACTCAGACTGCTCTTTCCATTTAAATAAATTCTGTGACCCTCTGCGATTTAGAAAGTGAAGTTTCTACATGCATAGTACCTTAGAAACATAGCAAATAGGTGCAGGAGTAGGCTATTCGGCCCTTTGAGCCTGCACCACCATTCAATATGATTATGGCTGATCATCCAACTCGGTATCCTGTACCTGCCTTCTCTCCATACCCCCTGATCCCATTAGCCACAAGGGCCACATCTAACTCCCTCTTAAATATAGCCAACGAACTGGCCTCAACTACCTTCTGTGGCAGAGAATTCCACAGATTCACCACTCTCTGTGTGAAAAATGATTTTCTCATCTCGGTCCTAAAAGACTTCCCCCTTATCCTTAAACAGTGACCCGTTGTCCTGGACTGTCCAGGAAACAATCTTCCTGCATTTAGCCTGTCCAACCCCTTAAGAATTTTGTAAGTCTCTATGAGATCCCCCTCAATCTTCTAAATTCCAGTGAGTACAAGCCGAGTCTATCCAGTCTTTCTTCATATGGAAGTCCTGCCATCCCAGGAATCAGTCTGGTGAACCTTCTCTGTGTTCCCTCTATGGCAAGAATGTCTTTCCTCAGATTAGGAGACCAAAACCTTAGACTGAATTCAAAGTAAAACCGATTCAAATCACGATCAGAGGTGGACACAAAATGCTGGAGTAACTCAGCGGGACAGGCAGCATCTCTGGAGAGAAGGAATGGGTGACATTTCGGGTCGAGACCCTTCTTCAGACGGATTTCTATCTATTCCTATTCAAATCACGATCAATTTAGTTGTAAAAAAAAATGGGCTGCCAGAACCACAGGGACTAACTCAAGTTTGATACATGGACTAATTTCCCAAATATAGTGCTATGATATAAGGAAGGTCAGTGAAAGTATGGCAGTTGATTAATAGCATAGAAAATCACCTAGGATTAACTTTCTTGTTAACTTCATAGTGAAATTAAGCACACAATAGGAATAGAAATGCTGCATAGGACTGATGCAATATTTAGAAAATAAATAATACAAAGAAAAAAAGAGAATTATGCAAGATTAATATCCCATTTATAATCTCCCAATTGGAAAAAAAAAATACTTGAATGAACCCATCAACACAATTGCTTCTAAAAATATAATTATTGGATGCGAAGCAATTTAACATGGCCAGAACATGTATAAATACAACCTTTTCTACGACCAACATATCACCAAATAATGTGTAGGAAGGAACTGTAGATGCTGGTTTACACCAAAGATAGACACAAAAGCCCAGAGGCACAGGAGCCGTTGGTGAGGGAGGAGCGACGTCCAAGCGGTAAGCTTAAAACCCGAGCACGGGGCTGTGTTGTTATAGAGACCCAGGAGCCGTTGGTGAGGGAGGAGCGACTGAAATCCGTAACGTTCTAAATCCGTAATGTTCTATTCAATTAACTGGGCTAGAGGAAGCCGCTGATTGGTGGACTTGAGTACACAGCTGATTGGCAGTCAGATTCCAGCAGTTTGTAGCGTACTGTACTTTGTTTTTTGTATTGTATATTGTATTTTGTGTTGTGTCAGATGTGGGAGGTCATGGAGTCGGGTAGCCTGCCAGAAGTCCACATCTGCGCCAGGTGTGTCGAGATGGGGCTCCTAAAGGAGTGTGTTATGAACCTGGAGCAGCAGCTCGATGACCTCCGTCTGGTCAGGGAGAGCGAGGTGGTCATAGAGAGGAGTTACAGGGAGATAGTCTCTCCGAAACCACAGGAGGCAGACACGTGGGTCACGGTTAGGAGAGGCAAGGAGCAGAGGCGGGTGCTAGAGAGTACACCAGTGGCTGTACACCTTGGAAATAAGTACTCCTGTTTGAGTGCTGTTTGGGGGGACAACCTACCTGGGGGTAGCAACAGCGACCTGGCCTGCGGTACAGACACTGGCCCTGTTGCTCAGAAGGGTAAGGAAAAGAAGAGATGGCATTAGTAATAGGGGACTCTATAGTCAGGGGGTCAGATTGGCGATTCTGTGGACGCAGTCCAGAGACCCGGATGGTAGTTTGCCTCCCTGGTGCCAGGGTCCGGGATATGTCTGAACGTGTCCAAGATATCCTGAAAAGGGAGGGAGAGGAGCCTGAGGTCGTGGTACATATTGATACCAATGACATAGGTAAAAAAAGAGAAGAGATCCTGAAAAGAGAATTTAGGGAGTTAGGAAGAGAGTTCAGGAAAAGAACCGAAAACATAACAATCTCAGGATTACTTCCTGTGCCACGCGACAGTGAGAGTAGGAATGGAGCAAGGTGGAGGATAAATGCCTGGCTGAAGGACTGGTGCAAGAGGGCAGGGATTCAAGTTTCTGGATCAATGGAACCTCTTTTGGGGAAGGAGTGACCTGTATAAAAAGGACGGGTTGCACTTGAACCCGAGGGGGATCAGTATCCTGGCAGAGAAATTTGCAAAGGCTACCAGGGAGACTTTAAACTAGAACGGTTGGGGGGAGGGACTCAAATAGAGAAAGCCAGTAGACAGGGTCTGAGGCAGGAGGCAGAGAAGGGAAGCACTCAGACCCAACATGTAGGGGGGAAAGACGAAAAACATTATAAACAGAGAATAAGAGGTGGTGGTTTTCCAGGTCAAAAATCAAAAGGGACCACTTGTCAACATAATTGTATAAGGAGTAAGAGTGTTGTAAAAACAAGCCTGAAGGCTTTGTGTCTCAATGCAAGGAGCATTCGTAATAAGGTGGACGAGTTGAATGTGCAGATTGCTATTAATGGCTATGCTATAGATGGGATCACGGAGACATGGCTCCAGGGGACCAAGGCTAGGAACTGAACATCCAGGGATATTCAATATTCAGGAGGGATAGACAGAAAGGAAAGGGAGGTGAGGTAGCGTTGCTGGTGAGAGAGGAGATTCATGCAATAGAAAGGAAGGACATTAGCTTGCAGGATGTGGAATCGATATGGGTAGAGCTGCGAAACTCTAAGGGGAAGAAAACACTAGTGGGAGTTGTGTACAGACCACCTAACAGTAGTAGAAGAGTTGGGGATGGCATCAAACAGGAAATTAGAAATGCGTGCAACAAGGGTAAAACAGTTATAATGGGCGACTTAAATCTACATATAGATTGGGTGAGTCAAATGGGCAGGGGTGCTGAGGAAGAGGATTTCTTGGAATGTATGCGGGATAGTTTTCTAAACCAACATGTAGAGGAACCAACGAGAGAGCAGGCTATTCTAGACTGGGTATTGAGTAATGAGGAAGGGTTAGTTAGCAGTCTTGTTGTACGGGGCCCCTTGGGCAATAGTGACCATAATATGGTTGAGTTCCTCAACTTAACTTGAGGAAGGAGAGTGACATAATTAAGTCAGAAACAAAGGTTCTGAACTTAAACAAAGGTAATTTTGAAGGTATGAGAAATGAATTGGCCAAGATAGACTGGCAAGTGATTCTTAAAGGGTTGACTGTGCATGTGCAATGGAAGGTATTTAAAGACTGCATGGATGAACTACAACAATTGTTCATCCCAGTTTGGCAAAAGAATAAATCAGGGCAGGTAGTGCATTCACGGATAACAAGGGAAATCAGGGATAGTATCAAAACAAAAGATGAAGCATACAAATTAGCCTTAAAAAGCAGCCTATCAGAGGACTGGGAGAAATTCAAAGTTCAGCAGAGGAGAACAAAGGCATAATTAGGAAAGGGAAAATAGATTATGAAAGAAAACTGGCAGGGAACATAAAAACAGACTGCAAAAGTTTTTATAGATATGTGAAGAGAAAGAGATTAGTTAAAACAAATGTAGGTCCCTTGCGGTCAGAAACAGGTGAATTGATCATGGGGAACAAGGACATGGCAGATGTCCTTGAATAACTACTTTGGTTCTGCCTTCACTAAGGAAGACATAAATAATCTGCCGGAAATAGCAGGGGACCAGCGGTCAAATAAGGTGAAACAACTGAGTGAAATACAGGTTAGCCGAGAAGTGGTGTTGGGTAAATTGAATGGATTAAAGGCCGATAAATCCCCAGGGCCAGATAGTCTCCATCCCAGAGTACTCAAGGAAGTAGCCACAGAAATAGTGGATGCATTAGTGATATTTTTTCAAAACTCCTTAGATTCTGGAGTAGTTCCTGAGGATTGGAGGGTAGCTAATGTAACCCCACTTTTTAAAAAAGGAGAGAGAAAACGGGGAATTCCCCACTACCAATGTTAGACCAGTTAGTCTAACATCGGTAGTGGGGAAACTGCTAGTTATTAAAGATGGGATAGCAGTACGTTTGGAAAGTGGTGAAATCATTAGACAAAGTCAGAATGGATTTATGAAAGGTAAATCATGTCTAACGAATCTTATAGAATTTTTCGAGGATGTAACTAGCAGATAAGGGAGAACCAGTGGATGGATGTGTTATATCTAGACTTCCAGAAGGCTTTCGACAAGGTCCCACATAAGAGATTAGTATACAAACTTAAAGCACAAGGTATTGGGGGTTCAGTATTGATGTGGATAGGAAACTGGCTGGCAGACAGGAAGCAAAGGGTAGGAGTAAACGGGTCCTTTTCAGAATGGCAGGCAGCGACTAGTGGGGTACCGCAAGGCTCAGTGCTGGGACCCCAGCTATTTACAATATATATCAATGATTTGGACGAGGGAACTGAATGCAACATCTCCAAGTTTGCAGATGACATAAGCTGGGCGTAGTGTTAGGTGTGAGGAGAATGCTAGGAGGCTGCAAGGTGACTTGAATAGGCTGGGTGAGTGGGCAAATGCATGGCAGATGCAGTATAATGTGGATAAATGTGAGGTTATCCACTTTGGTGGCAAAAACAGGAGGGTAGACTATTATCTTAATGGTGGCAAATTAGGAAAAGGGGAGATGCAACGAGACCTGGGTGTCATGGTACACCAATCATTGAAAGTAGGCATGCAGGTGTAGCAGGCAGTGAAGAAAGCAAATGGTATGTTAGCATTCATAGGGAAAGGATGTGAGTATAAGAGCAGGGAGGTTCTACTGCAGTTGTACAGGGTTTTGGTGAGTCCACACCTGGAGTATTCCGTACAGTT
The DNA here is from genome assembly GCA_963514005.1 of Raja brachyura. The sequence continues at coordinate 46,399,745 of OY740789.1, read as the reverse complement.
TTGGTCTCCAAATCTGAGAAAAGACATTTGTGCCATTGAGGGGGTACAGAGAATGTTCACCAGACTGATTCCTGGGATGTCACGACTTTCATATGAGGAAAGACTGGATAGACTTGGCTTGCACTCGCTAGACTTTAGAAGACTGAGGGGGGGATCTTATAGAAACGTACACAATTCTTAAGGGGTTGGATAGGCTAGATGCAGGAAGATTGTTCCCGATGTTGGGGAGGTCCAGAACAAGGGGTCACAGTCTAAGGATAAGGGGGAATTCCTTTTGGACCAAGATGAGGAAAACCTTTTTCACACAGAGAGTGGTGAGTCTCTGGAATTATCTGCCACTGAAGGTAGTTGAGGCCAGTTCATTGGCTATATTTAAGAGAGAGTTAGATGTGGCCCTTGTGGCTAAAGGAATCGGGGGCACGGAGAGAAGGCAGGTACAGGATACTGAATTGGATGATCAGCCATGATCATATTGAATGGCCCAAATGGCCTACTCCTGCACCTATTTTCTATGTTTCTATGTTTCTAAAAAGCTGGAGTAACTCAGCGGGTCAGGCAGCATCTCTGGAGAAAAGGAATAGGCGTCGTTTCAGGTTGAGACTCATCTTCAGACCAAGAGTCAGTGGAGAGGGAAACAAGACATTTGGAAAGTACACAGAACAAATGTATAAAAGGTATACAAAAAGCAACGACGATCAGAAGGTGGAGCCCACAATGGTCCATTGTTGGCTGCAGGGAAGTTGATAACGAGTGATACAAACAGTGAAACTCAGCAGGACAGTGCAACTAGTACAACGACCATGGTGGAGTGGTGGAGAGAGAGGTGATACAAGGGTTACTTGAAGTTAGATAAATCAATATCCTATGCTTTAAGCTGCTCGTGAAATATGAGGTGCGTTCCTCCAATTTGCATTTGGCCTCACTGTGACTATGAAGGAGGCGCAGGATAGCGAGGTCAGTAGGGGAATGGGAAGGGGAGTTAAAGTGCTTGGCAACCCATGCCCACTGTGTCACAATTGCTTGCTCCTTTTGAATACCAGGGCTGAGGAGTCGGGACTTGTGGAATCGGAGCAATTTTGCTGCTGCTGGAGTCTGCGTCGGAGTCGGTTAAAAAAAGTCCCGACTCCGACTTCAACATAAATTTCAGAGACTATGTAAATCTCTGCCTTATCATGTTGGTCTCCACCGCCACCTGTGGCAAAGAATTCCACAGATTCACCACCCTCTGACTAAAGAAATTCCACCTCTTCTCATTCCTAAAGGAATGTCCTTTAATTCTGAAGCTATGACCTCTAGTCCTAGACTCTCCCACAAGTAGGAGCAGACATAGGCCATTCAGCCCATCAAGTCTACACCGCCATTCAATCATGACTGATCTATCTCTCCCTCCTAACCCCATTCTCCTGCCTTCTTGCTATAACCCCTGACACTGTACTAACCTATTTTACTTTAGTACCACCTGCAAACATGCCAATCATGCCATGTATGTTCTCAAGAAGAATATATGGCAAGAAAACTAAACTGAACAGAATCAGGCCATGCTGACCATATGCCTCGGTCCACATGACAAACTAAATTCTCCCCACAAAAATTAGTTCAGCAAGCATTAAGAAATTGCAGAGAGTTGTGGACGCAGCCCAGACAATCAAATCCATTTATAATTCACACTGCCTCGGCAAAGCCAGCAGCATAATCAAGGACAAGTCTCACCCTGACCACTCCCTCTTCTCCCCTCTCCCATCAGGCAAAAAGTACAGAAGTGTGAAAATGCCCACCTCCAGATTCAGGGACAGTTTCTTCCCAGCTGTCATCAGGCAACTGAACCCAGGGCCGGCCTTAGGAGGTGCGGGGCCCAATTGGGAACAATTTTGGTGAGCCCCAGGTTCCCAGCCAAGGTCTGTCAGCCCTGTTATTTAGTATATATTATGAAATTGTGACATTATGACATTAAGGTGCAATGGATTATACACTGTCTTAATCTCTCCTGCTCCTGTCTGACTGTCAGTACCTCCGCTGGCTTCCAAACTTTACTGTAGCTGCTAATTACCATTAAACTGCATTATGTGATTGGACACAATTCCCTTGGAGACAGCAGCTGATTGGACGGGAAGAGACCGATTTGTTGATTGGATGGGAATTTTAAGACAAGCTGGTCGGTGATTGGACGCAACCCCCTTAGAGACAGCGGTTGATTGGCCGCCAAATAGTCGGGCACATAAAAATTGACAAATAGGAAAACAAAAGAAATCGGAATTCCGATTTAAACCTGTTATAAGGTACATAGGGTGGGTATCGATTCATTCTAAACAGATTTTAAAAAATAATCTAACCCCATTAATTCACTCAAGGTGTATTATGATGTGTTCTGCAGTAAGATGTGTACAGCAAAACTTGCACTTCCAAATTGGTCTATTGTGTTGTTTCTTCAGCAGACTACGGATTTATTTTAAAGGTATAGGTATGTTACAAAACTTACCTTTAGTGGCGCTGCAGTTCTGCCACTCCCCGTGTGCGCGACTTTAGCGCCTTTCATGAAAATTAGATTTAAAAATCATGTCATATTGTGAATTATTGTGTGAATGTTATTTGGACACTTGGGCAATTAAAAAATGTTTAACTTTTCTTAAGAAATGGATGTTTAGATCTAGTAATTGAATTTTGTAATTAGCTACAATTAGGTAACTAACTGATTATATGCTTTAATTTCAGGTCATCCAAGTAAGATTGTTTTATATTTGTTTCAGAATGCAATTATAGACCTGTTAGTTTGACATCAGTGGTGGGCAAATTAATGGAAAGGATACTTAGAGATAATATATATATAAGCATCTGGATAAACAGGGACTGATCAAGAACTGTCAATGTGGATTTGTGCCTGGAAGGTCATGTTTGACAAACCTTCTTGAATTTTTTGAAGAGGTTACTAGGGAAATTGATGAGGGTAAAGCAGTGGATGTTGTCTATATGGATTTCAGTAAGGCCTTTGACAAGGTTCCCCATGGAAGGTTGGTTAAGAAGGTTCAATCTGTGGGTGTTAATGGAGGAGTAGCAAGATGGATTCAACAGTGGCTGAATGGGAGATGCCAGAGAGTATGGTGGATGGCTGTTAGGTTGGAAGCCAGTGACCAATGGGGTGCCTGAGGGATCGGTGTTGGGTCCACTGTTGTTTGTCATGTACATCAATGATCTAGATGATGGGGTGGAAAATTGGATAAGTAAGTATGCAGATGCTACTAAGATAGGTGGTGCTGTGGATAATGAAGTAGATTTTCAAAGTCTACAGAGAGATTTGGGCCATTTGGAAGAGTGGGCTGAAAGATGGCAGATGGAGTTTAATGCTGATAAAAGTGAGGTGCTACATCTTGGCAGGACAAATCAAAATAGGACGTACATGGTAAATGGTAGGGAATTGAGGAATGCTGTGGAACAGAGGGATCTAGGAATGACTGTGCATAGTTCCCTGAAGGTGGAATCGCATGTAGATAGGGTGGTAAAGAAAGCTTTTGGTGTGCTGGCCTTTATAAATCAGAGCATTGAATATAGGAGTAGGGAAGTAATGTTAAAATTGTACAAGGCATTGGTGAGACCAATTCTGGAGTATGGTGTACAATTTTGGTCGCCTAATTATAGGAAGGATGTCAACAAAATAGAGAGAGTACACAGGAGATTTACTAGAATGTTGCCTTGGTTCCAGCAACTAAGTTACAGAGAAAGGTTGAACAAGTTAGGTCTTTATTCTTTGGAGCGCAGAAGGTTAAGGGGGGGACTTGATTGAGGTCTTTAAAATGATGAAAGGGATAGACAGAGTTGACGTGGATAAGCTTTTCCCATTGAGGGTAAGGAAGATTCAAACAAGAGGGCATGACATGAGAATTAAAGGACAGAAGTTAAGGGATAACATGAGGGGGAACTTCTTTACTCACAGAGAGTGGTGGCTGTGTGGAATGATCTTCCAGCAGAAGTGGTGGAGGCAGGATCGATTTTAACATTTAAAAGTAAAGTGGATAGGTATATGGACAGGAAGGGAATGGAGGGGTATGGTCTGAGTGCAGGTATTTGGGACTAGGGGAAAATAAATGGTCGGCACGGACTGGAAGGGCCGAGAAGGCCTGTTTCCGTGCTGTCATTGTTATATGGTTGTATGGTTAATGCTTCAATCAATAATAACTGAACATTTCATTCAGTTCTCTTAATTTTTAAGAAAGTTATAGCTTTTGACTGTCCTAGATCACAGCTTTTGAGTTAAGACAATGGAAAACAAGATGCTAATTTCTGAGTATGAAAATGGCCATAACATTTTTATAACTGAAGATATGAAAGTGAATTAGGTGTCAAATTAAACTTCTTTTTATACTTTATCTGATGGGATAAATTGGAGACTTGATTTTTAAACCTCTAAATTTTGTAACATTGCTAAAAGGTAGACACTGAATTCGGAAGTAAAGAAAGCTGCATTCTGGAGAGTTGCAGTTGATGAAGTGAACTAACCCGATGAGATTGAGACATGCTATTAATGCATTCCGTTTTTGCAAGAGGAAGACAGGCGGAATACTTGAATATATTTGAAAAGCAAGCATCACAAACAATAGTGAGCCGGTGGTGCACTCCAGGAAGTGAGGAGGGAGTAGCGCTACTTCAGTTACACTTGACCATGGTCACCGTCGTTGTTCCTGGACTCGTTCAGAAAGTACCACGAACAGAAGTAGTACCTGCATTGTAATGGATTAACCCACTGAAACTTGCAGCAAGGCTGTCACACACAAGTAGCAAGCCACTTCAGCAGTGCGGGCAGTATGGTGGCGCAGCGGTAGAGTTGCTGCCTTATAAGGCCAGAGACCCAGGTTCAATCGTGACTATGGGTGCTGAATGCACGGAGTTTGTACATTCTTCTCGTGACCGATGTGGGGTTTCTCTGGGATTTCCGGTTTTCTCCCCACACTTCAAAGACATCCAGGTTTGTAGGCCGATTGGCTCTGGTACAATTGTAAATTGTCCTCAGGGTGTGTCGGATACCGTTAATGTGCGGCGATCGCTGGTCGGTGCGAACTCAGTGGACCATCTGCGCTGTATCTCCAAACTAAATAGTATAACATGCAGGTACATTCATTTAAAATAAAATTCAGTGATTATTTCACATGATTTCTCACTGTGTAAAACTCAGTATCTGACCAATCTCTGTTTAACACGTTTGGTCTGCCGTGGGCAGACCAGGACACTTTTCTCTCCCAAAATAGTTCATATCTAGCAATACGATCAACGAACCAGACAGCAGTCATGCGATTAGTAAGCGATTGATAAGATTTGATGGGGCACCCTGGGCTTTTTTGCACTAGTATTAGGGATATTAAGTTATTAAATTTAGTTGTTTCTCATATGCTCTCATACAATCTATGGGGATTGTGTTTACATGCCTGTTATGCTGCTGTAAATATGAATTTCATTGTTCTGTTGTGGGTACACATGACAATTATACATTCTTGACTCGACTCTTCACTCATGCATTTGTGCAATAGAAAATGGGTAACCATTGCACGCTGCACCAAGATAAAAAGAGTCAGCAGTTTGTCAGGAAGTGACTACTCGCCTCCAAAGAGCATCCCTTTGTTAGGTGGTTTCACTAAATGGTGTGACTCAATATTCCTCCAGCACATTGTTTTTTTGCTCAAGATCTGCAACATCTGCAGTCGTTTGTGATTTAATACTATGTTCCGCTGCGATCTAACTAATGTATGGCCCCATGCTGAAGCACACGCAGCATTGAAATGCTAATACGACAATTAGCAAGAATATTAAACAATACAGTAACACGTAGCTCAGAGGACACTGGGGTTTATTTTTACAAATGCCCATTCAGGCTGCTGTGGAAACAATTCTGCCATGGAATCGGGCCACTTGCTATAGCACCCATTATCACAGAATCACTTCAAGCCCGGTCTCTGCATTATAAGTGCAACATGAACAGTGATGGAAATGGGTTTTAGGAACTCGGGTACGCTAAGGTCCGTTTGGGGGGGGGGGGGGGGGGGGGGTTAGACGCTATAGCCCCCGAGAGAAATTTTATTTATCTGAAATTGAAGACAGACATAAAGCTGGAGTAACTCAGCAGGACAGGCAGCGCAGCGACTCTGGAGAGAAGACCCTTCTACAGACTGAACTCTCGTCGGTGAGAGTTCTTGTGATTGTCTGAAGCAGGGTCTCGACCAGAAACGCAACCCTCTCCCCAGAGCCGCTGCCCAGAATGCTGGAGGAACTCAGCGGGCAAGGCGGCACCCGCGGAGGGAACGGACCAGGAGCCGCCAAGGGCCAGGACACATACCACCCCCCCCCCCCCCCAACAGAAAGGAACCGCAGATGCAGCCGTCACCGCATAGGGAGTGAGAGAGCGAGCGAGAGAGAGAGCGCACGAGAGAGAAAGGGAGGGAGGATGAGAGCGAAATACAGAGCGACACAACGTGGGTCGGTAGGTGAACGGCTTTACCTGCGCACCAAGAAGAAGCCCGTGCTCGCAGTCCGGAGCCCTCAATCCTGACAGTGAGGTTTAAGAAATTCTCAATGTGTCATCAATACATCGATCCACATTCCTCAGTAAATGTAATTGTGTTTTGACCAAGTATTAATGATGCCGCGTTCCTTTGAATAAAATTTACGGGCGTCCCGCGAATTTTATTCAAAGGAACGCAACTACATGTTAACCACTGGCTGTTAACAAGTGCTAACAGTGGTAGTTAACAAATTGTTTTTGTTTGATGGCCCGTGCAGTGGTTTTTATCCATGTTCGTTTTTTAAAAATCCGTATTTAACAAGGCAAATGTGTTTTTTTTAATCTGTATTTAACAACGCATATTCGGATTTCCGTACAAAACATGGAAAATTAGCGCGGAGCCCAATTGGGAGCAATCGGTCCAAGTGGCTTAAGGCTGGTCCTGGCTGAACCATCCTACAACAATACGAGAGCAGTGCTGAACTACCTTGTTCGGTTCAGCAAGATAGTTCAGCAGTGCTGAACTATCTTGATAGCCTCAAGAATTAAAGGACGTTCTTTAAGGAAGGAAATGAGGTGGAATTTCTTTAGTCCGAGGGTGGTGAATCTGTGATATTTATTGCCACAGAAGGCTGTGGAGGCCATGTCAGTGGATATTTTTAAGGCAGAGATAGATAGATTCTTGATTAGTAGGCATGTCAGGGGTTATGGGGAGAAGGCAGGAGAATGGGGTTAGGAGGGAGCGGTAGATCAGCCATGATTGAATGGCGGAGTAGACATAATGGGCCGAATGGCCTAATTCTATTCCTATCACTTATGACATGTCATATATATCGATGCATAAGAATATAAATATCATAGTTATTATAGAACAGAATATAGCATATTGTTGTAGAATATAGCCTTTGTTATGGAATAGAGCATAGAACAGCCCAGCAGAGGAATGGGCCCTTCGGCCCACAATGTTCATGTTGAACTATGAAAATAACATCCAATTTCTTCATTTTATTCGACGTTTTTTCTTAGTCATAAAGCATGGAAAGAGGCCCTTCGGCCCACCATGCCCACCCAGCTTGACATCTTTCCTCCAATATGGTGACGAAAAGTGAACATAATACTCTATACTTAATGCTCTGACTGATGAAGGCCAATGTTCCGAAAGCCTTCTTGACCACCTGTCTACCTGTGACACAACTTTCAAGGATCTTTGTACCTGCAATTGAATTTCGATCACAAAAATAACCTGTTTTTAAAAACACAGCAGGCATCTCTCCCACACGGGACGTTTAGGCCAATTATCCACAATAGGTGGAGTGGGCAAGAGACTGTGCATCTACCCGATCTATTTTATTCATCACCCCTCATCCTCCTGCGCTCCAAGGAATAGAGTCCTAGCCTACACAACCTCTCCCTATAGTTCAGACCCTCTAGTCCTGACAATATCCTCATAAATCTTCTCTCTCCATAATGAGGTTATCAGGTGGCGCCGCGCGCGGCAGCCATCTATTCGTCTTTTCACCCTTTTTGTTATTTTTAGTCTGTTTAAAAGTATGTTCCTGGAGGTCTCTTAGTATTTTTTATGTGGGGGAGGTGGGGGGAAGGGGGAAACCATTTCTCAATCACTTCCTCGTCGGGATGCATCTATTCTCCGAGTCGCATCTTCGCTCCCCCCCACCTCCACCCCCCCTCGCAGCCTACCATCTGGATTGGTGCGGCCATTCCTGCCGGCCGGAGACCGGCCAGAGCTTCAGCAACGGCGCAGCACTGAGTTACCATCGTGGAGCGGGCGATGCCTTACCGGGGATCGCCGTGTGAGGCTCCGGAGTGTTGGGCCAGCAGACTTGAACATCGTGGAACTGTGGTTTGCGGGGCTTCCAGCGGCGGGTGGTGCTGACTTTTAACATCGCGGAGCCTGGGATCTTTGTTGAGGATCGCCAGTGTTGGAGCTCCGTCCTGCTTGGCCTGTGGACTTCGGGAGCCGCGATCTCCGGTAGGAAGTGGCCGATTCGGAAACTCCAAGTCGCTGAGAGTGGTCTCTGGTCCGACGCCGGAGCTCCGATCATCCCGGCGAGAAGGGCTGAAACATTGGACCGCCCATAGCGACGACAACGGAGGGCTAAGGCCCCGACCACGGGTGAACAATGTGGAAGAGGACTGAAATTTATTCCCTTCCCTCACAGTGGGAAACGTTGATTCTGCTGTGTGGGGATGTTCATGTTAAATTCTATCATGTATTGTGTTCATTTTATTTGTATGGCTGTATGGTAATTCAAATCTCACTGTACCAATTGGTGCATGTGATAATAAATGTCTCTTGTACTCTTTCCAGCTTGACAACATCTTTCCTATAACATAGTGACCAAAACTGAACACAAAACGCCAAATGTGGTCTCACCAACGTCTTATACAACAGCAACACGACTGCCCAACTTCTACATTCATTACTCTGATAAAAGCCAATGTGCCAAAAGTATTTTTGACCACCTTATCTACTTGTGATGCCACTTTCAATGAACTATGTTCCTGTACTCCTAGATCCCGCTGCTCTACAACACTACCATTCACTGTGCAGGTCCTGCCCATGTTAGACGTCCCAAAATGCAACATCTCACATTTCTCTGTATTAAATTCCATCAACCATTCCTCAGCCCACCTGGTCAATCAACCCAGATCCTGCTGCAATTTTTCGCAATCATCTTCACTATCTGCAAAAGTACCCACCTTTGTATCATCAGCAAACTTGCTAATCTTGCACTGAATGTTCTCATCCAAATCACTAATGTAGATGATAAACAGTAACAGGCCAAGCACCGAACCCTGGCACACCACTAGTAACAGGTCACAGTCCAAGAAGCAACCTTCCACCATCACCCTCTGCTTCCTTCCTTGAAGCCTATTTTCTATCCATTCAGCTATCTTACCTTGGATGTCATATGTACCGACAGTGGAACAATTACATTTTTACAATGCAGATTTAAAGGCTTAATAACCCAATATACATAGATACCATACAATAAACAAAAATGCAATAAATTAATAACACCAATACTATTGCATAAAAGCCCTACAAGTGCATAAAATGTTGAGGGGAATAAGAGTGAATAGTGTAGATGGTGCATAGAAACATAGAAAATAGGAACAGGAGGCGGCCATTTGGCCCTTCGAGCCAGCAGCACCATTCATTGTGATCATGGCTGATCATCCACAATCAGTAACCCGTGCCTGCCTTCTCTCCATATCCCTTGATTCCGCTAGCCTCAAGAGCTCTATCTAACTCTCGACTGCCTTCTGCAGCAGAGAACTCCACAAATTTGCCACTCTCTGGGTGAAATTGTTTTTTTCTCATCTGAATTTTAATAGGCCTCCCCTTTATTCTTAGACTGTGGGCCCCTGTTTCCGGACTCCCTCAACATTGGGAACATTTTTTCTGCATCACCAACGACTACATCTCCACAGACACCTCTGTCAAGCTTCTCAAGTTTGCGGACGACACAACCCTGATTGGACTGATCCAGGATGGGGAGGAATCTGCCTACAGACAGGAAGTGTCACAGCTGGCGTCCTGGTGCCATCGCAACAACCTGGAGCTCAATGCTCTTAAGACAGTGGAATTGAATTTAGGTGAGCTCTCCCTCTCCTCACCATCAATAACACCACAGTCACATCTGTGGAGTATTTTAAGTTCCTGGGAACCATCATCTCCAAGGACCTTAAGTGGGGGGCTACCATCGACTCCACAGTCAAAAAGGCACAACAGAGGATGTACTTCCTACGGCAGCTAAGGAAGCACAATCTGCCACAGGCAATGATGGTCCAATTGTACACGGCCATGGTAGAGTCTGTTCTCACCCTCTCCATCATGGTCTGGTTTGGCTCAGCCACCAAACACGACACCTGGAGGCTGCAGCGAATCATCCAATCAGCAGAGAAGGTTATTGGCTGCAACCTTCCCTCCATTGATGAACTGTACACTGCAAGCGCCAGGAAGCGAGCGGGCAAGATCATCTCTGACCCCTCTCACCCTGGCCACAAACTCTTTGAATCACTTCCCTCGCGAAGGCGACTCCGGATTGTCAAAGCTGCCACAGCCAGACATAAAAACAGTTTTTATCCACGAGTAGTTGCTCTACTCAACAGCCAAAAATCTGTAGCCTCCCTTCGATCTGGTATTTTGTTGGTTCACATGCTTGATCAATTGCGTTTTATCATTAATGTTTTATTATTATTAATGTTTAGTGTTTTCTGAGTCATTTGCAACTGTCACTGTATATCGTGTTGTTACTTGTGGCCGGAGCACCAAGGCAAATTTCTTGTATGTGAATACTTGGCCAATAAACTTACTTAGCTTGTCCTGTGCTATTATAATTGTATGTGTTTTATAAGATCCCCTCCAATCCTAAATTCCAGTGAATACAAGCCCAGTCTTTCCAATCTATCCTCATATGACAGTCCCGCCATCCCGGGGATTAACCTCGTGAACCTACGCTGCACTGCCTCAATAGCAAGGATGTCCTTCCTCAAATTAGGAGACCAAACCTGCACACAATACTCCAGATGTGGTCTCACCAGGGTCCTATACAACTGCAGAAAGACCTCCTTACTCCTATACTCAAATCCGCTCATTATGAAGGCCAACATGCCATTAGCTTTCTTCACTGCCTACTGTACCTGCATGCTTATTTTCAGTGACTGGTATACAAGGACACCCAGGTCTGTTGCACTTCCCTTTTTCCTAATCTGACACCATTGAGATAATAATCTGCCTCCTTGTTCTTGCTGCCAAAGACGATAACCTCACATTTATCTACATTATACTGCATCTACCTTGCATCTGCCCACTCATTCAACCTGTCCAAGTCACCCTGCAACCTCTTAGCATCCTCTTCGCAGTTCACACTGCTACCCAGCTTTGTGTCATCTGCAAATTTGCTGGTGTTACTTTTAATTCCATCATCTAAATCATTAATATATATTGTAAATAGTTGCGGCCCCAGCACCAACCCTTGCGGCACTCCACTCACCACTGCCTGCCATTCTGACAGGGAGCCGTCTATTCCTACTCGGTTTCCTGTCTGCCAACCAATTCTCTATTCATGTCAATACCCTACCCCCAATACCATGTGGTCTAATTTTGCACACAAATCTCCTGTGAGACCTTATCAAAGGCTTTCTGAAAGTCCAGATACACTACATCCACTGGCTCTCCTTCATCCATTTTACTTGTCACATCCTCAAAAAATTCCAGAAGATTAGTCAAGCAGGATTTCTCCTTCATAATTCCACGCTGACTTGGATCAATCCTTTTACTGCCCCAGGCCCACAGCAAGCGCGGAGAAGAAGCGCCAACCCCAGCTCAACTCCCGCCAGGCCAACAGACAGCCCCGGACTGACAACACCAGCGGCCCCAAGACCACAGCCAACGCGGAGAAGCAGCTCCAACTCCAGTCCAACCCCCCCCCCCCCCCCCCCCCCGGCACCAGCGAAAGCCGAGCACCAATCATACACACAAAGCACTGCAGCAACTCAGCCTTCTCCCTGCGCCGGCTGGAAGCCCGGCCCGATACCTCCAGCCACCCCCGGACATGGACGGGCCACCTGGGAGGGGACAGGGACGGCCCAGCAGCAACTCAACAGACCCGGGCCCGACACCGAACACGGACGAGCACGATTTCGCTCACTCACCATAGCATAAAGCAATAAAAACAACAAAATAACAACAAAAAACAGTACTTTCTTACCAAGAAGAATCAAAGCTGGAAAAAAACGGAAGAAATGAAGGTCCACTGCTTCACTGCTCAATCGCTTTGCAGGGCTGTTTATGCAGTGACCTTTGACCCAGCATGCGCAGTCGGAATACCAAACTCGCTTATTTTGTCCACTAATCTCCTGTGTGGGCCCGTATCAAAAGCTTTCTGAAAGTCCAGATACACTACATCCACTGGCTCTCCTTCATCCATTTTACTTGTCACATCCTCAAAAAATTCCATAAGATTAGTCAAGCAGGATTTCCCCTTCATAAATCCATGCTGACTTGGACCAATCCTTTTACTGCCATCATTACTTGTTTAATAATCAACTCCAGCATCTTCCCCACCACCAATGTCAGGCTAACTGGTCTATAATTCCCCGTCATCCCTTCTTATCCAGAAATAGTAACATTTGCGGCTATGATAGTAACATACCACGCACTCAGGTCAGTGTGGAGAGACTGCTCTCTGCACTGAAAATAATCAAATCAGATTTAAGGGCTTCAATGAAAGAGGAGCTGGCAGAAGCATTTCTGTTCCTAAGGACAAGTTATTAATAAATGTTTGGTATGTACTTTTGTAGCAAACTTTACCTATGCATTTACTTTTAATTTCTATTGCACTTTCTATTTGTCATAATTTAGCCATTTAGCTCATACCTGCGGTCTTAGTTTAATACATTTTGGAGTAATGCTTTTATAATTTTTATTTAATTCAATGGAATTTTAATTTTGTCATAGTCCTTTCTTTCTTTTTTTTTCTTTTAGCATAATGAATTGGTTTTTTTTCAAGAATAAACAATAAAAAAGCCACAATAGCATAGCTACAACCATTAGACTAAAAACTTTAAAGACACGGGTTTAAAAGGTAGCCTGATGATTCATGTGGTTCTTATGAAATGCCATCCTGTGTGATGTCATCATAGCAGATTTAGAATTATTATACCTAGGGTTCAGGGTTGGAGTCGGATACACAAGAAATCAAGGAGTTTGAGTTGGGTGTTTTGGGTATCGACTCCACAGCCCTGTTGAATACCCAACCCATCAATTAACTGATAGCTGTCTGGCTCTCAGTAAAACAAAATTTGAAAACATTCTCTGTAAAATTCACAACAGAAGCCATTTCAGTGCAGGGATCCTCCACCAAGAACATTTTCTGTATCATATTCAACTTCAGTCTATCTCAATCATATCAAAATCATGAAATGGAGAACTACTCTGCTGGCATGCCATTACAAAACGGCAACATTTTTGCTGTGATCTCAGTTTCCTCCCTGATTGCAATATATACTAATAAATGAACAATATGCAGTTCTTAATAAAGACATTATAAATGTTTACAGAAATGCTATACTTAAATGCATTATGCATTGAATCTAACAGTTGCAGGATTTTGATTTAAACCATGCTGTCAGTATGAAATCACATCTGATTGCGCCTGAATGCAACATTCAACACTTATCTTTTGACAATGTGTCCAAATTATTCACTCAAAGCATCTGATATAGGCTTTTTGCATCTGCTGAGATTGGCACAGTGGTGTAGTTGGTACATGGCCTATCTCAGTGCCAGAGATTCGAGTCAATTCAAACCTTGGGTGATATCTATGTGAAGTTTGCATGTTCTCCCTGTGACTGATCGAGTTTCCTCTGGGTGCTCCGGTTTCCTCCCACACCCCAACGTGCGGGTTTGTAGGTTAAATGGCCTGTTTTAATTGTCCCGAGTGCTTTGGTAGTGAATGTAAAAATGTGATGACTTAGAATAAGTGTGAATGAATGATCGGTATGGACACCGCGGGCGAAAGGACCGGCTTAATTGCTGTATCTTTCAATCAATCATATGGCGTCCAAAAGTGATGTGGGATGAAGTACAGGGGGAAGTGAGAAACACATTCTCGGGGTAAGGTTGACTATTGTTCAGTGGAACAAACAGCAGCTTGTACGTTTCTTTTTCTTAAGTTGCATAGCTTATAAAATTGTGCATTAATTAATTTAAATAAAATTTACTATTACTATTTTGGTCTGAACGAATACAAATACACAGTAAATGGCAAGGCCATCAGAAGTGATGTAGAAAAGAGAGTTAAAGGTGCAGCAACATAGATTCATGAAGGAGGCAAAACAATGGACAAGATGGTGAAGGAAGTGTTTCATATGTTTGCTTTTACCAGCCAGGGTATTCATTGCAGTAGTAGGTTTGCACCACGTTGCAGTGGTGTAAACTTTGTTAAGGCGCCATTTGCGTAATGTAAATGGGTTATCGATGATTGGTGTGAACTCGGTAGACTAAAGAGCCTGTTTCTATTCTTTGTCTCTACATTAAAGATTTATGAGGACGTTCCTGGGTCTCAGCAAGTGCGAGTTATAAGGAAAGGCTAGATGGGATGGGTCATTTTCCCTAGAACGTTGTAAGCTGAGGGGTGATCTTATAGGAGTAATAAAATCATGAGGAGCATAGATAACGTGAATAGCCACAGTCTATTCCTCAGGGTAGGAGTCTAAAAACCAGAGGACATAGATTTACAGCAAGATGGGTAACATTTAAAACAGACATGATGGGGGCACACAAAGAGCGGTGTATACATTGAATGAGCTGCCAGAGGTCGTGGTGGAAGCAGGTACAATTAGGACCTTCATATGACACTTGCACAGATATATGGATAGGAAAGATTTGGAGGAATACAGGCCAGGTGCAGGCAAGTGGGAGCAGCTGGGTTAGCCAATTTGGACAGCATAGATGAGGTGGGCCAAAGATCACAATAGATGCAAAAAGGAAAGACTAGAAAAATGTCAAATGTTATGCTTTAAGTGCAGAAAGATAATTCAATGTATCAATTCAAACAGAAAATATATTTTTTTATTTGAAAAGCATGAACTATAATCACCCTTATCTTTGATTATACCAAAAGGTTATGTCCTCTTAACCTTTAAACATACACAGTAAAACACATGAACATGTACCATTTCAAAGGATTACTCTAATCTCTGCCTTCTACCTCAAACATTTTATGGAACCTTTGGATCTATTAAGTACAATGGATTATTAGTTCAAACAGTTTCGCCAAACAGCTGCAAGACAGTTACATTAATATTCTTACATCATTCGTGGTTAATGCCAAAACTGCTAATTTTGCTGCTAATTTTATCTAAGCATTTTCACCCTTCATTCTCTTTGTAAGTATAACATTGTTTAGCTAAAATACAATTGATCAAAGTTCAGGATTGACATGTTCCAGTAAGGTGGGATGTGGATGGCAACTTAAGAGCACCTTGGATGACCAAATAGTTTATAAATGTGGTCAAAAGATAAAGGAAGCGCAGGTAAGATTTCAGAGGATGAAATCAGAAAAGGCCTTTGGGGAATATAAAGAAGAGGAAAGCATTCAACCAGGCAATTTAAAAAGACTAAAAAGAGCCTCAAAATGGCTTTGGCGTGTCAGATTAAAGAAAATCCCAAAGCTTTTTATACCTATATTAGAAACATGAGGGCAATCAGAGGGAGATAGGACCACTCAAGGATTTTTTAAAAAAAGGATTTGAGCTTGGAGTTAGGGGATGTGTGTGAAGTACTAAACAAGCACTTCATCTGTTTTCATCAATGAGAACATGGAGGACAGTGATAGAACTGTGGAGAACACCAATATGCATGGGCAGTTTGAGTTTAAGATGGTGGTGGCGTTGGGCATTACCATCATTAAGGTGGATAAATCCCCAGGGAGAATGCAGGAGTCTTGACAAAGATCTTTGCATTTTCTCCAACCATAGGTGAGGTCCCAGAGAACTGGAGGATAGCTAATGTTCCTTTGTTTAAGAAGGGAAGTAGCGAATCCAGGGAATAAGAAGCCAGTGAGCCTCATGTCAGTAATAGGGAAGCCTTTGGAGAGGGTTCTTTGGGATAGAATTTACTCTTACTTTGACGAAAGGATTAATTAGGGGCAGTCGGCATGGCTTTGTGTGTGGCACATTGTGTCTTATGAGATGACCAGTTTTTTGAGGGTGTGACAAAAGTGTTGAGGGCAAGGCGGTTGGTGTAGGAACAAGTCTTCTGAGGAAGTAGAGGTGTTAGTTGTTTTTTTGGCTGTAGCTACAATATGGTTGGACGACGACAAATTATTGATGATATTTATACCAAGAACTTAAAGCTCTACTCCGCTTCTGCAGTGGGAAGGAACAGAGACAACATGCCCACTGAGGGTTTCCCCTGGGTGCATCAAAACCACCCACCCAGTAACTTTAGGCTGTGCACGCCTTACACAAGAAGAACATGCAAGGAGGTGATAATATGGAGGAACAGCACATGATATTCCACTTGGGTATTTTAGAATCCAATGGCAAGAAAATTAATTCTCCCTGTACATGGACGATGTCGCTGTCTTCTGCTCGGATCCAGGGTCGGTCCGCAGATTGATTAGTATCTGCGACCAGTTTGAGTCGGCCACGGGAGCCAGGGTGAACCGCAGGAAGAGCGAGGCCATGCTCTTTGGCAACTGGCCCGACAGATCTTCCGTCCCCTTCACCATCAAGCCTGACTTCTTGAAGGTGCTGGGGATCTGGTTCGGGGGGGCTGAGGCGTGTAACAAGAATTGGCTGGAGCGGATAGCCAGGGTGGGGAAGAAGCTGGAGCTGTGGAGGCAACGCTCCCTCTCCATAACGGGAAAGAATTTGGTCATCAGGTGTGAGGTGCTCTCGGGCCTGCTGTACTTGGCACAGGTGTGGCCTGTCCCTCCTTCCTACGCCACAGGGATCACCCGGGCCGTCTTCCAGTTCATCTGGGGGTCGAGGATGGACCGGGTGCGACGGGCCACAATGTACAAGTCGGCAGACAACGGGGGTAAAAGCGTGCCCAACGTCGCCCTCATCCTGATGGCCACCTTCGTGTGTGGCTGCATCAGGCGGAGTGTAGAGCCAAGGCACGTGGGCACCAAGTGTCACTACCTGCTGAGGTTCTACCTGTCCCCGGTGTTGCGAAGGATGGGCCTGGCGCAGATGCCACGCAATGTGCCAGTCAGCTGGTCACTGCCGCCCCATCTGTCGTCTGTGGAAAGGTTCTTCCGGACCAACACCTTTGACCACATGTCCATTGGGCAGTGGTCAGCACAGAATGTCCTGCAGGTACTGCAGGGAAAGGACTCGATGGACCCGGTGGCGTGGTTCCCTGAGCAGACTGCCCAGCTTGTCTGGCAAAATGCCTCATCGCCAGAACTCACCAACAAGCACCAAGACCTGGCTTGGCTGGCGGTGAGGGGAGCCCTCCCAGTCAGATCCTTCCTGCACCATCGGAACCTCACTACCAGCGCACGCTGCCCTCGGGACGGCTGCTATGGAGTGGAGACGGTCGCCCACCTCTTTGCAGAGTGTGGATTTGCCCAAAGAGTCTGGAGAAAAATGCAAGGGTCCCTGGTACGCTTTATTCCAAACAGCTCTGTCACAGAGGACTCTGTGATTTACGGACTGTTCCCAGGGACACATTCAGAGACTGACATCAAGTGCTGCTGGAAGGTTATCAACTCGGTGAAAGACGCTCTCTGGTCTGCCCGAGCTTTGTTCACCACCCAGCAGAGCGAGATGTCCGTCGGGGAATGTTGCCGACTGGCCCACTGCAGACTGCAGGAGTACGTACTAAGGGACGCACTGAAGCTCGGTGCAGCCAACGCCAAGGCTCGGTGGGGGAGGGCCACAGTCTAAGGTCCTTCCGCTGCTGGACATGGGGGCACTGTATGGTGGAGACGCCCCTCAAAATAAGGGAAGGTATCCCATGCCGGGGGGCCACATGAGTGGCACGGGTGGGGGATTAATTAGTAAAATTTGAAAAATGTATATAGACTGCATGGAAGAATTTGTATAGCCTCCGAAAATGTCGGATGGATTTTTCGCACGGTTGATGTATTGTAAATATTTATTACTTGAATAAAGTCTATTTTGAAATAAAAAAAAAAAAATTCTCAGACTTTAAATAAAACCTTCCATTCCGCTCTCTATTTTATGTGCCCCCCCCCCCTACACATTGGTGCACACCCAATTCACTCTATCCTGCTCCTCTTGCCACACACACCTCTCTCCTACCACCTCCCTCTCCTTATCTGACACAATTTTTTCAACTTTTCATCTGTAACCTCTGTCACTACCCATCAGCCAATCAAATCAATCCTTACTTGCCAGGCTTTGTCCTGGTGCTACTTACAACACCTAACACCTAGTCTACGGAAAGGTCCCAACCCAAAATGTCACAGATCCAATTTTTCCAGAGATGCTGCCTGACCCACAAATTTACTCCAGCATTTTGTGTTTTGTTATATCATCAGTGGATTCTAGACAAACACATTGAATCACTTTTCCCACCCGGAAAAAAATTAAGGTGGCTCTTCACAACTTGTCAAGAGCAATTATGAATGACTCTTATCGACAAAAGAAAAAAGACATCCTGATAATTAATTAAAAACAGTATTATTAATTAAAGTTATAGGGGAGGAAACATACATATTTTAGATCACTTTAATTGTATTAAAAATAAGTATCTAATTTAATTACCTATTTTCTTGAGTGATTTATATTTTATTTTATTTTCCTTTTAAAAAGGTACTAGACCAAGTGCCGACCTGTTGCGCATGGTCCCAAGGCAATATTCCACCACTGACCTATAGCCCCCAACTGCACATGCGCGACTGAGCGGTTCCCGTTGTGACGGCAGAGATCCCCGCTG
The DNA here is from genome assembly GCA_963514005.1 of Raja brachyura. Next base: position 46,380,819 of record OY740789.1, on the reverse strand, counting down.
TGACGCAAGTCACAGCAACACTCCAACTTCATCTCGCCATCATTCTTCCTACCCCGATCCTCCTCCATTCCCGCACTCCCTCCCCCTCATCTTCACCCTCCTTCTTTCCCCTCCCCTCCTCCCCTCCCCCACTTCCTCCCTCCCCTTCCCCTACCCTCAGTCACTCCCTCCCCCCCCTCCCTGCTCCCCCACTCCTCACTTCCCCCTTATCCCACTCCCCCACTCTCCCTCCGCACCTCCTCCACTGCCCTCCTCTCCATCACCCACTCCCTACCTCCCGCACTCCCCCATCCTCTCCCTCTATACCCCCCTGCCCCAATCACCCTCCTCACCTCCCCCACCATCTCCCTTCCCTACCCCCCTCCCTCTATCTCCCCCCACTCATCACCTCCCCCCTATCCTGAAAGAGTTAGTTATTAATTGATTGTTGTCATATTTAAGCTTTCCTGTTGTAAAAGGCCAATTGTAATGCATGATGGGATTTGGACAACTCACATGGTGACAAGGGTTTTTTTTAAACTTAAGTTGAATAGTTCACAGCTCTCTTACAAGGTTTTTTAGGTAAGTTGAAGAGGTTAATCAGATAAGATGGGGCCCAAGAAGATGCCATTGCGGTGCCTGGCTTTTGGCAAAGAGTGAAAAACAACTCCATATTTGGAGGTGGATGATGATTTTTTGTACATTTCCGTCATGCAACTTGTTTATATCTGTGCGTATATAAGCTTGAGTTCTCTGGTATTTCTTTGTGTGTGCTGCTGGAGATTCAGACGTGAAACTGTTGCCTCTGGGTCTCTAGGTCCACACCCGTCAGACGTTAAATTAAAGCTTTGTATGGTCTTAAGAATTTGTGCTTTGTCTATCTTTTTAAGTGAACTTTTACAATCCCACCCCCCAATGAAAATTGCTATGCTTAAAATAAAAAGAAACCAACCCCCCCCCCAATACAAATAACGATTTTTCTTTAAAATGACCTAAACACAATGTTAGCTGTTAATGAAAAAGAAATTTGATTAAAACAAGGTTTTTTTTTTAAATTGCGATTTTTAATTATCAGTAGATTTCTATGTAAATATTTGTAATTGAAAATTTTCAGGCCATTTTCCTAGGTTGACATCCCAAAGTAGCACTAGCAGAAACCTGACCAGCGAAGCGGTCTTCTTTTAATTACACAATGACATGATAATTCAGTTAATTTGAAACCCTATTTTGTAGAAAATAATGTTTAAACAAAACATTGTGTCAATGGGGAAAGGGGTATTAGGGGATAGAGTCTCAATCTCCGTCAAGTGCTATTTCAAAATGAAGGCCTTTTTAATAGCTATGTTACTTTTTTTTTTAAATGGTAAGCTAAAAATACTAAAGGTGGTATATTTCATTGTATATAATAGTATTGTCACACGTGTCAAGAGGAGTCTGAAGAAGGGCTCCGACCCAAAAGGTACCTTGTCCATTCTCTCCATACATGCTGCCTCTCCTGCCAAATTCCTCCAGCATTTTGATTTTTTGGCAATTGAAGCAATTGTCTCTCAATTTCAATGGCTACATGAGGTGAACGTGTTGTTCAGAGACAATAGTGTCTGATTACTGTTACATTTTTCCCTTTCTTCCCTCTAACCAATTTATTCTGCTTGTCTGTTTACAAAGTAACGTTGAAGAGGTTCACCAGGTCCCGATCCAAAATCGAATTATAACCAATTTGGCCAGAGTAGCAAGAATAGTGTTCCCAAATTCATTAATCATGTTATATCCAATGCATGTTATGGAAATACCAAGACATCATGTTGATAAAAGTAGGATTTTAAACGTCAGGGGAGTTGTATTTAGCAACCTGGCCAACACTTCAACACCATTAAAAAATTATATTCTCAGAGTGCTGTTGGTGGGTGCTTGGTCTGCGGAAATTGATGGATGTGTTCCATACATCAAATCACTGATTACACCACAAAAACAGTTAATTGACTGTGAAGTGACTTTGAATACCCTAAATGGGTTATGAAATGCATAACATAAATGCGTCTGAAGAAGGGTCCCAACCCGAAATGTCACCTATCCATGTTCTGCAGAGATGCAGTCTGAGCTGCTGAGTTACTCCAGCACTGTGTCCTTTTTTGCAAACTAGCATCTACAGTTCTTGGTTTCCACTATTTTACATAAATGCAAGCCTTTTCTACCTGACGTAATTTGTGAATGTAATAGCCCTGGAATAGCTCAGTGCTGAAAAACAACTCCATACAAGTTAACAATAAGATGTCACGGTCAAGGAAGTGGAATCATCTCCTCAGGCTATGAACAAACTTTGTGAAACGTGAGCTTTGCCTTGTAGACTGTCTTGATTGTGCCTCTGGTGGAAGTTATACATACATTTATTTGAAAATTTTAACTAATGGGCGTGTCCCACTTAGGCGATTTTTCAGCGGACTGCAGTGACTGTCAAGTTGCCGGCAGTCGCCTGAAAAACCGGGAGCTGGAACAGCTACTGTCAGAGTGGAACACACACAAACACATCGCTTCCTTCACCAGCCCATGTGAAATTTGTTTAGACAGCGCTCCCCCCGCTTGCCCCGTCTAAAAAAATTCACACGGTGCAAAGCAAAGGTGATACAGACACACACCGCGATGAACAGGAAGGTTGGCGCTGTAAAAAGACGGCTAAAGCACAGTGTACGGTAAGTCCTTTAAAAGAGGGGAGAAGAGGAGGGAGAAGGAGCGGAGACAACTTTTAAGAAGCCCAAGATACACAGCTGTGAAGCTTGGCGGACATTTAACATTACCGGTCGGTTATCCTTGGTTCTGAAAACTACTGCTTACCTTTTTTCTTGCAATGAGCCAATGAAATTCACCGGTCAGCACCGGCTACAACCTTCGAGAACCTCAGAGAACCTTCGACCTCCTGGAAACCCACTAGGACCTCCTGGCGACCGACCTACGGTTCTAGAATTCTCGCTACTCTCCATGGCAGCTTCATTCTAGTTGCCGCTAATTTTTCAACATGTTGAAAAATTCACGGCAGCCATAATGAGGCTGCGACTAGTTCCCAGAATGCGGGAACTCCTCACGACCATGAAGGCGACTCCGCGGCAACCACCTGCAAACATGTGGTGACTGCATGTCTCCTAAGTGGGACAGGCCCATAATTATCTTTCAACAACTAATGAGCATTATTTCTCAATGCACAAATACACCCAACAGGATGTGGCATTGAGAAATAATTGTCATTGTTTCTCAATTATGTGCAACATTGGAGGTTCAACTTGCAGTCTTTGCTGAATTAACAAATCTTCCTCCAAGCTGGAAGATCAAACTAGCAGCTACTGATTTCCTTTCAAAATTAAAAACCTTCTTCAACATTAATGCAGGATTATAGGGATTTTCATAAATTATATTCTTGCTCATTAAGAAGTTAGCAAAGCACCTGCTTTGGTCAGTATTCAAATTAAATCTGGCACTGTGTTGGATTAAAACTTTTTGTATTTAAACACTAACCCTTTTTTTTTCAACTGTCCATTGTTTGCTTGATTATGTTCATTTTATATTAGCAGTCTTACTAAAATCAAATTACCTTGGGAAGGCGAGGACAAGGGGGACTCTGCCCTTGTTACGAATGGGGGGGGGGGGGGGGGGGATGGGTCGAGAGAGCAGTCACGGGGTATAGAAGAGACCCTGGTGAGAGCCTCATCTATGGTGGAAGATGGGAACCCCTGTTCCCTGAAGAATGAGTACATCTCCGATGTCCTGGTGTGGAACACCTCATTCTGGGTGCAGATGCGGCGTAGACGCAGGAATTGGGAGAAGGGGATGGAGTCCATATAGGATGCAGGGTGGGAAGAAGTTTTCAAATTGCAGGGTGACATTGTTTGCAATTATCCAGTTGTTTATATTTTGAGAGGGTGATCTACACGCACCAGTCTCCCCCACTGCAGTCAGTTTCTTTTCAATCGGCTGCACTGCAGCTGAATTCATCTCCCGCTGAGCACAAAAGATTGGTTATGAGTTATGACGATGGAAAAGCCTTTACAATAAATGTCTAGCTATACAACTTCAGTATTACCACTAAGAAAACCAACCCATGTAAGATTAATCCAGTGAAAGGAATTTTCTGAGCTGACAAATGTCCAAAAGGCAGTATATCTATCTTTGTCCTGCTGCTCAATGCACGAGATTGATGCTGTTGAACTAAAGAACAAAATAAAATAATTGTTAATTGATTAAGGCCTATAAAACTGAATAAACGAAAGAGAAAGGAGACTATAATGTCCATAAACTTGGATTCTTTTGTAAAAGTGGATGTGGCAGCGAAATTGCTTACTCTTCTTCAAAGAATGACTATCTACATTTTTATTTTAACTGTAATAGCATAATGTTTGGATTCTATCTTTACAAATGTTACTCGATCATTAACATATAGCCTGGTATACTGGGCATGCCACTGGCCAATTCAATCGGAATATTGTGTATTGTCTAATCCCATCTGCCTGCACAGAGGATATCCCCCTATTTTTAGAACGGTGAAGTGTCTAAATGCCTCTTAAAAATTGCTATCATAACTGCTTCTTCCACCTCCCCTGGCAATGCATTCCATATAGAAAAATATCTTGCCTTGGAAATCTCCTTTTAAACGTCCCCCTCTCATCTGAAAACTATTCCCACTAGAACCCAATATTGACATCCTGGAAAAAAGACAATCTACCCTACATATGCTCTCATAATTTTATATACATGCCAGTTCACCCCTCAGCACCTGACCCTTTGAAAAGACAATCCAAGTTAATTCATCCTCTCAATCTAAGAATGATTTCTTTGTAATTAATGGTTTACTGTTTAAAATAAACTTCAGCCAAAAATGACATGTTAATAAGATGACATTTTTTGTTATGCGACTGAAAATTTCCTCGGCATTACTCATGAGCTCAGAAATAATTTGTTGTAAAGTACATGGATCATTTTTTTTGACAAAAACGTTTCTTCTGTCAGTTTCGTACAAAGTATAATTCAATAAATTAACAAAATTTAAATTCCTTAGTGTTAAGTGATTTAAACGCTGGATCATTAGCCCACGCCCCCTGGGTTATTAGTCAAATTACATACATACAAATATTGGTTTACAGCTGTTCAGTAACAGTAATTTCTCTTTACGGAATTCGCAAATTACTACCCAAAAGTTTGAGATACAGAATATAATTTGCTCTTACAGAATTTGTGAAAAAATGTTAAATAAACAATTTTTTTCAATATGGCTTTGTTAATGCACGCATAGATGATGTGGCTTTGCATTACTGAAAATTGAAATACAGACCATTTTCTTGTTATGTAATACCTCCACCTCGTAACGCAGGGGTCGTCTATGCTACCATAAATTATTAGTTATCATGAGTAATCATGAGTAACAGCGCAGTTTACATACAAATTTAATAATTTGTTACATTCAAACGTTTGTGTATTTGCTACCGAAAATCCAATTTCTAGGCAGTGAGAATTATCAAACCATAGAATCATGGATCTTGCAGCACAGGAAAGGGTGAAGGGAGTGCTGCATATCCCAGCTTTTTGAAAGAGCTGATCAATTTACTCCCAGGTAGCAGCTTTACTTAAACAGCTTTACCACAAAAAATTGTTCTTTTCACATGCATGTTCAACTGTCCTTTACAAATCTGATTCACCACCTTTTCAATTAATATCTGAAAGAACTGTGTGAAAAGACAATTTTCCCTCCAGAATTATGCCAATTATTTTAAATCTATGACCCGTGACATACATTCGACATGGTGAAAACATCTTGGTGTTCAAAGCAAATGTTCTTTTCATCGTTTATCAATCTGGTAAACCTTTGTATTCCCTCCAAGGCCTAAATATCCTTTTTAATTTAGGATGCCCAGATTAAAATCAATTTATAGCGTCACACAGTAAAGCTGCCTATAATTGCGCAGCAGAAACAGTACCAGAGATTTACAAACTTTGAATTTACTTTTGTGGTCAATGTTTTCATTTTTGATACCAAGCATTTCATATGTTTTCTCAAATACTTTCTTAATCTATCAGTCAACTTCTAAGATCAGCAAATTTGCAATCCAAGTCCTTCTCCCTTTTTAAACCTCTCTAAATCAGTATCATTTCATTTATTTCCCCTTCCAAACTATGAAATTATCTCTGCATGGGCTTGCTCTTTTCAATAATCTGCCCATGCTTCATGTTTTATTTTAAAGATGCAGCATGGAAACAGGCCCTTTGGCCCACTGAGCACACCAACCATCGATTACCCGTTCAAACTAAATCTATGTCATCCCACTTGCTCATCCCTTTCTTACACATTAGGGGCAATTTTCCAGAGGCCAGTTAACCTATAAACAAACACAGCTTATGGAAACTTGAGCACCCAGAGGAATCCCATGCAGTCACAGAGAGAACATGCAAACTCCACAGAGACAGCATCCAAGGCCAGGATCGAACCTTTAATGAGTTACGGATGTCGAGTCAAGAACAAAAGAGGACAATAGAGGAGTCTACATTATGGGGAATAGGCCGGGAAGTGAAGCTGAAGCAAAACATCAGATCAGTCATAGACAGTAGACAATACACAATAGGTGCAGGAGTGGGCCATTCAGCCCTTCAAGCCAGCACCGCCATTCAATGTGATCATGGCTGATCATCCCCAATCAGTACCTCTTTCCTGCCTTTTCCCCACATCCCCTGACTCCACTATCTTTAAGAGCCCTATCCAGCTCTCTCTTTAAAGCATCCAGAGAAGCTGTCTCCACCACCCTCTGAGGCAGAAAATTCCACACACTCACAACTGTGAGAAAAAGTGTTTCCTCGTCTCCGTTCTGAATGGCTTACCCCTTATTCTTAAACAGTGGCCCCTGGTTCTGGACTCCCCCAACATCGGGAACATGTTTTCTGCCTCCGGCGTGTCCAAACCCTTAACAATCTTATATGTTTCAATAACATCCCCTCTCATCCTTCTAAACTCCAGAGTGTACAAGCCCAGCTGCTTCATTCTCTCAGCATATGACAGTCCCGCCATCCCGGGAATTTACCTTGTAAACCTACGCTGCACTCCCTCAATAGCAAGAATGTCCTTCCTCAAATTAGGAGACCAAAACTGCACACAATACTCCACGTGTGGTCTCACTAGGGCTCTTTACAACTGCAGAAGGACCTCTTTGCTCCTATACTCGACTCCTCTTGTTATAAAGGCCAACCTGCCATTCGCTTTCTTCACTGCCTGCAGTACAGGCATGCTTACTTTCATAGGCTGATGAACAAGGAACCCCAGATCCCGCTGTACTTCCCCTTTTCCCAACTTGACGCCATTTATTGATCTTTTGAAAGGTCGTATCCATGTGGCCTACTCCAATTCCTATCCCTTCGATTCTTAAATTACTGTATGTACAGGAATGTCGGGACAATTATGGTGGGGAGTTGGGAGTATTGGAGAACATGATTTACCTCCATTACCCTTTTCTGCCTGCTAGAGATGAATTATTGGGTTTTGGAATGTCTGACTACAGTTCGTCAATCACACAAGACCCAGCAATAACCGCACCAACATTTGTAAAAATCACATGGTTAGCACACTATTTTGTCAACTTTCCAGCAAACTGACTTTGCAGAATAATTCCACCACAAATGAACTACTATCATCCAATTCACAGCAAACACCGTGTTTGATGGAAAGAATCTTCTACAGCTTTTCCAGGATTTTTCTAAAATGCATTCCAATTTTACTGGGATTTCATGGACTTTGCAACTCCACCACAATAACCATATCCCAAGCATATTCCCAACATAGCACATTCTGAGGCCAGGATATAGCTCCCTTTATTGGAAAGGACCATGAGATTAAATGAGCTGAAATTACATCCCGTTGACACAACTCTAAAGTTAAGCACAATACCTCGTATGGTTGGGGGGGGGGGGAAAAATTGGTAAATTTGCATGTGCACTTCATCCGAGAATTAGTTTACCTTGTTTATTCCACATACAGCACAGCATTTGAAAATAAGATGACATATATTTAAGGGCCTGATACAACTGTCAAATGAGTTTATTAAAAGGTTGAAAGTATACAACATCCCAATTACCCGCTCCATCACATTAAAGATCCTAATCAGGTTCATCAGACGCAAGTTTTGTTGGATGTCGCTCATTAACCAAACAAAAGTTTTGTTCTTGACAATGTCCTGGTAGTTTTTCCACCACTAGAATAAGACTGGCCAGCCTGTGGATACCAGATTTATCCCTCCTTTTCTGAATAAGGATCTAACATTTGATATCCTCCAGACCTCGGAAACTACTATCATATACAAGCATCATTGAAAAATTATGCCATCTCCAGTTAGCTTCTCTCAGCAATTTAAGATAATCCAAGACATTTGACCTCAACGTTTCAGTAATACAAACCTATTTCACAAATCCTTGCAATCTCAATTTGGAATGGAATATGGGCTTTCATTATATGTTCCCTTTGTTTTCTTATTTGCTCAGATCATTTTTACTTGCACTAAATGGCTTGATTATGACTGTTCGATTTGCACCATTAACCATCTTTTGTATGTATTTTATTTTAGCCTCCATTTTGTTACTCATATTGGAGTTCAAGTTTTGAATCCCTGTTTTTCGCCTGATGAGAATGTGCTTGGTTAGTATCTAAAGTATCTCTATCATGAAGGAAAGCCCTTACTGCCATCCTGGCCATTTTTTTATTGTATAACATGCTGTGCTAAGTTCTTACTCAAAAATAAAAGGAAATGGCTCTCTTTGGGTATTTTGCTTTTGATTTCTCTTTGGACATTTGACTACTGACTATTTCTATTATGGCCACTGTTATATGAATGTTCTCCCACTGCAACATGCTCCCTACTTTAATCCCAAGAACAAACTCCAGCACTATTCCTTCCTCAGTGAACCCTAGAAATGAACACTAATATTGGAAGTTTTTCTCCTTGACCTGTTTTGCTGTAATGTACTTCCTCCAACAAATTAGTTTGAATGCTCCACCACAGCATTGGTTACACCCTATACTGTTTGCACAAGCCCATCGTGTCCCATAACTAATTATGACGGTCCAGGAACCCGTATCACTCGATCTAGTTGTGCATTATATGTTTGAATTCATTAGCTTGTGACACCGAAAAAAACTAAAAATAATGATCTTTCAAATACTTGAAAAGAGAGTGCCGGTAGCATTCAGCATGTCTAATTGCACCAGCAGAGAGAGAAACGTGAAATTGCAGGTCAAGGATCCTTCATCAGAGAGTGAGAAAATAAGAAAACCAGCATGATTTAATTTGCTGAAAAGAGGAAAGTGAAAAAAGCAATGGTAATATCTATGATAGAGTATAGGCCAAATGATCAAATCTGCAATTAGAGACCCAAAATATATAGCAAACAAAGTTAAAGCCAGTCTTTGGAGAAAGAAAAAAGGGGTGGTTATCTATTTTTTGTTGTTCATTTTTGAGCAGATTTGATAAAGATATTCAAAATCTTGAACAAATTAAAGTTAGAAACCATCTCCAGTGCCAGAAAGAATGATTACCTAAGGTACAAATGTATCTGCTATTAAATGATTTGAAATATACCACCTGAAAGGATGGTGAAATTAGATTAAATGTTATTATCAGAAAGAAATTGGATAAAAATGAAATGATTATCAACAGAATAGGATGCTGTTTAAATTATTCCAAGCAGACATATCACTTGGTTTAATTTAAAATCATAAATTGTTTTGAAAAATGTAACACATAAATGCATAAAAGTTCAAAACAAAATACTAAGTATTTGCAAAAAAACAACAAAAATATGAACATTTTGACAGATGTTTTAATTCCTGAATACTGTCATGTCTGGAAATGGCAAAGACTTTTTAACTTCAAGTTAAGGGCGTAAGCACGTTCAATGGTTGTTTCAGGTCTCTCCACTGGGCTAATTGTAATAAATCAAATACATTCCAACCAGGCACGTGCCGTCAGGGTAGGCAAGGTAGGCACTGCCTACCCTGACTAAAATTATAATATAGTCATTACTAAATATAAATAGTAAAGGCATGGAGAATTATGCCTATGTAAGAGACCGATCTCTTAGGTAGGCATAATTCTCCGTGCCTTTCATCCGCAGCGCTTGTAATACGGGAAGCTCTGTGCAGCCCACGTGCCGTCAGTGCTGCCTGAAGCCGTCAGTTTCAAGCAGGACTGAAGGCAGCAGAAATTCTGCCTTTGCTGTACTGCGCATGCGCATCAGTCTACTGCACATGCACAGCGCTAGTTTCTTGGCGGGGTTTTCAAATATGGTTTGTCAATATTTTAAGTGTATGTTCGGAAACAGCGAGAGGAGAATGGAGCTCTTGTACCAATGATGTGGCAAGTACATTTATTGGTTATTTTTTTAAATATCATATTTCCTGGGGTGTGGGGGTGGGGGGAGAGCTCCTTTCCAAGCATTTGGGGAGTATGGCCGGGGTAAAGTTGCGGAGAGGGCACAAATGTTATGAAGGAGGGGATCGGGATACTGCCACTTGCGACGCTCCTTGCACGGAGGCATGGAATGCCACCGCATTGAGGCCGGGGGGGGGGGGGAGAGAGAAGTAGCCCGGGTGGCTGAGCGGCCGCCGGGCCGGACAGTGGAACCAGCTGCCACCTTAGCTCCTTCTGCCGGTCCCAGCTCACCTCTGGCAGCTCTCCGTCTAAAAACCTCTCTCCTGCCGCTCGCTGGCCTCACTCGTGTCCTTAAATTCCAACAGCGAATTACTCGGCTGTGGGAATTTAAGGATTTGCAGGAAGCCGCTGACATGAGCGAAGTCGGCGAACGGCAGGTGACAGGTGTTCCGACGGAGAGCACTGCTAAAGGTGAGCGGGCCGGCAGAAGGCTTTGAAGTGGCGGCCAGTTCTGCTGTCGGGTACCGGTGGCCGCTCGTAGCTCCCCGAGCTGCTTCTATCCCCAGCTACATTGCGTGGCTTCGCGCCCGGAGAGCTGCGGCAGCGGTGAGTGAGTGAGTTACTGGCAGTATCCCTGACACCCTCCTTCTCAACACTCGTGCCCTCCCCACAACTTTACCCCTGGCACAGACTCTCCACACGCTGTGAAAGGAACTGTTCCCCCAATTGGTCCCTTGAACAAGTGTTGTTATTCAATAAGATGACAACTGATTTAACTATTCCCTGTACTCCCGTTTTTCCCACCATCTCTCCATCTTTCCATCTGCTGTCACCCCCCCCCCCCCCCCCCCCCATTCAGTAATTCAGAATAAAGGAGACTAGGAAGCCTTGGGCAAATTGAATTGCCACTGGTTTTTATTTATTTATTTAACGGGGAGAACAATCTGCGCATGCACAGTTTAATTTTTTTAAGTACTGAGTGCGTACCCTGACTAATTACTCATGGCACGTGCCTGATTCCAGCAGACAAGCCACTTTCCTTTCCCTCTGAATGCATCATGTTCTAAATTGTTTTATACCAAAAGCAAGCTACTAAGATGCAACATATTTACTACGTTATTGTACTTTCGGCTGCTAATTTCAAGCAACCCTGTATACATTCATATTTTGAAATCCACCTAAATTCAGACACTGAACCAAATTATATTCACATCTTGCATCAAATCACATTAATAAAAAAAATAAATTCATATTAATCTCAAAGGGTATTTAAGCAAACACGTATTTCCAAAATCACTGTATGTCCTTACCTTTTGCAAACTTGTAGGGTTGAGCTGCGTTTTGTCAATAATTTTTATTGCAACCTAGAGAGGGAAAATTCAGGAATGATTAAAGGCTCTTTCATATAATGGGAATTATTCAATTTCTGTTTGTGCAAATCAAGTACAGCAAATCTGAAGTATTAAATGCATAACATTTTATTTTCAGTCTTGAAGTTGACTGCATATGCTTAAAGAACATCTGAGGTTTAAAACTTTTATCTTTCAAATACATTCTGGATTGTACACCAGGATGCAGCAGAAGTATGTCTTGATTAATGTGGTAATTTTAGATCATCAATTTAGGGAATTAATGAAGGACACATATTGATATACTCTGTCAATAACACAAAATAATGACTAAGAATTAAACTAGATGAGCAAAGAACTTAAGAAATGAACTAATGATGACAAATGAAATTAAATGCAGTAACATTTAAACATGTGCCATTTATAGAGTGGAGATTTAAAGTGATTAACATTACGAGAAAAAAAGCATTCCAATTTAGAAATTATACCAACATTTTGTTCAGTATATGAACCACAAAATAAAAAACTGGAAGACATAGCTTTAAGGTGAAAGCGGCAAAGTTTAAAGGAGATGTGCAGGGTATTTTTTTTTTAGGGTGGTGAGTGCCTGGAACACACTGCCAGAGGTGGTGGTTGAAGCAGATACATTAGTGGCATTTAAAAGATTTTTGCATAGGCATCGGGATATGGGTTATGTGCAGAAAGATATGTGATGGTCTTGGTAATATGTTCAGCACATTGTGGACTGAAGAACCTGTTCTTGTGCTATACTGTTCCATATTCCAATAAGAAAAAATGTGATTACATAACAGGAATTCTGAAATAGATAGATTACAACAGGAAAACTAGTTAATTTTGTTATTTAAACTCCATGCGAGCAAGCACATTTATATACATTGCTCCCATTAACTCTGTTGCCTTTATTTCCATATCCAATCTAACCTTAAATGTTCAGTTTATGTTTCAACTATTAATCCTGTGCCTTCTGTTCTAAAGCTACTATATATAGCATTGAAAAAGGAAGATATTTTTAACAACAAGTATTGTAAGCAATTTACTTTTAATTTAACACAATACAGGTTGTGGATGATACAAGAAGGAAAATAATCATCAGTTTTGCTAGCCCACCTTCCTATTTATTGATTATGACGAAGTTCTCATACCTGCCATTGTTTTACTGAAAATGAAAAGTAAATGGAGTTACTGGAAACCCAAAATAAAACCAGAGAACAGCTGGTTGGTCAAGTTGCATCAATAGAAAGAAAAATAGTCAAAGTTTCAGCAAAAAAAAAAATACAGGCTGCTCAAGCAGCATCTGTGCGGAGAAATGGACATGGCATGAAGGCGCTTCATCTATGTTGAAAGATTAAAGGCGAGTAAGGCTCAAGGACTCTGTCCAGACTAGGACTCGGGGAAATGGAAAACATTACTGAGGCACCTGTGTGGAAAGTCTAATCACGAAAGGAAATTCAATACAGGAACTTAGAAAATGGAATGGAGCCCTTGTGGGAGGAAGTATAGTTTATGCAAGCTATGGAATATGTGGGAACGTGAGGAAAACTAGTGGCGACACCAAAATGATAGAAATGCAGAAAGGAAAGTGGAGTCAGAGATAGACAGCATGAAGTTAAGCCTAGTAGCTCTTACATCGACCATAATTAAGTGAATTGAAAGGACGGTAATAGCCCACTACAACACCAGTCAGCTGGACAATATAGATACCATGCGAATTAAAGAAAAGTAAAAAAGTAAAACACCTGCTCACTAGCTGCAACTCAACATTCATTAAAAAAGCGCATGAGCTTATTTACTTTCTCAGGCACCCGAGAAGATTTGGCATGTCCATGAGGATTGACCCAAACTTCTACCATGGACAGGAACTTGAGAGTCGAGATGTCCAGACTTAAGACAACTTTTTCCCCACTTCTAGCAGACTTCTGAACCATCACCTTTTTCACACCCCATTCCTAGAGGTGCTGCCACGTACTCTTTGTCTAGACTCAAGTCATACAGCACGGAAACAGGTCGTTCGGGCCCCAGCTTGCCCATGCCAGTCAAGATGCCCCATCTACATTAGTAGCAGCTGCCCAAATTTGGCCCACATCCTACCTAAATTCTAATTCATTTGGGTATTCAGTTATTATACGTCAGGTTTTTTCCACACTGCCTCATGTTACACCACAATCTTTACATCTTCTGTGGTTTTGCACTCATCGTTGTATTTATTATTATTTATTTATCATTACCATGTTTACGCGCTTCATGCAGACAAATAATTTAATTGCACGCTGATTTATAGGACAATAAACTAATTTGATCTTAAGAGCACAATGTTATCAGTTTTATCACTGATAATGAATTGACAGCAGAGAAACAGTTGTTTGCAGGTGTGTGCATAATTTGCAGATATTGAAGTGTAAATGAAAATATTCTAATACTTGGCTTATTCAATTTCATGTGGTCCTCATCAATACTTTATCATGATGGGAGGTGCTTCCTATGCACTACATCAGAAGCCAAGAACAAACAGAAACAGTTAATTCAGGCCAAATGCTAGAAATATTCAGCATATCAAAAAGCATCTCTGCTGTCAATAACAGAATTATGCTTTCAGTTTGATAAGAAAACTAGCAATCAAACATGCTTTGTTGTAGAGAAGAGGAATGGTGGAGAGAGCAAAGGAGATGACAGCAATTGGGTGGAAACGAAGAGATTCTGAGTGAGGTTGAAGACTTGTTAATCACTGATGATCTGTTTGAATGAGAAGAGTGAAGACTAAACAAGGGAAAGAAAAGGGGGAATAAAATAGCAATACGCAACGGAAGCAGAACACTGCAGATTGCTGGAAATATTCATCCAGTCAGGCAGCATCGGTGGAGAGAGGAGAGAAAATCCATATCTACTGTCTTAGGCTAATATTTCACGAGTAACTATTCCAACATAATTTACTGAGGTCTTTCCCAAATTGGAAAAACCAAATGCAGGATGTGGGGTGCACCTCTTAATTCTACAAGGGTGACTGACCTCGAGCTTCCAGTTGGCTGTCACTATTTCTACATCTTGTTCTCACCTGTCTTGGGTTTTTTTGGAGAATTTCAACAAAATGCAACCTGAAGAAACAGCATCTCATCTTCTGACTTGGCACTATTCAGGCCTCAGAACTTAATGCTTAAGTCAACACTTTCAGTCAACCAGTCTTTCTGGTTTGTATCAGAACTGACTGGTTCTGATGAAAGGCGTTCAATCTAAGTCAGTAACTTATTTTCGTATCCACTCAAACGCTGGCTAACATGCAGGAGAATTGACAGATTTATTTTTATTTCAGATTTCCAACATCTGTAATCTTTTGCTTCTTGTAGTTTGCACTATATAGTAGTTTCTGCAATTTTTGGTTTCCGTCTTCTGCATTTATTTGCAGTCTTCAAGACAAATCATCTGCAACAGTCTGTCTGCTTTGTCATCTTTTAACATTTTTTCAGTCTATGTTAAAAGTCTGTTTAAATGTTCTCCAGTTTATTTTATGTGGAGGAGGGGGAGGGGGAGGAGTCGGGGGAAACTTCTTTTCAGTTTCTTATCTCGCCGGAGATGTGACTGCTTTCCGGGTCGCATCTCTGGCCGATCTGCGGCCTACCATCAATGGAGCTGGAGGCCTCCT
Organism: Raja brachyura; assembly: GCA_963514005.1. The sequence goes on along the minus strand of OY740789.1, from coordinate 46,365,448 downwards.
CGGACTGACTTTGTGCCCCACAGCGGGGTGTGGACTTAACATCGGAGCCGATCCCTTGCCTGGGATACCTCCAGCCTGCGGACTACATCGGGAGCTCGCAGTCTCGTGAGAGGCTAGTCGGGAGCTCCAACGATGCAGAGGCTCGACCAGCCCCGACGCGGGGTCCCCCCAATGCAGGAGTTGATCACCTCGATGCAGAGGGCCCGACCGCCAGCTACGAGAGTCAAGATCGTCTCATCAACGGATGGCTCGAGACCTTCCATCACAGTGAGGAATGTGGAGTCACTGTGGTGGATGTTTATGTTAAAATGTATTTTCTGTATTCCGTTGCTTTTATTTGTATGACTGACTTCGCAAATGAAATTCCTCGTATGTTGCAAAATACTTGGCTAATAAAGTATTATTGTGATTATCACGAACCGAATTCAGAACATTCGCGAGAGGGAAGGTGAGCAGCAGGCAGTAGTTGCGCACATGGGCACAAACTACGTCGGGAAGAAGAGGTAGGAGGTTCTGCAACGCGAGTTTAGAGAGTTAGGAAGAAGACTGAAAAGCAGGACTTCTAGGGTGGTTATCTCTGGATTGCTTCCAGTACCTCATGCTTGTGAGGGCAGGAACAAGGAGATTAGGATTTAGCTTTATAGACCACTGGGATCTATTCTGGGGTAGGGGTGACCTGCACAAAAGGGATGGGTTGCACCTTAACTGAAGGAGGACCAACGTTCTGGCAGGTAGGTTTGCCAGTGCTACACGTGTGGGTCTAAACTAAATAGTGGGGGGGAGTGATTGATAAGTTGGGAGTATAAAGATGGAGTTAAAGGAGAAGTGAGTACAGGAAAAGTTACAAAAGACTCCTGAATTAATGGGAAGGAAAGTTTGAGAAGAGGAAGGTCAGGGCCAATAGTGACCGGAGTGAGAGGGGAGGGGAATACCAAAGTCAAAGTGTTGTATATGAATGCACAAAGTATAAGATATAAAGTGGACGAGCTTCAGGCTCAGTTAGAAATTGGCAAGTATGATGTTGTGGGAATTACAGAGACATGGCTGCAAGTGGCTGGGAACTTAATATTCAAGGCTATCCTATAGAAATAACAGACAGGTGGGCAGAGGGGGTGGGGTAGCTTTGTTGGTGAGGAATGAAATTTAGTTCCATGCGAGGGGTGACATAGAATCAGGAGATGTAGATTCAGTATGGAGAGAACTGAGAAATTGTAACGGTAAAAAGACCCTAAAGGGAGTTATCTACAGGCCCCCAAACAGTAGCCTGGATGTAGGGTGCAAGTTGAATCAAGAGTTTAAATTGGCATGTTGTAAAGGCAATGCTACGGTTGTTATGGGAGATTTCAACACACAAGTATACTGGGAAAATCAGGTTGGTACTGGACCCCGAGAAAGGGAGATTGTGGAGTGCCTCTGTGATGTATTCTTAGAGTAGCTTGTACTGGAGCCAACCAGGGAGAAGGCAATTTTGGATTTAGTGTTGTGTAATGAACCGGATAAGGGAACTCAAGGTAAAGAAGCCATTATGAGGACCATGATATGATGTTTTAATCTACAATTTGAGAGGGAGAAGGGTACAACGGAGGTGTCAGTATTACAGTTGAACAAAGTGGACTATGGAGTCACAAGGGAGGAGCTGGCAAAAGTTGACTGGAAAGATACCCTAGCGGGGATGACAGTGGAACAACAATGGCAGGTATTTCTGGGAATAATACAGAAGATGCCGGATCAGTTCATTCCAAAGAGGAAGAAAGATTCCAAGGGGAGTAACAGGCGACCGTGGCTGACAAGGGAAATCAGGGACAGTATAAAAATAATAGAGAAGTATAACATAGCACAGATGAGCGGGAAGCCAGAGGATTGGGTAACTTTTAAAGAGCAACAGAAGATAACCCAAAAGGCAATATGGGGAGAAAAGATGAGGAACAAAGGTAAGCTAGCCAAGAATGTAAAGCAGGATAGTAAAAGCTTCTTTAGGTATGTGAAAAAGAAAAAATAATAGTTAAGACCAAAATTAGACCCTTGAAGACTGAAAAGGGCAAATTTATTATGAGGAACAAGGAAATGGCAGACATGTTGAACAGGTACTTTGGATCAGTCTTCACTAAGGAGGACATAAACAATCTCCCTGATGTACTAGTGGCCAGAGGATCTAGGGTGACGGAGGAACTGAAGGACATTCACATTAGGCAGGAAATGGTGTTGGGTAGACCGATGGGACTGAAGGCTGATAAATCCCCAGGGCCTGATGGTCTACATCCCAGGGTACTTAAGGCAGTGGCTCTAGAAATCGTGGACGCATTGGCAATCATTTTCCAATGTTGCATAGATTCAGGATCAGTTCATGTGGATTGGAGGGTAGCTAAAGTTATCCCACTTTTTAAGAAAGGCCGGAGAGAGAAAACAGGGATTTATAGACCAGTTAGCCTGACATCAGTGGTGGGGAAGATGCCAGAGACAATAAAGATGAAATAGCGGCACATTTGGATAGCAGTAACAGGATTGGTTCGAGTCAGAATGGATTTACGAAGGGGAAATCATGCTTGACTAATCTTCTGGAATTTTTTAAGGCTCTTTTTTTTCGTTGCTGGGACCGCAGCTATTTACAATATGTATTAATGATTTAGATGAAGGGATTAAAAGTAACAGTAGCTAATTTGCTAATGATACTAAGTTGGGTGGCAGTGTGAAATGTGAGGAGGATGCTATGAGGATGTAGGGTGACTTGGACAGGTTGGGTGAGTGGGCGGACGCATGGCAGATTCAGTTTAATGTGGATAAATGTGAGGTTATCCACTTTGGCTGAAAAAACACAAAGGCAGATTATTATCTAAATGGTGTCAAGTTGGGAAAAGGGGAAGTACAACAGGATCTGGGGTCCTTGTTCATCAGTCATTGAAAGTAAGCATGCAGGTACAGCAGGCAGTGAAGAAACCAAATTACATGTTGGCCTTCATAACAAAAGGAGTCGAGTATAGGGGCAAAGAGGTCCTTCTGCAGCTGTACAGGACCCTAGTGAGACCACATCTGGAGTATTGCATGCAGTTTTGGTCTTCAAATTTGAGGAAGGACATTCTTGCTATTGAGGAAATGCAGTGTAGATTCACAAGGCTAATTCTCGGGATAGCGGGTCTGTATATGTTAATAGAATGGAATGGCTGGGCTTGTATACTCTGGAATTTAGAAGGATGAAAGGGGATCTTATTGAAACATAACATTATTAAGTGTTTGGACACATTGGCAGCTGGAAACATGTTCCTGATGTTGGGGAGTCCAGAACCAGGGGCTACAGTTTAAGAATAAGGGGTAATCCATTTAGAACGGAGATGAGGAAATACTTTTTCACACAGAGAGTTGTGAGTGTGGAATTCTCTGCCTCAGAGGGCGGTGGAGGCTGGTTCTCTGGATGCTTTCAAGAGAGAGGTAGATAGAGCTCTTAAAGATAGCGGAGTCAAGGGATATGGGGAGAAGGCAGGAACGGGGTACTGATTGTGGATGATCAGCCATGATCACATTGAATGGCTGAGCTGGCTCAAAGGGCCGAATGGCCTACTCCTGCACCTATTGTGATTGTGATCAATCTTTCTTGGGCAACACTGAGCAAAAACTCATGTTATTCAGTCTCATTTTGACTCCACTTCACCACAGGCATTCCTCTACACCATATTCCTTCTCTGGAACTTAAATCGTGTTTAATTTCTACATTTTCTCAGTTCTGATCATAGGTCAGTTATCTGAAACGTTAACCCTATTTCTCTGTCCATCGATGATGACTGCTCTGCTGGATATTTCCAGTATTCTGTTTCCATTACAGAATTCCAGCAATGGCATTTTTGTTTTGCTCTTTGATAGGAAACACTAACCTATACAGCTCATATATTTTCTATTGGTGGACTTCAGATCATTAGAGGTTTACAAAAGCATTTGGTTTTGATCCAATTTTAAAATGTGAACAAATTATAGAATAAAGACATTTGTAGATCAATTTACCTCTCTTCCAGTGAGGATGTGTCTAGCCAGCTTTACCTTGGCAAAGTTTCCTTTGCCTATAGTTTTCAGAAGCCTATAGTTTCCTATGTGTGGCTGTTCATCAGCACACGATGTAATTGAATTGCGGCCTCGTGCTCCCCCAGTGCGAGTGGACCGAGAAGAAACCTCTGAACGGCCGTCCATATGAGAAGTGTGCTGAAATAGAATACACAAGAATATTAGTTTAATATCTTTAGCAATTTCAAATCAAATTATCATGACATTTATTTCACGTTGTTTATGGAATTAAAAATGAAATAAACAATGACCATGTCTAAAGTCTTCTGTACTCTTCTGGCAAAGATAAATTTTAAATAACTGCAATATATATCAATCAAAATGTTATGTTCTTTACCAGGTATGAGACTTTTCTGACTTTCAAAAACTTAACTGCAATATTATACTAAAATGTTATAAATTGGCAACAGAATAATGTATTTCTATGGTGTAGTTAGAGCAAACATTGTTGTGACTATCCTCATTTCAAGGGAGATAACTAAACATTTTCTCAAGTCAGGAAGTAAATACTGAATAATCTTCAAAGAGTCTTAAGGCGGTATTTAAAGACAATGAGTGATTTGTACGGCAAAGTCTTATGAGAAAAAAAAACTTTGAATTTCGATAGCTCAAACAGCAACCATGTACAGTACAAGAGGAATAAAACAATGATAGAAATAATGGAAGAACTCAGCCAGTCAAATGGCATCTATGGGAAAAGAAACTGGTTAATATTTTATGATCAAAGCCCTTAATCAAGAACCCAAAACACCAACTGGTTTATTAACTGTCGTAAATTGAAAGAGTTAAGAAGGATGGAAGCTTTGTGTTTTAGAGTTATAATAATCAGTGACAGGTTAAATAATGTACTGGGCAGTAAAATAGGTAACCGTAACATCTCAGGAAGTATAAAATGTCACATAGCTAGTGATTTCTAACTAATTACAACTGAGATTTATTTACATAGGACTTGTTTGAAGAGAAGAAACATTAAGACTAAGTATATTTTGTAATCTTAAAAGTTACAGGAAGTTCTTGTGGTGCCTGGGGCAGTATTTATCACTCAACTGATATTGCTGAAATTGACAGTCATATGTGATTAACTCCTTTACTACAATAGGCGTCATGTTACAAAAGTATTTCCTTGGCTGGAATTCCTTTGGGTGTCCACTGAGCACCCGCTGAGTTTCTCCAGCACTTTTGTCTACCGCATGATTACTAAGTGTGGATGACACTAAAATAAATGGTATGGAAGACGTTGAAGATAGTTATTAAAAAATGCAGTGGGATCTTGATCAAGAGGGCTGAGGACTAGATAATGGAGCTTAATTCAGATAAGCTGGTGCATGTTGGGAAGACGGACCAGGGCTGGACCTTCAAAGTGATGTTAGTGCCCGGGCAGTGTTGTAGAGCACAATGATCTGACAGTACAAGTACATAGTTCCCTGAAAGTGACATGGCTGGTGGATAGGTAGTGAAGGAGGCTTTTGGCACACTCGCCTTCATCAGTCAATGAATTGAGATAGAGGTTGGGACGTTATGTTACAGTCGTACTAGACAATGACCAGGGTGTATTTGGACTTTTGTATTCAGATTTGGTCATCATGATATAGGAAAGATGCCATTAAAATTAGAACTGTTGCAGATTTATGGGGATGTTGCCAGGACTTGAGGGCCTGAGCTGTAAGGAGAGGTTGGCCAGGCTAGTACTTTATTATTTAGAGTACAAATGTTGAGCAGTGATCTTATAAAAGTGTATAATATCATGCGGGGAATAGATAGCCTTTTTCCCAAGGTAGGGGAATCAAGAGCCAGAGTGCCTCGGTTTATGGCGAGAGATAAAATATTTAATAAAAACCTGAGGGGCAACCTTTTCACGCAGAAGATAGTGGATATCCTTAATAAGCTTCCAGAGGTAGCAGATACAATAACATTTTCAAAGACAGGTACATGGATGGGATGGGTTTGGAGGGATATTGACCAAAAGCAGGCAAATGCATCATGGTTGGCTTGGTTGAGTTGGCCGATGGACCCGTTTCCAATATGACTCTGACTCTATCAGAAAGTACAAACAATAGTCAAGCTTATCTAGATCTCAGTGAATTGTTGATAATTTTATTGCTTCATAATAAAGCCAATTCATCTCCAAACATTTAAGGACGGATGGAAATTGTGGAAAACAGAGGTTCTACTGTTCTGATATCATCAGAGTACATTCTAATGGTTATGTTAATATGGATTTGGGGGATGCGAGTTTGTTTCTGCAAATTTGAAATAAACACTGGAAACACTGGTAAGATTCCGTGAATCAGGCAGCATCTGTAGTGGGATAACAGAGTTCAAATTTCAAGTCAATTATATTGTGTTGCAAAAGGTCATCAACCTGAAACATTGACTTAGATACTCTCCATAGATATCCACTGGTTTGTCTTTCCATTTTTCTGTTTCAGGCTTTGAATGTATTGGTGGATTGGTCCCTATTTTCAAAGATAAAATGGATTGGCTAATTATTTTCAATCATTTATAATCAGAAAATTAAATGAAGAATAATGGGTGCTTGCAATGGTCCGCTATTATATGCCAAATAAATGATTCGACAAATCCATAACGTTCATCTTTTTCGACAGGTCTTGTAATTGAGGATGACTCACTTGCAATACTTTGTTTGTGGGTTACAAAGTGGCCAATCGTTTTGGGAACTGCAAACTCTTTCATAGATGGGACAGATTGTATCCTCAAAACCAATGAATGATTTTTGAGATATGGTCCTTTTGTGGCAACCGATTTGCACTTAGTTTGCACCCACAAATAGAAAATGAGATACTTCTGTGAGGATTTGTGAACATAATGCCTATTACTTTTTCCTCAGAGCACATGAAGATACCTTCTCTTCCCTCAGCCCCCCCCCCCCACCGCATCCTCTATTTTTACCTATATTTTTCTAATCTTGTCCTCTTAAGCATCCCTGGTTTTCAGCATTCCAAATTTGGTAGTTATTCTTCCAGCTACCAAGAATCTAAACTGAAATTCCATCCTTTTGCAAAATACAAAGTACTGGAGTGACTCAGCAGGTCAGGCAGCATCTGTGGAGGTAATAGCTAGGTGGCATTTTGGGCCGAGACCCTTCTTTACTTTTCTGACAATAAGATGGCTTTTAAAACCTTACTTGAACAAGCTTTTGTCCAAATTTCAACGTATGGCTTGGAGGCAATTTATTTGGTTTGTCATGTTAAACATCTTGTTGTTTGAATGCAAGTTATTATGCAGAGATGTTATGAACTGCTCCGAGTGGAGCAGGAACATTGAGCATGACTTTGAGATCCACATTTTTGATGTATTAGTGTTGAATAAATCACACATACTCAATAAAGACTGTTATACCAGATCTGTGAGTAACGTAATGCAATGCACTACAGCCTGTTACTCTTGCCATGCAGCAGTACTAACTAACAGCACATGTCGGGTTGCGATAATGTGAATGGTGTGGTAGTAGGCGGAGCTTATAATAATAAAGCACTACATTGGTTAGTAACAGGCACGTGCCGTGAGTGATTACTCAGGGTAGGCACTCAGTCAGCTTAAAAAAAATTAAACCGCGCATGCACAGATTGTTCTCTCCGTTAAAAATAACTAAAAATAAAAACAGTGACAATTCAATTTGCCCAAGGCTTCCTAGTCTCCTTTATTCTGAATTACTGAATGTGTGTGTGTGGGGGGGGGGGGGGGGGGGGGGGTGAAGGGTGATGGCAGATGGAGAGATGGTGGGAAAACCGGGAGCACAGGGAATAGTTGAATCAGTTGTCATCTTATTGAATGACAACACTTGTTCAAGAGACCAATTGGGGGAACAGTTCCTTTCACAGATTGTGGCGAGTCTGTGCCAGGGGTAAAGTTGTGGGGAGGGCACGAGTGTTAAGAAGGAGGGTGTCAGCGATACTGCCAGTAACTCACTCACCGCTGCCACAGCTCTCTGGGCGCGAAGCCACGCATTGTAGCTGGGGATAGAAGCAGCTCGGGTACCCGACAGCAGACCGGGACCCAACAGCAGGACTGGCCGCCACTTCAGCGCCTTCTGCCGGCCCGCTCACCTTTGGCAGTGCTCTCCGTCGGAACACCCGTCACCTGCCGCTGGCAGACTTCGCTCATGTCAGCGGCTTCCTGCAAATCCTTAAATTCCCACAGCCGAGTAACCTCAATTGCGCTGTCGGAATTTAAGGACATGAGTGAGGCCAGCGAGCGGCAGGAGAGAGATTTTTATACAGAGAGCTACCTGAGGTGAGCGGGGACCAGCAGAAGGAACTAAGGCGGCGGCTGGTTCCGCTGTCCGGCCCGGCGGCCGCTCAGCCACCCAAGCTACTTCTCTCCCCCCCCCTCCCCCGCCTCAATGCGGTGGCATTCAACGCCTCCGTGCATGGAGCGTCGCGAGTGGCATTATCCCAATTCCCCCCTTCATAACATTCGTGCCCTCCCCGCAACTTTACCCTGGACCAGACTCCCCAAATGCTTGGAAAGGAGCTCTCCCCCACCCCGGGAACTACGGTATTTAAAAATCACCAAGAAATGTACTTACCACATCATTGGTACACGACAAACCATATTTGAAAACCCCGCCAAGAAACCTGCGCTGCGCAGTAGACTGATGCTCATGCGCAGTGCGGCAAAGGCAGAATTTCTCCTGCCTTCAGCCCCGCTTGAAACTGATGGCTTCAGGCAGCGCTGATGGCACGTGGGCTGTGCAGAGCTTCCCATGTTACAAGCGCTGTGGATGAAAGGCACGGGGAATTATGCCTACCTAAGAGATCGGTCTCTTACATAGGCATAATTCTCCCATGCCTTTACTATTTATATTTAGACATTACTATGTTATAATTTTAGTCAGGGTAGGCAGTGGCTACCTTGCCTACCCTGACGGCACGTGCCTGGTTAGTAAGAAAAGTAACCAATCTACAATCAGGAGCACATAGAAACCCAGTGCAAAACCCTGTGTACATGACTGAAGGATGCATCTCCTCACAAGATACCATTTCAGTCTGTCAGCAACCACCTGTCCTATCTGGGAAAGAGTTTGTAGTCCCCAAACTGGCCACATTAGCCACCTTGTAATGCACAAAATTAGTTTGGAAGTGAGTCGCCCTCGATGACAAGAGCTTTTAAAAAATATATGCATTTGTATAGTTACTTACCTATGGAGCAAAAGAAATAGGCATGGTTTCAGGCCGAAACCCTTCTTCAGACTGATGTAGGTTGGGTGGGGGTTGGGTAGAAGAAAGGAGAAAGGAAGAGGAGGAGCCAGAGTGCTGAGCAAGAGCCGAGAAGGGGAGGAGACAGCAAGGTCCATCGAAATTTTGAGAAGTCAAGCTTTATACCGTTAGGGTGCGGACTGCCTAAGCGGAATATGAGGTGCTGCTCACTCTGGCCAAGGAGGAGACCCAGGACAGAAAGGTTGGATTCGGAATGGGAGGGGGAGTTGAAGTGCTGAGCCACCGGGAGATCAGGTTGCTTAATGTGGACCGGGCGGAGGTGTTCAGCGAAACGATCGCCAAGGCTACGCTTGGTCTCACCGATGTAGATCAGCTGATACCTAGAGCTGCAGATGCAATAGATGAGGTTGGAGGAGATGCAGGTGAACCTCTGCCGCACCTGGAATGACTGCTTGGGTCCTTGAATGGAGTTGAGGCGGGAGATAAAGCAACAAGTGTAGCATCTCTTGCGGTTGCAAGGGAAAGTGCCCGGGGAGGGGGTGGTGCAGGAGGGAAGGGAAGAATTGACCAGGGAGTTAAGGAGGGAGCGGTCTTTGCGGAAAGATGTGGCGAGTGGTGGGGTCACGTTGGAGGTGGCGAAAATGACGGATGACTATTTGTTGTATGTGACGGATAGTGGTGTGAAAGGTGAGGACTAGGGGGACTCTGCCCTTGTTACGAGTTGGGGGGGGGGGATGGGGAGAGAGAGCAGTGTTACGGGGTATTGAAGAGACCCTGGTCAGAGCCTCATCTATAGTAGGGGAGGGGAATCCCCGTTCCATGAAGAATGAGGACATTTCCGATGCCCTGGTGTGGAACACCTCATCCCGGGAGCAGATGCGGCGTAGACGGAAGAATTGGGAGTCCTTACAGGAAGCATGGTGGGAAGAAGTGTAGTCTAGTTAGCCATGGGAGTCAGTGGGTTTATAGTCGATGTCAGTCAGAGGTCTATCACCTGCGATGGAGATAGTGAGGTCAAGAAATGGTGGGGAAGTGTCGGAAATGGTCCATGTGTATTTGTGTGCCGGATGGAAGTTAGTGGTGAAGCGGATGAAGTCAGTCAGTTGTGTGTGGGTGCAGGAGGTGGCACCAAAGCAGTCGTCGATGTAGCGGAGGTAGAGGTCGGGGATGGGGCCCTGGTACGCCTCGAACAAGGATTGTTCGACGTACCCTACAAAGAGGCAGGCATAGCTGGGGCCCATGCGCGTGCCCATAGCTACGCCTTGTATTTGGAGGAAATGTGAGGAGTCAAACGACAAGTTATTGAGGGTAAGGACCAGGCGGAGGAGAGTGTGTGGACGGGTACTGGTTGGTTCTCCGGTCGAGGAAGAATGCTTAGTAATCATGCTTTGTACTTCCTCATCCAAATTGTTGACATAGATGATAAACATCCCAATCTCCGAGGCACATCACTAGTTACAGGTCTTCACTTTGAAAAACAACCTTCCACCACCACCTTCTGCTTCCTACCATGAAGGCAATTATATATCCAGTTAACTAGCTCTTCCTGTATCCCATGTGATCTAATCTTCTTGAGCAGCCTTCCATGTTTGGTTTGGGAACAGCTCTGTCCGAAATTGCAGATTTGTAGATTAATCCTAGTACATCACAAAGCAGATTTCCTACTATTGACTCCAACTACAGTTCACACTGCCTCGGAAAAGTAGCCATCATTATCAAAGAAAGGTCCCACCTTGGTCATTCTCTTCCTGCTCACGTCCGGCAGAAGGAACAGAAGCTTGAAAGCATGCACCACCAGACCTTGGAATAGCTTATTCTCCTGTCTTGAGGTTTCTGAATTCCATAAGCTAGAATACTCTCCGATTCACCTCTACCCCCAATGTGAGCATTGTACTTTGTCTATGGAACTGATGCTCTGCAATAATGAGAACTATATTCTGAACTCTGTATCTTCCACTTTGCTCTATCTATTGCACTTAAGTTTGAGTTTTTACTGTCTCTCAGTACACGTGACTAATAATAAACCAAAAAAGCACAACCTTATTAAAAGCATGCAGAAGTATGCTTTTAAAATCTCTTTGGATTCTTATCTGCAGGAGCTATCTCTCTTTGTCCTCCTTATATCCTTCTTAAGTATGCTCCTCAATTCCCCATACTCCTCTAGAGATATGCTTGATGCCTTTTTTTCCTTGACATAATCTCAATTTCGCTCATCATACACAGTTTGTACTCTTACCTTCCTTTGCCTATCAATCTGACATACATACATACCATGTTCTCTCACTATGCCCCTTTTAAAAGCATCCCATTTTCCAGACGTCAGTTTTTCTACAAACAACCCCCTCCAATCAACTTTTCCAAGTTCATGTCTAATACCATCCAAGGCCTTATAGTGACCAGTACAGCACAGGAACAGGCCTTTCTTCCACAATATCTGTGGCAAACATGAAGCCAAATTATACTAATCTCCTCTGCCTGCACATTATCCACATCCCTCCATATCCATGCATGTCATCTAAATACCACTATCGCATCTGCCTCCACCACCACCAGCACCTGTTGTGGAGGTAGATACGATAGTGGTATATACGATGATGGAGCACCGCCCAGCACGGCCTGTGGACTTCGGGAATCGCGGGCTCCGGTAGGAAGCAGCCGATTCGGAACTCCAAGCCGCTGAGTGTTCTTCCAACGCCAGAGTTCCATCATCCGGCGAGAGGACCTGAATCATCGGGCCGCCGTGAGGCGACTGCGGAGTCCTCAATAGGCCCCGACCACGGGTGAACAAGAGTAAGAAGACTTAACTTTGTTGCCTTCCCTCACAGTGGGAAACATTGATTCCGCTGTGAGAGGATGTTTTTATGTTTAATGTTAAATTCTATAGTTGTGTTTATCTTATTTGTGTGCTGCATGGCAACTCAAATTTCACTGCACCAATTGGTGTATGTGACAATAAATGCCCTTTGTCTCTCTCTATGTACACACTACTCTATGTAAAAAAAAATTGCCATCTTTTAAACATTGCCACTTATACCTTAAAGCTATGTCTTCTCATCCATGACATTTCCTGCAATACCTACAAAGAGAGGTTGCTAGTCCAAAGCCTTGTCCTTGACACAATACTCCAAATGCAGTCTATCCAAATTCCTACAATATACAACTTGATTTTCTCACTCTTATACTCAATGCTCCAATTTGGAACTTTAACCTATGAACCAGCCCAATCTTTATTCGTAACTATTTTAATGCTAGTAGAACTGTTGTAGTGACACTCAAAAAGCTTGCCCACTGACCTTTCAGTCACTTGCACGATCCATGTGGGAGCTGTGTTAATCAAAGATCAATTCCAGCTGCAAAACTCTGGTCTTCTCAAATTTAGGTTTTAAATACAGTTTCCTAACAATTTAAGTGGGATTCGTTATTATGAACCCACCACAGGTACAATGTCGAGATGATGCCTTTAACGAGCTGGTTTCATTTCATGCTCTACAACGTACATTTTATAAAATGTAACTTGCTGCTCTCTTAAAACAAGTAAACAACTAATTATCAAACCGTGTGGTGTGCATTGTCACCTGTCAGCTACCCTGACACAAAAAAAAGCAATGTGGGAGGAGAAAGGAAAGGTGTGATGTAGTTCAATGGACATCCAAATATCACATTCAAAATCAATTCAAATCTCCAACTGAGAGTATTGGAAAGTGTGCAGAAAAGATTTAGGAAATGTTGCCAGGACTCGAGGGCTTAAGTTATAGGAAAAGGTTGGCAGATTAAGACTTTATTCTTTGGCGTAGGAGGGTGACCTTATCGAGGTATATAAAATCATTGGGGGAATTGATAGGGTGAATGCATTGAGCATTCGGAAATCAAGAAACCACAGGATATAGGTTGAAGGCGAGAGGGCACATATTTAATAGGAACTTTTTCACCCACTGGGTAGGGAACGAGTGTCGGAGGTAGTTGAGGCTTAACAACATTTAAAAACATTTGGACAGATACATGGATAGGATAAGTTTAGAGGGATTTGGGCCAAACTGGACTAGCATAAATGGGGCATCTTAGTCGACAATAACGAGTTGGATCGAAGGGCCCCTTTCTGTGTTGTATGATTGTATCCTAGTTTAACTACCATATTACTGACATTATTTCAAGCCATATGTGAGAAAGCCAGGAAGAGCAGGTTCCGCGATATTCGTGTTCCAGTTTCTCGGGTCTCTGATTCTCGTGAAAGATTACTTACATGTTCTGTTTCGCGTTCATTCACTGTAGGTAATGGCGTTCGAGTAGACATTTTGTTTTTTTTTCGTCTAGTTGCAATTTAGCACCGAAGTAATGTAGAAGACTCGTTTCAACACCCGAGTGGAGAAATGTTCACGAGCAGCAGGCATTCGCCGGCTCGGCCGATTGTGTTTTATAGTGTACACAGTGACATGTAGCAGCCCTTAACAAATACACGCCTAGTAGAGTCGAATACCCTTTAAATCCGTCCACATTTTCACATCGAATGGCCTACTCCTGCACCTATTTTTCTGTTTCTATGTGCCAAGAACTTTCCAGTGGAATTGTTATGAAGCGCCGCCGATTGTTGAGGAGATGTTAAGGGTCCAGGGTTGCCCGCTGTCTTGTCAGCCTCAATAACAAGGCCCGGCTTCGGCGCGATGAACGCTCGGCGGCCGCCGCAAAGCTTCCCGTCTCCGGACGCGACGGTCCACTGCCTCGGCTTCTCGCTCCCCACACATGGAGGCCGCGGGGAGAGGACGAGGCCAGGCGGGCTGGTGGGAAGGGTAGGGGGAGGGGGGGGTGGGGAGTGTGTGTATGTGTGTTTGAGTGAGTGAGAGAGGGGAGGTCCTGGGAAGATGGCCGCCCCGCTCTCCCAGACTGATCGCCCAACCCAGCCCAGGCAGGGCAGTGGCAGGAAGCGCGTCACCGCCACCCGCGACCCCGCCCACCGGAAACCACGGCCGTCTTGGGCACTGCCTCTCAAACTATTTCAGTGTCATTCACCCTTGAGTCTTTATCACAAAATTTCATTCACCCTTGACGAAATTTTCTTATGTTTTTTTTGGTGATTTTCGTCTTATTCTCCCTTGTGTATAATTTTATATATAATTTATTTTGTCACATGAGCAAAAAACATAAATTAACTACTTTCTTGTGTTTAGTTTATTCAACCTTTAAACATCCTAAAAATATGCAAAGAAAACTAGGAGTGAAACAAAGAGATTAATTACCACTGGAGTTGGAAAATCATTCTATTAGAGTGATAAAAAAAACCCCCATTCCAACGCCTAAACACTTGGCGTCAGCCCCATCCTACCCTTCAGGCTTTGATTTGCATTTTTATTCTTGAAAACATTTATGGTCCCACTAGCTCGTCCGGTCTTCCCTAAAAGGTTATATTACAGTAAATTTGCGAAATAGCCTGCTACTTTGAAATTAGAAAACCATAGGGAGAAAAAAACCCCATCAAATTTCCAGCTCCACTGCCATTAAAACCAATAAGAGCTTACCAACCACTTTAATGGCAATGCCTTTTTTAAGTATAGAAATACATATATAAATATCTGAATAACTTAAGTCATTCACCCCTCTAGTTTCATTCATCCGAAAATAATTTCATTCGCCCTTGGGTGAACCATTCACCAGTTTAAGAAGCACTGGTCTAGGGAACCAGGGGAGATGGGTGGGTGGAATGGAGAAGATGGGAGGAAGGAGGGGAGGACAGAGGGAGAGATAATAGAGGGGGGGAGGAGAGAGGGAGGAAGGTGGGAGAGAGTGAGAGGAGGAGAGACGGCGAGAGAAGGTGAAGGAGGGGTGTGAATGGAGGGAAGAGTGAGGGAGGGGGAGAGAGTGAGGTGTGTGAGTGGAGAGCGTGAGGGAGGGGGAGAGAAGGTGAGGGAGGGGTGTGAGTGGAGAGAGGGTGGGAGGGGGGAGGGGAGAGAAGTTGAGGGAGGGTGGGTGTAGGGTGAGAATGGAGTGAGGGAGAGAGAGAGGGAAGGTCAGGTCTGACTCGCACTGCGGCAGGAGAGGTGAGGGGGAGAGGGGATCAGTGCTAACTTACACTGCGGGTTGGAGGATCTGGAGAGGGATCCAGGTGAGAGAGAGTAGAGGAGGCGGGAACTGGAGTGGTAATCAAGCTAGGGAGCATGCGTGTTGGGAGCATGAGTGTTGGATGGCACTGTAGCTGGGATCTATACACGAGTTCAAGTTCACATTTATTGTCACATGCACCAATTGGTACAATGAAAATTTGCCATACAGCCATACGAATAAAAAGAATACAATACACAATAAAGTTTAACATAAACAACCAGCACAACGGAATCAACGTTTCACACTGTGATGGAAGGCAATAAAGTTCAGTCATCTTCCTCTTTGTCACACTACAAGCTCCAGCAAAGTCGGGTATCCCAGAGCAACACAACCCGCAACCCATCTGCTAATTCACAAATAGACCACCTACCCAAGGAAATATATATTTTTTTGTTTATTATGTCATCTACGATGTTTACAGACCTATTGTGCTTGCTACATGTAAGAATTGTAATGTTATGTTTCGGTATATGTGACAATAAAACACTCTTGACATGAATTTCATTTCGGAGTCACGTGAGTGACTTCGTGAAGAACCCGCCAGCACGCATGCGCGACATATCGTCGCTCGCATTGCAGTCGACGGCTGGAGAGGAGCACGGCTCGTCACCAGCCCTTCATAAGGGCCACTCAGGTAAGTACTAACAACCTTGAGTTGGTTGTTCTGTGTAAGTAATTGTGTTTTCTTCCACAGAAACATGGACAGCGGGAAAAATAAAGGCCGTAAAACTTCTACAAGGAGTTGTCGGCAACCCAACCCGGAGCCCCCCTCCACGGCAGGAGGACGGGCCGGGAAAAAGGCGCGCAAGCCGGGGAGCCCTGTATTCACAGGATCCGGTTTACCGACGCAGCTATGCCCTAGCGGGGTACCTGCAGTACAAACAGTCGGTACAGCGCCGGAGCAGGTGCATCCTGACTCCATCTCGCTCTCACCCACTGGGTCGTTTGCAGAGACGAGCAAGAGGGATTCGCGTGCTGATGCACGGCCCTTCTCCCTGAGCCCTCTTGAAGGAGGCAGGGATGCAATTCCACTACCTAGCCCTTCGCGGGTTGAGGTCTCACCAGGAGCCACTAGGAAGTGGTCTGGTGAATCAGGCAGGCCCGAGTCCACTGGCAGACCAAGGAGGGCCAGTGTCGACTCACCACCCAGGGGGACCAGGAGGAGTCACAAGGGTGGAGCCTCGCCTAGGTCACCGCTTCCCCCGCTGGGGGCAGGTCGGGACCGTACGCCGTCTGGGTCCAGATCAAGGACAGTCGGCAAGCCTGCGCGGACGTCGGGTCACCACGCTGCGGCGTCAGGTGCCGACCTCTCCCCACCCATGCCCTTCGAGGCAGCCGGGTCCAGCTCAGCGAAAAGGAGGCGCTTGAGCAGGTCCGCGCGGGAATCGCTCAGCTTCGCCGAGGCGGCTGGTAGCGACATATCATCACAGTACCGATATTACCTCGACGAGGTACGGACTGCTGATCGGAGCCTCCGGAGTTCCTTCGGGCGCGAGGCCTCTTACCTCCCACACCCGCCCGATGAAGGGCGCTTGGATCGTATGGAGAGGATATTGGAGCAAGTTCTTCTCAAACAGAAACAGGACACACACAGCTCCAGGGGACTCATGGATATATCCCCGTCCCCATCTATGGACAGCATAAGACCAGATGAGGAGGACATCCTGGTACATGCCCCAGCAGCACCTGAGGTCCCTCAGGAAGATCTGCTGGATGTGGCAGCCAAATTCGGGTTACCCGTATCATCAGGACAACCCCTCAACATCAAACTGGCCACAACCATAGATTACCTTACCAACCATCAATTGCAGGAGGAGGTCCTTGTGAAGGCCATGGAGAGACACAAGGCTCCAGGGAACTGCAATTCACTCCACGTGCCGATTGTGAACATGCCAATCTGGGGTAATATCAGCCCGGGCATCAGAGCGCAGGAAGTGAAACTGCAGAGGATTTTAAAACTACTTACGTCTGGGATCACCGCTTTTGCAAAGTCGGTAGATGGGGTTGATCTAAGCACCGAACAGGAGGATGCTCTAGCTCTGCTCTGCAATACGCAGTACGAGATCAACGCTTTCCGGAAGAGCATTATTAAACCTTCCTTGAATCCCAAATTTGCGGGACTATGCAGAGCACCTCCTACCCCCCCACCTAGACAGCTGTTCGGGGAAGACCTCCCAAAGCAGGTCAAAGAGCTGGATGACCATGCGAAAACCATAGGTCTGATGAGACCACATTTTGTGGCCAGACCTTCGGCCAAGAAGACACCTTACTTCAGGCCACGAGGTCAGACCGACAGGCCAACAAGGACCTACGTTCCGGCACCTCCTCAATATCAACAGCCTCCTCAGCCCAGGCCTTTTTTAGGGCTAGGCCCTCAGCGGCCAGCATGGAAGATGCGGATTCCGCACCAACCACGAAACCCAGCACCTCCACGTCCCACCAAAACTCCCAGGGACCGCCGATAACCATGAAGGTAAGGGGGTCTGGATTCCATGCACTTGCATGTCTAACCTCACGAGTTGGGGGCAGATTACGGGGATTTAAGGAGGCTTGGGAAACCATCACTTCAGATGAGTTTATCTTGCAAAGTATTCAGGGTTATGAAATTGAGTTTATTCATGGCCAATTGCCTCCACCCCAGCATATGCCGAATCGCAAATTTGTACTTTCCAAAAAAGAATTGGCAGAAGGCTATGCTGAAATCTTGAGTTTACAAGACAAAGGTGTGATAGAATGAACCACACATGAACCAATTGAATTTGTGTCTAATATATTTACTAAAACTAAAAAAGACGGTGGATGCCGGGTCATTATAGATTTAACTCACTTGAATACCTTTGTAAAATACACCCATTTCAAAATGGACACATTTGAAACAGCCAAATCTTTGATTTCGGAGGGCTGCTTCATGGCATGCATTGATTTAAAAGATGCATACTATTCAGTATCCATTCGGAAACATCATAGGAAGTTCTTGAAGTTTACCTGGATGGATCAGCTTTGGCAATACAAAGCATTGCCCAATGGGCTTACTACAGCCCCCAGATTGTTCACCAAACTACTCAAGCCAGTGTTATCTACACTGCGGAGACAAAATCATACGGTCATGGCCTATTTGGATGACATTCTGATAATTGGGCACACTCTGGAATCAGCAGAGTTGGCGGTTTCAGCCACAGTGGAAATTTTTCAAAAAATGGGGTTTATAATCCATCCAGACAAATCAAAGTTCCTCCCCGCACAGATCATGGACTACTTGGGGTTCACGATAGACTCCAATCGCATGATCACCACCATCCCAACTAACAAAGTTGGTGATGTGTTTCAAGCATGCAAGAACCTGGTCTGCGCCAGTATACCGTCTATCAGATTAACTGCCAGGGTAATTGGCAAAATTGTTGCAGTATTTCCAGCTGCTCAATATGGACCTTTACACTATCAGAATTTACAAAGGTCAAAAATAACAGCATTAAAACTAAATGCTGGACATTATGATAGACCTATGCAGTTGCCGGTTAAGGCAAAACTTGAGTTACTATGGTGGATTGGCAATATCCATAACTCATTTAAACCCATCATTGTGCCTCGTCCAATGGTATACTTGCAAACAGATGCAAGCTCCCATGGCTGGGGAGCTACGGACAACAACAACAGTTGTGGAGGTAGATGGGATTCACTTGAAGCTACTTTGTTGTTAGCACAAGGGATAAACTATTTGGAGATGCTAGGAGCATTCCACGGACTAAGAGCCTATTGTTCAAACATGACTAACACTCATGTCCGTCTCCAAATAGACAATACCACTGCGGTGGCTTATCTGAATCATATGGGCGGTACCAGGTCAATTTCATGCAATGAATTGGCAAACACAATTTGGCTCTGGTGTATTCAACGGAATATTTGGATCTCAGCTACCTACTTGCCAGGTGAGCTCAATACAGTGGCGGACACCAGGTCACGGAAGTTCAATGACAACATCGAGTGGATGTTGAACCCCCAAATATTCACCAAAATTACAGCCAAATTTGGTAAACCGGATATTGACCTTTTTGCGTCACGGTTGAACCATCAGGTACCAACATAGGTATCATGGGAGCCAGATCCTGGGGCAATGGCGATGGACGCATTCTCGCTAGACTGGGGGAAATGGTTCTTCTATGCCTTTCCTCCATTCTGCCTCATCAGTCGGGTATTGCGGAAAATCCAGCTCGATGCTGCCAAGGGCATCCTCATTATACCCGACTGGCCTACGCAATCATGGTATCCGGTGGTCCTTGGAATGATAAGTCAACCATGGGTCCTCTTAGAGGGTTGCCCACAATTGGTGACGAACCCTGCCACAGGGGAACCACACCCCTGCCATAGTCATTTGAATCTATTGGCTTGCAGGATCTGAACAGGCCACTACTTCAGTATGGTCTATCTTCAAGGACAATGGATACCATGGGAGCATCATGCAGGGAGTCCTCAAGACGGCAGTACTTATCGTACATCAGGAAATGGGAATCCTATTGTGGCCGCATGGACGTTGCATATGACTCCGTCTCCATCACAGATGTGCTGGAATTTCTTGCGGGGCTACACCATGATCAACATCTCAGCTATAGTGCCATCAATAGCGCCAGGAGTGCGCTATCGTCCTACCTCAATATTGAGGTAGGATCCAATAAATTGGTCTCCAAACTCATGCGGGGGATATTTAATTCCAACCCGCCGAGGCCCCGTTACAACGTCACATGGGATATTGGCAAAGTGCTGACCCTGCTGAGAACATGGTCACCCATGACAGGGCTCGAATTGGACAAACTCACCCTGAAGGTGGTGATGTTGATGGCACTTACTTCAGCACAAAGGGTGCAAACGCTTCACAAGGCCAAGATCGACAGAATGATCTCTACCCCTGAACGGGTCACTTTCTTCATTGATGAATTGCTCAAGCAGCATAGACCTGGATTTACAGGGCTGCAGCTGGAGTTTCCAGCATACCCCGCTGATGCTAGGCTATGCATAGCCACCCATATCCACCACTATATCAAAGTGACGAGGAAAATAAGGGGAATGGAGCAATACCTGTTCATCAGTCACAAAAAACCTCACCATAGAGTGACGGTGCAGACGATATCCCGATGGCTCAGGATCGTCTTGAACAAGGCAGGTATTGACACTGATGTTTTTAAATCCCATTCCACCAGGGCAGCATCAACATCGGCGGCAAAGGTCATGGAGGTGCCCATGGACCAGATACTTGCCACAGCGGGATGGGCCAGTGAAGCCACTTTTCAACGGTTTTACAACAAACCCGTCACCGTACCTGGAATGTTCGCAGGAGCCGTGCTGGATGCAGGCCGAGAGCATACAGTTACCCCTCAGTGAGGGGCCTTTCTTGTTGTTATTAATAAATATTATTACTTTTTCAGAGAAACAGTGACGGAAATTGATTACTGCTGTCCACCTTTTCAGTAGCGTGTGTGATAGCATGGACGTTGTCCAGGGCGTGAAATCACAAAAGCTTTGAAGTCTTCACGAAGTCACTCACGTGACTCCGAAATGAAATAGTAAGATTAAACGAGAACTTACCAGTTTGAAGTTTGATCTTTATTTTATGAGGAGTTGCGATGAGGGATTTCGTGCCCTCCGCTCCCAACCCTCGATCATAAAGTCAACTGGTAACTAGAGTCTCTTCAATCTTACTATAACAAGTCATTTCTTGGCTTGGTTTTTTCTGTGATTCCACACCGCGGCTTTGAAGTATGTCGCGCATGCGTGCTGGCGGGTTCTTCACGAAATCCCTCATCGCAACTCCTCATAAAATAAAGATCAAACTTCAAACTGGTAAGTTCTCGTTTAATCTTACTATTAAACTGGCAGTCAATTCGCTGGGTGATCCGAATGTCTGGAAGACCCCATTACATGGAAATGCAGCTATTTTCAAAAAGTGTCAAGCTCTGCAAAACGACCTACTTTTACCTCACAGAAATTGGTTCTATCCTCTCCTGTACCAAAAGTCTGGTCAAAACATGTCCTTGCTCTGCCCCCCTCTGGTTTATCTGCAGGGGGTCGGGCAGTATGGTGGTAATGGACAGGCAATGTTTTGGGTCAAAACCCTGGAGGCTGCCTGACCCAATGAGTTCCTCCAGAAACTGCAGTCTTTTGTCTCTCGTATTTATGTTTAGAGTTTAGAGTCTTATATTTAAACAAAACTTTTTTGTGTGACTCCATCTATACCAGTTATGTTGTATTTATAATGACGGGTGAGTGGAACCTGGTATAGGTCAGGTATACAAATATTGTATCAGTGTCTGATAGAGGATACAGGTTGTGGGATTAACATAAATATTGCAGCAGCTCAAGGTGTCAAAGGCTATGGCTGTGGTGAACATTTGCATGTCTCACTTAAATTCCCAATGGCCTAGAGGTATTTCTGAGCAAAGCACTATATCATCTGAGATTGTTTTTTACAGATTGGAATTATACTGCTTTGACTATATTTTTTTGTTTTCAAAATGTATTTATTGCTTTGCCTTGGTTAGATAAATGTGCCTGTACCTTTATCATTAATTTCCAGGACTCTCTGCCAATAACTCAGTATGAACACCATCATCACAAGGATGCAGCTGTTCAAGGAAAACTCTTAATCCTCATGTGAAACTAGAAGCAGATGATAAATGCAGTTTTATCAGCACTATAATCCAAGGGAAGACATAAGTGTTTACTATAATCCAAGGGAAGACATAAGTGTTTACTGCATGTAAGTGTAACTGAGTTTTATCTTTACTTATTTCAACACCATTCCCTAAGAATTATATATTTTTTTCGTTCTCACAGTGTACCTGTCAGGAATAAATTGCCTCCAGAATTTTAAACCGAAGATAGACACAAAAAGCTGGAGTAACTCAGCAGGACAGGCTGCATCTGCGGAGAGAAGGAATGGGTGACGTTTCGGATCGAGACCCTTCTTCAAGGTCTTTAGATGAGGAAATTTCTTCATCTAAAAATTGAATGTTCCATACAGGAACCAGCCCTTTGGCCCACAAATTCATCTTTCTTGTAATGGACTCCGGTAGGAGGGGCCGACTCAGGGTCCAGGCCGCTGAGGACATCCCCCAGCCCCGACGTCAGACTTACATCACCCCGGGGAACGGGCCTCAACATCGGGCCGCCCGTAGCGGCGACTGCGGAGGGCTCGGGGAAGCGGCGACTGCGGAGGGCTCGGGGAGACCCCGACCACGGGGGAACAGTGGGGAATATCGGGAAGAGACTGACTTTGGTGCCTTCCCTCACAGTGGGAAATTTTGATCCTGCTGTGGGAGGATGTTTTATGTTGAATTCTATCTACTCCATGTTGTGTTCTTTATTTTTACTGTATGGTGATTTAATTTCGCTGTGCCAATTGGCACATGTGACAAATAAATGCATCTTATCTTATCTTTACCACTCCATCTACTTGTGTTGCTACTTTCAAGCTATGGAATTGGAAAGACTACTGAATCTTTGAAAGCAGTGACAGCTTTGCACAGGAGTGAAAGATGTAATTAAATGCCAAAACAGGCAGGAAAGATTGAAAGGTCTATTTGGTATATTATTAAATCAATTTTAATTGGCTGCCTATCCTGTTTGAAGAAAACAATTTTAAAAGGATTAAAATTGCCTTTTGCCATAATTACCTGGCAGTGGGGTGAAAAATAAAATTAAGTAAGTGGTAGATTGATGCGATAAGCAAAACAACAAATTAAGTTAAAAAGTCTCTGTTGTCTCTAATTTGTAACACTTATAGATCCCTATAACTGCTTAATAACATTATAAAGCTGTAATCTTGTTCTGGTCGTATAGAATGTTTAAACATTGAAATGCTCCATCTGGTGGTGCGGCCAGGTACTCCAGAATTTGACAAATGTTTCCAGCAAGGCCTAAACTGCCACTGAGAAAAGTCTGCCCAACCGTCGAATTTACTTGAGTTCCACCTGCAATGCCAGTTTAAGACCTGATGATTGACCAATTGCCGTTCCGCCGAAGAATTCCTGCACCTCTAAGAGTGTAATGGCATCCGGGTCCGTTGATATCAATTGTATGCTCTGGATGAACAACCAATGAAGTGCAGCTGCTCTGACTTTAAAGTATCATCACTACTTAGACCAAAGATTGATTTAGACACCAGGGACATCATTTGCAGGCAAACTACAGACCATAAATATGCAGACACAAAGACTGCAGATGCTGGAATCTTGAAGATGCAAAGTGCTGGAGGGACTCGGCAGGTCACACAGCATATGAACTTAAGTCCCAACCTGAAACATCGCCTGATGCTGCCATTATCAGAGTGCAACCATTTGTGGGAAAAACCTGAAATTGTCAAATCTTAAATCTCAGAGCCATCTGGTTGTAAGATGAAATGCTATTTCATTCTACAGGCAATGTGCAAGGCCATAGACATCCAATTGTGACTTGAATGGTAGAGGATACTGGAAACTCGGAGGTGGGCATTTCTTTGCAGAGTAAGGTATACTTCAAAGCAGTCTGTTTCATTCTTCAGAGCAAATTGGAAACTACATGCGAATTGCTGATTCACCTGGATGGGCCAGTCGGATCGTTGGATTGGGAAAGGCAGGTGTTGTAATTTCCACGGTTGTATGAGAAGGCATATGTAGGTGCTCACTGCAGATGGACCATAAAGTCAGAGTGAACAGATCCTTCAGAATACTGAGTCAATTGGAGATTATCCCATTGGGGATGGTGCAAATTATGCAGGACAAACCACTGAATCATGGAGTCATAGAGTGATACAGTGAGGAAACAGGCCCCCGGCCTAACTTGCCCACACCGGCCAACATGTCCCAGCTACAGTAATCCCATCTGCTGCGTTTGGCCCATATCCCTCCAACCTGTCCTATCCATGTACCTGTCTATAACTGTTCCTTAAAAGTTAGTCCCTGGCTCCATTACCTCCTCTGGCAGCTTGTTCCAAACCCCCACCACCCTTTGTGTGGTAAAGTTATCGCCCAGATTCCTATTAAAACTTTTCTCATGCACCTTAAACTTGCGTTATCTGGTCCTCGATTCACCTACTCTGGGCAAGAGACTCTGTGCATCTACCCGATCTATTCCTTTCATGATTTTATACGCATCTCTAAGATCACCCCTCAGCCTCCTGCGCTCCAAGGAATTGAGTCCCAGCCTAATAAACCTCTCTCTATAGCTCATACCCTCTAGTCCTGGCTACATCCTCATAAATCTTCTCTGTACACTTTCCAGCTTGACAACATAGTGCCAAGAACTGAACACAATACTCCAAAGATAGACACAAAAAGCTGGAGTAACTCAACGGGACAGGCAGTATCTCTGGAGAGAAGGAGTTGGTGACAGTTCGGGTCGAGACCCATATTCAGACTAGTTAGGGATAAGGGGAATGAGAGATATAGACGATGATGTAGAGATAAAGAACAATGAATGACAGATAGGCAAAAAAAAATCCAAATGTGGCCTGACCAATGTCTTATACAACTGCAACATGACCTCCCAACTTCTGTACTCAACACTTTGACTGATGAGCCAATGTGCCAAAAGTCTTTTTGACCACCCGACTACCTGTGACTCTCCTTCAAGGAATCGCACCTGCACTCCTAGATATCTCTGCTCTACAACACTCACCAGTGCCATTCCATTCACTGTGTTGGCCCTGTCCATGTTAGAGTTCCCAAAATGCAACACCTCACATTTCTCTGTATTAAATTCCATCAACCTCAGCCACTTGGCCAATCGATCAAGATCCTGCTGCAAATATTCACAACCATCTTCACAACCTACTTTTATATAATCTACAAACTTGCTAATCTTGCCATGTATGTTCTCATTCAATTAATTGATATAGATGACAAACAGTAATGGATCCCATGTGATTTAACCTTCCAGAGCAGAACCATGTCGAATGCTTTGCCGAAGCCCATCTCCAGCTCTACCGTTGACATTCTTGGTCAAGTTTTCAAAAAACCCAATCAGATTTGTGGGACATTACCTCATACGTACAAAACCATGCTGACTATCCCTAATGAGCCCATGTTGGTCTAAATACCTGTTTATCCTATCCCTCACATTGGCTACCCTCCAGTCTTCTGGCACCTCTCCTGCATGTAAAAATGACTTGTAAATTTCAACCAGGGCATCTGCAATTTCCTCTCTAGTTTCTCACCTCCTTGGATATTTCTGATTTTTCAGTCAACCTTCATACACGATGGTTACACAAAAAGCTGGAGAAACTCAGCGGGTGCAGCAGCATCTAAGGAGCGAAGGAGATAGGCGACGTTTCGGGTCGAGACCCTTCTTCAGATGCTGCTGCACCCGCTGAGTTTCTCCAGCTTTTTGTGTAACCCTCGATTCTCCAGCATCTGCAGTTCCTTCTTTAACACTTCATACACGATAGTACCTTTAACACCTCTTCGACCGTAACACTGACTGCTCCCACGGTAAATACAGAGGAGAAACTCACTGAGGACCTTGCCCAATTCCAGAGTTGACCGCTTTGATTCCCGAGGAATTCCACTCTAAAATCTCTTGCGATTGTCCTTAACGCTATCTGCCAGAGCGATCTCCTAGCCCTATTTTGCCCTTCTAAATGTCTTTTTTTTGTTTTAAATGGTCCTCAGTTCCCAACTCCTCCAGGGATACTTGGTCCCAGCTGCCTATACCTGTCCAACGAGTCCTTCTTATTGCTGAAATGTTTTACCTTCCCCCTCGACACATCCAAGGACCTAAGCAGTCTTTCCAGGTGAGGCAGAGGTTCACCTGCACCTCCTCCAACCTCATTTTTTTTGCATCCGCTGTACTAGGTGTCAACTGCTCTACATCGCTTCGCCCTACGCCTCCGCTCAGTTCGCATTAACCAACCTGATCTCACGGTGGCTCAACACTTCAACTACCCCTCCCATTCCGAATTCAACCTTTCTGTCCTGGGCCTCCTCAATGGCCAGAGTGAGTCCCACCGCAAATTGGAGGAGTAGCACCTCATATTTCGCTTGGGCAGTATACACCCCAGCGGTATGAACATTGGCTTCACCAATTTCAGAGTCCTTGCTCTCTCCCTCCTTCCCCTTCCAGCTCTCCCACAGCCTACTGTCTCCACCTCTTCCTTTTTTCATCCCGCCTCTCCCCCACATCAGTCTGAAGAACAAAATCGATCCGAAACGTCATCTATTCCTTCGCTCCATTGATGCTGCCTCACCTGCTGAGTTTCTCCAGCATTTTTGTCCAACTTACACAAATATTTCATTCACTTGCCCTCAATTTCCCAAGAACAGATCAAGTGTTGCCCACTCACTTGTGGGGCCATCTACATATTGCTGGACAAAACTCTCCTAAACACTTTTGAGAAATTGCACCGCATCTAAACCTTTTACACTATGATTTTCCCAGTCAATATTGGGAAAGATAAAAATCCCCGACAACCACCTTATTTGACCTGCAGCTGTCTGCAATCTCCTTTCTTGTACTTCAGCTCCACCCATATAGCCCCACTAGTCAAACCATCTATAATATAAACCGCCATGACATCCTCCCTAACCAATAACCCCCCCCCCTCCTCTTTTATCCTCACCAGTCTCTCCTGAAACACCTGTACCCCTGAACATTGAGCTGCCAGTTCTGCCCCTTAACCAGGTTAAGTCTTGTTACTTAAATCTTTTCCTAATGCATAGGGCTCTGTAATACATCGGCTTCTGTAAAGATGTGTATGAAAGAACTGCAGATACTGGTTTAAATTGAAGATAGAGACAAAATGCTGGATTAATTAAACGGGACAGACAGCATCTCTGGAGAAATATGGGTTCTGTAAAGATGTCAATATGGGGTAATACAGATCACAATGCTGGTTGCTTCTGTCTGAAAGGGTAAGAGTTGAAGTGCAGGGAAATAGAGATCCCTGTTAAGTAAGGCATTTGAAATGCCACAGCTGAGGCTATGATTAACAGCAATATCTTGGGTCCATTTTTAAATGTTTGGACATTGTTAATAGTTGCTTTAAAAAAAAAAAACAGAAATCACCCATGTGATTTTATTCCATTAAACATATTTCTAATTATTTGTCTTTAAAAGAACCCTTATTTGTTGTCTTTAATTAGCAATGAATCTGACTCAGTCATAGAATCATACATTAGAGACCATTCGACATTTGACCCAACTCATCTATGTTGACCAAGATGCCCCCCTCCAAGCTAGTCCCAATTGCCTGTGTTTAGCCCATATCCCCCTAAACCATTCCTATCCAGGTGTCTCTTTTAATTGACGTTATAGTATCTACCTTAACTACAGCATCTTTGATAGTTCATTCCATTTACCCACCACCCTCTGAATGAAAACAATGCCTCATGTTAGAATCTTATATCACCTTAAACCTAACGCCACTAGTTCTCGATTCCCCTACCCAGGAAAAGACTGCATTCACTCTATTATCTTCATGATTTTATGCAGCTCACTCTATTCAAATGTCCAAATAAACCAGATCTACGGAATACAGAGAAGACAGAAGGATCCATATTTGAAAGCAAGATGGAAATCAAGCTGGGTGAATCAGTGACTATGGCACCAAATGAAGACCAAGCGTACAGAGCGACTGTTTTACCAAACACTTGCACTCGGTCCATCAATTGCCAGAGGTCATGAGCAAACTGGAGAAACAGCTACGAAAGCTCACAAACCCAAAAGTATGTAGATTGATAGTCCGGGAGCGGCCTTGTGAGAAAAGTGTGTGTCTTTGGCAAATTAGGGGACCAAAACTGCGCACAATACTCCAAGTGTGGTCTCACTAGGGCCCTGTACAACTGCAGAAGGACCTCTGCTCCTATATTCGATTCCTCTTGTTATAAAGGCCAACATGCCATTTGGTTTCTTCACTGCCTGCTGTACCTACATGCTTACTTTCATAGACTGATGTACAAGGACTCCCAGATCCCATTGTACTTCCTTTTCCCAACTTGACTCCACCAGTCTTCCATACACAAGGCTAGTACCTGTATAAATTTAAGACACGTTTCATTTGAAAAACAAGGAAACTAAACATATGCAAGGTTCCTTGCCTAAATTAAATCAGCAATCATCCCACTAAAGCTGGCAACATCTGCCCAGGTGCACTAGATATCATGGCTTATTACACAAGCCACCAGATTCACATTGAACTTACCAATCACTAGCTAAGCCAAATTTGGGATCATCATTCAAGTGCCAGATTCTGTATCATTTTGCAGGACTCCGTGCTGAAACAAAGTGGCTCAAAGCTGAACTGTTGCCACCAAAAGCTATGTATCCAAGGCTTGTTTGTATAAATCTCCCCCCACCCAGTTGACCTTTTGATGACTTAATTCAACAGTTTGAATGTTAGTTCAGAAGAGGGTATTCAGTTATTCTACAATTGGACCCATCCACATAATTAGGAATATGGGTCAGTGGTGACAATAATCTACCCATGAAAATAGATGTTCAGTTTTCCCCCAATATGAAGTAGGGGGTAGGTATGAGATGGGGAAAGAGTAAAACTTTGCAAATGCCAGTTCCCGGCCCCAAATAAGAACAGAATACAGAACAATCCCCGTTAATTTTTATTTTACATCCCTGTATAAATGTGCAGTAAATGCAGAAACATCACCCAGAATCAGTGAAAGTGTCATTGGTGAAAACAGACGAGGACCATTCTACCATTTGGACTTGACATGCTGTCCTTGAGTTCCTAATTGGTAGGCGGCAAAGCATCACTAGATCATTACCATTGTAGATTTGTTTACGGCAGAAACAAATTTTAATAATTGCAGTGTAAAAAGGAAATCTTCCCATTGTTGCGACTTCCAATGCAAAAGTGAATTCCCCCAAAGTAATACATCAAATAGCATCAATATCTATATCTTCTTCCTCTTTTTTCTTAATGGTTTTCACAGTTTCCACTTTCACTTCTCTTGCAGAGCTGTCATAAACCACCTGGAAATAAAGCATCACTAGATTAGTACCAAATGTGGAAATTAAATGTGAAATTAATGCATGCAGCTATGTACCATGGCGCAAAATCAAATTAAAAAGTAGTTGCAGAATCAAACTGGCAAAACTTGTTGCCAATTTATGGTCATTAATCAGTTATTGACAAGTGCAGTAAACTGGAAATGTGTTGGTAATTTCTATATAACTAAAAGTCTTCGTCCTGTTTGTGCCCACGATGTGTTAATCTGCCTTTCCTATCTACTTCCAAACTCTAGGCCACAGCCTTCCCATTTTCACATATCCTCAGGCAGCTTTTTAGGTTGGCAAATGACAGTTTCGGTGGTCATTTAAGACTGCTTGGATGGAGTATGATCAACCCGTGTCAATAAATCCTGGACCATGGTAACATATATGCTTAACCATGCACACTATAGATGGATGCAAACATGTTTTCTGCGAAGGACCGAAAACTATCATGACATGGCCATAGCATAGATTGTTATTGCTATTGGTACATAAACACTTGCTTCCCACGATTTATCCACAATATACAGTTTGCATGAAATTTCTAAAGTTATTTTATGATAATAGCTGTTAAAACCGACTATACTCATCTGACAGGTTAAATATTACACTAACTGACAAGAGATGGCCAAAGGACATAACGGCAGCAAATGTTCTTTTGGCAATAGTTTTAAAGGTGTCAAAATGCCACATTACCGGACATTCGGATTAGATGTATTGTAAACAGCAATGAAGATACCCAGTTTGTACGCACCAGATTTTTTTTTTTTTAATTGATAAACGCTGTTTCATTCATTCCCACTTCAGACTTAACGTAAAAATTTCAACTGAAATATCTCCTGACCAAATTTGTGATGTATATGACCGAATGTTGAAGTAAAAGCTGGATAGATCCAATGTAGTTTAATGTTGCTCATTAAATAACTACAGTACTGATACTCTATATTAAGAGGATTGAATTGCATTCAGTTATGAAACATTTTCAATGTTCGCTCTGAAGACGCAAGTGCATGTGCGTGTGAGAGTGTGGGATGGATGAAGGGGGGGGGGGGGGGGGGGCCGAGAAGGCAATCGGTGCGGAATGGATGGATTGAGCCTAGGGAATTAGTGCGTGGTGGTTGGAGTAGGTAGAATTGCGAGGGGAGAGCAAGGGGGATATCAGTGGGGGTTGAGTAGGGGATCACTACAGAATGGATGGGGGCGGAAATCAGTAAAAGACAAATGCGGAGACCACTACAGGATGGATGGGGAGAATAAATGGAGGGGGGGGTCAGTACAGGACGGATTGGGAGACCAGTGCAGGATAAATATGCAGAATGCAGGGGGGGGAAGGGAGAGCACAGGAGATGTCAGTGAGGACTGAACGGGATGGAGAGGAGGGGTCCCAGGATAAAAGGGGGGGGGGGGTGATAAGGGGACTGCTTTCCCCTTTGGTGCCACCGCCAAAGGGGAAGGCAGTCGGGATCTCCTCGCCACCGCCTCCCCTCCCCTCTAGCCAACAGGAAGGTGCAGGGTCGAGCAGTGGAGGTGCTTCAGGTGGCCTTCCTCTCCCTCAGCATGCGGGTTTGTTTTGAATGGGGATGAGGGAAATGAGGTGGAGAGTGGGTGGTAGATGGGGTGTGTGGAGGAGGGAGATGCCCCATCCCTACCACTCTCCCCCCATCCCTCTCTAGGCATTGAAAAGGGAGGGTGAAGAGGGGGGAGTGCTGGGGGATGAGAAATGAGCCGTGCCTGCACAGTTGGGGGCTATGGCGCAAAATTGCATTGGGGGAAAACGGGTGAGTGATTGAATCTTATGTTGGGGAGCAGACCCAACGGGTCTGCACTTGGTCTAGTGCAGTATAAAAGTTGTCTTAGCATTCCCAATTACCTCTACATCTTTATCTTCCTCCTCATCTTCATCATCCTCTTCAGATTCCTCTTCAGCTTCTTTTAGCCATTTAATAAACGGATCCGCCTTTGAATGTATTTCTTTGGCAAGTTCTTTTGGGACATACTTCTTAGATACCTGCGCAAGAGTACAAGTTAAATAATGGTTGAACCATTCTATCCAAGTTGACTCTAGTCAAAGTCCAAAACATGAAGATTGACAGTTAATTTTTAATGCAAATGTTTCAGAGAACAGACTCTGTAAATAAGACGGCCAGATTAAATTAAGCATTCAGCACACAGGATTTAAGGGCAATATGGATGTGGATTAAGTCAGGATAAGTAGTTCACTTTAAGACTGACAATCAGTAATAGTGGGCTGCCAATAGTGATCAGTACTGGGACTACTATTTACAATCCACATTACAATGGCACTGATTGCACAATATCTAAATTTACCAAGGATGCAAAGAGTGCTTAGCAAATTCCAAGGGTAGCCAAGACGACCGATCAGACCAGAAATGCCCCCAGTTTTAGTCTCCAATGCAATTTGTTTTCTGGAACGTGGAAGAATTACAAAACGCTCACTGTTGAATTTTCATTGAATGTATTATACACAATTGATCCTACACTTACTGGAACTTTTAAAACAAGATGGCTACCCTTTGAGGACCAATTAAGCGGAATTTCCTAGATATCTAGTACACTGGAATTCTCCACAGTGGAGTTGTAGTTAAGATGGCACATAGGGTACAGAAATGGTAGATTTAAGATTCAATCTGTCCTTTGCATTGGGATGGCAAAGTAGAACTACTCCTGTTTAATTTATATCCACATTCTGAATCTTCAGCACATTCGCACTCTACTCACTTTCTCTGCCCAGGCAAGGATGACTTCCTCTTCCAGGAGATCAGCATCGTAGAGTTCCTTCAGGACATGAGGAACCCTGGAAAGTAGTTGGTCCCGATGTATCTTCACCAGACATTCAAAGCCACCAAGCAGGTACTTCTGAGCCTTTTTATTGCCATGGCAGAACTAAATCAAGAGAAAGAATTTGTCATTCACAGAAATACATCAATGCTGCTCAGCTTAAAGTGGGCAAAAACTTACACGCAAGAAGTGTCGTTTATATTTCTTGATCTGCTCCCTTATGTTCTCATCAAAAAGCAATTCACTAAGTATAAGGGGACCCATGGCGATGACGTCTAGACGTTCAGCTTCTGCAAGAAGCTCTTTATCAGCAGAGTCAATAATTCCTTCTTCCTTTTTCTTCTGCAGAAGAGTTCAATAAAATGACTTGATCAGTTTACCCGACACTATAGATGACTGTTAGATTTGAGCCAATATCCACACTTCATTATTATAAAAACTCATGCAGAAAATCCCATTAACAATTCATAGCAATGGATTATTGTTTGTTATAAGAAAATTAAAGATTTAAGATGTTTAATTCCATATATGAAGTTTCAATTAAATGGCACTGACATGGCTCAACCATTTAGTAAAATAATGGCTGATCTTCCAAGTAGCAACACATATTCACTGTACCTCAAGGGAAATAAAATCACAATTTATGAGGTCTGCACTTACCTTGACAAAGTTGTAGAATAAGTTAACTCTGTCTTCCAAGGTTTTTCCCAGATCATCACTGAGTGTTAGATTTTTGGCATGGTCACTAATTTCACCCATTCGACGTCGCTGGGCCTCTTCTGTAGTTTCTTCACACCAGTCTTCATCATCATCTTCACCATCCTAAGATATTTAAAATAAAATCAATCAATCTTTTAATATTCACTGGGATTAATAGATTAATCCTCCACATTAAACTTTCATCTCTATAATCTTAATAGAAAGTTAAACAAAAACGTACCACTGCTTCTGGAGCATAGAATTCATTGTGGGTGGATTCAGAATTGGACACCGATCCATTCTCTTTATCCTTGCCTTTCTTGTTTTTCTTTTCCTTTTCTTTCTTGGCTGAACCACCATCGCCATTCTCTGCAGGGTTAAAATCCTTACGTTAAATCAATTTTAAAAAAGAGATTGAAGTTCTGAACCTGGACAAGTTTAAACTTACCAGGTGGATTTTTTAGAATGAATGTGCAGAGCTTGTGACGCAGGTCAAGCATGCCTCTGTATCCACAGGCTTTACAGGAAATACCAATAGTTTGTTTCTTTGGATTGACATGCTAAAAAAGACAAAAAAACACAATTTTGATGCAATATTAAAAGATGTCCAACTGTCAAAACCATACCAAACCTAACAAAAATGGAAGACGCAGGCACATTAACCTCACTACTCAGCCTCAATCAAAGACTGCAATGATACCAACAATTAAAAAAACTTAAATTTGATATTAACTAACAGAGCACTTGAGATTGAAACATTCACTCTGAAATTACTCACCAGGTCAGTTTCAGGATTTTCACACTCATTACAAAGGACAAATTTTCGAATGAATCCATCCAGCATGTCTTGCAGTTTATTCGCCTCATGGGATCCATTCACAATATAACGATCATTCTTTGAATCAAACTGGGTCTGAGCTCCCAGCTCACAACCAAAAAACTTGGTGGGATCTACACGGGAAACAAAAATAGATATAAACGTCTCAACTCTCAAGAAATGCCATTTTATTCCAGCCTCAGACAAGGTATTTAAGTAATAAGGGTCTGTAATAACTGTAAAGTCCAAAAACAGTAAGTGCTGGAAACAACACATAGCAACTGGCGCAAGAGCAAATGGAGTCTGTCCATTGTATTAGTTTTTCTTGCTTGTTAGGGCTATGCCAACCCTAATTGGCAGCTCAGATGTGGGTTTGGCAAAAGTGACCAATTGATAGCATTGACTAATTGCTAGCAGTGCAAGTGAACACAGCTTTTCAGTTCACACTGTGATCAATTTAGTTAGCTAGATTTAAAGGGGTTCCAAAGGACAACCCTTTCCAATGCAAGTGGTAGTCAGGTACAACACATTTAAAAGACAATCTGCCAGATACATGAACAGATGTGATTTAGCAATGGGGATATTAGCCAAATTAATGCAAATAAGACTAGGGTAGCTTAGCAATTTGAATGAAATGTCCTGTATAATTTGTGTCTAAAATAACCAGGAACATTGTGTACAGACAAGTCATTTATGAAGACGTACAAGTGATACAACAAGAGAGATATGGGCCAAATAGAACTGGCTTAGGTGGGGCATTTTGGTCAGCATGGACACATTGGGCTAAAGCAGTGGTTCCCTACTTTTTTTTAGTTCATGGCTCCCTTGGGCTCTTTAATTTCTCTGTGGGCCCCCCCCCCCCCCCCCACATTATTAGCTGGAAAAAAGTGGTCCCCTTCATTGAATCCCCCTAAATCCCCATTTTTTTCTGTGGCCCACTTGAAATTTGTCATGGCCCCTTTGGGAATTTGCCATGGTCCCAGGTTGGGAACCACTGGGCTAAAGGACCCGTTTCCAAGCTGTGTGGCACCAATAGGCATCTTGGGCACGCCCAACATTAAGTCTAGATATTCATCATGATGAACTTAAGTACGCTCAGCAAGTACTCACACGTTGGAGGCCGATTAAGCGCCTTAGCAACGTCAACCATGTTGACTATTACTGTCTTTATTCCATTCCCTTTGCCCTCGACCTTAAGGAAATAAAAATTACATTCTAGTATCCACAATGGCCGTGACACAATTTGTCATTCAAACATCACAAAGCCACCTTACCTTAGCAATCAGACGGGGCATTTTGTACCGATAGAACTGATCGGAAACACTGCGGTTGACGTTGACAGCCATTCTGGTTTACTATTAGATTTATGAGTGAAGTGAAAAGATCTTTGAATGGAATTTTTTGGTATCTTCTGTCTGAAGAAGAATGGATGACATAAACAATTGCAAGTGTACTCGGTCTCTGACATGAAAAAGTTTGCGCCACTTAGGCTGCAAGTTCCCCACTTGTTAGTTAGGTTTCCTCGACACAGGTACCAACGGCTGCGCAACAGCTCTGTAAAATAAGAGGGAAACCATTAAGGAGGAATATAAATTCATAGGCAATTGTTTCATTGGCTCCAAGCATTTTAAGTGTTTTGTAACCCATACAATATTGTTAACATTGTACACTAGGCAGTTGTGGACGTAGGAAATTAAACATGCCAACCTCCCCCAAAAATTGTCCCAACTACGATGAGCCTATTTAATATAAAAAAGTATCGGAGTCATAAAGTCAACAGTGGCTTTCAGTACTCTTGAATCGAAAATGAATTCCAATAATCGGGCAAAAAAAAAAATAATAATCAGATCTAAAAGTAAAGTAAAATATTGACTCGCACGACGGTCATATTCTCCAACCCACACGAATAAACGTTCCTGATTTCAAGGTCCGATTAAAACAAGGTAAAGTGCAAGAAAAGATTAGCTACTCCCAGCACGTCGTGTCGGTGCGGAACAACGATGCACGTCCACCACATTTACGAGTTATAGAGAATCGGGAGTTTAAAAAAAACGAGTAATTAATGCAGCAGCCGTAGGTGGCATTTTATGAAAGTAACACGAAAAAGCATATTGCAGTTGGGGAGTGGGGGAAGGAAAAAAAAGTGCCGTCGAGTGCTGAGTCATTCCTGATGCAGCAGCCTCCGCAACACGTGAGTCACTGCCGAGCGTCGCCATGCGGAGCTCATCGGAAAAAAATATTTAAAAAAAAGGAAATTCGCCTGTGAGAGTGGACGTCAGTGTTTTAGGGAGAGGAGGGAGTCATTGTCGAGCCATGGGGATAAAGAAGCGCGGGGTGCGGGGGACAAGAGGGGGTTTGGGGAGAGTAGAGGCTGCCTGGTGCATAGTGCGTCACACGGAGGGTGAGGGAGGCTGGAGCGTCCCGGCCCGCCGCCGCCGCCGCCATCTTGACGAGCCCGACGACCCGCTCGTTTCCACCCGCCCGCCCGCCGCCGCCGCCGCCATCCACCTCCCCTCACGCCCACCACCAACGGCAACATCGCCGCCGCACCCGGCGCCCCTTACCGTTTCCACAAAACAAAGACATAAACACAAGCCTAATCGCTCTTGGATATTAACTACTTGACGGCACGTTGCGGTGCCGAGGCGCCGAACACCTTCTGGGCGAAAGAAATTTAAAAGCCCGTTCGTGGAGCGAGACGCCCTCGTTTGCGGGTATCTGTTAAAACATAATTTTTTTTAAATAGGTCAATGCGAATGGCAAATACTTAATTGCCCATGAATTCCTTGATTTCGGCCGGGCGATAGGTTAACAAACTCCCGCTCCCTTTCCGCGGCCATCCCCTCGCTCACCTCCACGACGTTAACCAAAAACCGTCTCCCCGTCCCACCACCAGCTAGCCGCCGCCGCCGCTCAGCCTAACTTGATGGGGCTCAAGGCCCGCCTCCTCCGTCACCGCGCATCTCATTGGGAGAGCGTCGCCGGAGCTTTGTTCTCCGTGGTCGAGCTGCTGGTCAATCACGCCGACGTCACGGCGCGCGTGCTGTTCAAGCTAGGTTGAGGGAGAAGGGCGGGCTGCTCTCGCGAGACGGGCTGGTGCCCATCAATAGGCGGAGCGGTTGCCGGCCTGCGCGGCGGTTGCATCATCCGCGCGAGAGGCGGCGACACTGAGGGGGATTGTCCGTCATTGTGAGGCGAGCTGGCTCCGCGCAGCCTTCCAGAACAATCGGCCGCAGTATTGATGCCTTTGCACCAACAAAATATCCAATAACTTTAACTGCACGAACACAGCATGGAAGCAGGCCCTTCGGTCCACCTCGACCATCATTACACATTCACACTACTCATCCACTCCCTGCACTCCAGGGGCAAAACCCGCATGTTTTTAATCTTTACTCAGCAATGAAATATAATCAAAGGTTCACAGGTCATCTAATCATACTATAAAGGAGCAGAATTAAGGCAATGAACCATCGAGTCTGCTCTGCATTGACATATATTGAATGATTCTCTAAATGATACACAGTTATATACACTGATATAGCTATATATTTACACCGCTTAAAT
Source organism: Raja brachyura (assembly GCA_963514005.1). The sequence continues at coordinate 46,328,272 of OY740789.1, read as the reverse complement.
GATATGCAGTTATTAGCAATGTTACAAAATTTTGAGATTTAAAAAAATCAAGTCAAGCAATTTATCCCATCAGATAAAGCATAAAAAGAAGTTTAATTTGACACCTAATTCACTTTCGTATAATCAGTATTAAAAATAGTTATGGCCATTTTCATACTCAGAAATTAGCATCTTGTTCCCTATTGCTTTTCCATTGACTTAACACAAAAGCTGTGATCAAGGACAGTCAAAAGCGCAAAACTTTCTTAAAACTTAAGAGAACTGAATGAAATTTTCAATTATTATAGATTGAAGCATTCTGAAACAAATATGAAACACTTACGTGGATGACCAGAAATGAAAGCACATAATTAGTTAGTTACCTAATTGTAGCTAATTACAAAATTCAATTACTAGATCTAAATATCTATCCATTTCTTAAGAAAGGGTTAACATTTTTTTTAAAGCCTAAGTGTCCAAATAACATTCACACAAGAATTCACAATATAGCATGATTTTTAAATCTCATTGTTATGAATTTATGGGCCAAATGGAAGGAATTTAGTGTTTAATTCCCGTAAATTAATGGCCATTTAAATCAACTCGCGAGTGGGTTTTTGTGGAATGCAATGGATTGGAACGTTGCGGTTTGCGGTGAATTTAACCCCCATAGCGGCAGGAAAAATACTGCCGGTTCGTATATTTTTTAAGTCACCTTTTCGCAACATGAAATTTTGATTAAAGGCTTCCTAAGAAGCACATTTTTATATAAATTATATATAAAAATAAACTGTGTACCTTCTTTTGTCCCCTATGTAAGATCCGTCCCATTGTCGGCGTTGACGGCATTAGAAGATGATTTTTAATTTACTCCTGCTTTTAATTTTTCCAGCGCTAATTTTAATAAACTTAATAAAACGGCAGTCGAAGCGATTTTTCTTCAGCAACTAAAAAGCCTGTTCAAAATTGATTTGAATAGTCTGAAGAAAAATCGCATTTTAAACTCGCCTCCCTCTCAAAGGCGCCAAAGTTGCGCTCATGGGCAGTGGGAGAACAGCAGCGTCACTGAAGGTTTTGTAACATACCTACAGTTATATATTTACACTGCTTAGTAAATGATATACAGTTATATACACAGCTTAGTAAATGATATACAGCTATATTTACATCTTGATAGCCAAGTTAAGACTAACATTTATTTATTTTTTAAATTGGACTTTAAGTACACAGGGTGACACCTAAAATGTGGTGACCTGTGTACTGACTGGTCTACTGTCCGATACTCTTGTACTTAGTATGATTGTGTCTGGTGTTACTGAACAGTATGCAAAAAAATAATAATTTTACTGTACTTGGGTGCATGTGACAAAGTACCATTGAATACCATTCACAAGTTTCTGTGGAAATTTGAGAATACAAACATCTTTAATGAAATACAGATACAATGTTGTTACGTTCCATGAAACAGCAACCAATGAGGTAATTGTCCATTGTTGGTTCAGAGAGAAATATTGGATGCCTGAAGGACCTTATTTACACTGTGCCACACAACTATTTTCCACCTGGGTAGGCAGATAATATTGTTTTGATATCTGATCTGTATCAATATACATGTTCAGGTCCTTGAGCTGCGCACCAACTTTTGACGCAAATTAGATGAATGCTCAATGAATTTATCTAATTAGATGAATGGTTTGACTAGATCAATTTGCCAAAACATTCAATGTTTCACAGGCAAGTTGGTTTCATTAGAAATACATTTGAGTGTTTTTGTTATTTTTGTGTTGTGATTATGGTTCCTCAACCTTTTGTCAGTCACGTGTGATGGCTTGATATGAAGTCAGATGTACTCATGTTAAGGAGAGGGTAATGGATGGAGGTGCCTTTCAGTCTCTCTGATGAGTTCCTGAATCTCTGGAGGGGGAGGTGGGAGAGCAGGGGGTGTAGGTTTTTTAGATGGCTGGAGAAATAAGTGAGTTTGGTATTCCGACTGCACATGCCCAGGTCCTAGGTCACTTGAGATAAACATTCTTGACAGCTGAACTGCTACGTGTATACAGACCTGCGTTTCATCCATAGTCAGGGTCTAACCGGGTCTCCGACACTGCACGCGCTGTTGAATTGCTTCTGGAGTTAGCAACAGTAGTTCTCCCTTCTCCACTGGTCCATGCAGAAATCTCAGCAGTGACAATCTAATGAATCGCAGTCCGGTCCCCCTCAGCCTGGGTGTATGGGTTCCATTCTCATTGGGGATGCCCTCCCGGGTTATTATACAGGGGCAAACCATTCACCCTTCTCCTGCATAACCCAGGAGGCAGATTTGTGAGCGGAGTCTCACTGCCATCCCTGTCCCCTCCTGAGGGTCCCGAACCTGTCCGGGGTGACCCTGGACTGACGGAACATTGGCCCAGGCTTACAGCCAGCGCGGAGAAGAAGTGCTAACTCCAGCTCAACGCTGCTCCAGCTCCCAGGGACCGTCAGCTGCACCTCTCCCCTTATCCAGTGGCTGTTGGTTAACCCCCTTGGTGCTGGCGAAAGCCGAGCACCAGTCATCAACAGGGATACACACAAAATGCTGCAGTAACTCAGCGGGTCAGGCAACATCTCTGGAGAAGGGTCTCAACCCGAAACATCACCTATTTATTTTCTCCAAAGTTGCTGTCTGTCCCACTGAGTTACTCCAGGTTGTGTCTACCTTCGATGTAAACCAGCATCTGTAGTTCTTTCCGACAGAGCGACGCCTGTCCGCAGGCAAAGGCGAGGCGGCGGGAAGTGGGATGGCGAGAGAGATGGGGAGAGGGATGGGAAGAGAGATGGGGAGAGAGGAACTCGCTATCGCGACTTCGCTGCAGGTCCCGTTCACCCTGTCTCCTGTAGAATCCCCAGGCACTAGGACAATCCCTCCATTACCCCCCTCTCCCCCCATGCCCCCGACTGGAGGGAGGGACTGGGGGACTTTGCCCACCACTGCAACCAATATGCAAACCCCGGCACACCCATGGAATGTGAAACTAAACACATCTATGAGGAAAACACAAACACACACGTCCTTCACCCCCTTCCCTCTCCCCCACCTCTCACCGTCTCTCCGCTGGTCCAGTCTCTCCCCATCTCCCACTCGTTTCTGCCCTCTCTCTCTCGCTGTTACACCCCGCTCTCCCGCTACCTGGCACCCCTGTTCGTTTTTTTTTCTTGAATGAACTTTAACAAATCCCATGATTCCTTGCGTTTTTCGGAATAGTAAACTCACTTATTGCTGAGCCTCTTATGTTCTGCCTATCCACCAGCTCTTTATGGTCTGAATTTTCTGGTGGATCTTTGCCTTCAAGTGCTTTTAATGCTGTTCATTTTCCTTAATGAAAATGGTGCTTCAAATCAACAACCACCAATATATGACACAAGGAACTGCAGATGCTGGTTTACAAAGAAGGACACAGTGCTGGCATAACTCAGCAGGTCAGGCAGAATCTCTGGAGAACATGGATAGGCGATGTTTTGGGTCGAGACATTTTCTTAGTTATTTTGCTGCTTGACATTAAGATAATTCTTATCAAATCAGTTTGGATTATTCTTGTTGGAGGTCAAGAGGCTCTGCATGTGCAGTTGAAAAAAAAACATGAGGAAGGTGTACAGAGGAACCTAGGAGAATAATCCTGTCAGTCCCACTTCCCATTTTAATTCCCTGCAGCCTTGTAACTTATTCTGTCATTCCCTTTTGATTATTTTGCCACCTAAATTAAGGGATAATTTACTGTGGTTAATTAACCAAGCAGTGGGGAGAATGAGCAATCTGTTGGCTGGGATTTGACAGGTTGTTTGTGAGGCATACTCTGAGAAGAGTCCATTTTGTGGTATTGATCTTATTGTAACATTGGTAAATTTACGGTGATGTTTTGGAGCCAGGTTGGCGAAGACACACCACAGATTAGTTGCTGGTCAGTTCAGCAGTTATCAGTGCCTGTTGTGGCGTGGATAATGCAGACGTCTTTAATGTCCCTTAGGCCAGTGTTTAGATTGAATCAGTTGCCATGACATTTTGTTTCTCTTATCAAAACAGGCTTTTTGTTATGATGAGGTTGTGTTCCAAGCAATTTGTTTAAAAAAAGGACCCCACTGAGTTTTGTTTCAGCCCGAAACGTTGCCTATTTCCTTAGCTCCATAGAAGCTGCTGCACCTACTGAGTTTCTCCAGCACTTTTGTCTACCACTGAGTTAACGTTCCTTAACCTTTCCTTACGAAGTCACACCTTGGTGGAGGTTTGCATTCCTTACCACCCTGTCATTAGGGTTACTCTGGACTCTGGAGCCAGATTGTTTCCGTTTGGGGTTAAGACCAGGAATTTTACAAAGTCCGTGTCAAGGTTCTCCTTGGCCCCGAGTGAAATTTCAAGGGTCGTGCCCTTATGCACATAGAATGTTGATTCTTGTTGGAGCAACTAAAGGATCATAAGGCATTCACTAATCTGGCAGGGGATTGTCTAAGATATCTGACTAGGTTCTTCCTAATGGTAAAGGTTACTCAATGAAGCCAGGATTACTCCTTAGCAACATCATTGTCAAAGCATTTATGTTCCTGAGTCATGACATCGGAGTCTGTCACAATTGGAATTGTCCATTAGCAGGCAAGTGTGAGACTATGGTAATAACAGAGAGACTCCCTGAAGTCTGCTCTGCCACAATGAAAGTCATTGCCGAGGTCCTCTTCGAACACTCACAGTGACTAATGAGCTGCTCTCCCAAACTACTGTGTGTATTCGGTTCATCTCAAGACCCAATGGACATGATCTGCATAAGCGATGATTCCAAGAAAAATACAGGAAGTGGCATCAGCCACCAAACATGACCTTTTTGACAGTATGCCACTTCTCTCAATCTTTCTCTCAATCTTCTATCCAACAATCTTCCCATTGGAGTGGAGCTAATCTTCAGAACAAATAAGATGCTCAAATTCCTAGGCATAATATCATTAACAATTTGACCTGGGCCAACCATATTGAAGCAACAGCTGAGAAAGCACATCAATGCCTCTACCTAGTTTTTTTAGTTTTAGAGATATTAATTTCCTTATTAATTTACTAACTAACCCTTATTAATTTCTTCAGATTTACTGCAAAAAGAATCCTTTCAGGTTCTATCACTACTTGGTTTGGCAACTGTTCTATCAAAGGCCACAGGATGTAGACCAATATATCACATAGACCAACTTCCCCACCATCTACTCCATCTACACCTCATGGAATCAGCCAGCAGGACTTTTTTTACCTCAGTCATCTCCTCTTCTTCGTTCTTCCATCGGGCAGAGGTTTGAAAGCTCGTGCCACCAGTTTCAGGAACAGTTTATTGCCCATTGTTATCAGACTATAGAGCATTTGTCCCATAAAGTAGGGGTGGAGTCCCGATCTTTCAACCTAAATCATGCAGGAATTTGGACTTTTACTGTGTAACTCGTTCTATAATGCTACACCAGTATGTTCTGTATGCTGATATTTTTATCTTTGCATTACCTGTTGTACTTGTGGATAAGTTGATTGTACTCATGCATAGTATTATTTAACTGGATAGCATGCAAACAAGGTTTTTTGCTTTATCATGACAATAATAAAACAATTCCAAAAAATGGCAATGTTTATTTATGGCAGCTATACTCCAGAACCAAATGTCTGTAGTCGAACTACAGTATGCAGACCCCAATTGTATTTGCACAACTCAGAGTCCGATTGTTCGCTGAAGCATAGAAAAGGATAGACCTGGTACTCAGTATCGTAAGATAAAAATGCCCTCTACCACACTTACACCACCAATAAAGGGTCACGGCAAGACCCTACAAATTGTGGATTATCTTGAAAATTATATCTCAGTAAAGGCAGTCATTGATGATGAAATTCATGACAATCTTCAATGTGCCCATGCAGCCTTTAACCATTTAAGTAAATAGGTGTTCGAAGAGCAAAACCCAGCACAAGGTTCACAAGCCCTCCTCTCCTATGCATTTCTGAGATCTGGAATAGATAAAGTAAGCATCTGAAGGCACTAGAAAAATAACGCAAATGCTAACTCCACAAAATCTTACAAGTTCATTGGAAAGACCAATGAACTGTTCCCACTTTGGCCTAAATATGCACCACTGAATGCACAAAACCAAAGTGAAAGTTGGTCATCATTAATCCTGAGAGATTGCCTTAGAAAAAGACATTGAATACAGCTCTACATTGGATTGACCCAGGTAGTTATTTCATTTCTGGTGAATGTTCCTTGATTTTTAATATTGGGACACAGAACAATTGGGTTACATGTAAAATTTAAGTTCATCAAAATATTATCATTTCTTTAATGTTCACACCGTCGTAGTCTTGATAGGCAGGATTCCAGATGTTTAAAAAAAATCAGGCTTTGTGAGCTTATTAGCAATGTGGGTTGGAATTCAGTATTAAGGGGTTAATTGACAGAGCAGTACTTCTACTTCAGTACTTATGACTCCATGATTCAAGGTGACAATAGCTGGTTCATCACCAGACGTAAGATGAGCTGTAGAGTACTCACTGTGGAGGGTCCATCCAAACTCATTCCTTAGGGAAATAGGTTTATAACTTACTTCAATGGGGAGTGGTGTTCTGGTCTGATGAGACCAAAATTGAAGTTTTTGGCCTAAATGCAAAACGCTATGTGTGGCGGAAAACTAACACTGCACATCACCCTGAACACACCATCCCCACTGTGAAACATGGTGGTGGCAGCATCATGCTGTGGGGATGCTTTTCTTCAGCAGGGACAGGGAAGTTGGTCAGAGTTGATGGGAAGATGGATGGAGCCAAATACAGGGCAATCTTGGAAGAAAACCTGTTAGAGTCTGCAAAAGACTTGAGACTGGGGCGGAGGTTCACCTTCCAGCAGGACAACGACCCTAAACATAGCCAGAGCTACAATGGAATGGTTTAGATCAAAGCATATTCATGTGTTAGAATGGCCCAGTCAAAGTCCAGACCTAAATTCTCAAGTCCAATTGAGAATCTCTGGCAAGACTTGAAAATTGCTGTTCACAGACGCTCTCCAACCAATCTGATTGAGCTGAGCTATTTTGCAAAGAAGAATGGGCAAAAATTTAGTCTCTAGATGTGCAAAGCTGGTAGAGACATGCCCCAAAAGACTTGCAGCTGTAATTGCAGCGAAAGGTGGTTCTACAAAGTATTGACTCAGGGGTGCTGAATACTTTTGCACGCCACACTTTTCAGTTTTTTATTTGTAATAAAATTTGGAAACCATGTATCATTTTCCTTCCACTTCACAATTATGCACCACTTTGTGTTAGACCATCACATAAAATCCCAATAAAATACATTTACGTTTGTGGTTGTAACGTGACAAAATGTGGAAAAGTTCAAAGGGTATGAATACTTTTGCAAGCCATAACTGAGTGCATTTTGTACTTGGAATACCCTGTAGTTGCATTTCATGGGAAGTGGGGAAAAACATTTTGAGTTTCAATCAAGAGAACAAAAGAGAACCCTTGCAGAAACTGCATACAGGGCAAGTGAAAAGTGACTTTTAAATGTCAGAAAGATTTTGGTGCTTCAGGAGCCAAGTTACTTGCTGTTATGTACCCAGTATTTGACGAGCTCTTACATCTACAGTTTGCTGATCCAATCAAATTAAGACTTGCCAATAGCAGCGCAAGTTAATGTAAGGATGAGGCTATTATAACTTGTTTGAAATGAGTATTAGAAACAAAGATACAAGATACATTTATTTGTCACATGTGCCAGTTGGTACAGTGAAATGTGATCACCATACAGCCATACAATAAAAATAAAGAACACAACACACGATAGAGTTCAACATAAAACATCCCCACACAACAGAATCAAAATTTCCCACTGTGAGGGAAGGCACCAAAGTCAGTCCTCTTCCTCGATGTTCCTGATGTTCACCCGTGGACGGGGCCTCCGGAGCACTCCACACTCACCGCTACAGGCGGCCCGCCGATGGAACTCCGATGTCGGAACGGGAGGGCAACCTCAGCAGCTTGGACCTCCAAATCGGCCGTCTCCCACCGGAGTCCGCGGCTCCCGACATCCCCAGGCCGCACTAGGCGGAAATTCACGCTGGCGGCCCTCGGCAAAGGGCCTCAGGGACTCCGCGATGCTGCTCAGCGCCGCCCGTGCTGGGAGCACTGCGAACCACAGCTCCGTGATGTCGATGCTGCAGGCCCAATGCTCCAGAGCTTCAAACGGCGATCCAGGTAGGTATCGCCTGCTCCGCAGTGAATCCAGCGCCGCTCTGCCGCTGCTGAAGCTCTTGTCCGGTCCCCGGTCGGAAAGGGGGGGGGGGGGGGCAGACGGCGGCTGATTGGATGGGAGGAGACTGATTGTTGATTGGATGGGAATTTTAAGGGAATCTGGTCGGTGATTGGACGCAACCTCCTTAGAGACAGCGGTTGACTATCCAACAAATAATCGGGCTCAAAAAATTGAAAATAGGAAAACAATAAAATCGGAATTACGATTTAAATCGGAAGAATGATGCCTGATCTGCAGCAAAGATACTAGTATCTGCTCTAGTATCTTTGATCTGCAGTTCCTTCCTATTGAAGAAGAACCCTGGCCCGAAACAACTCCTAATCCATTCCCTCCACTGATGCCGCCTGGCTGGCTGAGTTCCTCCAGCCATCTGTGTTTTTTATTTAACTCTTGAAATTGAAGTTAGACATAAAGCTGGAGTAACTCAGCGGGACAGGCAGTGACTCTGGAGAGAAGACCCTTCTTCAGACTGAACTGAACTGTCATCGGTGAGAGTACTTGTGATTGTCTGCAGAAGGGTCTCGACCCGAAACGCCACCCACTCGCCAGAGCCGCCGCGCGCCCCGCTGAGCCACCCCAACCCCCCCGTGTCCACCTTCAACTCCAGAGCCAAACAAAAAACACAGAGTGCTGGAGGAACTCAGCGGGCCAGGCGGCACCCGCAGAGGGAACGGACCAGGAGCCGCCATGGGCCAGGGTTCTCCCCCTGCCCCCCCCCCCCCCCAACAGGAAGGAACCGCAGATGCAGCCGTCCCCGCAAAACCCCAAATGATTCCGGGAATGCCGAGGCGAGAGGGTGAGAGAGAGGGAGTGAGAGAGCGAGAGAGATCCAAAGGACGGATTTGGATCCCAACTACGCCTCGCTGAGACCTCGCCAGTAGTTTCAAACCTACGCCCCCCTCCAATTCGAGCCACGTGGACCAAGATACCACGTTGTAAACAACCATGTTTACTACTTTGATTGGGTGTTCGTGTTCCGCCACAGTCCCGCCAGCGGTTTACAGCTGTTTGATATCCGCTTCAGGAAGGAGCGGATGGTCTACGAGTTGAGCGTCCAGGAGGTGAACTCTGTTTACGGCGGAGAGACGCCATGTCTGATGAGGGCCAAGTTCTTAGACAGTCATTATGGAATTGGGAAATGTTCCAATGAGCTGGTGAAAGACGTGGCATGCCCTAACAGCACCACTTTCCTCCACACTCTCCATCTCATGGAGACTGGAAACCAAAGATCCTATAGCGGAGCAAGATAGTCCACTCAACGAAAAAGCCGTAGTAGGGTCATGGGTAATCTTCAGCACCATTTACGTAACCGGCTTCCGTCTCCACTCTAGTATCTTTGATTTGGTCATGGCTTCTTCATGCACAAATCATCTTTTTTTCTCAGCTGCAGGTGATCATTTTGATATTCCTGCCTAGTCCTCCTTTTTAACTTTGAACAAACAAAATATTGCCATTTGGAAGGAGCTCCAGAAAATCCTGTACCCACTCAAGCCATCCTCCAGAAAAACCAGTGCAGGCATTAAATTTTGGGCTTCAGCCCCATGCTAGCCTTTGGGCTTCTAACCCATCCTAACTTAGTTGTGTGTGTGTGTATGTTGTCTGTGCGTTATGTGTGTGTGGGAGGGAAGGAGAGAAGGGAGGGAGCGATAAGGGAGGAAGGAGAGAAGGGTGCTGAGGTTCTACCTGTCCCCGGTGTTGTGAAGGATGGGCCTGGCACAGATGCCACGCAAGGTGCCAGTCAGCTGGACACTGCCGCCCCATCTGTCGTCTGTGGAAAGGTTCTTCCGGACCAACACCTTTGACCACATGTCCATTGGGCAGTGGTCAGCACAGAATGTCCTGCAGGCACTGCAGGGAAAGGACTCGATGGACCCGGTGGCGTGGTTCCCTGAGCAGACTGCCCAGCTTGTCTGGCAAAATGCTTCATCGCCAGAACTCACCAACAAGCACCAAGACCTGGCTTGGCTGGCGGTGAGGGGAGCCCTCCCAGTCAGATCCTTCCTGCACCGTCGGAACCTCACTACCAGCGATCGCTGCCCTCGGGATGGCTGCTATGGAGAGGAGACGGTTGCCCACCTCTTTGCAGAGTGTGGATTTGCCCAAAGAGTCTGGATAAAAATGCAAGGGTCCCTGGTACGCTTTATTCCAAACAGCTCCGTCACAGAGGACTCTGTGATTTACGGACTGTTCCCAGGGACACATTCAGAGACTGACATCAAGTGCTGCTGGAGGGTTATTAACTCGGTGAAAGACGCTCTCTGGTCTGCCCGAGCGTTGTTCACCACCCAGCAGAGCGAGATGTCTGTCGGGCAATGTTGCCGACTGGCCCACTGCAGACTGCAGGAGTACGTGCTGAGGGACGCCAACATGCAGGTGCAGCCAACGCCAAGGCTCGGTGGGGGAGGGCCACAGTCTAGGTCCTTCCGCTACTGGACATGGGGGGCACGGTATGGTGGAGACGCCCCTCAAAATAAGGAAAGGTATCCCATGCCGGGGGGCCACATGAGTGGCAGGGGTGGGGGATCGATTCGCGAAATTTGAAAAATGTATATAGACTGTATGGAACAATTTGTATAGCCTCCGAAAATGTCGGATGGATTTTTCGCACGGTTGATGTATTGTATATATTTATTACTTGAATAAAGTCTATTTTGAAATATTTAAAAAAAAAGAAGGGAGTGAGGGAAGTAGAGAAAGAAGGGAGGGAGGGAAGGAGAGGAGGGAAAAGAGAGAGAGGAAGGAGGAAGGGAAGGAGAGAAGGGAGGGAGGGAAGAAGGGAAGGGGGGATAGAAGGAGAGGAGAGAAGCGAGGGAGATGGCCGGCAGCAGGAGCGGATGCCAGGGTCTAGGCGGATGGGTGTGAGCTGAGGCCGAGGTTTGTAAACGTTGCTCCAACCCCCATCTCGGCCCTCCCTGTATTGTCCCCGGGGGGGGGGGGGAGCCGGGGCTGTGTGCGGGAAGCACGGCGACTGGAGGGGCGGGAGAACTGCCCCGGGACCAAGAGGGAATGACCCACGTCCACCTTCTCCATTCCCCCTCACACCCCCTCCCCGTTTATTCCTTTCTCTCCCCCCCGCCCCCCCCCCCCCCCCCCCCCCCCCCCCCACGCCTCTCTCTACTCTCTCTCCAACCCTTGAGAAGTGTTGAAGCTACAACCAGATGTTTGGCTGTGCAAGATGAGAGAAAGTGTAGAGGATAATTTGCAGAAAACGGAGTGTTTTTTCTTGCACCTGTTGTGGATACATTGTAACTGTGGTAATTTTCCATTTGAGAGATGAAGCTAGATACAGATTTCAGGGGTAGTGGTATGTATTGTGTGATGCCTTCTTAATTGTTTGTAAACTGAGCATTGAAGTGTTTGTTATATGTTCCATGGGCCATTCTGGAGAACGCTTTGTAACTTTCCCCTCTTGCTTCACGTATAGATGTAGCTTCTTGTGCAGATTGAAGGAGGGGATCTTGTGAATCTGGCCTATCATAAGATGTTTGTGACTATATGTGAACATTCACCTTTCCAAGCTTCAGGAGCACTGTCTGTGATTAAGGGTTTAGGTCCAAAGATGTCTGTAAGATATTAGGCAGGGTTGAAGTAAAGTGCAAGAAAGATGGGAAATTTTAAGCAGATTTATGTGAGAAATAAGACATTTTGAAGAAAAGCCTGAGCAAGAAGGAAACAAGAAGGATCAAGATATAGGTGGGAAAAAATGAGTGAAGGGAAGATCGAAAAGCCTGAGACATATGAAAGAAGAATATTGAGTTGAGCAAAGGTTCCACTGAAAAGTCATTGTTAATTATTTCAGATGATCTCTATAGTATGTGAATCACTTTTATTTTCCTGAGTTTTCAAAGCGCCTAAATAATAAGGACTTCCTGGATTGCAACCTTCATCACCAAAGACAAGGGCAGCAGATGCATGGGAATGCTACAACTTGCAGATTTTCCACCAAGTTACTCCTTGCCTTGATAATACTATCTGGAAATATATTGCCAGCACCTTTAACAGAAATACTGCAGGGAAGAGGAAGGCTGATAATCCACAGATCTGTTTTCATAAACAGGTCGGTGGTGGAGAGAGTCAAGAACTTTAAGTTCCTGCGAGTACATATCTCTGAAGATCTGTCCTGGACCTAGCACCTTGATGCAATCATAAAGAACGCCCATCAATGCCCCTTAGAAGATTGAGGATATTCGATATGTCAACGAATACTCTCTAAAACGTCTGCAGGTATACGGTAGAGAGCATATTGACTGGGTGCATCATGGCCTGATTCGGCAACTTGAATGCCCAGGAACGAGGAAAATTACAAAATGTGAATACTGCCTGGTCTATTACAGGTACTGAACTCCACATCATTGAAAAGATCTTTCAGAGGCGCTGTCTCAAAAAGTCAGCCAGCACCATCAAGGACCCACACCACCTTGGCCGCACTCTCATTTCATTCCTGCAATCGGGCAGGAGATATAGGAGTTTGAAAACTGTAAACTCCAGGTGCAAGAACAGCTTCCCAACAACCATCAGGCAATTGAACACTACGAACTCCAACTAAACTACGAACTGCCGGGATTGCACGGGACTAGTTGTGTTTTTTACATTGTATTGGGTTCTTATTTATTCAACTTTTTTTGTTTGTTAAATATATTGTCTATTGGATATTATATGTACTAACCTGTTATGCTGCTGCTGCAAGTAAGAATTTCATTGTTCCATTTCAGTACATATGACAGTAAAACTCTTAATTGGAGACGGACAATAAATGCAAGCTTTTATAAGAAAAATAAATAAATGAAAATATATTTAAATTACTATGACAACTAGCATACTTTTAATTCTTATATGTAACAATCAATGTTCAAAATTACCTTGGTTTCAGAAGACAAAATATTCAGGTGAAAATAAGAATTATCACACAGGCCAAAGTAAAATCAATGTAGCCAACACAAAAATAAAATGCTTTTGAATTGGAATCTAAAATATCAGCAGAGAATGTTGATGGTAATTAACAGATCAAGCAGCATTACTGTTGAATGAGAGAGTTATTGTTTGAGGTCACTGGCCTGAAACATTGGGCTGAAATGTGTTTATTTTCTGCCAACAATTCAGAAGTAAAATGCGACTGAGGACTTATTTTCAGGTCGGTACATTTCTCACTTCCTGGTGTAGTAAAACTTACTTTCAAGCACATCAAGTTTACCATTCTAAATATTTGAGCTATGGCCGAGAATGTTACTTTGGTATGGGGGGCCATGCTGCAAAAAACGGACATGAGAAAGTGATTAGGAATAGGAACCCAGACTATCCCCCCCCCCCCCTTCTAACTGTGGTACTGATAATATAGAATCGGTGTGAATCAGGGCTGTGAAGTCGATACCCAAAACACCCAAATCCGACTCTGATTCCTTGATTTCTCTTTTATCCGACTCCGACTGCGACCCTGACCCCCAGGTATAATAATTCTAAATCTGCTATTATGACATTACACAAGGGCATTTCATAAGAACCACATGTATCATCAGGCTACATTTTAAACTCATGTCTTTAAAGTTTTGAGTCTAATGGTTATAGCTATGCTATTGCGGCTTTTTTCATTGTTTATTCTTGGAAACTCCCCCCCCCATAAAAAACAAAAAACAAAACCCCCTCTCCCCCTCCCCCTTCCCCTCCCATCACCCCCCCTCTCCCCTCTTCCCCCCCTTCCTCCCTCTTCCCCCCCTCTTCCCCACCCGCTTCCCCCCCTCCCCCTCTCCCCCCTCCCCCCTCTCTCCCCTCCTCTCCCCCCTCTTCCCCCCTCTTCCTCCCTCTCCTACCCCTCTTCCCACCCTCCCCCCTCTTCCCCCCCTCCCCCTCTCCCCCTCTTCCCCCCCTCTTCTCCCCCTCACCCCCTCTCTTTTCCCCCTCTTCCCCATCCTCTTCCCCCCCTCTTCCCCCCTCCTCCCCCTCTTCCCCCCTCTCCTACCCCTCTTCCCACGCCTCTTCTTTTTTTAAAACTCTGGATTTTTTTTTACTCTGGGGGAGAAAAAGGGGGGGTGCGACCGCATCCATTGCATCCCCCCTTCGGTCGGCCATATATCGACATTACCCAATTAGTTTTTCAGGGTTAAATGGTATTTCAGGGTTAAAGTGATCATAATGGAAAATAGATAATTTCTCAACTCGCTTTGAGAAAATCAAAGCTTCAGATTATACTGAACAGCTATTAACATAATTTTAATTTATTATATTTGTTTGCGAGCAACCTGATCAGTGTGTTTTCAATTATAATTTACTTACATTTGCAGAAAATAGCAGTTCTGAAATTATTTTTCTTCTCAGAGTAGATGACAATCATCACTTTACTTTGATCATCTGGAAAGTTTACCACACAGTACATGGGAAATACCAGGTTAAGCTGTGCATTGCGCATTTTTCCAAAGTTCCTGGGAAACTGACAATGACTAATGATAAAGGAATAAAAATAAATAACATGGCCTCTTCTGGGTATAGCAAGACCAGCTGTTAAATTCACCAAAAATTCCCAGGGAAAATCCATTCATATGAAAATCTCCTAGCAAGATATTGCCAAATCAAATTGCATGCAAACTCATTGGAAATTCCTACAGTTTACTTGTCATCATCACATCGCCTGTAAACTGTGAACATATTAACATTCTGAAATCGAATGGCTGTATGCCAAAGTAATGAAAGTTTGAACAATCCCAACAATGAAGGCAATACATTGAGTAAAGAGGAAATTAAACAAAACGTCTGAGATAAACAAAAAATGTCAGAAATACGTACTGGGTCAGGCAACATCTGGTGAGAGAGAGAGAAACTGATTGATGATTTAGGTTTTGATGATTTTCCATCAGATTTGGGGAAAGGGTGTTTGCATCTGTCATTATTGTTTTATGATTTGCAGTAGTTCTATCTGTTGCTCCAGCTATAAATGCTCAATTTTCTAATGGAGTTAGTCTTCACCTTTTATTTTGTATAAATCTGTAACATTAATGTTATTCCCAACTATCTGCAGCATTTTCCCGGGAAATTGAGGGCTTGACTTCACAAGCCGCAGTTACTTATGAAGTAGAATCAATTATTATGAGGGAATCCGTGGACTCTAATAATGAAGGAATAGAACAGAAAAAGGCTAACAAGATGTTGACAGGACATTAAAAAAATGTCACAGGTTACAACTTGTCATTATTCTCCATATAAATGTATTTTTTATGAGACATCTTTAAAACCTCCTTTAGATAAGGAAGGTCTTATCTTTCCAACACCTTGACTCCTTTTGGAATTGACAGCCAAATCTGTGTATGCAAAAGTTCATAAATTCCCCTTCCAAAATTGTCAATTCAACTTAAAAGTTCAGGGCATTCATGAAAAGATGAACATTACTTTCTCCCCTTCAACCAGTTTCTTAACAATCGGTATTGATTAGAGCATAATATCAATGTGACATGGGATAAGAATTAAGTGCCCCAGAACTTAGGAATGATGCTGATTCTAATGGGCCTGTCCCACTTATGCAATTATTTGGGCAACTGCCGCAAATTTTTTAACATGTTTCGGTGACAGTGGCGACAATTTTTGCTGTCGTAGGTTGGCATAGATTGACGTAGGTGTTGTCATAGGTTGTTGTAGGTGCTGCATAGGTTGTCGTCAGGTGTCGTAGGTGAATTCCATTAAAACTAGTCCTGACAGTTGCCTAAAGAGTTGCCTATGTGGGACAGGCCCATTACTTACATCAATGTCTTGTGACAAAAGCACAATTAAAAGTGTTTACTTTTGGGTTTGATATTAAGCTTGGAAGGGTAGAAAAATGGAAAATGGCACCCCAGATTAAGGAAAATTATAGCTAAACAAAAAGTGAGTGGATTGGCGAACAGGAAGAATCTATAATACAGTTATGCGTCACACACTGCACATAGGAAGAAAAAATGTTCTTTCAATAAATTTGTTGGACTAGATAAGGATGGTGAAAAGTACTTATTCAGCAAGAATACAAGAAACAGAAGTGGGACTTTGCTTCAAACCCTCATACATGTTCCACCATTCAATAAGATCATGGTTGATCTTTTACTTTAACTCTACTTTCCTGCGTTGGTCCTACCTCCCTGAGATACTGAACCTCTGTAGCCTGCGTAGTTAGAGAATTTCAAAGATTGTCTATGTCTTTGATTGTCAATCTCTTTTCTTTTTAAAACAACGTGTTGGTGTAACTCAGCCATTCAGGCAGCATCTTTGGAGAACATGGACAGGTGATATTCGGGTCAGGATCCATCTTCAGACTGATTGTGGGTTGGGGGCGAGGAGGGGGAAGAAAGCTGGAAGAGAGTAAAGGGCCTGTCCCACCAGCATGCAACTCTATGCGATGAACTAGATGCGGGGGCCGCGCGGAGGTCGGTTGATCCCCTGTATAGGGCCGTTCCCACCAGCATGCGCCTGCATGCGGCAAGCGCAACCAAACCGGCAGTAGGGGCCGCGCGGAGGTCGGGTGAGTGGCGCAACGCGGCGCAAAGTGAGGCGAACTTGAAGAGAAGTCCAAGGTAAGTTCGCCAAGAGAGAGAGGGGCACCGAGGCACACACACACACACACAGGGCCACGGAGCCACACACATAGAGGGTCACGGAGGCACTTACAAATAGGTTCACGGAGGCACGATGTCGGGGCGGTAAATGTAAATGTCGTAAATGTCGAGGCGGCTGCGAGCCGACAAGCTGTTGCCACGCGGAATTTTTGGACATAGTCGGTTTTTCGGAGCCCCGCGCGGTCTCGGGACGAACTCGGGACGAACTCCGCACGGCTCCGGCGATCGAAGTGGGACCGGCCCCACGACGCCGGACGGCTCAAGCGACCACGTTAGGTCGCGCTAATCGCATAGAGTTGCATGCTGGTGGGACAGGCCCTTAAAGGTGGGACAAAGCCTGGAAGGTAATAGGTTGATACAGGTGAGGGTTTTTTTAAATAGGCAGATGTTGGACAAACTTAACAGATTAAACTTTAAATATATACCCTAAGTATATACCTAGATTCTAAGTATCTCAGATGTGAGAAATATTATCTGCACAACTATAAAACCTCATAAGAATTAGGTACATTTCAATCAGATCATCTGTTTTTCTCCTAAATTGAATAGAATGTGGGTGCATTTTGATTAATCAGTCCTCATGTAACAAATTGGTCCAGGCAGACCGAGCGGAGGTTTTCAGCGAGATGCATTAGGGGAATCCCCAGTCATATTTTCAAACTTCACGTTGATCAGCCATGATCATATTGAATGCTGGCTCGAAGGGCCGAATGGCCACCTCCTGCACCTATTTTCTATGTTTCTATTTTCTATGTTTCTAAACTTTCTATCTAGAACGCAGCCTGGTGAATCAATGTTGGAATCCTTCAACTAATGATTCATGTACAAGAACACCCAGGTCCCTTTGAACATCATAACTTTTTCATACTCCCACCATTAAAAAAAACTCCATGTCTCTATTTTTTTGCCAAATGACTCATTCACTGTTGTCTGTGTTTGGAGGAACAATTGGAAAGTTAATGGATGCCTGGGACCGAAAGGTCAGTGTGGGAATGGGAAGGGGAATTAAGGGTGTTTGGCAACCGGGAGATCAGATTGGTCCAGGCAGACTGAGCGAAGGTTTTCAGCGAGATGCATTAGGGGAATCCCCGGTCATATTTTCAAACCTCACGTGATCTAAGTAAAAAATCCCAAGGACAGATTTGAAGGAGTTTGCATGAGATCCCTAGCTATTTTTAACACTGTTTATCTTTTAGAGAAATAATTAGAATTAGTTGGCATAAGGTTTGATACCTGGTCAAAACATTTAGTGCAATATACAAGAAGATGTTATATTAAATACTAGACTAAGTGGGACCCATAGGGTCCCTGTCACATGGGCAGCCTGGTCCCCCATCGCAACTCGTTCCCCAATGCAATATTCCACCTCTCACCTGTTCCCCCAATGCAACCCATCCCCCCAACGCTATATTGCACCACTCACGCATAGGCCCCAAATGCACAGGACTGGCTCATTTCCCCTTATCCCCCAGCACTCCCTCACCCTCCTCTTCACCCTGGGGGAGGGGGGGTTTGTGGAGGGGGGGTGTGTGGGAAGGGGGGGTTGTGTGTGTGTGGGGGGGTGTGGGAGGGTGTGTGTGTGGGAGGGGCGGGGAGGGGGGAGAGGGGGTGTGGGTGGAGGGGGTGTGTCTGGGGGTGTGTGTGGGGGAGGGGCGGGGCTGTGGGAGGGAGAGGGGGTTGTCGTGGAGGATGTGGGGGGTGTGTGGGGGGATGGGTGTGTGGGGGGATGGGTGTGTGGGGGGATGGGTGTGTGGGGGGAGGGTGTGTGTGGGGGTGTGGGGGGGTTGTGGGGGAGTGGTGTGTGTTGGTGGGCAGGGAGGTTTGTGGGTGAAAGGGGTGTGTGGGCGGGAGATGGCGGTGGGGGGGAGGGGGGTGTGGGGGAGGGGAGAGTGCTCGGAGAAAAGACGGGGGAAGGGCTATGGGGGAGAGGGGGGTATCATGGGGTAGGGAGGCAGGAACCAGCGAGGGGGACCAGAGGAGTAGGGGCTGGAGCTGGCGGTGCGATGGGGACTCAGAGTCTCTGCTTTCTGTTTGGCAACATCGGCGACCTCTCCGACTCCGGGCTGGGCTGGGCTGACTCCGGGCTGACTCCGGGCTGGGCTGGGCTGGGCTGGGCTGGGCTGGGCTGGGCTGACCCCGGCTGGACTGGCTACGGGCTGCTTCCAGTTCCTCTGAAAATTGTGTCCGGTTGGAGACCTCCGCCTGCAATCCTCAGCTGCAGTAAAGACGCGGTGGCGCAGGAAGGAGCGGACCGTCGAAGGGAGTGACAGGAGAGGAGACTAATCCACGCAGCGCTGACTGGCAGGAGAGGAGATCGATCTGCGCACGCGCGGTTTTTAAGATTTTTAAACCTCGCTAACTTTTACAACATTCAACCAATCGGAACAAAACTTGGTGCACTCGCAGCAGAGGAGAACGGTTGAGTGAGCTAGGGGGCATCTTGGCCAGGCCCAGGAACAAACCGACAGGGAAAAAAAATCCCCTCCCCCACCTGACCGGCCCTCCCCACTCCCTGCCTTGTGTCCAAACACCAGGATCGTGGGACTAAAATGCAACCAGAACTTGAGGAGCAGCAGCCCCTTCAGATATTCGTACAGGGGCAGCAACCTCACACACTCCATATACGTGTGGAACACGGTCTTTACCTCGCCGCAGAAAATACAGGAGACCGGCGAGCCCATGAACTGGCCCTGTGCCACTTCCCCTCTCCCCCTCTCCCTCTCCCCCTCTCCCTCTCCCCCTCTCCCTCTCCCCCTCTCTCTCTCTCTCCCTCTCTCTCTCTCTCCCTCTCCCTCTCTCTCTATGGCAAAATTGGCCAGGCCCTCTCATGGATGAACTGAGGCCCAGACCAATTTCAATTTTAGAGGCCCCAAAACCAAGATCAAGCAGAGGCCCCTCAATTTTAGAGGCCTCCAAATCAAGATCCCTTTGAAGCATACAGTCATGAGGCTCATGCCAAATGGCGCTTGTTTCACCCCCCCCCCCCCGACAGGGCCTGCCTTTGGCAACCTCTCCTCCTGCTGCGGTTATTGTTGGTAACATCCCATTCTGATGTCATTGTGGCAGTGGGCAGCTTGAGGGCCAATTGTGACTGGTGCACTAAGAGTGGCATCGTGACATCATCATTTGAAGCTGCTGGAAAAAGGCTATCTGGATATTTTGATTTACTAAGAAATAATGCTACTCTGAGGAGACGGTTTTATTATTTGATTCCCTTTCTTGATTCTTTCATGAGAAACCAGATCCAATGTACACGCTTTCTTAGTAACCACAAGTGTAAGAAAGTGTTATGTTCCACTATTACTTTAAAAAAAAGTGATTTTCATTTTTATATATATTTGATATTTAGGGGTGATTATTAAGTCACGTGTAGTTTCACCATAATAACAAAATATTACACTTACATAACACTTAACTATGATTAAACAGTGAGTAAATGGTGATTTTGGCATTTTAAGATCTAACTAGAAATTACCCACAGACAACCCTCATTAAATTAGACCATGGGGGAGGAGGGACGGAGGAATGGTGTCCATTATTGCCAATTCTCCAATATAACCGAGTAAGGGATTCACTCCAACCACCTAACAGCCACTCCATGAAACAATGAGTTATTTTAAAATGTTCTTTTTAGCAGTTAAAAATAACTACTTGGTATTGCAATCATCTTTATTTTGCCTATGAAATTATGTCAACATTTAAGAGCAAGAGCAAACTGCTGGATGAACTCGGCTGGTCAGGCAGCATAAATAAATGGAGGGAATGTTTCTGGTTGGGATCTTTTTTCAGACCATTCTTCACCTTGACTCGCTGATTCTATGTGGAGTTTGCACATTCTCCCTGTAACCACGTGGGATATCTCCAGGTGCTCCAGTTTCCTCCCAAATCCCAAAGATATTCAGATTTGTGGGTTAATTGGCCCCTGTAACATTGCCCCTTATGTATAGGGAATTGGATGTGGCTCTTGTGGCTAAAGGGATCAGGGGGTATGGAGAGAAGGCAGGTACGGGATACTGAGTTGGATGATCAGCCATGATCATATTGAATGGCGGTGCAGGCTCGAAGGGCCGAATGGCCTACTCCTGCACCTATTTTTCTATGTTTCTATGAAAGTGGGATAACATAGTGTTTGTGTTTAGCGTGATCGACCTTTGGACTAGACTCAGTGGACCGAAGGACCTATTTCCATGCTGTATCTTTAAACTAAACTAAACGAAAATCGGATTTAGATGTACTTGTGGTATCAAATGGCCTGTGTGGAATGTCTTCCTTCTCCTTTCCTACAGTAGAAAATTCCGCATCCACAAACTATAAGAATCCATAAACTAACCACGAGATAATGATTCTCGCCATATCTGTCAGAGTGTCGGCAACAATCACACAGTTCCATGACTAAGGTCAGCACATGGCCAATTCGGAATAAGCCACAACTGAATCGTTTAGGACTGCCCTCCACTGTTTAAGTAAATAATTGAATAATCGTGCATAAAATGTTTAGGCCAAATGAAAGAATTCACATTATTTGTGCAAACTGAGAATTCAAAATATTTTACTAGACAGCGTTATATGGATTGTTGGTCACTCAATATGAAAGTTCCATCAAAGCTTTGAATAAGCTAAATCCCATTTCTGGAACAAACTGAGCTGACAATAAGCTGACATTCCACATTGTTTTCACAGGCATCATCAGCTCTTTCCTGTTCAAATATTTGAAGAATGTGTTTTGCAAGCAGCAAAGTCAATAGTAGTGCTGGGGATCTTAGAACAGATGAAGCTTCAAAATGAGTGAAAAATGAAAATCAACATAGAATCAACTTTTGTCACTCTAACATTATTTTCAAATAATTTCAAGATTGCCCAATTGCAAATATGAAGGTTATGCGATAGATGCTTACTAATTTATCATAGTTTAGAATTAAATTATGGAGACGCAAGAAATTGCAGATGCTAGAATCTCAAACAAAATGCAATGTCCTTGAGGAATTCTGTGGTTCAGACAGCATCGTTGTAGAGGATAGACTGAAGCATTTTCAGGTTGGGATCCTTCTTCAGACTGATTGGAGTAGGGAGGAGGAAGCTGGAAAAGAGAGGCAGGGGGGTGGGACAATGCTTGAAAGTGGGTGAATACAAGGAGTGGGGGCATGATAGGCAAAGGGGTGGAATGAGTGACAAAGGCTAGAGGTGAAAATGGGGCAAAATGATGTCAGATACATGATGTTCATGTCATCATAGCGGAAGTAGGCCATTTGGCCCATCAAGTCTCGTCCGCCATTCAATCATGGCTTATCTATATTTCGGTCTCAACCATATTCTCCTGCCTTCTCCCCATAATTATTGACCCTTACCAATCAAGTATCTGTCAATCTCCGCCTTAAACATACCCAATGAAGAGGAAGAGGGAGGCATATGGATGGTAGGGGACAGGGAGGAAAAGAAGGGGAATAGAGATCTAATTTCACTTACTCCACAAATCTGATGCATAGGAAGAGTAGCAATGTTACAAAATTTTGAGACTTAAAAAATCAAGTATGCAATTTATCCCATCAGATAAAGCATAAAACAAAGAGTAATTTGACACCTAATCCAATTTCATATCTTCAGTATTAAAAATAGTTACGGCCATTTTCATACTCGGAAATTAGCATCTTGTTCCCTATTGCTTTTCCGTGGACTTAACACAAAAGCTGTGATGGAGGACAGTCAAAAGCCCATAACTTTCTTAAAAATTAAGAAAACTGAATGACATTTTCAGTTATTATAGATTGACGCATTCTGAAACAAATATAAAACGTTTTACTTGGATGACCTGAAATTAAAGCCTATAATTAGTTAGTTACCTAATTGTAGCTAATTACAAAATTGACCATTTTGATGGAAATAGTAATAATTTAGTAATAGTAATATGCTGTAAGTCTGTAACAGATAGGTAAATAAATTACAATTTCTAGCAATAGACCAAGTCTTTATGGAGAAGATCAGTTGCTAGCTGGTACATTGGCATATCATAATCAGTAGCATCATCATACTGCTCAGATTGTAACCAATAAGCAACTCTGTACACCTTGTTTTTCCTCAACTTTTCAATTTTGGCATTGTAAACTACATGTTTTTGCTCTTCAAACCACGCATGACATGCCTTTCTGTGCACTACTTTCACATTAAGAATGTCCTGTAGATTCCATTTCTTAAGAAAAGGATAATTGTTTTAAAAAGCCTAAGTAAGCTCAAAATGAAGTGGCGGCGCTGCCTGGCAGCTGCGGCTCGCCTGCAGTCCGTCTGTTTTTTTTTTTTTTTTGTTTGTTTGTTTTTGTTTATGTCTGTTTAGTTTATGTTAGTTTAGTTAGTTTATTAGATTGTATGGGGGGGGGGGGTGGGAGAAACAGGGCTTGGTCCCTTCCTTCGGGGGGATACAACCTTTTCTTGTTGTGTCCCCCTGTCTCCGTCTGCGCTGAGGCCCTAATGGCGGAGCTGACGGCCTCAGGCGGCGTTCGCTGCAGCGGCGGTGGCTCGACTGAACTGGCCTGGCGGCGGCGGCCCGACTTGGAGCTGTGGCGGACCGGCCTGGAGCGGCGGACCGGCCTGGAGCGGCGGACCGGCCTGGAGCGGCGGACCGGCCTGGAGCGGCGGCGGACCGGCCTGGAGCGGCGGCATTCCGGTGGTGGCGGCCCGATTTGGAGCGGCGTCCCGGCCTGGAGCGGCGGCGGCATTCCGGTGGCGGTGTCCCGGCCTGGAGCGGCGGACCGGCCTGGAGCGGCGGCGGCGTTCCGGTGGAGGCGGAGGCGGCGGCCCGATTTGGAGCGGCGGCGGCATTCCGGCGTTCCGGTGGCGGCAGCGGTACCAACACCCGGCAGGGACAATACACCAGAGGCCTGGATCGCCTCAGCGCAGAGGGAGTACAAGGAGGGAAGGAGACAAAGACTAAGACTTTTGCCTTTCACCACAGTGAGGAGGTGTTTGCTGAACTCACTGTGGTGGATGTTAAATTTGTGTGTTTTTGTTATTTTTAAGTTATTTTGAATTTTTGTATGACTACAGGCAACGAAATTTCGTTCAGACCGGAAGGTCTGAATGACAATAAAGGTAATCTATCTCTAATCTCTCTGTATCCAAATAACAAACTAATCCCATTCACACAGGAATTCGCAATATAACAAATCTCACTGTCATGAACATATGCCAGATGGAAGGAATTTAATGTTTAATTCCCATAAATTAATCTAGAAACATCTACTTTTAATATAATCAAAATTATTATTTTTTGCACAATAAATGTGGCTAAAGCTGTTGTGTATATTTAGTATAAAAATATTGATTATACAATTACACAAAATATAGATGATTTAGATGTTCTTATGATGATTGTACAAAAAAAAGAGAATTTTAATCATCTTGCGAGTGCGTGTTTCTGGATTGGAATGTTGCATTTACGATGAATTTGAACTGCATATTGGCAGGAAAGATACTGCCAGTTCATATGGGGCCCAAATCACATTTTTGCAATGTAAAATTAGATTAAAGCCACCCCTAGAAGCAAGATTATATGTAAAATAGACGACTTACCATTTGTTTTGTCCCGTTCTTGCGATCCGTCACGTTGTAGGCATTGAGGGTGTTAGAAGTCGCTTTTTATTTTAATCAAATTATTAAATTGTACAGCAATTTAAAAAAAACGGGAATGGAAGTCTGATCGACTTTTCTTCATCGACTCGCAGCCCGAGGAAATACCTCTCCGATAAGCAGTACAAAATTGGATTTTTTCATTTGTATGCCAATAAACATGAGGTAGTCAATAGACAATAGGTGCAGGAGTAGGCCATTCGGCCCTTCAGCCCTTCGAGCCAACACCGCCATTGAATGTGATCATGGCTGATCATGCCCAATCAGTACCCCGTTCCTGCCTTCTCCCCATATCCCCTGACTCCGCTATTTTTAAGAGCCCTATCTAGCTCTCTCTTGAAAGCATCCAGAGAACCTGTCTCCACTGCCCTTTGAGGCAGAGAATTCCACAGACTCACCACTCTCTGTGAGAAAAAGTGTTTCCTTGTCTCCGTTCTAAATGGCTTACTCCTTATTACATTTGTAAATCTTTTTACAATCAATTGGAATCAATTTCAATTTTCATGTTATTTTCATTGTTCTTACAGAAAATGCAGAACTTCATTGTCAGGACTCAAGAAAATAGCAAGGCACCAGAACAGAAGATTCAAAGGCTTTAAGCTGGTCAACTGAATAATTTCTTGCAGACATCAGAACATTTCTATAATTAAAATTGATAAATCTGTAATTTAGAGTCATAGAGTGATACAGTGTGAAATCTGGCCCTTTGGTCTGACTTGCCCGCACTGGCCAACATGTCCTGCCTGCCTGCATTTGGCTCATATCCCTCCAAACCTGTCCTATCCATTTCCCTCCAAACCTGTACCTGTCTAACAGTTCCTTAAATGTTAGGATGGTCCCTGCCTCAAGTACCTCCTCTGGTAGCTTGTTTCATACACCCACCACCCTTTATGTAACAGATTCCTATTAAATATTTTCCCCTTCACCTTAAACCTCTATCATCTGGTCCTCGATTCACCTACTCTGGGCAAGAGACTCTGTACATCTACCCGATTTATTCCTTTCATGATCTTATACACCTCTATAAGATCACCCCTCATCCTCCTGCACTCCAAGGAATAGAGTCCCAGCCTACCCTCCCTATAGCTCAGATCATCTAGTCCTGGCAACATCCTCGTAAATCTTCTCTGTTTCCACTCCAGTTTGACAACATCTTTCCTATGACACGGTGCCCAGAACTGAACACATCTCTAAATGCAGCTTCACCAACGTCTTATACAACTGCAACATGACCTCCAAACTTCTATATTCATGTAATTTCATAGAATTATGATTTAGGAATGAATGAAGATTGAGCACAGTTCTGAAATGTGTAAAATATAAATAATAATGTTTAGTTTTAAAGGGACTTTATGATTTTAAGAAGCCTTTGACCAAAATTTGTGATTAAAATAGGAATGAATAGTCAGTGTGAAAATCCCACTTCAGAAGAAAAGATTGTTGTTTAACACACGTGCTAGGACATTCTGTGTTAATGTGTTATTTAAATACTTTTTTTAACAACTTCTCACTAGAAACCATAATCAGTAGATAGTCTTCAAGACTTGGATTCAAGATTCAAGAGAGTTTATTGTCATGTGTCCCAGATAGGACAATGAAATTCTTACTTTGCTTCAGCACAACTGAACGTAGTAGGCATGAATACAGAACAGATCAGTGTGTCCATATACCATTATATAAATATATACACACATGAATAAATAAACAGATAAGGTGCAAATAAAGAGATAATGGTCTATCAATGTTCAGTTTTGTTTGATTTGAGTTTAATAGCCTGATGGCTGTGGGGAAGTAGCTATTCCTGAACCTGGACGGTGCAGTCTTCAGGCTCCTGTACCTTCTACCTGCAGGTAGCGGGGAGATGAATGTGTGGCCAGGATGGTATGGGTCCTTGATGATGCTGCCAGCCTTTTTGAGGCAGCAACTGCGATAGATCTCCTCGATGGTAGGGAGGTCAGAGCAGATGATGGACTGGGCAGTGTTTACTACTTTTTGTAGTCTTTTCTGCTCCTGTGCGCTCAAGTTGCTGAACCAAGCCATGATGCAACCGGTCAGCATGATCTCTGCTGTGCACCTGTAGAAGTTAGAGAGAGTCCTCCTTGACATACCGACTCTCCGTAATATCCTCAGGAAGTAGAGGCGCTGATGTGCTTTCTTTATAATTGCATCAGTGTTCTTGGACCAGGAGAGATCTTCAGAAATATGCACGCCCAGGAATTTGAAGCTTTTGACCCTCTCTACCATTGACCTGTTGATATAAACGGGACTGTGGGTCCCCATCCTACCCCTTCCAAAGTCCACAATCAGTTCCTTGGTTTTGCTGGTGTTGAGGGCCAGGTTATTTTGCTGGCAACATTTGGTCAGTTGGTCGATCTCTCTTCTATACTCTGACTCGTCCCCATCAGTGATTCGTCCCACAAAGTGGTGTCATCAGCGAACTTGATGATGGAGTTTGCGCTATGACCAGCTACGCAGCCATGAGTATAGTGTGAGTACAGCAGGGGGCTGAGCACGCAGCCTTGAGGTGCTCCCGTGCTGATTGTTATCGAGGCTGACACATTTCCACCAATACGAACAGTCTGTGGTCTGTGAATGAGGAAGTCAAGGATTCAATTGCAGAGGGATGCGCAGAGACCCAGATCTGAGAGCTTGGTAACCAGTTTGGGGGGGATAATTGTATGAAATGCCGAGCTGTACTCCACTCATATCAAAATGGTTTACATAATAATAGTAGTTTTTACACAAAATATGCAATATCTACATCTAATGTTTCCACCTTTGAAGATGATATGGCTTGTAGCACTAGTCACAAAACAGTTTTGCAATTTCTTACAATATTTGAAATGTTATTAAGCCTAGAAGCAGAAATGACTTATTATCCTGTGCCCCCAACCACAGCAACATACGTTTGCAATGAAATTATTAATGCAAAGAAAAATCTTGGATTAGGATGTGAAAGTGTAATTGACAATTTGACGGAGTCAAATTCATGTGAGTCATTTATTTTCAATGAAATTATTTACTGCTTTTTCCAGGCACCAGACTGAATGTTTATGTCACTCAGTAATCTTATAAACACCCATATTTAAAAGAATTTAAATGTTTTGTCTTGGAATTTGGCTTGTTCTGAATCTGCTGCAAAACATCATAAAATAGAAAAAGGCATCCTTCTTACAAATAAGTATGAATTATTGTTTTAAAAGCCACTAAAATTTTATATGACAGGAGATGGTGATGCAAAAAATAAGTAAAACTTAAAAAAAAAAGTTATTTACATTCTATGACTTTGGAAAAAGTCTTGGGATTAAAAAAAAAGGATATATTGCTTGGAGAGGAAGATGGACAGTCCCAGAAGGTAGGCTTGTGCCAACATGAAGCCGGGGAAAGGCATTGGCAAGATGATTTAATCATGTTGGAAATTTCCATTAAGTGTTTTATTAAACTTTTTTTGGCCTATGCTGTGTCTGTTGCAACAGTATATGCTAAATATAAAAATAGAAGTTAGACACAGAAAGCTAGAGTAACTCAGTGGGTCAGACAGCATCTCTGGAGAAAAGGAATTTATGATGTTTCGGGTCGAGACCCATCTTCGGACTGGGAGTCGGGAGAAAGGGAAACGAGAGATATAAACGGTGATGTAGAGACATGTAGAACAAATGAATGAAACATATGCAAAAAAGTAAACAATGATGAAGGAAACAGGCCATTGTGAAAACAAATACAGACAATGAGACTCAACACAAGGACTTTGAAGCTGCTATGACTTGGATGGGGGAGGGATGCAAGGGTTACTTGGTTAGATAAATCAATATTCATACCACTGGGTTATAAGGTGTCCAAGCGAAATATGAGATGCTGTTCCTCCAATTTGCGTTTGGCCTCACTCTGACAATAATATACCGTTAATACATTTTGCTATTGAAACTTTCTAGAACAAATTGAGAAATCTGAATGTCTACCCTGCAGCAACAACTTGGAAATTATAATATGTTACATTTACTTCAGCAATAATTTGACATGAATGTCACCCAACAATCTTTACAGTTATAAGATTATCCTAAAGTTTAGCATGTCTTAAGAAAGATGAAAGCAAAGAATATGACTACATATTGGATTAATTTCTCCATGATGCCATGGTTTAGAAACAACATTTCTTATCAACTATTGATTATTCAGCTGCTCACCATTAATTCAGTATATTTTTAGTAATCAGTGTACTGTTCGTGCTGTATGTGTAACATAGTAAGAGTGTTCATGGGGGTAATTATCTAACCTTTGTAAATTATTATAAAGTTGGTCAATTTTTTAATCAGCCACCAGGAGGAAACCTTGAGCAGTTTAGCAATGAAAGATAATTGCTTAACTTTTTAAAATCAGCATGAATGTTGTAACTTCCACACCAGCCCTACATAGAGTAATAAAATTGTAATTACTGTATTTCACCTATAACAGTGCTGAAAGATTCTGGATTCATGTGTTCTAATTCCTCAAATTGACCAACAGATAAACTCCAGTCTACTCCTCTGCCTTGGTTTTTAAATATAGTTTCCTTATACGGTCATACAGCACAGAAACGGGCCCTTCCACCCGACTCATTAGTACCGACCAAGGTGCCTCCCAGAGCTGGTCCCATTTGTCTGCAATGGGCACCAACTGTATCCATCAAAACCCTCCTATCTATGAACCTGTCAAAATATCTTTTAAACTTTGTAATTGTAATCGCCACCACCACTTCCTCAGGCAGCTTGTTTCATCATATACGCAACATTGCTTGCATGAAAAAGCTGTCATGATCTGCCATTATCTTATTGAATAGTGGATCAGACATAAAGGCCCAAATACCTACTCCAATGTGTATAAGTTCTGCCAGATCTTGTTCTTCCTTTTGCTTACCAACCCAAGTTTCCAAAGGATTCCCTAACCCTATCCTTAAATCTGCATTTTTCTTCCGTTTCTCTATTTTTTCAGCGCAAACCTTACCTGATCTCCTCTCATCATGACATTGGCACTGGCTTCTTACACTAATCTTACACTAATCCCATTAAATACCCACTATCCCTTTTTGGCTCTCTTGCTATTTAACATTAGAATTGGTTTCCACCCTAAGAGATTTTTCCACTGCTTCCAAATTTGCTGCCATTAACCCCTTTGTAAAAAAAAGACCCTCTTTTCTTGTTTCCTTACAGATTACTGTTGCATATGCAGCTGCTCTTCCATCCCATGTCCTTTGACTGTGATGCCTCCCAAATCTGTGCCTCCCTTCCTGTGACTCCAGATTTCAATGTTCCCAATTAGGTTTTTATCCATGCCATGGACATTGAAGATGCCCCAGGTGCAGTTGCAAATATCATCCTCCAAGACTGCAACTTTCCAAAAAGAAAAACAAATCATCAATAGATTTGATCCGCAATCTTTCAATTCTGTGTTATTAATATGTTTCATCTGCATTTTCTCATGGAGAGTGAATAAAATTAGTTTGCAATTTTCTTATATTATTTTACCACACAACCAAACATGACTCAAAGATCCAGAGTTTGTTGATGAATGTCACAGATCAATAAAGATCATAATTAATGCTTACATCAATACAAAGCAGAATAAGAATACATTTACTGGTCAAGTATGTACACGTACAAGGAATTTGACGGTGCTTTGCTCGCACATGGTAAAAACACAATATACAGCAGACAATTAAAAACAACATTGTAATTAAAAAAAGGTAAAAAATAAAGTGCAAGGGTAAAAAGGGGCAGCTTTGCTATATATCGCACATGTTGATATCTAAAGTGCCCTCAGAGAGTTCTTAAGTGTTTGGCTTATAGAAGTGGTGTAGTGCGGCAGTTAAGTAGAGCTACTGCTCATGGGAAGAAGCTATTTTTGTGTCTGGATGTGAAGGTTTTGATAGTCTGGAGTTGCCTCCCAGTTGGGAGGACTTGAAAGAGTTTGTGGCCAGGGTGAGAGGGGTCATAGATGATCTTACCCACTCGTTTCTTGGCCCTTGCAGCGTACAGTTTGTCGATGGGGGAAAGGTTGCAACCAATAACTTTCTCAGCTGAGCGAATGCTGCAGCTGCCGTGTGTCATGTTTGGTGGCTGAGCTGAACCAGACCATGATGGAGGTGGTGAGGACAGACTCTATGATGGTAGTGGAAAACTGGACCATCATTTTTCCTCAGCTGCCACAGGAAGTACATCCTCTGTTGGGCTTTTTCCACTGTGATGAAGTGTGCCAATTGTTCGGCACAGTGCTTGAGTCCTAAAGTGATAAGTCTTTAGACTTTAGAGATACAGCATGGAAACAGGCCCTTCAGCCCACCGAGTCTGCGCCGACCACTGATTCCTCCAAACACAAGCACTATCCTACGCAATAAGGGCAATTTTACAACTTTACCAAAGACAATTAACTTACAAACCTGTATGTCTTTGGAGTGTGGGAGGAAACCAGAGCACCAGAGAAAACCCACGCAGTCACGGGACGAACATACAAACTCTTGGTAGACAGCGGCCATGGTCAGGTTTGAATCCGGATCCGATAAGCAAAAAATAATGCGTTTTTCTCATGTTTATTGACAATGCAAAAAAACTGAAAACAAACTTTTTATAAACTAACAAAAATAAACATAAACATATTTACTTTTTTAAAGTTCATATAACATCCCTAAATGATGGGTAAAAATGACTATATAACGTGGGTGAATGAGGGACTGTCTCTGCACGCCAGGAAGCCCGTGTCGACCGGCAGACCCTTTATTGACTGCTGACCCCGACTTCCACCGCACCAGCCTTCTCGTCGATAACCGCACCGACCACCTCGACGAACGGCGCCAGATGCATTATGGATGCCTCCGCTCCGTCGATCCAGGTTCCGTTGTGTGTTCCGTTACTGCCACCCGGTTTCTTCGGCTTCATCTACTGTCGCGGTTTATTAAAGTCGGTTTATTGAAGGCCTTCACAGGTAGACACAAAATGTAGCAATGTTACAAGATTTTGAGATTTAAAAAATCAAGCCTGCAATTTATCCCATCAGATAAAGCATAAAAATAAATTTAATTTGACACCTAATTCACTTTAATATCCTCAGTATTAAAAAAGTTATGGCCATTTTCATACTCGGGAATTAGCATCTTGTTCCCTATTTTTTTCCATTAACTTGACACAAAAGCTGTGATCGAGGACAGTCAAAAGCCCGTAACTTTCTTAAAAATTAAGAGAACTGAATGAAATGTTCAGTTATTATAGATTGAAGCATTCTGAAACAAATATAAAACATCTTAGCTGGATGACCTGAAATTAAAGCATATAATTAGTTAGTTACCTAATTGTAGCTAATTACAAAATTGACCGTTGTGACAGAAATAGTAATAAACACCCAGACTGCCTTGAAAATTCAAAAATGTGATATTCTCAAGATCCGAACTTTAATATTATTGTATTATATGCTGTAAATTCGTAACAGATAGGTAAATAAATTTCAATTTCTAGCAATAGACCAAGTCTTTATCGAGAAGATCAGTTGCTAGCTGGTACATTGGCATATCATAATCAGTAGCATCATCATACTCCTCAGATTGTAACCAATAAGCAACTCTGTACACCTTGTTTTTCCTCAACTTTTCAATTTTGGCATTGTGGCTAAAGGGATCAGGGAGTAT
Organism: Raja brachyura; assembly: GCA_963514005.1. The sequence goes on along the minus strand of OY740789.1, from coordinate 46,296,165 downwards.
GGAGAGAAGGCAGGTACAGGATACCGAGTTGGATGATCAGCCATGAACACATTGAATGACGATGCAGGCTCGAAGGGCCGAATGGTCTACTCCTGCACCTTTTTTCTATGTTTCTATGTTTCTATGTAAACTACAAGTTTTTGTTCTTCAAACCACACATGACATGCCTTTCTGCCCACTACTTTCCCATTAAGAATGTCCTGTAGATTCTATTTCTTAAGAAAAGGATAATTTTTTTAAATAGCCTAAGTATCCAAATAACAAACTAATCCCATTTACACAAGAATTCACAATATAACATGATTTTTAAATCTCACTGTCATGAATTTATATGCCAGGTGGAAGGAATTTAAATTAATTAATCTAGAAACATCCACTCAATTTCATCAAAATTATTATTTTTTGCACAATACATGTGGCTAAAACTGTTGTGTATATTTAGTATAAAAATATTGACTATGGATAGACAATAACACAAAATATAGACGAATTAGATGCTCTTATGACATGATTGTCCAAAAAAAAGAGCATTTTAATCATCTTGTGAGAGTGTTTCTGGAACGTGATCGATTGGAACGTTGCATTTGCGGTGAATTTGAACCCCATATCAGCAGGAAAGACACTGCCGGTTCGTATGGGGCCCAAATAACATTTTCACAACGTAAAATTAGAGTAAAGCCATCCCAAGAAGCAAGATTATATGTAAAATAAACAACTTGCCCTTTGTTTTGTCCCGTTCTTGTGAGCCGTCACGTTGTAGGCGTTGAGGGCATTAGAAGTCACTTTTTATTTTAATCCAATTATTAAATTGTCTAGCGATTAAAAAAAAAACGAAAACGTAAGTCCTATCGATTTTTCTTCAGCAGCTAGCAGCCCGAGGAAATCCGCCTCTGACAAGCAGTACAAAACCTGAATTTTAATCCTGCCCCCCCCCCTTCAAAGGTGCCAAAGTCACGCACACGGCCAGTGGCAGGACTGCAGCGTCGCTGAAGGTAAGTTTTGTAACATCGCTACAAAATGCTGGAATAAATTCTGCGGGTGAGGTAGCATCAATGGAGAGAGAATTGCTGACGTTTCGGGTCGAAATGTCACCTTAAGACTGAAAGCCTTAACAGTGTGCACTGACAAGGACTCTGATTAGCATATTTACCACTATTTCTCTCGGAACCTGCTAGTGACCTCTCGCGGAACCCTAGGGGAACCCCGGGTAAGAAGCGCTGACCTCGAGAAAGCATTGAAATTAAGTGCCCAAGTAGTGCTCCTTCCATTGGGTAATATTGATGTGAGAGGATGTGTGGCAGATTGCGTGAGATGGTGAACATCAGTTTACATTCTAAAGAGTCATTTGGCAGAATGCCAAAACTAAGTGTTTTGACTTCTGGGTTTTTTGTATAACAAATCTCTAGCCTCTTATATACGAGGATCTCTGTAAAAGTGTCACGAGTAGCTAAACTGATGCTGTTCCTCTGGGAATGTCAGTTGTAATTTTAAGTGTTTAAGTCATTCTCGGAAACTCCCAGCCATGATTAACTAACTGGAATGTGACTTCCTGACTTAAGGATTACCAAGAGTCACGACAGCAGTACTATTCCAACATCTCTAAATATCACTAAGGGGTGAGGAACCTCAACTCCTCAAGGTAAATATCATACTAAAGAAACATAGAAACATAGAAATTAGGTGCAGGAGTAGGCCATTCGGCCCTTTGAGCCTGCACCGCCATTCAATATGATCATGGCTGATCATCCAACTCAGTATCCCGTACCTGCCTTCTCTCCATACCCTCTGATCCCCTTAGCCACAAGGGCCACATCTAACTCCCTCTTAAATATAGCCAATGAACTGGCCTCAACTACCCTCTGTGGCAGAGAGTTCCAGAGACTCACCACTCTCTGTGTGAAAAAAGTCTTTCTCATCTCGGTCTTAAAGGATTTCCCCCTTATCCTTAAGCTGTGAACCACTTGTCCTGGACTTCCCCAACATCGGGAACAATCTTCCTGCACCTAGCCTGTCCAACCCCTTAAGAATTTTGTAAGTTTCTATAAGATCCCCTCTCAATCTCCTAAATTCTAGAGAGTATAAACCGAGTCTATCCAGTCTGTCTTCATAAGACAGTCCTTTAATCCCAGGAATCAGTCTGGTGAACCTTCTCTGCACTCCCTCTATGGCAATAATGTCCTTCCTCAGATTTGGAGACCAAAACTGTACGCAATACTCCAGGTGTGGTCTCACCAAGACCCTGTACAACTGAAGTAGAACCTCCCTGCTCCTATACTCAAATCCTTTTACTATGAAAGCTGACATACCATTCGCTTTCTTCACTGCCTACTGCACCTGCATGCCTACTTTCAATGACTGGTGTACCATGACACCCAGGTCTCGCTGCATCTCCCCTTTTCCTAATCGGCCACCATTTAGATAATAGTCTGCTTTCCTGTTTTTGCCACCAAAGTGGATAACCTCACATTTATCCACATTATACTGCATCTGCCAAACATTTGCCCACTCACCCAGCCTATTCAAGTCACCTTGCAGTCTCCTAGCATCCTCCTCACAGCTAACACTGCCCCCCAGCTTAGTGTCATCCGCAAACTTGGAGATATTGCCTTCAATTCCCTCATCCAGATCATTAATATATATTGTAAATAGCACTGAGCCTTGCGGTACCCCACTAGTTACTGCCTGCCATTGTGAAAAGGACCCGTTTACTCCTACTCTTTGCTTCCTGTTTGCTAGCCAGTTCTCTATCCACATCAATACTGAACCCCCAATGCCGTATGCTTTAAGTTTGTATACTAATCTCTTATGTGGGACATTGTCGAAAGCCTTCTGGAAGTCCAGATACACCACATCCACTGGTTCTCCCTTATCCACGCTACTAGTTACATCCTTGAAAAATTCCACAAGATTCGTCAGACATGATTTACCTTTCGTAAATCCATGCTGACTTTGTCCAATGATTTCACCACTTTCCAAATGTGCTGCTATCCCATCTTTAATAACTGACTCTAGCAGTTTCCCCACTACCGATGTTAGACTAACTGGTCTGTAATTCCCCGTTTTCTCTCTCCCTCTTTTCTCAAAAAGAGGGGTTACGTTTGCTAACTGCCAATCCTCAGGAACTACTCCAGAACCTAAAGAGTTTTGAAAGATTATCACTAAGTTTGGGATTAATTTTTGGCAATATCTTTAATCGTTTGCTAATGCTTACAAAGTACTCATCAGCAGTCCAGCTGAAGTAATGAGCAACGTTTATGTTAATTTTCAACATATATCCTCTTATTTCCTGTCACTGAAAATAGTTTGAAGCACCAGAGAATGAACCAAAGTTGATCAAATTTCACAAAAGAGTTAATAACGTGAGCTTGTCAAAGCAAATCTTCATTAGAAGTAAGAGTGAAAGTTTCTCTGAAAGTATTCATGGCCAAGGAATTAAAGAAATATTAAGTTATAAATATTTCATTTTTTTCCTAAATGGAAGCCAGCTTAAATAACCTTTTGCTTGACGTGTGCCCTCTCATGCTGATGCAAGTGATAATTTAATTGTTCCGTTGTCAGTAAATATGACAATTAAACACTATAATGATATCTATTCAACCCATCTTTCATCCATTTGAATAGACAGGCCCTTCCACTAGATTCTTGTGTGAACATCTACTCTCCCTGCTTTTCTTTGAGGAATTTTCATATTTTATATTATTTGTATTTTGTTACAATGGAGAAGAAGGCCTAACATCTCTGCCACCTTTCAGAGCATTCCTATCAATTATTTCTCTGCAACCTATTCTCTCTGCAAGCTTGGTAATTGCTCCCAATTGTTTCTCTTGCCATCTACCCACAGTGGTGGTGATTCACTGTGGTCAATGAGCTTTAATGACCAACACATCTTGGGAGGAAACTGGAGCACCTCAGAGAAAACTGCTCATAGGGAAACGTGCAAACTCCACACAGACACCTGGGCTCAATCTCAACCTTGGATGCTGTCTATGTGGAATTTGCACATTCTCCCCATGACCACATGGGTTTCCTCTGGGTGCTCCGGTTTCCTCACACATCCCAAAGACTTGTGGGTTTGTACGGTAAATGGCCTCTCTAAGTTGTCCCTAATTTGTAGGGAGTTGATGCAAATGTAGGATAACATGGAAGTAGCGCAGATGGGTGATCGATGGTGATCGGCGAAGACTTGGTGGGCTGAAGAGCCTGTTTCCATTCTGTATTTCTAAACTAAAACAAATAAAAGATTCACAATCGCTCTGCGCTATAAAAGCTGAACAATACTTGTTAACCATGCCAGCAACATCCACATCTTCTGAACAAAATAATAACACAACTGTTTTTAGTAATATTACTTCCTGGAACTCTGGAGAAGTACATGATTCTTTGGAAAACCCAGAATTTTGCTTGCATGTTTATTGGTTGTGCTCCAGGCTGTGGAATCTGTGTAACTCTTGACCATCTGTCAGTGTGAAATCGACAGTCTGGACATGGCCTGTGTTGAATTATACATTAGCCAATTATTTGGTTTCACAAAATGCGGATATGGTTGTTAATGACTCATTGTATATTTGAATTATATAGTTTTATTTATCTACTGTATGTTATTTATTTATTCTTTTTGAATTAATAGTCATTTTTCAATGGCTTAGTCTGCGGAATTCTCTGCCTCAGAGGGCAGTGGAGGACGATTCTCTGGATACTTTCAAGAGAGAGCTAGATAGGGCTCTTAAAGATGGTTGAGTCAGGGGATATGGGGAGAAGGAAGGAACGGGGTACTGATTGTGAATGATCAGCCATGATCACATTGAATGGCGGTGCTGGCTTTAAGGGACGAAAGGCCCACTCCTGCACCTAGCAATGTTACAAAATTTTGCAATTTATCCCATCAGATAAAGCATAAAAAGAAGTTTAATTTGACACCTAATTCACTTTCATATCTTCAGTATTAAAATAGTTATGGCCATTTTCATACTCAGAAATTTGCATCTTGTCCCCCATTGCCTTTCCATTGACCTAACACAAAAGCTGTGATCTAGGACAGTCCAAAGCCCATAACTTTCTTAAAAATTAAGATAACTCAATGACATTTTCAGTTATTATAGATTGAAGCATTCTGAAACAAATATGAAACAATATTACTTAGATGACCTGAAATTAAAGCATATAATTAGTTAGTTACCCAATTGTAGCTAATTACAAAATTCAATTACTAGATCTAAACATCTATCCATTTCTTAAGAAAAGATAAAATTTTAAAAATTGCCTAAGTGTCCAAATAACATTCACACAATAATTCACAATATAACATGATTTTAAAATCTCATTTTCATGAATTTATAGGCCAAATGGAAAGAATTTAGTGTTTAATTCCTGTAAATTAATGGCGATTTAAATCAACTTGTGAGTGGGTTTTAGTGGAATGCGGTGGATTAGAACGTTGTGGTTTGTGGTGAAGTCGGCATGAAAAACACTGCCGGTTCATACATTTTTTTTTGTCCCCATTTCGCAACATGAAAATGTGATTAAAGCCTTCCTAAAAACCAAGTTTTAATGTAAAAATAAACTGTGCACTTTATTTTTTCCCCTACATAAAATCCTTCCCGTTGTCGGCGCTCACGGCTTTAGAAGGTGATTTTTATATTACTCTAGTTAATAAATAATCTAGCGTAATTTAACAATACCTTCATGAATGAAATGTCAGAGCGATTTTTCTTCGGCAACGAAATCGCCCGACATGGATCGATTTGCCCAGTCTGTGGAAAAACGGCACTTTAAACACACCCCCCTCTGAAAGGCGCTAAAGTCACGCACACGGGGAGTGGCAGAACTGCAGCGCTGCTCAAGGTAAGTTTTGTAACATACCGACTGCATCTATTGTCTATTGTCTATTGTCTATTGTCAAAGAAAACCTGCCCAGTATCTTTGTGTGTGTGAAACCAATTATTTTTATCTCCTCAATCTCCAAACATGACATTAAAAATAGCTGGACTCTTTAATAGCCACCATTCCAAATTCTTCCAATGTTTCTCGTTCCTTTCATTTTTCCTGCGAATGTCTCCCATAAGAAACCACATATCAGCAAAAAGAAATGTTCATCAAATTGAGACAAAATGAACAACATTAACTGAACACCAAAAGTGTTCTTTAGCAGAGAGAAAATAAATTTCTTTAGCAGAGAGAAAAATTGTTGCCAAAGAGCAAATTAATTAAACATATTTTTAAGATATACTGAAATGCAACAAAAGATTAAAGAGCTGCGAAGCAGTGTAAGAGCTCCAATAAATGACTGATTAGTTGAAATAAGTCAAGGATATATGCAGTACATCAACATAGAACAGTACGGCACAAGAAAAGGTCCTTCGGCCCACAATGTCTGTGCTGAACATGATGCCAAAACTAACTCTCATCTTCCTGTGCATAATCCATATCCCTCCATTCCCTGCATATTTGAAATGCCACTATTGTAACTGCTCAACCACCACCCCCAGCAGCGCAATCCATACACTCACCACCTTCTGTGTAAAAAAAACCTGCCCCGGATATTTTGCTTTATGTGTTTAATGCCATGTTCCCCAATTTTGATTTTCCATCCTGAGAAAAAGGTTTGGACTATTTACCGTATCTATGCCTCTCATAATGTTATATATCAGCTCTTCCCACAACCTCTGGTGTGACAGAGAAAAAAATTGAAAACCGACCAACCTCTGTCTTGTAGCTATTTCCCCCTAATTCAGGTATCATTCTGGTAAACCTCCTCTGAACCCTTTGCAAAGTGTCCACATCTTTCCTGTAATGGGAAGACCAGAACTGCATGAGCTACTCAAAATGCAGCCTTACCAATGTCTTATAAAGCTGCATCATCACCTCCTGACTCGTATGCTCAATATCCTGAGCTATGAAGACAAGCATAATAGGCCTTCTTTACCACTCTAGATAGGGTAGATGGTCAGAATCTTTTTACTACGATGGAAATATCAAAGACTAGATGGCATAGCTTTAAGGTCAGAAGGGCAAAGTTTAAAGGACTACGTTTATTACACAGAGGGTGGTGGGTGCCTGGAACATGCTACTAGGAGTGGTGGTGGAGGCATACAGTGGCTTGCAAAAGTTTTCATACCCCTTGAACTTTTCCACATTTTGTCACTACAAACCACAAACGTAAAAGTATTTTATTGGGATTTTATGTGATAGACCAACACAAAGTGGCGCATAATTGTGAAGTGGAAGGAAAATTATACATGGTTTTCAAATTTTTTTACAAATAAAAAAACTGAAAAGTGTGGCATGCAAAAGTATTCAGCCCCCTTTACTCTGATACCCCTAAAAAAAATCCAGTGCAACCAATTGCCTTCAGAAGTCACCTAATTAGTAAATAGAGTCCACTTGTGTGTCATCTAATCTCAGTATAAATACAGCTGTTCTGTGAAGGCCTCAGAGGTTTGTTAGAGAACATTAGTGAACAAACAGCATCATGAAGCCAGAGGAACACACCAAACAGGTCAGGGATAAAGTTGTGGAAAAGTTTAAAGCAGGGTTAGGTTGTAAAAAAATATTCCAAGCTTTGAACATCTCACGGAGCACTGTTCAATCCATCATCTGAAAATGGAAAGAGTATGGCACAACTGCAAACCTACCAAGACATGGCCATCCACCTAAACTGACAGGCCGGGCAAGGAGAGCATTGATCAGAGAGGCAGCCAAGAGGCCGATGGTAACTCTGGAGGAGCTGCAGAGATCCACAGCTCAGGTGGGAGAATCTGTCCACAGGAGAACTAATAGTCGTGCACTTCACAAATTGGGCCTTTATGGAAGTGACAAGAAGAAAGCCATTGTTGAAACAAAGCCATAAGAAGTCCCGTTTGCAGTTTGCCATAAGCCATGTGGGGGGGACAGCAAACATGTGGAGGAAGGTGCTCTGGTCTGATGAGACCAAAATTGAAGTTTTTGGCCTAAATGCAAAATGTTAAGTGTGGCGGAAAACTAACACTGCACATCACCCTGAACACACCATCCCCACTGTGAAACATGGTGGTGGCAGCATCATTAATATCTATTATTACTAATTTATGTATTATTAGCATATTATTACTAATTTAGTTAGTATGTATTATTATTACCTCCATTTATTAACTATGGCAATAGATGTGGCCCGCCATTCGCTCACAAACATAGATCCTGGCCCCTATGCAAAAAAAGGTTGCCGACCGCTGATATATACTATGCATGATACACATTCCGCCATGCTATGTAATCCAATCTGATTTGAAAAGAAATGTTGAGCAGGACCCTGGCTGGGGGTGAGCTGGTGTACAGTTTTGCCGAAGGTGACCAAACCCAGGTCATGGCATGCATCAATGTCCAACTGAGGGGCCACATTCCCACGGACAATTAAAAAGTCCAGCTTGTAAACACGTGAAGGTAGGTGGCATTGCAGTTCCACTCTTCCGACCGGGTGGATCTCACCTCCTCCAAATGGGAGTAATTTGGCACTTGTTTTTCTAACAACTTTGGATTTTTGAACTCTCTTGAAATCCGATAAGGAACAAACATTACAGCGAGCCCCGGTGTCAATTTTTGCAATAATCTTGGCATTGTTGATCTGAAGCTTTGTTATGGGATCCTTGTGTTTGCAAGATGGAGCTGACAAGGAATGTATGTTGAGGCTGCCAGCCTGGTTCCCAAGCAATTCTGCTTCTGCAGATGTGGGAACGTCCTCTAGGGCCTCATGGGAAAATGTAGGCTGAAGAACGTGGAGAGGTTCTTTTGTCTCAACTTTGTTCCCACGAGAGTGGCAGCAACGAATAAAGTGTTTTTTTCTTTTACAATAATGGCAACTTTTCCCGAATGTGGGGCACATTTCATGAATCCCTGTGTGCGATCCACCACAATTGGTGGAGTTATTAATCATTTTGGCGGTAGCTTTCCTTGGCGCATCCGGTGGCTGGCGCGGAAATCTGTAGAACGCATTGACACTGTATGCGGAGTGGGGTCCAGGTCCTAGAGACGTGGTATGGGTGTCGGTTAGTTTAGCAACCCGACAGGCGCGTGCAGCTTTAACTAGAGTGAGCTCCTCGTCCCGGACTAACTCATCTCTCACCTTGTCAATTCAGGATGCCGTACACGAAGAGATTGAATTTGACACGGATAGGGTTATCATGTAGATCACCGAATTGGCATCTGCCAGCGATGTTCTTCAGGGCACTGATGTAGGATTTGACTGACTCCTTCCTTCTGGTTACCTTTAAAAAAAATCTGCGGTGGTCCATGACCAAGTTAGTTCGCAGCTGGCATAGCTGTCGGGACTTTCTATGGAGGCACACTGGGTCTCGGATAGTTTCCGCAGGGGTCACAATGTTACCCGCAACATCAAGCTCAGCTGGTGCGTAGTTGAAATCCTGTGCCCGTAGTGTGGCTTCTGTACCCGCCACGTTGAGGAGAATGGAAGCTTGTACATCAGCGGGTGCATCACAGTGTGTCGCATGGATGAACACTCCATATTCTACTTCAAAGATGCGCCAACGTTCAGCTAGGTCATTATCAAAAATCTGACCCTAGCGGGTCAGGTTTACGAAAGGCTCCAGCCATGGCAAGAAGACGGTACAAAAAAACAAACTAGAATAAATTCAGGCAAATGAAATGGAGAAGTGGTCCAAATCTTCTGACACCATGTTTTGTAATAATTCCATTACAAAGTATTAGGTGAACCACAAAGCTTTTATTAAAACGAATGCAGAGTGAATAATACATACCAGTGCACTCATATCATCTTGCAGACTGCCGAGATAGGGACAAGCACGGTTGTTATCAGTAACTGCATTCCTTACTCAAGTCCCGGACTGGATTACATAGCACAGCGGAATGTGTATCATGCATTGTAGATGTGATGAAAATTATATTGACAGAGATTAATATGGTTAATCTACAGTTATCCACTTTGGTGACAAGAACGGGAAGACAGATTATTATCTGAATGGTATTAGGTTAGGAAAAGGGGAAGTACATTGAGACCTGGCTATCCTAGTACATCAGTCAGTGAAAGTAAGCATGCAGGTACCACAGGCAGTGAAGAAAGCTAATGGCATGTTGGCCTTCATAACAAGAGGAGTTGAGTATAGGAGCAGAAAGGTCCTTCTGCAGTTGTACAGGGCCCTGGTGAGACCACACATGGAGTATCGTGTGCAGTTTTGGGCTCCTAATTTGAGGAAAGACATTCTTTCTATTGAGTGAGTGCAGCGTAGGTTCACGAGGTTAATTCCCGGGATGGCGGGACTGTCATTTGATGAATGAATGGAGCGGCTGGGCTTGTATTCAATGGAATTTAGAAGGATGAGAGGGAATCTTACAGAAACATATAAAAATATTAAGGGATTGGACACGCTAGATGCAGGAAACATGTTCTCGATGTTGGGGGAGTCCAGAACCAGGATCGACAGTTTAAGAATAAGTGGTAAGCCATTTAGAACTTAGATGATGAAACACCTTTTCACCCAGAGAGTTGTGAATTTGTGATATTCTCTGCCTCAGAAGGCAGTGGAGGCCGATTCACTGGATATATTCAAAAGAGAGTTAGATGGAGCTCTATGGGCTAGCGGAATCAAGGGGTTATGGGGAGAAGGCTTGTGGATGATCAACCATGATCACTTTGAATGGCGGTGCTGGCTCGAAGGATCGAATGGCCTACTCCTGCACCTATTGCCTATGTATCTATCTATGTAACGCAATGGGTCAGGCAGCATCGCTGGAGAATGTGGATAGTTTACATTTTGGGTAGGTACCCTCTTTCAGATTGATTCAGGAGAGTGGGGGTGAAAGCTGGCAAAGAGTAGGGGAGGGCAGAGCATGGCCAGTAATAGATGAACACAGGCAAGCGTTTTTATGTAATAAGCAGAATGTTGGACATGGCCAGTGATGAAAAGATAGATGTGAGCCCAAATATGAAAAATATTGCAAATTGTTACGCTTGGGATAGAAAATTTGCACATTTGCATTGGAAGGGATGAAGTGGTTAGGGGGAGGGGGAGAAAGTGGTGCAAGGTCACCCAGGGTTCCACGTACAAACAATGAGAGTTGCGAGCCTTCAAATAGTGAGACCTTTCCTTGGTTATCATTTTCACAGGAAGTACCTCTGACGTCTCTACACTGGGCTCGTATTTTCTTTAAAGTAGCATCAGAATAATTATTCTCAATAATTTCCCAGTCAAACTATCAATCTCTAAACCAGCAACACTGATAACAGATTTGTTACCAACCCACAATGGATCATACGTGTGTCATTATCAACACTTATGTGCAATGACTGTAAGTCATCAAGTTATTATCACTGTTTGCTGTTTGTTGGAAGTTGATGATTGGCTGTGCAAATTCCTACTTCTTCTGTGGCAATCCCTGGTATCAAGAATTACTTTGGTTTTGTAGCTTGAGGTGGCAGATGAGATCAAGGTTAAAAACTGCTGACCCTTCCAAGATTGGGGCAGGTCTCTTCACATGTGGTGGATAGCTTGTTAGGTGATGGTCTCCCTCCACTTCCTATCCAGAACTTTTGTGTGTTCCTGTTGCATGAGCTCCAGGTTCTCAGTACCAAGTTAAAAGCCGCTTTGAATGATCATGTGCTAGTGGATTCCAAGAATCAGTGGAGATGTTGCATTTTTCAGACAGCATTATGTCTGTCCGCCTGATTATCTCTCAATGTGATAGAACTCAATGTAAAATATGTTTTTCGGAAGTCTGCATTGAATAAGCATGGCTTGCCTAACATTATGGACTGAGAATAGCTAGATCCTCGATGCTAGGAAGTTGCTGTTTTTGTGTGGAATAGTTTCATTACCATGTTAGGATATAATGAAGGCCTTGATAGAGTGGATGTGCAGAGGATGTTTCCAGTAGAGGGATGGTCTTGGACCAGTGGGCACAGCCTCAGAATTAAAGGATGTACCTTCAGAATGGAGACGAGGATTTTTTTTTTTTTGCCAGAAGATGGTGAATCTTTGGTATTCATTGCCACAGATGGCAGTAGAGGCCTAGTCACAGAGGGTATTTTAAAGCAGACATTGATAGTTTCTTGATTAATAATGGTATCAAAGGTTACTAGGAGAAGGCAGGAGGATGGGGTTGAGAAGGAAAAATAGATCAACCATGATGGAATGCTGGAGCAGATTCGATGGGCTGGATGGGCTAATTCTGCACTATGTCTTATGAACTTATGAAGCTGGTTTCACTTTGAAGGAAGTGCAATAGTTACCCTTGACTCATCAGAAATCCAAGGTTTGATTTTGGGTGAACCTTAGACCTCGAAGGATCTGCTAAAATGTTGAGTATTTCAAGTCTCAATTGACTTAAATAAAATGCCAGTCTGAAATTAGGCCCGTCTGCCTGACCTGCTGAGTGTCTGCAGCGTTTCTGTTTTTATTTTATGTTCCGCGCATCTGCAGTTTTTAAAATTTTCAATGCATGTAATACAATTGATTTCTGGAACATTAGATTATTATGTAAGGTCCCATGGAAAAATATACTTCAAGAAATATCCAAAGTGATTAAAAATGGCATATTTGTTTTAAAACTTTAAGTTGTACACCAGGAAATATATTTCCTCCATTTCAGGAAAAGTAGAATATAATATTCTGTCACATTGTGGCATTGAAGAAACCTAATGTTGATGTTCTGTCTGGTTGACCAAGTGTATCTCATCAAAATCAATCAGACATTGCTGAAGTTGCATGACTCAAAATAATACCCAGCTGTCATTTTGCTGCAATGCCTAATTTCTTAAAAAAGTAATAAATAAATAGATGTTATAACCAAAGATTCAGTATTAGTAACCTAATGTAGACAACCAGACACGGTTAATGTGGAGAGTGCCTTGTTGTTTGGAAACTAGATGATAACATTGGGAAGCTCAAATAAGATTTGTACTTTTCATTGGTGGAGTTAACCATCATAACATCATTACATTATTACTTCCAACCACAAGATATTACAGATAAGTGAGGGGAAAGCTATTACAAAATCACATTTTTGTAACCTTCTTCCAGATAAATTTCTAACATCGTAGAAGTAATATTAGGGCACATATACTCATGTATACAAGCCTGACATAGTAACTGATTGTACAATATGTTGCCTGTATCATTTTTAGATTTGTTATAAACTGCAAACATCTTTGATGCAGTAAATTCCAAAACCAACGTATTTGTGTCGCAATTACTATACGATGAACATGAATGTTATCTAAGCTGAAGATCAGGAAAATGTTTAAAAACCATAACATTGGATCAAATAGTTTTATTATTCACATTTGCTGACTTGTAATTCGTGTACGCTGTTAATTATAATGGCAAACAACAATGTTTACAATGCAGTATAGTGCTTAGAAAAGACTGTTATTGATATATGTAAATGCTTAGCATTCTCATTTTATATTCTTCGAACTACTATTTTAGTACAAGCAATCAGCTTCTGCTACAGGTCTGAAGAAGGGTTTTGGCCCGAAACGTTGCCTATCTCCTTCGCTCCTTAGATGCTGCTACACCCGCTGAGTTTCTCCAGCCTTTTGTGTACCCCCAGCTTCTGCTACATTATTAAACAACAAAATGTCCCCAGAAAGTGCAAAAGGTTATTCAATGCTTAAAAAAAGACATTGGTTCAGAATGAAATGAAAGTATGTTTGCTTTTATATTTAACAAAAATTGTTATTCCTCATCTATTCCTTTCTCCACAATAGTCACAGATTGGTTCACTCAAGAAGCAATAGATTAATGAAAAGATAAAAAAACAATGGAAATCTGAAATAAAAACAGAATCAGTTCAGCCAAACAGGCTGGACCTGAAACTTTTACTGCATTTCTCTGCAAGTGTGCCGTCTAACCTTCTGAGCGCAGCATTTGCTGTTTTTGCATTTGGTAACTGTCTTTGTTGCCATACAATATGCCACACAATGTCTGTGAAAATGCCATGGAATATAATTTGAAGAATTATAACTTCACAAACCAAACTGTTGAGTTAAGTTCTGCTCAGGCACAACCATTATCCAATGAAATCAAGTAACCAAAAGTACAATGTTGGTTAGCAAAGAAATACTAACCTGAGGTCAGTATTACAACAAATCAGAAACATGTTTTGAAAGGATATTCAAAATGAATGATGCATCAAACCAAACAAATAAGTTTTGCTTCATGGTTATAAAGCAGAAACTAGTGTTAAAGGCTTAGTAAAAGAATGAGTAAATTATGTTATTTAGGAGCTTAGCTTCAAAGGAATGTTACGCAAGACATTTTGAATGTTAATGTGCATTAAATTAGCTGTTTTACTTATAATTAGATGTTTCTCTGTGTCACAACATGTGAAGTAAATGCTTAAAAATAGCTTTAATTACAGAACTCTCTGTTAATACTGGTATGGTGTGTGTTAAAATAAGCAGAACATACATCAACATGGTCCTGAGTTCAAGATAACTTTTCTGATATAGTTTGCTGTACTGTGCATCGTACTAAAGGAGAAATATAGATTTTTACTCTAGGTTCACATCTTTTAGAAATTAATGGGATAAACGTTTTCTCAGTTAGTGTTCCACATGTTTGGGTATGTTTGGATATTTTAGTTCCTACTCACAAACATGTGCAGCACTGTGTTTTGCACACAACAAAAACTGACTCCACTTCAGAGAATCTATTAATTGTTGCTGCCATTCCAATCTCCATTCTCTAGTTCAATGGGGTCACAGTAACAATGCTGCTTGTGAAATGAGGCAAACATTTGAATGCATATTGTTTAAATCTAATCAAAGGCAGTCTGAGCGAGATCAGGCCAAATGTGAATTATTAAACTGGTTTATTATTTCGCATTTGACCATGGAGTACCCAATGACATCTTAAATAACCACTCCATTCAGCTGTAGCTTCAGCTTTGCTATAGGAAATATCAATTTACTATACTTTCAGCAGACAGTCATAATTGTGCTTTTGGAATATCTTTCTCACCAACAGCTCGTTACAAGAAATTCAATCGTGTGCCTTTCACGTTCAATTCAATGTGGAAGCCCATCTTAGAGACTAATCTAACTTATTTACTCTCTAGTTCAGATGAAGTGTCTTTAGCTGAAATATTAACTTTGTTTCTCTTTTCACAAATGCTACCTGATCTTCTGAGTGTTTCCAGTATTTTCTGTTCTGATTATTAGAGTATTATTTCGTGTTTACCTGCCTCCCTTTCAGTTTTCAATCAAATTGACTCCTCCTCCCCCAAATCAAGAACAAATTCTGACAATATAATCTGCCACTCCTTGCTCACCCTCATGAATAGGTTGCACAGCAGCAAATAAATGTTCATATTCCTTCCATTGTTGGCAACTTACGATCTGAAACATGACTTCCAGCTCCAAGGCTTGTTGTCCAATTAATTTACCTACTGAGAGCCAAATTCAGAACCATACCATTTTTAACATGTATTTCCCAAGCTCACAGTGATAACTTGTCCAAAAATGCATCTTAGTCAAAAAGTTGTAAAGTACATTCAGACATCCAAACAAAATCAACGATATATGCCAAAGAAAACGCCTCTATTTCTTGAAAGACGTTCAGTCATAAGGTTGGTGGTGTGAGGAAAGTGACAAATTCCCAATGCTGTAGCTTATGTGGTGATTATTATTCAAATGTGCCACATCAAATATACGACAGGAAACAACATGCACTTGAAACACCATTGCCTTACAAATAAATCTTAAAAATGATGAGACTACAAAATATACAAAGATTATGCTGGTGTTCCAGTTCAGTGAATTTATGATTCTCAGAGAGTCTTTAGAACAGTAGAAGTGGTAAAAAGTTTCATGTCCTTGGAAGTATCTGCATCATTCAGGGGTGCATTAAGAATGTTCAGAATCTGCTTTTCATCTGATTTTTTCACGTTCCCTTTAATGTACAAGATGGCTCCAATATGGTGTTTTCTGCAGAAAATGGACCATAAGATTAGTGTGAATCCTACAAATAACTTGACTGTAATAATAACTGCAGCATACATAGTTCTGTTCAGTTTAGTTTATTGTCACGTGTACCGAGGTACAGTGGAAAGCATCACATAAATGGTAAGTGCAGCCCAAAATAGTATTCTGTGAGTCAGTTTTAATAGTTACAATGATGAATGATTATTGAGGTCAGTGAATGATTGCCTAATGAAGGTGTGAATTAATAGCTTAAATATTCAAAATTTGGAAAAACATAACAATAATGAAATCTTGAAAGACAAATGTCAGTTGGAAAGCTGAAATAAATATCAGATAAACTGAAATAGATCAATAGATCAGCCAGCAACTACAGACAGAGAAACAGTTCTTTTAGATTTATAACCTATGATTGGGCATTTTTAATTGTTTCTCACTTCATAGGTGATGGGTATTTCCAGCATTTTTCAGTTCTTAAAACAAAGAATTTTGACAAGTTATGCTTGTATTGAGCATCATAGTAATACGATTTCCTTGATGTCTTTGACATTGATATGTGGCAAGTCTAACACTACATTACAGCTACTTTTCCATGTCCACTGAAGCTATAACTACAATATCATATGGTTCCTTGGAATATCCTGTTGTGAGAAAGAAAATTTAAATGACTCAAATCTCACGTAACAGTTTCATGCTTATGAGCACAACGTTTTCAATCTCTTTAAAAATATCTTCAGAGGGGTGAGAGGTGATCTTACAGAGGGGAATATATAGAGTAGATGCACATTTACCAAGATTAAGGGGATCAAGAACCAGAGGACATAGATTTAAGGTGAGAGGGGAAAGATTTAATTGGAACCTAAGGGGCAACTTTTTCACACACAGGGTGATGGGTATATGGAACGAGCTGCCAGAGGAGGTAGTTGAGGCAGGTACTATAACAACATTTATGACATTTGGACAGGTACATGGATTGGAAATGTTTAGAGGGATATGGGCTAAAGACAGGCATGTGACACTAGTGTGGTTGGGGCATCTTGGTCGGCATGAGCAAGTTGGGCGGAAGGGCCTGTTTCCATGCTATATAGCTCTATGACTATGTTATTCATTTAATCACACAATCAACTGTGATGTCTGTAACAAAAATAAATGTAAGATACTTTCAATTTATAATCTTCCCTGGGATTGTATAATGAGCTCTGAGACCAGCACCAACTCATACCTTTTCCCTCTGCATTAGGTACACCCCATGAGCAACCTGCCTCAAATCTAAAAAAGCACAACACATGAATTGGTCTTTTGTAAATAATTCACTTACTGAACGGACATTTACTCTTAGCTAATTAAATAATAAGCCCAAATTAATTCTTTATTCGTATTAGAATCCATTCACTCTTCAAGAATCACCTTCAATTGCACTGACAATTTCAAATGTTGTGACTATAATTTAGTGACTGGTCTTACCTAACATCTGGGAAGTCTTGAAAGAGTGCAGCAACTTCCACTGTAATAGCTATGATATCTTTAAGCCTGATGATTTCAGCGATTTTAAGAAGTGCAGACTCTAAAAACGTATCTTCAGACTGCTATAAAAATGAAAATCAAAAACAATCCACCCATTAGATAAATACAACTGTGAAGCTTTGATTGCAGATTGGAAAAGGCATCAGCATTATTTGGTGAGCGTCAGAGAGAGGTTACAGGCCCTCTGGTCCAACCTTTTGTAACCATATATCTATCCAAATGTATATTTGAATGTTGTTATTGCACCTGCCTCAACCACTTCTTGTGGCAGCTCAGTCCATATAGGCATCATCATCTGTGTAAAGAAATGTTTCTCTTTGGGTTCTTATAAATTCTTTCTCCTTTCGCAAACCTATGCCCTGACGTTCTTAATTCCACTACCCTGGGAAAGGACTGTGCATTCACCTTATCCATGCCCCTCTTGATTTTATACATCACTAAAATTACCCCTCAGTCTCCTAAGCTCCAAGGAATTAAGTTCTAGACTGCCTTAACACATTGCCTCGAGTCCAAACTACATTGACATACTTTTTTCTGCACCCTTATTAAATAAAGGCGCAACGTTAGAAACCCTCCACTATTCTGGCTTTCTGTTTGTATGTATGCATTTATTTATGTATGTATATGTATGTATGTATGAAACAACAGAGGTCCCAGCACTGATTCTTGCAGAATATCACGTCAGACTCCCAGTCTGTCTTTTATGGCCAAGCCAACTTTGCATCTAATCTACCATGTCTTCATGGATCCCACGTGCCCTATTAGACAATAGAAGCAGGAATAGGCCGTTCGGTCCTTCAAGCCAGCACCGTCATTCAATGTGATCATGGCTGATCAACCCCAATCAGTACCCCATTCCTGCCTTATCTCCATATCCCTTAACTCCACAATCCCTAAGAGCTCTATCTAACTCTCTCTTGAAAACATCCAGAGAACCAGCCTCCACCGCCGTCTAAGGCAGAGAATTCCACAGATTCACAACTCTCTGTGTGAAAAAGTTTTTCCTCATCTCCGTTCTAAATGGCTTACCAGTTATTCTTAAATTATGGCCCCTGGTTCTAGACTCCTCCAACATTGGGAACATGTTTCCTGCCTCTAGCATGTCCAAACCCTTAATAATCTTATATGTTTCAATAAGATCCCCTCTCATCCTTCTAAATTCCAGAGTATACAAGCTCAGCCACTCCAATCTATCAACTTTTGACAGTCTCGCCATCCCAGGAATTAACCTCGTTAACCTACGCTGCACTCCCTCAATAGCAAGAATGTCCTTCCTCAAGTTTGGAGACCAAAACTGCACACAATACTCCAGGTGTGGTCTCACTAGGGCCCTGTACAACTGCAGCAAGACCTCTTTGCTCCTATACTCAACACCTCTTGTTATGAAGGCCAACATGCCATTTGCTTTCTTCACTGCCTGCTGTACCTGCATGCTTACTTTCAGTGACTGGTGAACAAGGACGCTCAGATCCCGTTGTACTTCCCCTTTTTCCAACTTGACACCATTTAGATAATAATCTGCCTTCCTGTTTTTGCCAGCAAAGTGGATAACCTCACATTTATCCACATTAAACTGCATCTGCCATGCATGTGCCCACTCACCCAACCTGTCCAAGTCACCCTACATCCTCATAGCATCCTCGTCACAGTTCACACTGCCACCCAGCTTTGTGTCATCTGCAAATTTGCTAATGTTCCTTTAAACCTTTCATACAAATCATTAATATATATTGTAAACAGCTGCGGTCCCAGCACCGAGCCTCGCGATACACCCACTAGTCACTGCATCAGCCTATCGTGAGAGATCTTGTCAAAAGGTTTACTAAAGTCCATGTATGCAATGTCCACAGCCCTACCCTCATCATCTTTGTCACCTCCTCCAAAAGTCAATCAAATGTGTAAGACAGGATCTCTCCTGCTTGAAGGCACGCTCAATATCCCTACTAAGTCTTGGTTTTCCAGGTGAAATAGATTTTATCCCTCAGTATCTTCTCCATTAATTTCCCTAGCACTAATATAATGCTCAATGGCTTATAACTTCTTGGCTTGCCACTACTGCCCTTCTTAAAAAGAGGAAAAACAGTGGCTATTCTTAAGTCCTTCGTGTACTTGCCTGTGGCTAAAGAGGATACAAAGATATTTTTCAAGGCCCCGTAAATCTCCTCCCTTGCCTCAATAACCTGGGATAGATCCCATCAGGCTCTGGGGACTTATCCACCACAATGCTCTTCAAGAGGCCCAACACCTCTTCCTTAATATCATCATGCCCCAGAATTCAGCGTACCCTTTCTAATCTTGCTATCTTCCATGTCCTCCTAGATGAATACTGATGTGAAGTACTTGTTTAATGCCTCACTGATTTCCTCTTGCTCCAGGCCTTAATCCCCTCCCTTGTCTATAAGTGGTTCCACTCTATCCCAAGTAACCTTCTTGTTTTTAATGCCTAGGAATTTTCTCTGGGATACTGCCAAGGTATTATAAAATGCCTTGGGATTTTTTTAAATCCTACTCACCAAATAGATTTTAATGCCGTTTTAGTCCTCATGATTCCCTGTTTAAGTTTTATCTTGCTTCCTTAATATTTCTCAAGAGCCCAAATTCATCTTTGTAAACCTTACATATTCTTCCTTTTTTGAACATGTATCATGAAATCGCAAAACATTTAAGATCTAAGATCTATTTTTGCATGTCATGCTTCATCAGGGGAGTTAGTCTTGAATGATGGTCCTCATTTACTTTAATTCCCCTGAAAGTTTTACAGAATGAGATCTATTAATGCACTAATACTTCACCATATCATCCAGCAGCAAATGGTGCAGCAGAGATGAATGAGAGAACAAAGAAGTACTGAAGAAACTGGAAAAGTAAGGCTGCTCAAATTTAACAATGAGATATTGATATGGCAAACTTCTTGCTAAATCAGAACATATACATAATGGGTTACTAAGGTATGGAAGATTTGGAACACAATTGAGCTTAGTATGGAAATATCTTGAAGGATAACTGAACAGCGCATCTGTAGACGTTGGTGAGAGATGTCCCCAACAACTCTCACCAACTTCTACTGATGCGCTGTAGAAAACATTTTATTGGGATGCATCATGGCACGGTTTGGGAACAGCTCCATCTATCAGCGCAAGAAATTGCATAGAATTGTGGACACAGCCCAGACCATCACACAAACCAAACTCCCTTCCATTGACTCCAGGGCCTGTCCCACTTACGTGTCCTTGGCACGCAAATTACGCGACCTTGTGGTTGCGTTGAGCCGCGACGGTCCCGCGCGATATCATGCGTACGCACAGCTGTCTGGAACGCTTGACGTCATTTGAAGATGGACACAAAGCTGGAGTAACTTAGCGGGACCAAGTGAGAGAAGCAATGGGTGATGTTTCTGGTCGAGACTCTTCTTCAGTCTGAAAAGAAGGGTCTTGACCCGAAACGTCACCCATTGCTTCTCTCCAGAGATGCTGCCGGTCCCACTGAGTTACTCCAGCATTTTGTGTCTATCTTCAATTTTCTTGGCCCCGCTCTGGGAGTAGGAGTGGGGGCGGATCCGGACCGCAAAGGCCGTGAGCCCCAGGCCGAGTTCGATGATCGTTTGCCTGCTTCTGCTGCTGTTGCAGGTGAGACGTTGTGTCGTGCCAGGGTCTTGGGCTTGTCCCACTTTGGCCGCCTGTTATGCGACAGGCCGTTGGCGCGTAAAGATTTTGTTTGCTACAAAAATTTCGGAGCCCCGCGCGATGTCGCGCACAACTACATACCCCTCCGCGCTTCTCAGTGGGACCGGCCCCGCGCGGCCATAAGATGCTCGTGCGCCTCAACGCGACCACGACGTCGCGTAATTTGCGTGCCAAGAACACGTAAGTGGGACAGGTCCTTCCATCTCCATCTACACTTCACGCAGCCTCGGCAGCCGCCAGCATTATCTATGATGAGTTTCACCCCGGACCTCCCACTTCTCCCTCATCCCTTCAGGCAAGAGAGCAGCTGCAATAAGACAGAGCAGTGATAGAAGGCACTCAGTCCTCTTCCGAGTCCGGAAACAAGTTGAGGGGGTTAACAAGTTCCAGGAAAGGGTTGCATGTATCTAGGAATGTCTTGGTAGAGCCTTTGAGAGCCTTTTTCAAGCTTTAAATTGTAGAGCACCTCCTTGATCCAGCGGGCGTGTGTCGGGGGGCAGGTAGGCCTCCAGTTAAGCAAGATCAGTCTCCGGGCTAACAAGGTTGTAAAAGCCAGGACCCGCTTCAACGCAACAGAGAGGTTGGTGTTGGGAGGAGTACCACAAATAGCTGACAGTGGGTTTGGAGGAATAGTCTGGCCATAGGCTCTGCTTATCATGTCGAAAGCACTCTTCCAAAAGGCTGCCAGCTTAGGGCAAGACCAAAACATATGGCTATGGTTGGCAGGGGATTGATTACATCTGTTGCAGGTGTCCTTGACAGCGGGGTATATTCTAGATAATCTTGCATTTGTGTAGTGGACTTTGTGAAGGACTTTGCATTGGATTAGGCCATGACGGGCACATATGGAGGAAGAATGGATCAAATCCAAGGCAGAGTCCCATTGCTGGTCTGTTAGTTTCATATTCAGCTCGACCTCCCATGCACCTTTTAATGAGGTATGAGGATTCAATATTACCGACCCTAACAAGTTATACAAAAAAGAGATGCACTTCTTCCGGTTGGGATCTAGAGCTAGGATGGAATCGGTCAGGGTTTCAGGGGGGCGATGACAGGTGTGTCTTGCAGTTTGCCAGAAACCATGACAAAGCGGCCAGCAGGGTCCTCCACAGTTTTCTGTGTTTCGAATATAACGTTTTCACGAATCAGGATAGCATCACCCCTGGCCCTATCATAAAATTTTGAATGAAATAAGTGGCTAATCCAGCCTCTCTTAAGCCGTGTTACCTCTCTGTTGCGAAGGTGGGTCTCTTGAATAAAAAATATATCGCCCTTAAGCTGTTGCAAGTGGGCCAAGATCCTATCAGTCTTAATAGGACCCCCCACCCCCCTCACATTCCACGAGACAAATCTAAGAATGTCGTTTGTGTTGGCCATATTTAGCTATATCCAAGCGAGTGGGCAGAGTGCTGTAGTACTGCAAGTTGAGACGGAAGAGCGCATCGAAGCCAGCTGCAAAGAGTGGGGGTGTGGGTGGGGGGGGGGGGGGGGGGGGGGGGGGGGGGAAGAAGTATAAAATAAATTTAAAAAAATAAATAATAATAAAAAGTAATTTTAAAAATAAATTAATTAAAAAAAAGATACATACATGCGTAGACACACAACAAACAATCGGGACACATATCACTTAGCCATCTTTCAAACCTGAGTCCCCAGACCTGAGATCCCCAATGTCCCAACCGAACCTTGAGTGCCCATTGCACCAAGGTACGTTGGCCTCGCATCCGCCTGGAGTTGTCCGATCTTAACTCCCAATATTTCCACCTCCCAAAGCAACAAAATCACTCAAAGTCAGTAAAGTAACATAGAATGAAATAAATATAGTAATGATAACAATGATAATAATAATAATTTAAAATATAGAAAATAGAAATAAAGTAAAATAACCATAAATGAATAAATACAAAGTTAAAATAATAGCCATGGTAGTTGTGCTACCAATGACATTGCTAACACTAATGGTAATAATAGTAATGATGATAGTAATAATAAGACAAAGCAAATTGACAAAATGGTGATACTAAATAAGTAAGCCAACGTATAAGTGAAACAAGAATAGCTTCCTTTGGTATAACATAGTATAATTTAACGTTGACAAGGTATAAAGAAAGAGTTCGCGTTAGAGAGATTAGCAAATTGCAAACTGGGTTCTTGGATTAAAGCGCAGGGCAGAAGAACATCAATTAAGTATTGTTAAAAAAAACGCTGTAAGAACTAATTGGTGTAACACAGCCTTGATTATAATGAGTTCTTATCAATCCCAGATAGTCCGCTATGAAGACTAGTGTAAACAAACCGGTTGAATGCTGGCAACGTTAGCAGCCCGCTGCTAAAAACAAGAAGGCAGAGATCAGATCACGAACCACAAAGTGGGTCCCTTAAGCCCAATTTTATAGCATGTGCAGGGGAAGAGCCTTTCAAGTATGATTACACATAAACATTAAAAGGAAAAGTTGGTATAACATAGTCATGAATCGTGGTGAGTTCTTACCGGCCTCATATATTTCAAGACAGGGGTCTAGTATAATCAGCAAGGCCGAGCGCTAGTAGTGGCTAGTTGCTAAGAGCAGTCAAGCTAAAATTAGCCCATAATGTGACCGTAGGTTAACCGGGCCCCTGTGCCACTCGGATGTAGACGTACCGAGCGAAGTCAGTCATCTGTGGGTCCCGGACTGCGTCAACGGTAAGATGAAATGAAAACCTGAGCGTCCTCGGGAGATGTTAACCGTCGCCTCTTTCCTTCCCCGGCCATGATGAACAGCTTGGCCGGATAATGAAGGGAGGGTTTGAGACCCAGGTTGTACAGCTCCTTCATAACGTCTCTGCATGCGGAGCGTTGTTCAGCTATCTCGGGACAGTAGTCTTCAAAAATGTGGATCGGGATGTCCTTGTACTTCAGCTTACCCCTCTGCCTCCGAGCCTCACGCACCACCAACTCGCGGGTCTGGAATCTATGGAAGCAAATCAGGGCTTTCTCACCAGGGCTTGGCTTGGCTGCTAGCGTACGGTGGGCTCGGTCTAGCTCCGGGGCTGATTCCAGTGTGTGTTCGCCAAGAGTCTCGAGCAGGAGTTGAGAGATAAAAGCTGTTGTTTGGGGGCCTTCGATGTTCTCGGGGAGACCGACTATCCTTATGTTATTTCGGCGACTCCTGCCTTTCAGGTCGATAAGCTTAGACTTTGGCTTGACGTTCTCTTCGGTCACCGTAGTTAGCATTGTCTCCATAGCTCGCATGTCTTGGCTGGTGGTATCGGCAAATGACTCAAATGACGAAAGACGCTGTTGTTGGTCTAAAATAGTGGTCTGGATATTGTCCAGCTTCGTTTCCAGTTTTGTGAACGCTGCGTTGAGTTCTGCCAGTAGCGATGCCTTGTGCTCTGTTAACATGGCTGTTAGCGTAGCCATGACGGTGCTGGTCGTCCAGTCTTCCGTCGTTGGCTCCTCTTTCTTTCCTCTGCCTGGCATCTTTGCAGTGTGGAGAGGTGCTGTCGATAGTGTTTAAATATTTATGGGTAGTTATAAAACTTAGGCTGAGCTATAATAACAGTTGAAGGTGAACAGATTGGGAGCGTGGAAAAGTGCGACTACTCCAGCATGTCGCCCCGCCCACCCCCTCTTCAGCATTACCTAGCAAATTTGACTTTCAGAAATAGGATGTCGGAGTGATGGTTGAAATATCCGTTAAAAAAATATTAAAATGTTACACTGTATTCATTAATGACAGAATACAACGTATTAGTTACATTATGAGTATTAATAGGGTAACAATTCAATGAACTGATAGAATTATATTGAATGTATGTAGAGCAGTATCACCTGGGTTGTACTATAAAACAGGATGTTAGAATAGTTCCTCTGGACGTTTCTGACATACGGATAAATCGGCTTATGGACAGTTCTCAGCAATGGAATCCTTACAACGGGATTGCCAGTATTCATAATGAATGCGCACATGTGCAAAATAGTTGGAGAAAGTGCAAATAACAAAATGCACCTATTTTAGCAGTTCTCTGTGTGCCTGATTGACACATCATACTCCTAGCACAATGGACAGTTCGGAGATAATTGATAAGGAAAAAAAAAACACTACATTAACTAATTTCCATCACTTAAGTTATCATACTAAAATTAATAATTGCAAATATGTAGTTTACTTACATAACAAGTAAAGAGTTTCTGTAACTGGACAGCTTCATTCTCTATTTGGTCTGCCACACTTTTCTGCTTATTTTCTGTTTTGCAATATAGCCTTTTCTTCATAATTCTTATTATGTATTCTGTAATGAGCTGCTTATGGATGTCCCTCAATAGATTCTATTTAAAATAACGCAAACATAAAATTAGAGTAAGTTGTGGATACCAGTCTAAAACAAAAATAAACATATAAGACGGTTTTCTTCCTGTTTTTGTTTAGTGCTACTACGACAGTTCTTAGGCCACTTTTGAAAATATGAGCGCTAGTATATTTTACAGGCTTTTTAGTATCAATGTCTGTACTTTGATTAAAAAAAGACGCAAAAGTGCTGGAATAAGTCAGCGAGTCAGGCAACATCCTGGGAGAACATGAATTGGTGATGTTTTGGGTTGAAACCTTCCGAAGAAACATCACCTCTCCATGTTCCATGTTCACCGTGGATGTTGCCTGACCGGTTACATTAATCCAGCACTTTATGGCTTGTATTATAAACCAGTCTACATCTGCAGTTCCTTATCACTACATCTGTACTTTGGTAAAAATTTAAAATATGGAAGCAAAACTCATTTCTGGCTTCACTCAAAACCCATACATGGATGACTTCAGCAAGTCATGAGTCAGGAATCATTGTAAGGATTCAGTGTTATGTTGTTACTTTCCTAAATTAATGAAGTATTCCAAGGACACAATAAAATAGGAGAAGAATGGGTCAACGTCAAGTCTTCCCCGCCATTCAATATGATGGTGGCTAATATATGCTGTCCTCAACTCCTCTGCTGGAATTGATCCTCTCCTGCAGAGATTTAGTGAAGAACATTGCCAGCTAGATGAAGCTAGTTAAGAGAGCCTGAAACTATTCTTGGACTACTGGAGGTCAGTGCCAAACCAAATGAGCTATATATATGTTGACCTTTTTGGTAGCACTGCAGCATTCTGTAACAGGCTGATTGCAAAAAAACTGAAGCAGAGGTTGGTTTAGTTTGGTGAGACACGACTTCAAAAACTTCAAATTCCTGGGTGTGCATATTTCCCAAGATCTTTCCTGGTCCCAGCACACTGATGCAATTATAAAGAAGGCACACCTGTGCACCTACTTCCTGAGAAGATTACAGAGAGTCGGTATGTCAAGGAGGACTCTCTCGAACTTCTACAGGTGCACAGTAAAGAGCATTCTGACTGGTTGCATCATGGCCTGGTTCGGCAACTTGAACGTCCAGGAGCAAAAAAGACTGCAGAAAGTTGTGACCACTGCCCAGTCCATCACCGGCTCTGACCTCCCCACCATCGAAGGGATCTATCACAGTCGCTGCCTCAAAAAGGCTGCCAACATCATCAAAGACCCACACCATCCTGGTCACACACTCATATCACCATTGCCATCGGGAAGAAGGTACAGGAGCCTGAAAACTGTAACATCCAGGTTCTGGTATAGCTTCTTCCCCACAGCCATAAGGCTATTAAACACAACATCAAATAAGCTCTGAACAATAACAGTCTATTATTATTATTGCACTATATCTATTTATTTATTGTGTACATATGGTCTATAGACACACTGAACTTTTATCTTCTGTTCCGTATTATGTGTACATTTTCTGTTGTGCTGCAGCAAGGAAGAATTTCATTGCCCTATCTGGGACACATGACAATAAAACTCTCTGGATTCTTGAAACAGTCCGTTCAGCTCACTGAGCCCACACCAACCATTGATTATCCGTGTACATTATTTCTAAGTTATCCCACTTTCTCATCTACTCCCTACACATAAGGGGCAAATTACTGAGGTAAATTAACCTACAAACAAGCACATCTTTGAGATTTGTGCGGAAACCCACCCGGTCACAGGAAGTGCATGCAAATTACACACAGAAGGTCGAGGTCAGGATCGAACCCGGGTCTCTGAAGCTGCGAGGCAGCAGCTCTACCAGCTGTGCCACCCATCTTTACATGGATTTGATAACCCTGATTATCGCAATATGTCATAACACTGGCTAGATTGTTTCATACCTGATACAGTGGTGCTTTTAATTTCAATAATCTTGTAAGATGCTCCTCCAATAATTCAAATATTTTGTCGATAGGATCTGAGGACTTGAACCATTTTTCTGTCACCAGCTTTTTACAGTGAGGCTACGAAATAATATAAAGGACTTTATGATGACAAAAATTATTTCAGTGCAAGTATCTACTTCTAACAAAATCCAACCCTGAGGAAAACTACAAACCACATTTAACTAAATCTAATGCTTTTTTTTGCATTTTTCAAAAACAGTGCATTAAATAGTTTTTTTAAAAGAATATATCAGAGATTGACCTCATGGATGTTAAGTATTTATGCATCATGCACCAAAGAAAATGAAAAATCTTACTCAACAATTTTGAAATATGGTAAGAAGTAGGCTACTGCTGCAAGACTGCAAAAGCCTTTTTTATTAGATATCTGTCTGACTGGGTCTTCAACATACCTTTAAGTTACAAAACAAGGTCTTTAGCAAAATGTCTTTTCTCTTCTTTTGCATTTCATTCAAAATTGATAGAATTTTCTCCTTTGTCTCTACATTAGTGATTTTCTCATTTGTATCAATGTAATTCCTGAAAAAAACATAAAAAATAATAATTCTGTTAGATGTAAATATAACTGTGCTTTGAGACATTTACCTAGGTAACCATATTGTAGATAATTTTATTTTTGGATAATAACGTATAAAGGAGAAAGTTGTCATGTTATCCATCCACCATGTATCATCGTGTATCTTTATTGATTTTCATTATTTTAACCCCAAGAATTAATAGTATATTTTAAATCTCCGATCGCTGCCAACAGAAATTGAATTTGCTCTAATTTTGTATTAAAAAGCCCAACATTCTCCCTAAATGGAATGTAGTCAAGATGTCAGTCCCTGTCACTTCTCAAATATGCCTTCTACAAAATCAGCTGTGAAATTTGAGCTAGCTACATTACTATCATTTGCCCTTTGGCAAGGCTTTGGCTAGGTTGGGGAGAGGGGAGAACATGATAACAAATCACATGTGGGACATTCCTTCATGGAATACTATTGATCCATGGGGAAGAAGGGGAAAAATGATAAATTACATTTTAGCATTGGATATATTTCATGTGTTATTGGGTTTAGTTCTATAAAATTAAGGATTCTCTTTCCACTTTCACTGCAATAATGATTTCAATGAAAGCTGATTTCTACATTATGTTAGTTCTACCTCTTGAGTGGGGTCACAGAGCGTGGTCTTATTTGACTATTGGCACTTGCACAGCCAGGCAACTTTGCCAGAATGGATGAGTTTGGCTGAAGTATCTGTTTCTGTGTTGCATAGCTCTGTGACTCAATGGTTCTTGTACTTTAATTGTCCACAGATCAATCAATGAGCAAAAGATTTACATTCATGCCTTTTATATGGATGACATCATGTTGCCCTGCTTAACAACTTACCTGATAACTTCACAACAGTTGGTGATTAAAATTGTAATGGAAATGAAATTTGCATTGTTGAAATTGGATTTTTCAAAATTCTCTGCTGATCGCTGGAAGCTGAAAAACATTTTGCAATTCACTTCTTATTAAGCACATCACAAAAAAGAATCTGAAATATATACACATTTACTGTATATCACACACAATACTCAAACTCAATAGTGTTTTTTGATTTAATCCTAACTCATCAAGGTTAGTTACTGAATTTCTCTGTTTTATTAAGTTCATTTAGAGTAGAAATTTAAAGGGTGATTGAATGTTAAAATATTAAAAAGATTTAATCCAGAGATCCAGGTTCGATCCTGACCTCGGGTGCTGGCTGTGCGGAGTTTGCATGTTCCCCCTTTGACCGCTTGGGTTTCCTTTGGATGTTACGGTTTCCTCCCACATCCTACAAAAGTGATGATTTGTAGATTAACTGGCCTGTTTATATTGCCTGCAGTGTGTAGGGAGTGGATGAGAAAGTGGGGTAACATAGAACTAGTGTGAACAGGTGATCGAAGGTTGGCGCGGGCTCAGTGGATCTAAATGCTTATTTTCATGCTGTATAAAACTAATACAAAACTAAAATCATTTTAAAATATAGGGTGGTGGAAATATAGGGTGGTGCTTTCTGTCACTCTTCTAAATGCAAAACAATTCAGGCATAAACTGCTTCATCTCCTCTTCTACCGTTCCAGTAATAATTTCGCTGACTGGGGTATCCATTTTTTGTACTGTTAAGCGTGTCCCCTTCCTTTCAGGGTACGTTTGTTTTTAATTTGCTACATCTTAGATCAGCAGGGATTCATTTTATAACTCTTTATTTTAGAGTCATCAAATCATCTTAGTGTAGATTAGTCTGTTAGTCAATGTAGTCAATGAACCTTCAGGTTTAATGCCAAAGGACGATGGACTAAACTCCAGTAGATGATGGGAAGAGGTTCTTGCAATCTAGTTTAAAATTAATTCTTGACAGCTTATAATTTTGCATGTATCTTTTTTCATAAAAATATATATTTTCTTCTTGTTGAACTACAATCTCAAGGCATTCCAGCGGCAGTTCTCATCTAACTTAATGTTATATTCTGAATGGGAACGTGGCATGACTTGGCATCACTTTCAAAATATTACAGCTTTCCAGTAAAATAAACATTATCTTTGCCAATACATATTTCCCTAAGCTGCATTTGTTTTCAATTAGAAGCAGCTGGGAAAAAAGTTCATATTTTAACTGCCTCTCATCAGAACACATACCTGGAGTTGGATTAAATTAGGCAGAAGAGCTCTTTTTTCAATTATACTAAATAAAGCTTTCTAAGTTCAAGCACATTACAAATATGCATCCCATAAAATGCTTTCATTTTATTTCATCACAAATTTGTGTTATGGTAGCGTGATTTGAACAATTCAGTCAAATTATTTTTTTAAATTAGTTCATGGACTCAATCTCCCATTTAACCTTCGCAATCAGGATTACTGTTCCAAATTTCCAATGAGTATGGAAGATTGTAACCCCTCTTTTATTATTCTGGGCTGCACACTCCTCAGCTCCTCATTGTAGTCTACCGGATAAAGAATGAGACCGGCAGGGTGAAAGTCCTTTTGGGTCTCCTCCTGGTCTGTCAATAAATGAAAGTTAGATGTGGCATGTTTAGATCTTGCTTCGCACTGTTGCGCTCTTGCCTGGCTCTGGCTGATCCCAATTGATTCTAGAGCAGCTACTGCTGGTCCATTTAAGGACCTTTGTGATCAGTGATACCAACAACATTGGACTAGATTGTGTGTGTGGAATGTGGTATTCTTATTTATGCTGGTAAATTTGAGTCTCAGACTTTTTTCTTCAAAAATTTAGAAAAGTAAGCTTATAAGTTATAGGAGCGGAATTAGGCCATTCAGGCCATCTTGCATTATCTTCCTCCCATTATCCCTGACACCCATTACTGATCAAGAAATCATTACTAGTACTAAGGATAACTTCTTATACCAATCTAAAAACTATGCATCTCATTTTGAAGAGAACTATTTTTTTGTTAGTTTCAAATGTACATAAGGTCTGCAATACAATTATATAAGATTTAAAAAAAACATATTCAAATACGCTACTCAGAGATCAGGAAATGTAAAATGTCTCTTGATTTTTATTATTCTCAATAAACCTCGGTAGTTTTGAAGTCATGATTTAAATATGTGAAGAATTTTTATGTAATCTATATTACTGGACTGCTTTACCATTCTAGGAAGGAATGTGCTTCCTGTAGCATGATGTCTAGTGCTCTGTCTGCCATTTCATTAGTAAGAGTTCTGGTGTCCTGGAAAGCCCCCTCAATTATCTGAAAAAGACAAAATAAAGAAAATATATTCAATTATTAGGGGAAAGAGTAGTAATTGCCTTATTTATTTGGAATCAATGGATAATTAATGACATGCTAAAATTATCTCAGTATGTAAACATAATAGTCATTCCTTGTCTTAAGACAGTGCGGGCAGAACAGACTGGGAGTAAATAAACAGCAGGAAAAATAGTGTAATTTGTGTAGGAAGTAATGTCTACCATTGCAGTAATTTTTAATTTGTGTGGCAGGGACATGCAGATGTCCAGCCAGGAATAATACAGGACACGAGGTTTGTGCAAGCAATCGATGTTTATTCTTCCTGAGTACAGCTCCTTACTCCAATCCTGGGCAAGGGTATTGCCTGAACTTATATACTCCCCGGGGAGCTCCGCGACCTGCACCTCCCGTCATCGTGACACTTGACTCCTCCCTCCAGAGCCGAGGGTTCGTACTGTGCGTGGCTCACCACCAGGTGCCGCCACATGACCCCTCCTCCCTCCCCCCCCCCACCCAGAACCAGAGGCACCAAAATGGATGGGAAGCCGAACGAGGCGGCCAGACCTCGTAAATACGTCCCCATGCACAGGGGATTTGTCCGGTCTGGGAGAATCCGGGGGTACCCAGGACGGCGGACGCCCCTGATGGCGAGGTTGAGCCACCTGTACTGGCTCGCTCAGGCCCAAATGTGCCGGCTTCAGTCGAGCCACAGAAACAGTTTCTTGCCAGCCACCAAAACAAAACAAACGTTGTGGACCTGTGCAGTAGCACCCGGAATGGATCCTCATATGGGCGCTGCAAGGGCGACCTGTGGGCGTCGCGTCACAGAAAGATGCAAGGACTGTCCGCGAGCGCTGGGGGCACATGGAATGGAGTCACCTCACGATGAGACGTCGGGACGGGAGCCAGGGCACCGACCCTCTCCCGCAAGCGCACCAACACAGATGACAACGGCTCCCGGGACCCATCAGTGGCCGGGATAAATTCCTGGGGAACGGTGAGTGGAGCGCCAGAAACCAACTCCGCAGAGGATGATGACAAATCCTCCTTCGGGGCGGTCCGAATTTGCAGCAGAACCCACGGCAACGCGTCCATTTAGTCAGGGTCCGTGATGCAAGCCTTCAAGGCGTCCTTGAGATGGTGGTGGAACCGCTCCACCAACCCATTTGACTGGGGATGGTATGATGTCGAATGGTGGAGCTGCGTCCCCAGCACGCGGGACATTGCGGACCACAGTTTGGATGTGAACTGGGCACCCCGGTCGGAAGTGATGTCCAGTGGCACCCCGAAGCGGGCAATCCAATCGGCCACAAGGGCGCGAGCGCACGACTGGGCAGGTGTCCACAAGCGGGATGGCCTCTGGCCACCGTATAAAATGGTCCACCACCGTCAGCAGGTGCGGAGGCAGTAGCCCCAAGATGTCAACGCGCATGTGGTCGAAGCGCCAGTGAGGCCCTGTGAACTCCTGAACCGGCACCTGAACGTGCCGATGCACCTTTGATGTTTGAATATACCTCCCTCCCTCGCTCATGAGGGCCGAGGGCTTCTGGTCGCTGAGCCCGCCCATGTTCCGGATCCGCACCGCTCACTCCAGGCGGCTGAGCCCGAAGGTCCGGAGCAGCAACTCCTTGAGGCCTTCATACTTGTTCACCGCCGGCGGATTGTCCAGGTACGGCACTACGTGACCGGCCGTTTCCTGGTTGAGCGCGCTCACAACGTAGTGGTAACAGGTCTCGTTGACCGTTACCCCACAGATGTGGAATTGGGACTCGGCCTGCCGGAACCATACCTGCGCTGCGAGGTCCAGAAGGTTGGTAACTTCAAGGCAACGGCGTTCACTTCGGCCTGGTCAGCGGCAACGCCGCATTGGGCGCTAGCGGGGTGCATTTTCTTCTTCAGAATTACAATTCTGGATGTCGGGGTCACTAATGTGGCAGGGACACACAGATGTCCAGCCAGGAATAACACAGGACACAAGGTTTGTGCAAGCAATCGATGGGGAGGACGGATTGACAAATTGGGAGTATAAAGATGGAGTTAAAAGGGGAAGTGAATACAGGAAAAATTACAAAAGACTCCCAAATTAATGGGAAGGAAAGTTCATGAAGGGATAAGAGAGTAAGGTCAGGGCCAATTGTGAACGGTGTGAGAGGGGAGGTGAATACTGAAGTCAAAATATTGTATATGAATGCGCGAAGTATAAGAAATAAAGTGGACGAGCTTGAGGCTCAGTTAGAAATTGGCCTGTGGATTGGAGGGTAGCTAATGTTATCCCACTTTTTAAGAAAGGCAGGAGAGAGAAAACAGGGAATTTTGCCCAGTTTGCGATACATTGGTGGTGGGGAAGATGCTGGAGTCAATTATAAAAGATGAAATAGCGGCACATTAGGATAGCAGTAACAGGATTGGTCCGAGTCAGCATGGATTTATGATGGGCAAATCATGCTTGACTAATCTTCTGCAATTTTTTGAGGATGTAACTAGGAAAATGGACAAGGTAGAGCCAGTGGATGTCGTGTACCTGGTCTTTCAGAGAGCATTTGATAAGGTCCCACATAGGAGATTAGTGGGCAAAATTAGGGCCCATGGTATTGGGGGTAGAGTGCTGACATGGATAGAAAATTGGTTGGCAGACAGGAAACAAAGAGTAGGGATTAACGGGTCCCTTTCAGAATGGCAGGCAGTGACTAGTGGGGTACCACAAGACTCAGTGCTGGGACCGCAGCTATTTACAATATACATCAATGATTTAGATGAAGGGTTTCAAAGTAACATTAGCAAATTTGCAGATGACACAAATCTGGGTGGCAGTGTGAACTGTGAGGAGGATGCTATGAGAATGCAGGGTGACTTGGACAGGTTGGGTGAGTGAGCAGATGCATGGCAGATGCAGTTTAATGTGGATAAATGTGAGGTTATCCAATTTGGTAGCAAAACAGGAAGGCACTTTTAAAATATACCATCGATTGGAACAAAACTTGTTGCACTTGCAGCACAGGAGAATGGCGAGTAAGGTGGCAAAAAAATCGTAGCACTATCGTGTACTGTTATTGTGCAAATAGAAAAACCACGCAAACCAGAGGAGCACAGGATCAGAGTTTTAGCTATGTACTAGACCAAGTGCAGACCCATTGGGTCTGCTCCCCCAATGCAATATTCCACCACTCAGAGAGGGAGGGAGGGGAGGGGAGTAGAGGGAGGGTAGAAGGAGGGGGAGGGGGAGGGGCAGAGAGAGAGGGGGATAGAGAGAGAGAGAGAGAGAGGGGGGTAGAGGGAGAGGGAGGGGGTAGAGTGGGGGGGGAGGGAGGGTAGAGAGGGAGAGGGCGATGGAGGGAGAGGGAGGGGGGTAGTGAGAGAAGGGGCAAGAGAGGTATAGATGTGGCAACTACCCTCCCTACCCCCTCCGCTCCCACAATCCCCCCACTCTCCCTCCTCACCTCCCCAGGATCTTTCCCCTCTGCTCCTCCCCTCCCCCAATCCCTCCTTCACCTCTCTTTCCCTCTTCTTTCCCCTACCGCCACCGCGGTCCCATCGTTGCGAGGCCTCATGCTGCGGTCGCGATGCCTCCTTGATGGCCGCATAAAACCCCAGCCGAGGCGTCGCGGGTAGAAGGCCGGGTCGGAAACAGCGGAACGTTAATTTAAATGCGGCCCTGCCCCTGATGCCACTGGAAGCTGGTGGCCGCCCACCCCTTTGTGACGTCGCTGGAAGCGGGTTAAAGGACATTTGCCATTTAAAAACTTGGTTTTATGTAGTT
The DNA here is from genome assembly GCA_963514005.1 of Raja brachyura. Next base: position 46,261,277 of record OY740789.1, on the reverse strand, counting down.
TTTAAACGATATGTGAAATAGCATGAAATGTGAAGTGAAGCAGTTAATTTTGTCGTTGTGGTTAATGTGATTAATAATCTGTGAAAGTATTTGCACTAGCGCGTGCCGTTTTGAGAAAGGTAGAAATACACATACACACACATGCATACATACACACATACAAACAAAAATTAGACTTTTATACGTATAGAGATAGATAGATAGATATCATTTCACCAATGATAGACACAAAATGCTGGAGTAACTCAGAGGGCCAGGCAGCATGTCTGGAGAAAAGGAATAGGTGACATTTCAGGTTGAGACCTTTCCTTAGACTGAGAGTAAGGGGAGAGGGAATCTAGTATGAAAAGGTAAAAAGAACAAATGAATGAAAGGTATGAAAAGGTATGAAAATCTAAGAAAGGTATGAAAATCTAAGAAAGGTGAAGCCCACATTGGTCAATTGTTGGGTGTTGAAAAGGAGATAACAAGTGGATACAAACAGTGAAACTAAGCAGGACGACAGAGAAGCTAGTAAGACGACTATGGTGGGGGAGGGACGGAGAAAGTGGGAATGTCAGGGTTACTTGAAATTAGAGAAATCATTATACCACTGGGTTGTAAGTTGCCCAAGCGAAACATGTGGTGCTGTTTCTCCAATTTGATCTGGGCCTCACTCTGACAATGAAGGAGGCCCAGGACAGAAAGGTCAGTATGAGAATGGGAAAGGGGGTTAAAGTGTTTGATACCCGGGAGATTGCATAGGCCAAGGTGGACTGAGCGAGGGCCAAACCTCAGCCTCCTTCGCTCCAACAAAGACAAACCCAGCCTCTCCAATCTTTCCCCATAACTACAGGCATCCAAACCAGGCAACAACTTAATGGATCTCCTGCAATGCAACCATATCCTTCCTTCAGCCCACACTTCGGCTTTAATTAATTCTCAAAAAGGTGAGTTATTGACAGCTTATAAATATAGATGCTGAATGGGGACGAGGGAGGTGGGAAATGGAATACTAATGCTGACAGTTTAGGAAACAGATCAGATTTGAGTTACGGAGACACAAGCAACTGCAGACTTCGATACCACAAATAACTAGAGTAACTCAGTGTGTTGGGCAGCATTTCTGCAGGACATGGATAGGTGACATTTTGGGTTGAGACCTTTCTTTAGGCTAGAAGAAAGTCTGAAGAAGGGTCCTGAACCAAAACATCGCCTGTCATTATCCTCCAGAGATACTGTCTGGCCCACTGAGTTACTCCAGCACTGAATTTCAGTTATGTTGTGGAAACATGGAAAAGGGAATTTTATTTTACTTTTAGTTATGTTGCTTCAAGAATATGTGTTTCCTTCATGTTCTGAACACTACACATCAGTAACTGATGATGAGGGGCTGAGGAATGTGCAGCCAGGGTAAAAGAGGAGCTATAGTCTACCATACTCATTGGAAATACATGATTGTAATCATGTTGTCTTTTTACTGACTGGATAGCACACAACAAAAAGCTTTTCATTATACCTTGGTAGATGTGCCAATAATAAACTAAATATGCAACACGGACTAAACTAAGCTGTAAATGTTACTGATTGATTTTTAATAGTAATTGCTTGTCCCAAAGTTTTGATGAAATAAAATCAAAGCAATTATTTAGTTGCATGTGAAAATATTTCACCTAGTTACAGGTTCTAGTTTCTCATAATAAAAACCATATCCAGTTTCATGAGGTATGCATTGCAATATTTGTTCATGGGTTTTATTCGGTGTACCTGGATTATGTCGATAGGCAATTCGCTGTGATAATGCTCATTCAGCACAATGGGCTCTTCTTCACGTCTCCAATTCTCCTCTTCTATATGGAGACTATTTGCCATGTGCATTCTAGCATCTGCCTAAAAATCAAAAAACAACTGAATAAAGGGTATCATACGTTGTGCAATGATTAATGTTAATAAAAGGTAATCTACAAAGAATTGCAACAGTAGCTGTTGGAACTTTAGTGATAGTTCGACCATTTTTTAATGCAAGGATGCGATTAACTTTTTACCTGCAAAGCAGAAAAGTATTCACTTTTCAAATGACTGATCATGCTTTCTGGGAGCAAGGTACTTGACAGTTCCTGGCTTGTTTCTTCAGATTGTGTGATGGTATTCATAAGCCTGAGCAAGGAATAGAAATTTTCAAATGGACTAATTCAACGTCTTTCACAACAATGTTTTAAAATTTGAAATCTTCAATTATTATTTGTCAATACCATGCATTCCATGGAAAGTTGTAATGCATTCACACACTAGAAGCTACTTTTACTCAAATGTGCCAGAGACAACAATGTCAATGCAGAAAGAGACTCAATTGCAGATGGTTCTTTGTCTATAACGAGATAGTTTAAAAAGTGAACTAGGCTTGTGATGGAAGGTGATGAAGAGCTATTGGAGAAGTACAGTGTGGATGATCCAATCAAGGACAGCGGAAAAAAACAGAGAGAAAAAGGCCACGAAGGATGAAAAACCTAATCACTTAGTAAACAATAAAATATAAAACGTATTGCATCAAAAAAGCTCCACATTAATTTCTCATATAGTGATGGTATTTAATTAATCTAATTTACAGCAAATGTATATTGTTTGAAATATCATTGGTTGACCCTGAAACTTACCAGAAGGAAATGGTACCTGAGGTTGAAGGGTTTGAGTTGTAAGGAGAGGCTTGATAGACTGGGACTGTTTTCCTTTAAGTGTAGGAGGCAGAGAGGTGGCCTTATGTATCACGAGGGGCATAGATAAGGAGTTCTGTATTAACGGCCTCGTCTTAAGGGTACATGCCACAATTTCTACATTTGTAGACTTTTTTTATGAAGAAGGGGAGTAAAACCAGAGGACTTTGGTATAACGTGAGAGGGACAACATTTAAAGGGGACACAAGGTAGAACTTTTCCAGACCAAGGGTGGTGAATATATGGATTGAGCTGACAGAGGAAATGGTGGAAACAGGAACAATTACAATGTTTTAAGAGCGATTTAGGTACATCAATGTTCCCTCTAATTTTTAGTAGTTCGTATGCGCAGAAATCTTCTATTGTGCAATTTTTTATGCTGTTACAAATGTGTGTGCGCACTGAATTCTTGTGCAAACATATGACCTCATGAGCTTCTGGTGTAGCAGTTTTTACTATTTCGTTAAACCATTCAACTTTAAACCAGCTTGCAGTTCTTTCATACTTCACACCCTTTGCATCCTTTGAATTTAACATGGTGAATCAAAACTTCTTTCAATAAAAACTCAATAAGCCAGCTACAGAATTTGAAATGGATCTTCTTAAACTGTGCAATAAAGTCAATATGATTATGAGATTTTTACAAATAAATATAAATTATAATACTGTATAATTATTCTGTATAATTGTATAATTATTGATTACTACATTTTAGGTAACATTGTAGTGTCTATGACATACAGACTCTTGAATGCTTTCGTTTTTCAAATGAAACAGTTCTTTAGTTTAACACGATAACAAGTTCTCCCCCTCCCTCTCTCTTCTTCCCCCTCTACTCTCCCTCTCTCCTCCCCTTCTCTCCTCCGCCACTGCCTCTCTCCTCCCCATCTCCTCCCCTTTCTCATCCCCTCTCTCCTCCCCCTCCCTCTCTCCTCCTCCTCTCTTCCCCCTCTCTCTTGCACCACTCCTCCCTCTTCCCTCCCCTCTTTCTCCTCTGCTCTCCACCTCCCTCTCACCTCCCCTTCTCCCCCTCTCCCCCCCTCCTCTCCTCCATCTCCCCCGTCTCTCCTTCCCCTCTCTCCTCCATCTCTCCCCCTCTCTCCTCCCCCCTTCCGCCTCTCTCCACCCCTTTCACCTCCACCTCTCCTCCCCCTCTACCTTACCCCCCTCTCAGCTCCTCCTTCTCCCCTCCTACTCTCCCCCCCTTCCCCTAACCCCCTCTCCTCACCTTTCTTAATTCCCTCTCTCGCTTTCCCCCATTCTCTCCCTCCCCACCTCCCTCTCCCTCCTCTCCATGGTCCAGACCCGTCCATTTACCGCTGGGTTCCTGCCAACAGTGCCGCCACCTTTGAGGAGGGTGTGGCCCTGGCAAAAGATCATGGCCCTAGGCCTCCCCGGGTGAAGTGCAGGGACGGATGCGGCGCCCACGGACCAGATTTCTCTAATGTCAGCGCGGGATGCAGCTGTCCCCGGTGCCGGGTCGGGCCGCAGATTTTGAAATTTGGAGAAAAAAACTCTGCTATAAAATATCTCCGCTATCATTTGCAGTGGAGAAATTTTATATTGGAGATTTCTTTCCCCAAAATTTCAAAGCACATACATTTTCTTTGTGTACTGGCTTCAAAACTTGTGTGCACACGCACAGCTTAGAGGGAACACTGAGGTACATGGTTGTGAATGATTTATATGGATATGGACCAAATGCAGACAAATAGGAGCTCAGGTTGCCAACATAATTGCCATGGAAGAGTTTGGCTGAAGAACCTATTTTTGTGCAGCACCTAGACCGCCAGGGGACCTATGCGAGGATCCTGTTTGTTGATTTTAGCTCTGCATTCAACACCATTGTGCCAGAGCTACTACACTCCAAACCTTCCGAGTTGACTATGCCTGAACACCTTTGTCAGTGGATCACCAAATTCCTGACAGACAGGAAGCAGCATGTGAGGGTGGGAAAGCACATCTCGGACCCGCAAACGCTCAGCATAGGAGCATCGCAAGGCTGCGTACTCTCCCCTCTCCTGTACTCTCTCTACACCAACGACTGCACCTCCACAGACACCTCTGTCAAACATCTCAAGTTTGTGGATGACACAACCCTGATTGGACTGATCCAGGATTGGCGAGGAATCTGCCTACAGACTGGAAGTGTCACAGCTGGCGTCCTGGTGCCGTAGCAACAACCTGGAGCTCAATGCTCTTAAGACAGTGGAATTGATTGTAGACTTTAGGAGAGCTCCCTCTCCCCCCACCCCACACGCCATCAACAACACCACAGTCACATCTGTGGAGTCTTTTAAGTTCCTGGGAACCATCATCTCCAAGGACCTTAAGTAGGGGGCTACCATCGACTCCACAGTCAAAAAGGCACAACAGAGGATGTACTTCCTGCGGCAACTGAGGAAGCACAATCTGCCACAGGCAATGATGGTCCAATTCTATATAGCCATCGTAGAGTCTGTTCTCACCTTCTCCATCATGGTCTGGTTTGGCTCAGCCACCAAGCACGACACCTGGAGGCTGCAGCGAATCGTCCGATCAGCAAAGAAGATTATTGGCTGCAACCTTCCCTCCATTGATGAACTGTACACTGCAAGGGCCAGGAAGCGAGCAGCCATGATCATCTCTGACCCCTCTCACTCTGGCCACAAACTTTTTGAATCACTTCCCTCTGGAAGGCGACTCCGGACTGTCAAAGCTGCCACAGCCAGACATAAAAATTGTTTTTATCTACGAGTAGTTGCTCTACTCAACAGCCACAAATCTGTAGCCTCCCTTTGATCTGGTATTTTGTTGGTTCACATGCTTGATCAATGGTGTTTTATCATTAATGTTCTATTATTATTAATGTTTAGTGTTTTCTGAGTCATTAGTAACTGTCACTGTATGTCATGTTGTTACTTGCGGGCGGAGCAACGTGGCAAATTCCTTGTATGTGAATACTTGGCCAATAAACTTACTTTAAAAAATCTTGATCTTAAAATACAATAGTTAACAGAAATATAGATTTAAAAAAAACATTTTTATGAGTCTGTGTCCAACTTACTTTGGATAACAAGTGTAAATCCAGTGTAGAATGGGATAAACTTCTTTTCCTTTAGGTCCACTTTCTATGATTAATTCCATATGGGAGGAACATTTTTGATGATAATATTCCACGTACTTTTCACATATATTGTACTCTTGGGGATAACATGGCTTGATGCAGTTCACAATGGTATCAAAATCCTCTTTCAGTTTTTTGTGATGTTGCACTAAACACTCAATGGGCAATTTGGCTTTGTCAACATCAAAAACATCGGGTAGTAGTTCACCTAATCTTTGATTCACAGATTGCTCTAAAGCATCCAGCCACTTAGCTTCCCATCCTCTTGGCCTAACTTTTGCAATACCTCCGCATGTCCCTTTCTCCTCCAGACACATCTGATCTAACTTTTCCTCTTGGGTTTTCACTTGCACGGCCATTTTCAACAGATTTGGATTTTCCTTGGAAACGTTCATTGAGTTTTTTGCAACTGTGAAAATTTCAACACTAAGCAGCTCATACAATGATTCAACTTTATTTTTCTCTTCGATTAAATCTTCATCAATTTCCGTACTGTCACGAGCATACCGCTCATGTTCCAATTTGATGAGGTGGCAATCAGCCTTAAAATATTGCTTTTGTTCGATAAGTACTTTGATGTCTTTTTCTAGGCAAAAGAAAGTTACTATTACTATTTCATTAAGGTAGACAAAAACCTGTTTGTATGACAACTAAAAATACTCAATTTTGGTTAATGTAAGGTTTGCTTTCCATCAACAGAAAATGCTGGAGTCAATCAGCAGCTCAAGCAGCATTGGGAATAGAGAAACAATATCGGCAAAGGGTCTAGAATCAGAAATGTTTACTCTGTCTTGTCACAGATGCGGCCTGATCTGAAGAAAGAGATAAACATCAGTTTTTCGATCTTTATTTCAAATTTCCAGTATCTGCATATGCGTTCACATTGCTTTCAATAATCTTTGCTGAAAAAACATTCATCATTTGCATAGTCTTTAGATAAACCTGGTTAAATTGTAAACAAATATATTCTTCATATTTTAAATAAATCCTTATCTATCAAAATCAATTATCATAATTATTAATTAGCAAAGAAAGAAGTATTCATTATTTAATTGAGAAAAGATTCTGAACCAATTATTTGAAACATTTGCAGTTTCAGGCAGTTTAGAAAATATATCCTTATTTCCTACAACAACAATATTATTAAATATGATTAAAAGTGGAATATATTTAATCCATTTGCAACCTTCCCTCAAAAGTCTTTGTTTGCATTGTTCAGTTCTAACTTTATGCCCATCTGTAATATACTGAAACAGCTCTGACCATAGCCATTAATAGCATGCTAAGTGCTAATTACAAAAGCAGCCATGCCTGCTCAGTCTCAATCTGTCTGTACCCTGTGACATAATTGACCAAAACAACCTCCTCCAATGTTTCTGTGCCACCATCCTGCAGGATAGAACTGCATTTTGCTCTTCTCATACGGTATTAACAAAACTTTAACTGCGCACATTTAATTACAACGCAGACAGGAAGTGGTCAAGATGAGAGTTTTAGTAATATATAGATATTCATGAATAAGCCGAAGATAGACACAAAATGTTGAAGTAACTCTGCTGGCCAGGCAGCATCTCTGGACAGAAGGAGCGGCTGACATTTTGGGTCGAGATTAAGCCCTTCTTTACATATTAACTAAGAAAATCCTACCTGATAGTATTTTTATATTTTCTCCATTGATCTCTTCAGTATCTGTAATGTTGTCTGTTGAAATCGGTGTTGTTTCCTTTTTGTGGGAAAATGGTGAGAAAATGGTCCATTTCTTATTGTATTTCTTCTCCACATTTAGTTTTGGGCTTATTCCTGAACAGTCAGTTTTCGGTGAAAAGTTATTCTGTGTGATGGCTTTCTTGTCTCCCACTGTAAAATAATGGTAAAAAGTTCTAGTTACCCAGCATTACTCAGGTTATTGGTATTGGTTTAATACTGTCCTGTGTATTGAGATATATCAGGAAAGCAACCAACGTGATAATTAACCATTTACACCCCAGTTACCCTCTCTCTTCCCCTGTCCCATTGGGCAGAAGATACAAAAGCTTGATAGCATATATCACCAGATTCAGAATGGCTCTGCCCCATTATCAAGCTTTTCAATCAACCTCTAGGATGCTAGAAATGAGTTCCCAATCATCCTTGTTGTGGCCCTCACATCTTTATATCTGCACTTTCTCTGTGACATTATATTTTGCACTCTGTTTAATTACTCTTTTAAATTATCTGTCATAGTTATGTATGGTATGATTTGCCTGGATAGCACACATGGATAAGATTTTCACCGTGTCAATGTACATGTGAAAATAATAAACCAATACCAATGCTAATACTTCACTTTGTCGCATGTTATAGCATGCAAGCAATGCTATAATCAACTGGCATTTGAGTGGTTGGTCTGGGACTCTAGTTTGATCTGGTATTGTCCCCTGGCATTCCTGAAGACTTTAGAAAAGTCATACCGAAATATCCTGTAAAAAACAGGGTTACCTGACTAGAACATTTTAGACTTGGACTCCAATAAGAAGTGGTTCTCATGCGTCACCCAGATTTCTGGTTGGGAAACACAGATTGTTGTCTTTGGCATGTCGTCCTCCACACTCGTTGATAAAAGTCTGTGACAGCAATGGCATGCTCATCTAGGTTGGCTGCCGAGTGATTGAATGGGGACCAGTCCATTGCTCAAAGCAGTCATGTAAGAGCTCATCTTTCCTCAGACCAGCCTTGTATGTGCTTTTTTAAACCGGAACCTCAAGTCATTATGCTGGTAATCATGATGTTTACATTTATTTCCAAGGAATTGGGTTTTATAGCACTCCATGTAAATGAAATAAATTCTAACTTAATTATATATAATTATTCCATGAACAATATATTTAGGCATTTAAAATTATGCAATTTAAAGTAAAATTACAAATAACAACATACTCATTGAAAATAAATGTGTGGATAAAAATACATTCAATACAGTTCTCTTTAATTAGGAATGTACCAATGAATAGTGTGTAAATTTACTTGATTTCAATTTTGAAGTGTTTCAGAATACACTGCATTTCTTTCTATTGAAGCTGGTGTAAAATTGCATAGTTGTCATGTCCAACTGTGGAGCGACCAACATAGAGCTGATCATGGGAGAAACATTTGATTTAAGAACAGCATCTTTTGTTGATTGTCCCGGTACCTTGTTAATGTACATAAAAAAACTAAGTTGAACAGGGAACTGAAGTCATGTCAATTGACAGACGTAACTTTTTCCCTACCACCATCAGGCTATTAAACACTACAATCACCAAACATGTTTCGAACTATAGAGAATTGGGGGCAATATTTTTTGGCATTGCATTATGGAGGGGTATGGTCTGAGTGCAGGTAGATGGGACTAGGAGAAAATGAATGGTCGGCACGGACTGGAACGGCCGAGAAGGCCTGTTTCCATGCTGTAATTGTTATATGGTTATATGTAAGTACTGGACTGATTTGTGTTTATTATGGGTTTTACAGAGTATTGTTTACATATCTGTTGTGCTGGTACAAGTAAGAATTTAATTGTTCTGTTTCAAGACATGTGACAATGAGGCACTCTTGAATCTCGAAAATGATAAATCAGATGGGATAATTGGCATTCAAGGGTTGAACACATTTTCCCCAACATCATTATCGGTCATTATTGTAGCCTCGATTACACGTATAGCGTAATAGTGTTATACAGTGTGGAAACGGGCCCATCAACCTAACTTGGCCACATTAGCCAATATGTTCCAGCTGCACTAGTCCCACCTGCCCGTATTTGGTCCATATCCCTCCAAACCCGTCCTATCCATGTAACTGTCTAGTACCTTCAAGTGTAATATTTCAAGTGTAATATTTTTTTAACTCATAATCTTGTGCAGTGGCATGGTATTGGTGGATTAAAATTCCTGAGCAGCATGAGTGGCATTCCTTCTTTTAGTTCAAGATGTAGTTTAGGTCAAGGTCGTTCACATCACGACGCTGTTTCCACCAATCTTTCCACCACCACGCACAAGAAGCACAAGAAGCGACAAGACAGACGCCATTGTATGCAGATACCGAGAAGTGTGTTCAGCTCTGGCTGAACATCTTCTCATCTTGTGTGTGGACTCAATAAGAAGAAATTCAAGATCATGTGATGGTACGCCAAATAACGAGAGAGAGAGTTTGGCAAGTAAACAGAATATATATATAGCCTTATCAACATCTGTCACACTGCCAACAGAGTCACATTATACAGTTTGTCCAGCAGGTTTGAAGGAAGAACTTTATTTACCCCTGCACTGCGTCATTTTTTGCTGCTAAAATTGATCTTTCATGCCACCATTGGCAATTCAAATGGTGTTTAGTGGCATTTGGGAAAGAAGATCATAAAGTGATAAAACAATTTGGCTCAAGTTTTTCACAGTCATTCTTTGTGAGTCTTCATGTTCAATTGCCCCATTTCCTAATTTGAGTTCATTCAAAGGACTCTTTTACTGATGGATCACCCTTTAAATCCACTTGCATATTGGTTTTCAAGTGTAATCATTCAATATTTCCCCAAGTATATAATGTTTTAAGACTGGCTTTCATTTCATCTGTTTTTATACTTTGTGGTATTGCTGGTACTGTTTGATGAAAATCCCCTGCTAGCACTAAATTTATTTTTGTGTCTAACATTCTGCAAAGTTCAATCTAATGGTTCATTGGCTGCTGTGTGATCCATTGTACATTCATTCCAGACAATAAGTTTAAAATATTTTAGAATGTTTTCATTTGCAGTTCTCCGACATCGATACATGTTGTTGTTTCCACATTTATTAAATTTAAAATCAGTTTAAGGGTCAAATGTGCAGTTTCTCAACCTGCCAAAAATGTGGAATTGATGCCTGATGTTTACGGGACAACTTAGCGAAAGGGAATTTTTTTCTAACTCGTGAACCATTAAAACAAAAGCAGCCAAAACAAATATGTTTTCTCTTCATTGTAAATGACCACTGTGATAGTATCTATGGCATTTCTTTCGTATCTCACTAAAATTGGTTCTTTCTCTTGGATAGATTTGTAAAAATGGTTTAACTCATAGGTGGTCGCCTGCAGAAACCTGGTGCAATGTAGGAAAGTATCAGAAGGAGCAACTATTTATGCCTTCAAACTTAGTTGACACAGAAGTAGTTGAACAAGTCAAATCTACGCTATAATATAAACCACTGTGTATTTATTTTCTCTCATAATTCTTGTTACTCTGGGTATCTAGGGCTAACGACAATGATGTACATTTGTGAAATTAACTTCAAAAATCAGAGATAACCTATCAGTCAGCTTACCCAGGTGACTCTTGAATTTCTTCATGATTGATAACACCGTGATGCCAAATGGTTCCAAATTCCTTCTTGATTCAACCACAAAATCAGCTTAAGATTACTTTGAGCCTAAAATGCCAAACATATAGACATCTTACATTTCTAGAATAAATTTCAGTGTTTACTATATTATAAAGATAGTTTTACCATCTGCTAAATTCCACTAAACATTTGTAGTAGTAACATCATATTCAGCAAAGTGAAGGTGATAACTAATTCATCGGCACCACTATGTGTTTGCTGCTTGTTTCTCACATTTTGTTAATTTTTTTATCCTTCAGACCCTCAGAATATTAGATGTTCTTAAAGTAGTAATTTGTGTGTGTGTATATATATATATATATATATATATATATATATATATATATATATATATATATATATATATATATATATATATATCTGCATTATTCTAAACACTGTGGAGCCAAATGATTCTGAATTCCTTCATGATTCAACCCCAAAAATAATTTAAACTTTACTGTGTCATACATATAAAAATGTTACAATTCTAAAATAAATTCTAATGCTTACTATATTATCCTTATATAATACCAGATTACGTGTGTGGATGTGGTGCCGATGGACGAGAAGCCGAAGCAAAGAAGTGGAAGCCAAATAACCGAATGGAAACAAAGCTGAAAGGCCAAATAACCGAAAGCGTACGAAGCTGAAAGGCCAACTAACCAAAAGGTGGGACACCTAAAAGCAAACTCACCAAAAGGGCTGGATGCCTAAAAGCCAACTAACCAAAAAGCTGCGTTGCCTAAAAGCAAACTCACCGAATGGCCGCTCTGCTGAAATGAAAGGCGGGGTCGCCTACAGGCCAACGAACCAAATGCGGCTCAACCGAAAAGCCAAATAACGGCCATGACGTTGCCCGGGGGCGGGACTTGTCAGCGATTGGTCCAGAACCCTGCGTCCATCACATCACTGTGGAGGGATGAACATTGTCCCACACCTCCGCACCACCCAACCCACAGCCCATCACACTGTGGCCGCACGAGGGAGACGAGGCGGAGGGTGGCCGTGGGAGAGCAGTGTGACGGGCTGCGGGTAGGGTGGAGCGGAGGTGTGGGACAATGTTCTGCAGGAGTTGGTTTACAAAAGACGATACAAAGTACTGGTGCAACTCAGTGGGTCAGGCAGCATCTCTGGAGAACATGGATAGGTGCTGTTTCGGGTTGGGACACTTCTTCAGCCGGTCTGAAGACCAGAGATGCTGCCTGACCCGCTGAGTTATTCCAGCACTTTGTGTCTACTTTAGATCATAAGCCATGTCAGATTTGAAGTCATGATCTTCAAATATATTCTTCTTCAGATGGACAAAGGCTGTCCTAGTCTATGCAAAGGATTGCTGAATTTCAATGTGGAGAAGAATAGTACATGTGTAAGAAGGAACCACAGATGATGGTTTAAACTGAAGATAGATACAAAAAGCTGGAGTAACTCAGCGGGACAGGCAGCATCTCTGGAGAGAAGGAATGTGTGACGCTTCGGGTCGAGACCTTTCTTCAGACTGGTTAGGGTTAAGGGAAACGAGAGATATAGACGGTGATGTGGAGAGATAAAGAACAATGAATGAAAGATATGCAAAAAATTAACGATGATAACGGAAATGGGCCATTGTAAGCTGTTTGTGAAAATAAGAAGCTAATGTGACGTGGGTGGGGGAGGGATAGAGAAAGAGGAATTGCCAGGGCTACCTGAAGTGAGAGAAATCAATATTTATATCACTGGGCTGTAAGCTGCCCAAGCAAACTAGGAGATGCTCCAATTTGCGTTTAGCCTCACTCTGACAATGGAGAAGACCAAGGACAGAAAGGTATGTGTAGGAATGGGAAGGAGAATTAAAGTGTCCTGCAACCGGGAGATCAGGTTGGTTCATGTGGGCTGAGCGAAGGTGTTCTGCGAAACGATCGCACAGTCTGCTTTTGGTCTCGCCGATGTATAAGAGTCCACATCGTGAACAACATAGTAGATGAGGTTGGGGGATGTGCAAGTGAACCTCTGCCTAACCTGAAAGGACTGTCGTGGTCCCTGGACAGAGTCAGGTTGGAGGTATAGGGACAGGTGTTGCATCTTCTGCGGTTGCAGTGGTAGGAAGGCTTGTTTCCTTTATCATCTTTACTTTTTTGCATATCTTTCATTCATTGTTCTTTATCTCTCCATGTCTCTCGTTTCTCTCATCCCTAACCAGTCTGAAGAAGGGTTTCGATCCGAGACGTCGCCCATTCATTCTCTCCGGAGATGCTGCCTGTCCTGCTGAGTTAATCCAGCTTTTTGTGTCTATCTTCGAAGAATGGTACATGTTTTCCAAGGTCATGTTATGGATATTATTGCCAGAGAAAGGTGTTTGGTGGGAAAGTTAGCGGATGACTTTGGCGAATGTTTAACGCTAGACCCGTTTCAAACGCTTCAATAAACAAATTAACGATGATTTGAAACTCAATGTTTGGTGTTATTTTGGGTATAAAATTATACCGAAGAGAGGCGACTTATTGTAAGCAGCATGCAAGAAATGGGCGGCAGAGTGACGCAGCGGTAGAGTTGCTGCCAGAGACACGGGTTCGATCCTGACTGCGGGTGGTGTCTGTAAATAAGTTTGTACGTTCTCCCTGGGTGCTCGGGTGCTCCGGTTCACCCCCCCCCCTCCCCCCCTCCCCCCCAAATGCACCTCACTCTCCACTCCAAATACGTAAAGGTTTGTAGGTTGTTAAAGAAGGAACTGAAGATGCTGGAGAATCGAGGGTACACAAAAGGCTGGAGAAATTCAGCGGGTGCAGCAGCATCTACAGAGCGAAGGAGATAGGCGACGTTTCGGGCCGAAACCCTTCTTCAGGCTGGCTAGGGATCAGGGAAACGAGAGGTATAGACGGTGATGTGGAGAGATAAAGAACAATGAATGAAAGATATGCAAAAAAGTATCGATGATAAAGGAAACGGGCCATTGTAAGCTATTTGTAGTGTGAAAATGAGAAGCTAGTGCGACTTGGGTGGGGGAGAGATAGAGAGAGAGGGAATGCCAGGGCCCGAGGGCTGAGGGAGAGGTGGGAAGGGGAGGAGGCAGCAAGGGTTAACAGAATTGAGAACATTCAATGTTTAAGCCCATAGGATGCAGACTCTCCAAGCGGAATATGAGGTGCTGTTCCTCCAACTTGCGGTGTTGCTCACTCTGGCCGTGGAGGAGGCCCAGGACTGAGAGGTCGGATACGGAGTGGGAGGGGGAGTTGGAGTGCTGAGCCACCGGGTGGTCGAGTTGGTTATTGCGGACCGAGCGGAGGTGTTCGGCGAAACGATCGCCAAGCCTCCGCTTGGTCTCACCAATATAGATCAGCTGGCATTTGGAGCAACGGATGCGGTAGATGAGGTTGGAGGAGGTGCAGGTGAACCTCTGTCGGACCTGGAAGGACTGCTTGGGTCCCTGAAAGGAGTGGAGGGGGGAGGTGAAGGGACAAGTGTAGCATCTCTTGCGGTTGCAAGGGAAAGTGCCCGGGGAAGGGGTGGAGCAGGAGGGAAGGGAAGAATTGACAAGGGAGTAGCGGAGGGAGTGGTCTTTGCGGAAGGCAGACAGGGGGGGAGATGTGGCGAGTGGTGGGGTCACGTTGGAGGTGGCGAAACTGGCGGAGGACTATGTGTTGTATGCGCCGGCTGGTGGGGGTGAAAGGTGAGGACCAGGTGAGGACCATCCGCAAGAGATTCCCTTGGGCCCTGGCATTCCCTCTCTCTCCCTATCTCTCCCCCACCCAAGTCGCACTAGCTTCTCATTTTCACACTACAAACAGCTTACAATGGCCCGTTTCCTTTATCATTGATACTTTTTTGCATATCTTTCATTCATTGTTCTTTATCTCTCCACATCACCGTCTATATCTCTCGTTTCCCTGATCCCTAGCTAGTCTGAAGAAGGGTTTCGGCCCGAAACGTCACCTCTCTCCTTCGCTCTTTAGATGCTGCTGCACCTGCTGAGTTTCTCCAGCCTTTTGTGTACCCAAGGTTTGTAGGTTAATTGGCTTCTGTAAATTGTTCCTAGTGTGTTGGATAAATTGTGTCCACTTTCCACTGATCCTGGCCGGCAGGGGTTGTCTCCCTGCTCCTGGTAGAAGTGGTATTGTATACATTTCCATTTCATGTTCACGTTATAGGAGTAGAATTAGGTAATTCGGCCCATCGAGTCTACTCCGCCATTCACTCACGGCTGATCTCCATCTCCTAATCCAATTTTCCTGCCTTCTCCTCATAACCCTTGACGCCAGTTCTAATCAAGAATTTATCCCTGCCATAAATGGCTAGTCTCGGCGCAGACTCGATGGCCGAAGAGCCTGTTTCTTCGCTGTGTCTTTCTAACGTCTAAAGAGAACACGTCCATTCACATTCTGACCCTTTAAAGCTGGAATCTGACCCTTTAAAACCAGACATACTGCAGTAACAAGAGGCATTTAAACCGTTTATTTGCACTGCGATCGCCCGACTAATTCTACAGAGCAGGCAGCCCGGAATGCAAGCACCGCACCGCACCTGGAAGTGAGGGAGGCCAGCATTGGGCTGTGAAACATGATCACTCGGGAGGACTGAAGCGGCGGACCATGCGACCCCCATCCCTCAAGCATCCTCACCTCAGATGTGGGAGACACGGATTAAAAACATATTTAATTCCTTTCTGACACATTTTAGAACGTCAAATCAGAATGATATCTGCCACTGAATTCGTGTTCCTTTACTATTAACGGACAGCTTTGTCGTTGTGGTAGGCGAGTGAGTGAACAGATCGACACAAGTAGTAGGAATAGGTGACGTTACAGGTCGAGAGCCTTCCCCGTACAACGTCGCCTATTCCATCTCTCCAGTTGTGCCTGACCCGATGAGTTACTTCTCTTTTGACTCCTCCCATTTCCTCCAAACACAAGGCGTAGCTATGGGCACACGCATGGGCCCTAGCTACGCCTGCCTCTTTGTCGGGCACGTCGAACAATCTTTGTTCTCGGCGTACCAGGGCCCCACCCCCGACCTTTACCTCCGTTACATTGACGACTGCTTTGGTGTCACCTCCTGCACCCACGCAGAACTGACTGACTTCATCCATTTCACCACCAACTTCCATCCGGCACTCAAATATACTTGGACCATTTCCGACATTTCCCTACCATTCCTTGACCTCACCATCTCTATTGCAGGTGATACACTCCTGACTGACATCCACTACAAACCAACTGACTCCCACAGCTACCTGGACTACTCTTCCTCCCACCCTGCTTCCTGTAAGGACTCCATCCCCTATTCCCAATTCCTCCGTCTACGCCGCATCTGCTCCCAGGATGATGTGTTCCACACCAGGTCATCGCAAATGTCCTCGTTCTTCAGAGAACGGGGTTTCCCCTCCCCCACTATAGATGAGGCTCGCACCAGGGTCTCCTCCATACCCCGCAACACTGCCCTCTCTCCCCATTCCCCCCACTCACAACAAGGGCCGAGTCCCCCTGGTCCTCACCTTTCACCCCACCAGCCAGCGCATACAACAGATAGTCCTCCGCCAGTTTCGTCACCTCCAACGTGACCCCTCCACTCGCCACATCTTCCCATCTCCCCCCCTGTCTGCCTTCCGCAAAGACCGCTCCCTCCGCAACTCCCTCGTCAATTCTTCCCTTCCCTCCCGCTCCACTCCTTCCCCGGGCACTTTCCCTTGCAACCGCAAGAGATGCTACACTTGTCCCTTCACCTCCCCCATCCACTCCTTTCAGGGACCCAAGCACTCATTCCAAGTCCGACAGAGGTTCACCTGCACCTCCTCCAACCTCATCTACTGCATCCGTTGCTCCAGATGCCAGCTGATCTACATCGGTGAGACCAAGCGGAGGCTGGGCGATCGTTTCGCCGAACACCTCCGCTCGGTCTGCAATAACCAACCCGACCTCCCGGTGGCTCAGCACTTCAACTCCCCCTCCCACTGCGTATCCGACCTCTCGGTCCTGGGCCTCCTCCACGGCCAGAGTGATCAACACCGCAAGTTGGAGGAACAGCACCTCATATTCCGCTTGGGGAGTCTGCATCCTCTGGGCTTAAACATTGAATTTTCTCAATTCTGTTAACCCAGACTGCCTCCCCCCCACCTCTCCCTCAGCCCTCTGGCCCTGACATTCCTTCTCCATCTCCCCCCCCCCCCCCCCCCCAGTCGCACTAGCTTCTCATTTTCACACCACAAACAGCTTACAATGGCCTGCTTCCTTTGTCACCAATACTTTTTTGCATATCTTTCACTCATTGTTCCTTATCTCTCCACATCACTGTTTATATCTCTCGTTTCCCTGATCCCTGACCAGTCTGAAGAAGGGTCTCGACCCGAAACGTCGCCTATCTCCTTCGCTCCTTAGATGCTGCTGCACCCGCTGAGTTTCTCCAGCTTTTTGTGTAACCCTCGATTCTCCAGCATCTGCAGTTCCTTCTTTAACAGTTACTCCACCATGTTGTGTCTATCTTCGGTGTAAACCAGCATCTGCAGTTCCTTCCGACGCGCAGTGAATAGCACTTATTGCGCGTAAGCTCATATCCTTCTTACCCCTCAAGCACAATGGATGGCTGCTGAGGGCTAATGTATGTGGGCATGTTACAATGAATAATGGATTAGATTAATTCACTGCACTCATCAATTGACACGGACGCTCTCTTGTCATTCACTTATTTAAACTCAGCCATTCTCATTCATTCTCTTCCAGTCATTTTCACTGACTCTTAGATTCACTCCCTCACTTTCACCTCGCCCACGCATTCTAATTCCTGCCGTCTCTCGTTCTCATCGACTTCAGAGATACAGCGCGGAAACACACTAGCACTACACTCTAGGGACAATTTACAATGTTTTGCCGAAACCAATTAACATACAAACCAAGCCTTTGGAATGGGGGAGGAAACCGGAGCACCCAGATAAACCCCACGCGGTCACAGGGAGGGAGAACGTGCAAACTCCGTACAGACAACTGTGGTGAGGAACGAACCCGGGTCTCTGGGGCTGTAAAGGCAGCAACTCTGCCGCGGAGCCACTGTGCTGTCGTAAATACTCTCATTCACTCATATATAGTTCCTCATCCGTTTTTTTTCCATTTATCCACTTTCCACTGATCCTGGCCGGCAGGGGTTGTCTCCCTGCTCCTGGTAGAAGTGGTATTGTATACATTTCCATTTCATGTTCACGTTATAGGAGTAGAATTAGGCCATTCGGCCCATCGAGTCTACTCCGCCATTCAATCACGGCTATCTCCATCTCCTAATCCAATTTTCCTGCCTTCTCCCCATAACCCTTGACGCCAGTTCTAATCAAGAATTTATCCCTGCCATAAAATATCCAGTGACTTGGCCTCCACAGCCCTCTGTGACAATGTGTTTCACAGATTAGCTACCCTCTGATGAAAGAAGTTAATCCTCACTTCCTTTTCAAAAGTGCGCTCTTTAATTCTTAAGCTATGACCTCTTGTCCTAGACTCTCCCACCAGTGGAAACATCCTTTTCACATCCACTCTCTCTATGCCTTTCAATATTCTGTAAGTTGAAATGATGAGACACCTCAACCTTCTAAACTCCAGCGAGTAGAGGCCCGGTGCTGTCAAACGCGTCTCCTCTGTCTCACTCACTTGGGAGTTCCCTCGCCAACTCCTTTCCACTATATGGATCCCCCGCCGCAACACAAAGTGCCCTTAACTCAGATCTTTACTTATTCGCCTCTACAGAAGGCCATTCGGCCCATGCCAGCTCCGGAGGAGCGGTGTTATTCCTTCCACTCGTTCACCCCCACCTTATTCACTGTCCTCCAGTGTATTCTATTTTTTTTTCAATTGACGGCTGACATAGTTTCACCAATAACAAAAGAGACATTGCGATTACCATAAATCCTACATAAACATTTACATGAAACGATCTTGGAAACGTTAGCAGTTCGGCGGTTTAGGTTTAGATTTACAGATACAGTGCGAAAACAGACTCTTTGCCCCCCAAGTCCCCGCCGACCAGCGATCCCCGTACACTAAGGTTGTCCCACACTCTTGGGACAATTTGCAATCTTTACCGAAGCCAATTAACCTACTAGCCTGTCCGTCTTTGGAGTGTGGAAGGAAACCAGAGTACCCGGAGAAAACCCACGCGGTCACATGGAGAACAGACGCCGTACAGACATCTCCCGTCGTCAGGATCAAAGCGTATTTGTGGAAAGAACATGAGTAATTTCAAAATAGACGTCGCATGTAATTCTCTTTCACAAATGGTATCCAAACTGCCTGGCTCGTTCACAATTTATTTCCTCTTCACCTCCATTTCGCTTTAATCTCTCGGGAGTTCTGCTGAACGGTTGCGAGCATGAGACATTAACTCTGTTTCTTTCTTTTCCGACAAATGCCACCCGACCTGCTGAGTATTCCAGCATTATTTCCTTTCATATTGCCAACATCAGTGTTGCTTTCACATTTCCTCTTGAATCTACCCATCTGCATTCATTTTTTGTGTTTAACAGAGGCGATGTCTATTTTGAAATCACTCATGTTCTCGTCACAAATCACCGCCTGGAATTGGAACCCGATTGTTATCATTTTTAAACTCGGCTTTCCATAATTCCTATTTCCTTCTCCCTTGACCAACTCCCGTAAACCCCCCGCGCGGTTAAAACGAAGAACCAGGATAAATCAAAAGTTGAAGCGCAACGCAGCGAATTTCTCAACTTACCGATTATGCACCCGTTCCGTTAGTTAAACATTTGCTCTGGGAAAATTGAAATGGGACAAAGATTATGAAAATATTTGATTCCGCAAACCAGCCGGCCGTCGCAACCACTAGCAGCTTCGGTGTAGGCTGTATCTATATATACTTGGGGGTGGGATCGGAAAATAATTTGACATGTGATGGGGAATTACGTGGAAAAGTCCAACTGTGACTGGTGGTCCAAGAAAGGGCTCTATCCTCAAGCAGTGGGCGAATTGGGGTTCAATAAGCGAAGGGCCGTTTAGATTTAATAGCATCAATTCCCTGGCAACTCTGGCTGTCGTGATATCATTGCAAGCAGCGTTTATCATCCAGATCGACCAAACGCTGGGATCCGCATCGCAAAGACGAGCGACTTTCATTCGGCCATTCAAGGGTTGCATTCAGAAGTCAGTAGATAATTGAAATCACACGCTGTATTGATTTAAGTCAGGCATTCCTAAAAGTTGCCAACAGCTTCCTCCTTCCAAAATATGCTAACGGGGCGAAATCTGACGTGCAAAAACAGTTAGCTTTGTACCTCATTGTCATGTACAAAGATTCTTCACTTCGATCGGATAAACGTGTACAATGCAGCACAAAGACTAGCATGCTTGTGCCAACTGATTGCCCCCTTCCCTTGCTTTCCTCACAGGCTTCCAAATGTTTTTTTCTTCCCGTCAAGTATATATTCAATTATCTTTCAATGTTATTGTTGGGTCTGCTTCCAACAATCTTTCAGGAAATGGATTCCAAATCATTAAAGAAAAACTCTACGCAAAGAAAACCCACCTCCTTGATTATTTTGCCAATCACTGTAAAGACCGTGAAAGCCCGGCGAAAAGAATCCAAATGCTAAAAGCACCAATGCGCCCAAGATTAATGGACCAAAGGGCATTTTTTCCGAGAAAGAAAGGGGCCTGAATGTTAAAACGAATTACTACAATTCATCATTTTTTAATTGTGGTAAAACGGCGGATGTAAACGCTTAATACATTGGCAGGACCGTCTAAACAATAATTACACAATGAGAGGCAGGTTGCCAAAACAGTCCAACTGCGATCCGAGTAGAGTTCTACCACTAGCGTCGCCAACAGACCTTCATGTTCTGCCTATGACCACATGGCTTTCCTCGTTGTTCTGTTTCCTTCTATTGGTAAGGTAACTGGCCATTATAACTTGCCCTGAAGTATGTTTAGTGTAATAGTATAGCGTGAAACAGGCCCATCGACTCACCGGATCCGTGTCGACTCTCTCGTCATTGGCGTCTGGGAGGAACCCGGAGAAAACCCACGCGGTCACCGGGAGAACGTGCAAACTCCGTTCAGACAGCCCCCGAAATCGAACCCGGTTCACCCATTCATTCTCCCCAGGAATGCTGCTTGTCCCGCTGAGTTACATCAGCATTTTGTGTCTCTTTTGCACTCTACCTCTGCGCCACCCTGCCGGCGACCTGGAGGCAGTGGCGGACCTACATTTTTGGAGCCCTGAAGCTTGAATTGTTATGGGGGCCACTTCGCAATCAGCAGCGAGGTCTGGGTAACCACTGTTATCTTCTTCAATGGGGTTGTACCACGACAGGCTGGCTAGGCCCCAGCGGGGTCCAGGGGCAGCGCCCAGGTGGAGGTTCAGGGGCCAATGAAGCTCCTGCATTTTCAATAAATTGAAAGTGATTTTCAAGCTTTTTGCTGGTAGTTTACATAACAGAAGCTTAGAATTCTTCTAACACATAAGCAGTAAAATAACCCCAAAAGTTATACATTTCATGAAATAGACAATAGATGATCATCTATTGATGATCTATGATCATCCACAATCAGTACCACATTCCTGTCTTCTCCCCATATCCCTTGACTCTGCTATCTTTAAGAGCTCTATCTCTCTCTTGAAAGCCTCCAGAGAATTGGCCACCACTGCCAATCCAATCTTGAAGGTAGCGGAGTCAGGGGATATGAGGAGAAGGTAGGAATGGGGTACTGATTGTTGGTGATCAGCCATGATCACATTGAATGGCGGTGCTGGCTTGAAGGGCTGAATGGCCTAATCCTGCACCTATTGTCTATTGTCTACTCTGTGTGAAAAAATATTTCCTCATCTCTGTTCTAAATGGCCTACCCCTTGTTCTTAAACTGTGGCCCCCGGTTCTATACTCTCCCAGCAGTGGAAACATGTTTGCTGCCTCTAGCGTGTCTAAACCCTTAATAATCTTATATGTTTGAATAAATGGCCTCATACAGCTGAAAAAATCCTTCCAAAATATGTTACCTGAAATGTCTGTTTGCCTAGCACTGAGATGAGAAAAAACTTTTTCGCCCGGAGTTGTGAATTTATGGAATTCTCTGCCACAGAAGGCAGTGGTCTCATCTTCTTCAGCAGCTCCGGTCTCCCTTCCTGAGCTCAGACACCCACTTCTCCTCACCTCACCTACGCTCACCTCTCCTCACCTACACCTCGACTAATCCCCTCGCCACCCTAAACCCTTCGCCTCGACGATACCTCACTACCAAACTTCTCCTCACACCTAAACCTCACCTCGACCAAACTGTACCTCACCAAACCTCGAATAAACTTCACATCTTATCCCCACCTCAAAACTAAACCTCCCACCTCACACCTAATCCGCTTAAGCTTCATTGGTTTCATAGTAGTTTCGCCTGGAGGAGCGATAGAATTTGGATAGAGTAATTTGGCACCTAAACCGGCCCTTCTGACCAGCTTGTCCATGCTAACTGAGATGCCCCATGTAAGCTGGTCCCATTTGCTTCCATTTGGCCCACATGCATCAGAGTCATTCCTATCCTGGTATCTGTCCAAATGTATTTTAAATGTTGTTATTGTACCTACCTCAAATACCTAATCTGGCAATTCATTCCATAATGACCCCCTTCCCCTCCTGCAAAGTTCATATTAAATCTCCCATTAAACCTCTCACATTAAACCTATTTCCCCAACTTCTTGATTCTCCTGCCCTGGGAAAAATAATGTGCATCCACCCTATCTATTCCACTCATAATTTTATACACCTTTAGAAGATCACCCCTCAGTCTCCTGCATTCTTCAGTGTAAAACCAGAGCTTATCCAACCTCTCCTTGCACATGAAGCCCATTAGTGCGAGCAACGTCCTCATAAATCTTCTCTGCATTCTTTCCACTTTATAACTATACAGAATACTCCATGCGCAGCCTCATCAACGTCTTGTACAACTGTAACATAATTTCTCAACTTCCATACTAATTTTCCTGACTGATGAAAGCCAGTGTGGCAAAGTCTTCATCATCATATCTATCTGCCACTTTCGATTAACTATGTACATGTACTTCTAGATCCCTCTACTCTACCACATTCCCCAGGGCCCTTCTCATCACTGAGAAGGTCCTGCTTTGGTTTGACTTCCCAAAACACGAAATCTTGCACATCTGAACTTAGTCAATCATTGATCCACTTGGACATCTGAATCAAAATGCAGCTGTAATCATTGATAACCATCTTACTGCATGTGAGGCCGCCTATTTCATAGGGTTCAATGGGTATTTTATTGTCACGTGTATCAATTATGGTACAGTGATACTCGATTTACATATTTTAATGTCTGGAAACTTAAATAATCGTGCCTTCAACATTCTCATCCAAATCATTGATAAAGATGATAGACCGCATTGGGCCCAGCATTGACCCTTGAGTCACTAGTTAAGGGTCTCCAGTCCAAAAAGTAACCTTCCACCATCAACCTCTGTTACCTACCATGAAGCCAATTGTCTCGCTCTCTCTGGATCCCATGCAATCTAACCTTCCAGAGCAGCCTACCATGCTGAACTTTATCAAAGGCCTTGCTGGAGTCCTGTCCAAAGTCTTGCTGATAAAGATCCATAGGTTACGTCCATCCTTCATCAACCTTCTAAATAAGAATGTAGGGAGAATAACTGGATTGGGTGTGTAGGGTGATATAAATGGGTGCTTGGTTGTTGGTGTTGACCAGTGGGCTGAAAGGGTTGTTTTCTGACTCCATGACACTTTGCAGTCAATTAAATGATTGTTGAAGTGTGGCGACTGTTGTATTACACAGCCAGATCAAATAAAATCATTTTATTGAATTCCAGCTGCTATCTGGGTGCTTTTCAATGAAATAGTGCTAATAGATCTTTTACATTCACTGGACAGCACTGTCTCATCAGAAACATGGTAACTCCAGTAATATTGCATCATGCAGTGCTAACCTAGATTATTATGCAGGAGAAGGCTGGAAGAATGAAGGGGGAGGTAGAATGTGATGGTAGGAAGGAATATTGTGTTATACCTGTACCTTGAATCTAGTGCTATTTGGGGCCCAGCTCAGATAGGAACAGAATAAAAGATCTTGTAGTGCAGTGGTAAGTTTCTCGAACAAGTTGAATTATTCAGGCCTTAACAGTACGCAATGAGGAAACACTCTGAGAAAACCCAAAGTATTCCAAATATTCACAGCACCAACAGCATCTTTATGTTCTCACAACACAATGGTTACATGTAGATTCTACATTTTTGAATTAAGTCATCATTGATCAATGTCTCTGTAGTCTTTCATCTTTGTCTTTCCCAAGAGTTATCATTTGCTCCCTGTTACTTAGAAAACCACTCTTCCATTTGTGTAACAATCAGGCGTAATAAAAGTCTGTACTCCTTGATCAGTTTTATTATCCTCAGCTTAGTGTGCAACCTCCAATGTTTTTACTAAACTAGCTGTGGAACCAAAACACCATGATTAATCTATTTATTGCTTCACTGACATCCTTAAGTTCTGTATGTTGGCCATTTTCTCATCATGCTTCCCCAGTATGTAAGCTCTAGGGTTAAACACATTGCAAACCACTCATCTTCCTTACAATTTGCAACATTTCTGACATCAGTGATCCAAGGTGGTGGGGGTGGAGTGAGATGAGGGTGTGCAGCCCAAGGAAGAGAATAAGGTGGGCACTGAAAAAGGAGAAATGCATTATGGTAAAGAGAGAAGGAAGAAGAATTGAAGAAGGTGCTGACCAGAAACATAGTCCATCCAATCTCTCCACAGATGCTGCCTGACCCACCGAGTTCCTCCAGCACTTTGTGTTTTGTTCAAGTTTCCATCATCTGCAGTTCATTGTGTGTCCACGAAGGAGGATTTAATGACTGATGTAAAGGAACTGACACTTCATCGGCACTAATTTGGAAACTAAAAAAAATCCCTAAAATGAGTCTGTTGTACACTAGAATGTCATCAGAATATGAGTTGAAAACCTTCCAGAACAGATCCGGCAAAGTTCTGTGAGACCCTCTCTCACTGCTCCCCCTCTGTGATCCGTGCTGTGGCTAGTTCTATGGACCTGGACTCGCACATCTCTGTCCTGTGTCCAACCATCTGCCTATCATTCTCCCACTCCCACCCTTGCCTGTGTTCACCTATGGCCTGCCATGCTTTGTCCTGCCTCTCCTCTCTTCTAGCTTTCTTTTCCCCCACCCCTGGAATCATTCCGCAGCAGGGTCCTGACCTGAAATTTCACCTATCTATGTTCTCCAGGGATGTTGCTTTCTCTGGAGCTTCAGAAGCTGAAGGGAGACTGGATAGAACTTCATAAAATTATGAGACATAGGAAAGGTAGATACTTATGTGGACCCTATTGGGACTGCATCTGAAATAAGCTTGCATTCCAGATTTAAGGAAGGATAATTTGCAATATAGGGAATGCAGTAAAAGCTCACTTGATTGATGGCAGGTTTGTCGATGAAGAGAGATTAAGTGGTCTGTTTTTTGTTTGAGTTCAGAAGAATGAGAGATTACAATAGAATATAGAAAATTCTTATGAGGCAGATGCAAAGTGCATGTAGACTGTGGCTGGGGTGTTAAGAACCCATGGGCACATAAGGCACTGGCCAGTCAGCACTGAAATAAGAATATCATCATTCAGAGACTGCTGAATAGTTGAAGACAGACACAAAAAGCTGGAGCAACTTAGTGGGTCAGGCAGCATCTCTGGAGAAAAGGAAGAGACAATGTTTCAGGTCGAGACCCTTCTTCAGACTGAATCTGGGAAAATGGGAACGAGAGATATGGACAGTACTTAGGACAAATGAATGGAAAATATGCAGAAAGCAATGATAATCAATGGGATATGTACCCCACAATGGTCCATTGTTGGCTGTGGGATAGGTGATAACAAGTTAATACGGACAGTAGAACTCAACAGAACGACAATAAAACTAGTACGATGACTAGGGTGGGGGTGCGGCAGAGCAAGGGGATACAAGGGTTACTTGAAGTTAGAGAAATCAATATTCATACCACTGGGTTGTAAACTGCCCAAACAAAATATGAGGTGGTGTTCCTCCAATTTATGTTTGGCCTCACTCTGTCAATGGAGCAGGCCAGGACAGAGAGGTCAGTATGGGAATGGAAAGGGGAGTTAAAATGTTTAGGAACTGGGAGATCATGGGCTGAAGCGGGCTGCACTGAAGTGTTCAGCAAAACGATCGGCTTGGTCTTGCCGATATATTTGGATTTCTGTACCAATAGTGCAGTGGTGCCTCTCTCACAAAATATATGCAGTACAGAGGTGAATAGATGTTAAGATTTTAAGGGAATCAAGCAATATGGGGATTTTGCAGGAAAGTGGTGCTACCATATTTATTGATCAGCAGAGCCAGAAGAGGGACAGAATGGTCTACTCTTGCCTCAGTCTCTTAAGTTGTTATATGGTGTCTGTCTTGTCGCCTTTTTGTTGTGCCTTGTTTCCGTTTGATTTTCAGATTACATATGCAAAGGTTTCATTGCTGAGGCAATGTTATCCAGCACTAGTGTAGGTAAATAAAAGTATTGATTTATGAAGAGAAGTGAGCAAACTTCAATATTAGTGTTTATCCTCGCCACTGAGGCTATTCAAGGCTGGAATCTATAGTATTTGGGATACTTGCAGGGATCAATGGATTGTTTGGGACAGTGGGCATAATATCGTGGCCTGGCAGCGGTAAACTTGAGGCACCATCCCATTGAATGGTGGACAGGTTTGAAGGGTTGTATGTTCTACATCAGCTATTACCTACTGGGTACCTTCCACTGTGAACAGTGGCTCACTCTTTTTTCATAGGTCTTGTATTCGCCATCATAAAAGGAAGAAATGTTCATTTAACCTTGAAAAGACATGGAAGAGTTTTGACGTCATGTCCTTTAGTTTCTCGATTATCTGACCCACAAAGAGATCATTGTCAATTAAAGTACATCAGCCTTATCAACTCACTGAAGGAGACTGTGGTCTGGACCACTGGAAATCTGGCCAATGTTTTAAACCAAGTTTAAAATGTTTACATAACAAAGAGACCCAGAGTGGGTATCCATAACTCATTTCTGGGGAAAATGGGTCAGTTCATTGTTTCCCCTTGAATTTGTGGTTAGGTTATCTTGGCCTTTAGTGTACGTTAGTGGGGTATGTTTCCAAGAAATCCCAGATTAATGTATCAACTCTTTCATTCTTCAGTTAAATCAATTAGGAAATGAAACTAGATAACTCAAAAACCTCAAAATACTGTTACTTATTTAAAATATTTTGCAAATAATTTTGGAATGGTTCTACTTTTTAATTTCACATTCAATGATATTTCTGCAAATATATTTGCAGAAAGCGGCACGTACTGCCACTTCTACTTTTCATCTTATTCATACCACCAAGCAATTTCCACATCCCCAGGCATTAGTAACAAATGGGTAATCAGAGAGAAGGCAGGATTACTCAAGGAGAAAGTAGGTAATTTTCCCTTGAAGTACGAGGATGTAGGCAAGGTAGGAAATTAGTACTTTGTATGGGAATTCACCAAGGAGAAGAGCGTGGAGGACAGTGAGATCAGTATGGGGGATTCAAATGTGCCGGGGCAGTTTGAGATCAAGGAGGAGGTGGTATTGGGGCATATTGAAGAGCATTAAGGTTGGTAAATCTCCAGGACCTGATGGGATTAATTTTGGGAAAAGTGATATGCATAACATTTGAACAGAAGGGATCATATGATTTTCTCACAACAACCAAAAGTCATAAAACCAATCTGGAATCCAGTCTGCATTCAATGCCCTCAATTTAATAGTACAATTTAGGTCCAAATCATATTGTTGACCCCAAAGTACCCAACTACATTCTACATTTCCAGATTTAATGTAGTGAGTGATGCACAACATTGATCAACAGTTTGGGACAATTGCTGTTTCCATTTGGCTTTAAACCAGGTTAACTTTCTGACTTTTAAAATGCACCTTAACCCTAGATTCCAATAGGTCAATTTAAAGAAAGATAAGAATGATGGGAGCAATGGGTGGAGATGGAGGCAGGTACAATAGTGGAGTTTAAGAGGCTTTTCAATTGGCACGTGGAAGTGCAGGGATTCAAGAGATATGGATCATATACAGGCAGGTGATATTGGTTTACTTGGCATCATGTTTGGCACAAACATTGTGAGACGAAGGCCCCATTCCTGTGCTATACTGTGTTCTGTGTAATAATTAACATAAATGCATAGTAACCATTTGACTAATAACATTGGATCTAATTTGTAACCTTTTATGGTTACTTCACTTTTATAATTCACCCATAACTATATTAACATTGGACATTTTCAAGTTATCAATAATAATGCAACTGGCCAGGTTTTCTGGACAAATGCTTACAAGCTCAAGAGGAACTGGGCAAGTATGACATCATGTTGGCACCATGGATCTGAACCCAGCAAAAGCATGCATAATCATGGAAGTTCCCAAGTTCATCTGCAAACTGGATTCTTTATACATTTCCTGAGATAACTGGACCTACTCAGGGATTATTCAGAACAGTCTGACTCACTCAATGAGAATTATTTGAACTAAATCTACTTCAATGTTTATAGTTGTTTTAAGTTTTTTGATTTTTTTTAATGGTTTGAGTAACTCAATATTTTAAAAAATAATTTTACACATTTTTTACTCATTCAGAAACTTTGCTTTGACAGCTAGCTCAGCTTGTTAACTTCCTGCACATTGTGTAATTTATGCTCGGAAGGCTTTGTCAACTAGCTAGATATTGAAGAAGTTCTGTTGAGGAAGTTGCTGATTGAGGGTCACTTTGAAGGAATTTCACAATCATTTAATAATGTAGTTTGGTCACTCTCGTTATTTATTGGGTTGGTACAGCAGAATGTTTTTTGTGCCCTGCATGAAAGAAATTGATCAAAAACCATTATGTGTAGGAAAGAACTGCAGATGCTGGTTTAAATCAAAGGTAGACACAAAATGCTGGAGTAACTCAGCGGGACAGGCAGCATCTCTGGAGAGAAGGAATGGGTGATGTTTCAGGTCGAGACCCTTCCTCAGGCTGATGTCAGGGGAGTGGGTGGGAGAGAGATACAATGTAGTCAGAGACAGTAAAGGGCCTGTCCCACTTTCACGACCTAATTCACGACCTCTGCCGAGTTTGCCCTTGACTCATACTCGCAGCATGGTCATCAAGAGGTCGTAGGAGGTCGTAGGTAGGTCGTAGCAGGCCGTGATGCTAGTCATAGGTACTCGTGGCATCAAGTAGGTCGGGGCGTTTTTCTAGCATGATGAAAAATGTCCACGAGTAAAAAAGGTTGTGAATTAGGTCTTGAAAGTGGGATAGGCCCT
The DNA here is from genome assembly GCA_963514005.1 of Raja brachyura. The sequence continues at coordinate 46,231,795 of OY740789.1, read as the reverse complement.
TAAGACTGGTGGGAGACCAGGGAAGGGATAGGGAATGGAGAGAGAGAGAAAGCAAGGGCTCTTTGAAGTTAGAGAAGTCAATATTCATACTGCTGGGGTGTAAGCTACCCAAGCAATATATGAGGTGCTGTTCCTTCAATTTGCGCTTTGCCTCATTCTGACAGTGGAGGAGGCCCAGGCCAGAAATGTCAGATTGGGAATGGGAGAGGGAGTTAAAATGTTGAGCAATCGGGAGATCAGGTAGGTTAAGGCAGACTGAGCGGAGGTGTTCAATAAAACGATCGCCGAGCCTGCGCTTGGTCTGGCCGATATACGGGAGATATACTCAGCGATCGTTTTGGCGAAATGCCACCCATTCCTCTCTCCAGAGATGCTGTCCGGCCGGCTGAGTTACTCCAGCATTTTGTGTCTACCTTAATCAAAAAACAGATTGTTAAACATGACTTTCTTTTTGTCCTAGGCTCAGGCACATTTGAAATTTATTCTGGGTTCTCTGTACATGCAATGCTCAAAACTACAATGAAGCCTGAAATTTATAGGTACATCAGTTTAAGAAGAAGAAGATGAATAAGTTTATTGGCCAAGTATTCACATACAAGGAATTTGCCTTGGTGCTCTGCCCGCAAGTGACAACATGACATACAGTAACAGTTAGGAATGACACATAAAACATTATGGCAGATACAGTATAATATAGATAAATGTGAGGTTATCCAGTTTGGCAGCAAAAACAAGGGGGCAGATTATTATCTCAATGGGGTTAGGTTAGGTAAGGGGGAGGTACCGCTAGATCTGGGTGTCCTTGTACACCAGTCACTGAAATTTGGCGTGCAAGTACAGCAGGCAGTGAAGAAAGCTAATGGAATGTTGGCCTTCATAACAAGAGGATTTCAGTATAGGAGTAAAGAGGTTCTTCTACAGTTGTATAGGGCTCTGGTAAGACCACATCTGGAGTATTGTGTACAGTTTTGATCTCCTAATTTGAGGAAGGACATCCTTGTGATTGAGGCAGTGTAGCGTAGGCTCACAAGATTGATCTCTGGGATGACTGTCACATGAGGAAATATTGAAAAGGCTAGACTGGAGTTTAGAAGGATGAGGGGGATCTTATAGAAACATATACAATTATAAAAGGACTGGACAAGCTAGATGCAGGAAATATGTTCCCAATGTTGGGCGAGTCCAGAACCAGGGGCCTAGAATAAAGGGGAGGCCATTTAGACTGAGGTGAGTAAAAACTTTTTCACCCAGAGAGTTGTGAATTTGTGGAATTCCCTGCCACAGAGGGCAGTGGAGGCCAAATGGATGGATTTAAGAGACAGTTAGATAGAGCTCTAGGGGCTAGTGGAATCAAGGGATATGGGGAGAAGGCAGGCACGGGTTATTGATTGGGGACGATTGGCCATCATCACAATGAATGGCGGTGCTTGCTCGAAGGGCCGAATGGCCTCCTCCTGCACCTATTTTCTATGTTTCTATGTTTCTATTAAACATTAATAATAAAACATTATTGATTAAACATGTGCATTAAATAAAATACCAGAGCAAAAGGAGGCTACAGATTTTTGGTTATTGAGTAGAGCTACTACTCTTGGAAAAATACTGTTTTTATGTCTGGCTGTGGAAGCTTTGACAGTCCGGAGTTGCCTTCCAGCGGGAAGTGATTCAAAGAGTTTGTGGCCAGGGTGAGAGGGGTCAGAGATGATCTTACCCGCTCGCTACCTGGCCCTTGCAGTGTACAATTCTTCAATGGAGGGAAGGCTGCAGCCAATAACTTTCTCAGCTGGGTTACACAAAAAGCTGGAGAAACTCAGCGGGTGCAGCAGCATCTAAGGAGCGAAGGAGATAGGCGACGTTTCGGGTCGAGACCCTTCTTCAGACTGCAATTCAGCCAGTCTGAAGAAGGGTCTCGACCCGAAACGTCGCCTATCTCCTTCGCTCCTTAGATGCTGCTGCACCCGCTGAGTTTCTCCAGCTTTTTGTGTAACCCTCGATTCTCCAGCATCTGCAGTTCATTCTTTAAAACTTTCTCAGCTGATTGGACGATTTGCTGCAGCCTACAGATGTCGTGCTTGGTGGCTGAGCCAAACCAGACCATGATGGAGAAGATGAGGACAGACTCTACGATGGCCGTATAGAATTGGACCATCATAGCTGTGGCAGATTGTGCTTCCTCAGCTGCCGCAGGAAGTACATCCTCTGTTGTGCCTTTTTGACTGTGGAGTCGATGGTAGCCCTCCATTTAAGGTCCTTGGAGATGATGGTTCCCAGGAACTTAAAAGACTCCACAGATGTGACTGTGGTGTTGTTGATGGTGAGTGGGGTGAGGGGAGGGGGAGCTCTCCTAAAGTCTACTATCAATTCCACTGTCTTAAGAACATTGAGCTCCAGGTTGTTGCTATGCCACCAGGATGCCAGCTGTGACACTTCCTGTCTGTAGGCAGATTCTTCCCCATCCTGGATCAGTCCAATCAAGGTTGTGTCGTCCGCAAACTTGAGAAGCTTGACAGAGGAGTCAGTGGAGGTGCAGTCATTGGTGTAGAGAGAGTGGAGGAGAGTGAAGAGTACGCAGCCTTGCGGTGCTCCTATGCTGAGGGATTGCGGGTCCGAGATGTACTTTCCCAGCCTCACATGGTGCTTCCTCTGTGTCAAAGCTGATGATCCACAGACAGAGGGGTTTAGGCACAGTCAACTCGGAAATTTTGGAGTGTAGTAGCTCTGGCACAATGGTGTTGAATACAGAGCTAACATCAACAAACAAAATCCTCGCATTTGAGGGGACTCATTGGTGAATCTCTAGTTAGCCGGTTGTGGTTCATTCATGAATCTTCTGTTATCGGTCGGTGTCGGTCGTCTGTTGAAACCCATCAGATTTATGGTCTTCTGAGTGTCAAACTGGTCACTTAGTGGAGCCACAATCTCAGACGTTCGGCAGGCATGCACTGCTTGTTCAAGGGTTAAATCAGCATTCCGCAGTAACTCAGTCCGTAGCTTTTGATTGGTCATACCACTGACAAGCTTGTCCCTGATTAATTCGTTTGACATGACCTTGAAGCGGCATCGCTGAGCCATATATTTCAAGTCACTAATATATCTTTCCACGTGCTCGTCATGAATCTGGTGTCTCGCGAAGAATTTTGCTCTTTCTAAAATACGGTTTGAGGGTATGTCGCATAGTTCACGGAATTTACGCAGTAGAACAGTGGGGTCACACATAGTCTCAGCAGGTACAACTACCTGATTGTTGGCATCGAGAACGGCTGGGGTGTAGTCAAAGGTCCGCGCTCTCATCATGGCCTCGGGTTCCACCAGGTTTAGTAGAAGGGAAGCCTCAACAGCATCTGGTTCATTACGATGAACGATGTTGATATAGTGTTCGTAGTCAATTTCAAATAGCCTCCATCATTCCCCGATGTCAGAATCGAAGATAAGCTGCGCAGGCTTTCGGCACGAGTGAGCCATGGTGATACAAATGAAACTGATAAACAGAAATAAAACCCGATATACGGACGCAGTGAGTTACTTCAAGCTTTCTGACACCATGTAAATAAGTATGTCATACAGCCTGGAGTTTAAAGCCATCTTTAAACATAATATAGCGGTACAGCAGGTTGTTAGTTGCTAGTTCATCATCACCGCTTCCAGGACTACCTAGTGTAGGAAGTGGGTGTTAATATAAAGCATACAGTAAGGTGGGGTTAGTGATGCTACTCTACTATGGCTGGTTCACATGCAATAACCAATCTACAGGTCCCTTGGCGGTTTAGGTGCTGGACGATGAAGTGCAGGCCCAGGTTGACTGCGTCATCCACAGATCTATTGGCCTGATATGCAAACTGCAGAGGGTCCAGCAGGGGGTTTGCGATATTTTTCAGGTGGGCCAGCACAAGTCTTTCTTCATGACCACAGAGGTCAGTGCGACAGGCCTGGTCATTAAGACCAGTAATCCTTGCCTTTTTGGGTAAAGGGACAATAGTGGAGACTTTGAAGCAGGCAGGGACAGTACAGGTGTGCAGGGACTGGTTGAAAATGTCTGGGTAGACCCGTGCCAGTTGTTCGGCACAGAGCTTGAGAGTAGAGGGGGAAACATTGTCCGGTCCTGGAGATTTCCGGCTTTTTTGTCTTCTGAACAGCCTCTTCACCTCCTCTATTTCTATTGTTGATGATGGAGAAGTGATGTTGTGCAGCACGGAGGGGATGGGTAATTGGGTGTTGTTGGTTTTCAGTCCTTGTAATAATAGACTTCACACCTTGGCAAGTTATACACTGTTTATTTAGAATAGGCAACTAGAAGCTCTTACTTGAGAGTTAACTTCATTCTGAAGAGTGCAGTAGCTCGCGATGCTTATAAGCTAATGGGCGTAACTACAAAAGCATGACTCATAATATGAGCTACTGATCTACATCCCCCCTCTTAAAACATAGAAAATAGAAACATAGAAAATAGGTGCAGGAGTAGGCCATTCGGCCCTTCGAGCCTGCACCACCATTCAATGTGATCATGGCTGATCATCCAACTCAGTATCCCGTACCTGCCTTCTCTCCATACCCCCTGATCCCTTTAGCCACAAGTGCCACATCTAACGCCCTCTTAAATATAGCCTCTTAAAGAATCAATAGCACTATACCCATAACTAAGCAAAGCAAAAATCACAACCGATGACAAACGTATGTAAAGTCAAACATAGTCCGGATACTTCACGACCGGCCTGCTAACGCGACTGCCACGTGTACGATAGCGGCCATCTCCATTCCTCTTCTCCGGGGGCAGAGTTGGTGATTTCAGCACCGTGGGGGAGTGGACCAATGTCTCTGGGGTCGAAGCAAGAGACTGTGGCACAAGCGAAGATGGGACAGATAGAGGAACTGTCACAGGCATGGATTGTTGTGCTGGCAAGAGCCTGTGAGGGTCACCAGATGCAGATTGAAATGAACTTGTACATGGTGCGTGAGGCATAGGCGACAGGCTTATTGCCATGGCCATCATTCTGAAGGCATGCAACGCCCAGGCCATGTTGTGAGGCGTCACATGTGAGTGTAACAGGCAGTCTATGATCAAAGTACGCTAGAGTAGGGGTGGCCGACATCTGCCGCTTAAGAGTGTCAAATGCTGTCTGCTGTTGTTCATGCCAGGGCCAAGCAGTGTCTTTGTGTGTGAGACGTCGTAATGGGGCTGACTTTTCGCTGAAATCAGGAATGAACTTGCTCAAATAGTTCACCATGCCAAGGAACCTCTGCAAGCTGGGCACGTCAATGAGTGCTGGGAAGCACATTAATGGCATGAGTTTTCACTGGATCAGTTTTCAGGCCATCCTTGGTAAATATATGGCCTAGGTAATTTACCTCATTCACTCTGAATTTGCATTTTTTGGGTTTGAGTTTGAGATGGATTGCATCAGCACGCTTCAATACTTTTGTCAGATTGGCATCGTGCTCCTTGATCGTTTTCCCAGCAATGAGGATATCGTCCACTATGATGGAGTATCCTGAAAACAATTGCTCCATCGATTGTTGAAACACTTCACTGCCAGGACTTATACCAAAGGGCATTCTCCAAAATTTATATCGTCCGAACGGTGTACTGAAAGTTGTCAGCTTGGAGGATTTATGTTCTAGTGGAATCTGCCAGAATGAATTCTTGGCATCTAGCACTGTGAATACAGTTGCATAAGCCATCTGTGCCTCAATCTCGTCCACTGAACGCATTGGATAACGTGGTCTCTTAATTGCTGTATTTAAGTCCTTGGGGTTGATACAAATCTGTATCTTGTCTTTATTCTTCTTAGTAGTGGCAACCATGGAGGAGACCCAGTCTGAGGGCTCAATTACGGGATTAATCACACCAAGAGCCACCATTTTGTTGTTCACTTTGTACTCGATCCCGCATAGCATGGGCAATCCTGTGAGCTGGACGAACAACTGGGATTGCCCTAGGGTCAACCGGCCCAGCTCGTCATGAAACAAGTCCTTGTGTTGTGTTAAAATGTGATGTGTAAAATCACAGTCTACAGTCAGTGGACAGACTGAAGGGCTGAAGGAAATCAATCCCATGTCATGGCATGCATCGGCACCCAATATGGATGGTACCTTCTCGCGTACAAATCCAGGATGTGGTCACGTGCATTGAGATGGCAACTGTACTAGGCCGATAGGGTGCAGTGCCGCACCATTAAAAGAGATAAGTGAAGCAGTTGTCCGTGTTAGCGCTTCTGTGTTTTGTAGCTGTTGGAAGACAGCCAAGGAGATAGCGTTACAGCGAGCCCCGCTATCAACCTTAAGATAGAGAGTTTTGCTGTTAATGGGCAGTTTGACCTTGGGATCAAGCTTGGACGCTGAACCAGACAAAGCGTGCAAATTAATCTCTGTGCTGTCATCATCTGTTTGTGGGAACTGGGAGCCAGAATTCATCTTGGATTAACAGGCTGACAGACTGTCTCGTTTGAAATCTGTTGTTTCCCGATTTGCAGCATTTTGTGAAAAATGGTTTCTTTTATTACAGAGCCTGCAGATTTTTCCAAATGCTGAACAATACCACCCAGATACAAGCACTCCTGCCATCACCCAGCGACCAGTCACTCAGACTGTCCACAGCCGGAGTTAAAAAGGCCTTTGCCAGCGCCAATCCATGCAAAGCTGCAGGGCTGGACAACATCCCTGGACGCGTTTTAAGGGACTGCGCAGAGCAACTAAAATATGTCTTTGCAGACATTTTTAACATCTCACTCAGCCAGGCAGTAGTGCCCAACTGCCTCAAAAGTGCCACCATCGTTCCCGTCCCGAAGAAGCCCAACCCAGCCTGTCTCAATGACTTTTGTCCAGTGGCTCTCACACCCATATTAATGAAGTGTTTGGAGCGGCTGGTCATGCAGCACATCAAAAACTGTCTCCCTGCCAACCTGGACCCACTGCAGTTCGCTTACAGGGCCACAGAGGGCGCAGTCTCTACAACACTCAACCTCGCACGATCACATCTTGACCGGAAGAACACCTATGCCAGGATCCTCTTCATAGACTTCAGCTCAGCTTTTAACACAATCATCCCACAGCAGCTGGCGGAGAAGCTGAAACTGTTGAAGGTGGACACTGGCATTCGCAACTGGGTCCTTAATTTTCTGACGCAGCGGCAGCAGACAATCAGGGAGGGCAGCCGGACACCAAGAACCATCGCAGTGAGCACTGGCTCACCCCAAGGCTGTGTCCTAAGCCCCTCTACTGTTCAGTCTGTGTACTCATGACTGTACTGCCAGACCCCTGCAATAATTATATCAATAAGTTCGCTGATGACACGACAGTGGTGGGTCTCATCAGTGACCACAGTGAGTCGGCATACAGGGTGGAGGTGGAGCTGCTTACAGAGTGGTGCAGAGCTCACAATCTCACCCTCAACGTGGAAAAGACAAAGGTGATCGATTTCAGGAGGGCTGGAAAACACCCATCACACACCGCTGCATATTGATGGTGCTGCTGTGGAGAGGGTCAGCAGTGTGACGCTCCTGGGACTTCACCTGGCGGACGACCTGACCTCTACGACCAACTCCACAGCAGTCATCAAAAGAGCTCAGCAGCGGCTCCACCCTCTCCGGAGACTAAGAAAAGCAGGTCTCCCTACTCTTCACCTAACGACCTTCTACAGGGGCACCATCGAGAGTATATTGACTTATGGCATCACTTCCTGGTTTGGGAGCTGCAAGGCTTATGAACAAAAACAACTTAACAGGATAGTGAAGACAGCCAGTAGAATCATTGGTGCTCCACTCCCTTTCCTGTTGGAGATCTATCAGAAGCATAGCATCCGCAAAGCCATCTCCATTATTAACAACCCCCTATCACCCATCACACCACATCTTCTCCATTCCGCCATCTGGGAAGAGGTACAGGAGCATCAGCTGCAGAACCAGCAGGATGCTACACAGCTTCTTCCCACAGGCAATAAGACTGGTTTTACTTCGGAGTCACGTGAGTGATTCCATTAAGAAGGCCCACCAGGCCGCATGCGCACCAGTACGTCAGCCTCATTGGCGCAAGCACCAGTCTGGCAGGACACAGCTCCTGCCGATGGTAAGTTAAACTTAAAAGGTAAGTTGGTTTTTTACTTACCAGGGGTTTTTAGGCAGGAGCCTGTTTTTACAGAGGTTTTTCCTGCCAGTTTCGCAGCCCGACAAGTTGCCAGTTATGGACTGTGGGGAAATTCCAGTCCGACCGCAAATGCGGATAAACCGGCAAAATTGACCGGGTTGCAAGATAAGGAGCCGCTAACAGTGTAGTTAGCGGCTCCCCAGCCTGCAGGGATGCCGTAAAAATGGCAAGAAATTTAACCAGAGTCGCTGACAGGGGGGTCAGCGGCTCCCAGCCTGCAGGAATGCTGTAAAAATGGCAAGAAATTTAACCAGAGTCGCTGACAGGGGGGTCAGCGGCTCCAAGCCTGTGGGATGCCGTTGGAACGGCAAGGAAGCAACGGTGGAGCCACTGATAGTGGGGTCAGTGGCTCACAGACGTTGGTCCCCAGTCAAGAAATTACTGGGACTCATTCAGCCCTATTTGGACTCAGGTGAGTCGGGCTATAAAGGGTTTCTCCTTATAATAAAAAGTATGTATTTTATAGTGTTTTTTCTTTAAGTAAAAGCTAAAGGCAAAGTAAAAAGTAATTGTTATATGTTCTGACAATGTTACAATTGTTTAAGCACAGGTTGCTATGAATTATTTTTACCCTTCACAGGTAAAGCTGTACACTAAATGTTGATTTATTGAGCTTACACAGCAATAGCGCCGGCCTATGGGACAGGCCGCGCCAGCAGCGCCTGACAGGGCTGCTTCATGTGTAAAATGTGCGGGCCTATGGGACAGGCCGCGCAAGCAGCGCCTGACAGGGCTGCTTCATATATGAAAGTGCCGGCCTACAGGAGAGCCATGCCAGCAGCACCTGATACAGGACTGTTTCATTTGTGACATTACCGGCCTATGGGAGAGCCATGCCAGCAGCACCTGACAGGGCTGCTTCATGTGTGAAGTGCCGGCCTACGGGAGAGCCGTGCCAGCAGCGCCTGATGCAGGGCTGTTTCATGTCAAAAAGCGCCGGCCTTTATGAAAGGCGGCGTCAGCAATGCCTGGGACAGGGTAGCTCAAATTCACACATATCTGCTCACCCACGCAGTAGAATATTCTATTGGGTTAAGGACAATGGGTTTGTATCAGTATTTGTATCCTGCAGCAGCGCCTGTTAGGGTTGCCTACGAATTGCCCTCTCTGAGGAGGGAAGAGCAAAAGGTCAAGATGACTCCGGGCTCTAAAGATGTCAATAGAACATACTCAAGCACATATGTGCCGGCAGTGAACAACGCCGACAGGAGGATGTGAGAGCCAGCCGCTGAATCGGTTATTCAGGTAGGTCTATTCTACAGGGGAAGAAGCCTGGCAGACGAATTAATTCGGCCAACGACAGGCAAAAGTCATCGTTCAGAACGCACCCCAGGCGCTCATCGGCAGTAGTGGTTCACTGGAGCTGGGGGCAGCATGATAGCTCCGAAATTCCATGCACTTTCCAATCATGCTCAACTAAATGGGTCTAGCACTTCCAAAATTTGGGTAGTGCACCGTTCACAAGTTGTAATATTTACATTTGTTTGTACAACACACAAAGGGTAAAAATATTTGGTTGAGGCACAGCCGGAGCATTCCAAGTAAGTTTGGATTATGGCCAGGGTTTGGAAATTGGGCAAAAGTTCTCATGCAAACCACCCATGCAATAAGGCAGGATTGGCATGTTATTATGAAGAATGGAGAGCATCGGGCATATGAACTTTCTGAATGTAAAAACTTATTCCTGACTACAACAGATTCATAAGGTAAGAGATACATATTATACAAATTCCATCACAAAGGTTATCGAAGACAATATAACTGTACTATAACAGTAAAGCTTTGCAGTATGGGATAAACTGTTTGTTGGTCATTGGGATTTACCATTAATTATTATTAGCCTTGTCTCCGCCTTGTGGCAAGAGATTGGGGTTATAGCAATCTGTTACAAAACTGAGTAACTGGCAATATAGCAGCTGTGTTGCAGCTGAGCAAATCAAGGAACTGATATTGTGTAAGTAGCAATTAGATTGTTGCTAACAACCTTGTGCTATTGTCAGCTGAGGCTACTTCAGCCACATTGTAGAAGTAACAGTGTTCAGCATTGCTGAACATGACAATAACTCATTGAACTTGAACCTCGCTACAGTAGTGTGGTCGGTTGAATTCAGTTTTTATGAACTGATGTTTAGAACTCTAAGATGATAAGTTCCAAATACCATCACCTACTCAAAGGTAGTGGAGATTGCATGAGTTACCAATTCTTCAGTTGTTGGTATCAACTAAATATATACACTAAATGCACCCATGAGTAAGGAGTTTTGAGCGAATATACATATTCTACATGCTCAAATTCAAGTTGCTACTCTACGATGGTCACATGATAATCAAGGGAAAAATATCCTGTAATTAATCTCCTTGCCACTGGTGTATCATCCAGTTCAGATCGATGATAACACAGAATAAGTGTTGGATCTCGAAGTATGATGACAGCATGGTTCAATACTTCATTGAATATTCATCATGTTAATGCATGTTTTTCACTCATTGCAAAAAAATTGTGACACAACAGTGCGGAGAAATACTTTCTCGCTTCAATAGGAGGAATGGTCTTTATGTCTTCCTCATTTTTTTGCCTCATTAGCCGGGTCTTAAAACAGTCAGCAAGACCTCGCTTGGGTTAGTACTGTCGGACTGGCCAAGCGTCCATGTTGCCTGCTTCATCAGGCATTATGGCACAACGGTATACGGTTATGCCAAAAAACAAGAACTTGCTGTTTCAAACTGTAGTTCAGGAGTCCAGCTTTTGCACAATAAAACAATTATTGACCTACACATTTTGAATGGATTGACTTTTTCCTCAGGTTGTCACATCAAGCCATTAAGGCGCTCACTGCAGTGTGCAGGGATAGCACCCAAAAAAACAGTACATTCCTATTGAGGGGATCAGAAGTGTTTTGTTAAATGTTAATGTTACATTTAATATGGTACAGATTACTGACATTTCCAGCTCATTTTAAATGGTATTGACAATAATTCAGTTATAGAGACGCTACAGCTGCAACATAAGGGAACTACGCTCTCGGGTCCAACCCGGATATCGAGTTGTTAAAAGATCTTGACACAAGTTCTCCCACTACAAAATTATGCAGTTGGTTATTTAAAATGTGTGAACATTACTTCACCAAGGGGTTCCAGCTACATCCTTAGTTATGACACTTATATCAGCACAACGACGGCAAACATTGCAAACGTTGTGGCTAGATGGGATGGAATTGGCTGCAGGTGCCATTACATTTACATTCTGGTCTACACAACCAGAGTAGACTAGGGGTAGCATGATTGAAGATCATTTGAACACCCCACAGTCTCACTTCTATGTTATCTAGGCCACCAGAATCCTAAGAAGTATGGAATCAGCATTGTTTATTAGTTAACAAACAACTACACAAAGAAAGGTCAGTTCAGACTTTTTTCATGGTGGCTGCAGCAGGTTATGGGTTATACACAAATGAGGTTATACCTCATTCCAGCAGGTCAGTATCAACGTCAGCGTATAATTTAGATAGTGTGTTTACATCTCATTCCACTAGGGCAGCAGCTACGTGGACGGCGAAGGCGAGGGACGTGCCCTTCAACCAACTTAAAAACAACTTAACAGGATAGTGAAGACAGCCAGTAGGATCATTGGTGCTCCACACCCTTTCCTGTTGGAGATCTATCAGAAGCGTAGCATCCGCAAAGCCATCTCCATTATTAAGGACCCCTATCACCCATCACACCACATCTTCTCCATTCTGCCATCTGGGAAGAGGTGCAGGAGCATCAGCTGCAGAACCAGCAGGATGCTACACAGCTTCTTCCCACAGGCAATAAGACTGGTTAACAGACTGTGTCCCCTCCCCATACATCAAACACCAACACATCTAACCTCGCCCATACTTTGACAGCTAGGGATCTGTCAAAGCATGCCACTGTTCGGTCTGAATGTCTGTTTTTTAGTTCAAATTTTAGGCCTACTTTTAGATATGTTAATTTTATTTTTTTTAAGTTGTATGTATTCTGTTTTTATTAACTGCACTGATGGGAACTGATTGAGAAACAAATTTCCGTTTCTTCTGTGTATGTAAGTAGTTAAAATGATATTAAAGTATATACTGAAATACTGACTAGCAACATGCTTCAGTGAATAGACATAAAGCTTGACTGGTTCTTCTTGTTTTTGACACATTGAGGACATTTTATGTCGTTCAATGCTCACATTAATTTGTAACTCACATAGTTGTCGGAATTTACGTCGGAGGCACCCAGGATCACTGATGGACTCTGCTGGAATTTGTACGTTATTATCATGCACACCAGCCGGTACATAGTGAAATCTTCTGGCATGTCGTGCAGCTTCCGTGCCTGCTAAGTTAAGGAGAATCGAGGCACGAAGAGCGGGTGCTGCGTTTGGATAAGCAGCATCAATGTAAATTGAGAAATCTTCCTCGAACACACGCCATCGTTCTGCAAGAACAGCATCAAACACCAAGATATCTGGCATTAAGAGCAGCAGCTATAATCGTGATTAAAAAAAACAATCTAAGATAAAAACAATATAATCAATCGGAGGCCGAGATCGTAATCTTCGACACCATGTTGGTTTTGAGTCCTTGTAATAATAAAGATCTCACACCTTGCCAGGTTATACACTATTTAGAATAAACAACTACAAGCTCTTACTTTTAACTTCATACTGAAGAGTGCAGAAGCTCGCGACGCTAATAAGCTAGTGGGCGTAACTACAAAAGCATGACTCATAACATGTGCCACTGATCTACAGGTGTGAAGTGGTGATTGAAGAGAGGTGGGTGGAAAAGGACTGGAGTCTTGCTTTAAGTAGGTGTGAAGTGGTGAATGGGAAGGAGTGGGTGTAGAAGGATCCAGTCTTTGCAGACTGGGGTCTGGCTGTGTTTTGTTGGGGAGGGTGGGAAGGGGTACCAGGGTTATGTTTCTGCTTGTCAAACCTGCAGTAGAACTCATTCAGGTCGTTGGTCAGCTGACGATTGTCCAAAGAGCGGGGGGAGGTTTCCTTTTGTAGCTGGTGATTTTTTGCAACCCCTTCCAAACTGAAGAAGAGTTATTTGCTGAGAACTTGCTCCTCAACTTCTCAGAGTATCTTTCCTCAGCTTGTACTTGGCCTGCCTGTAGAGGTCTGGATCCCCGCTCCTTGAGGCTTCCTCTTTAGACTGTCGGAGCTGTCTGAGTTCTGCAGTAAACCAGGGCTTGTCGTTGTTGAACCAGGTCCGGGTCCTAGTTGGAATGCAACTGGCCTCGCAAAAGCTGACATATGATGATACAGTGTCTGTAAACTCATCGAGGCTTGTGGTTGAACACATTCCAATCCGTGCAGTCAAAGCAGGATTGTAGGTTCTCAATACCCTCGCTTGTCCACCTTTTCGTTGTTCTGACCACAGGTTTAGCAGATTTTAGTTTCTGCCTGTAGGTCGGAATAAGGTGAACTAGCCAATGATCAGAGAGACGAGACCCACCTGGGGAACAGAGCGATATGCGTTCTTCATTAACGTGTAACAATGGTCAAGTGTTCTCTCCCCTCTGGTGGGGCATGTAACCTGAAATCTGTACTTTGGAAGGTCGTGGCTGAGGTTAGCTTTGTTAAGATCCCCCAAAGCAATGACCATGGAGTTCAGGAAGTCACTCTCTACCCTCATTACCTGGTCAGCGAGTTGCGCATGCGCCTCACGTATGCAAGCATGGGGAGGGATGTAAACTCCAGTGAGAATAAAGGAGTTAAATTCCCTCGGAGAGTAGAAGGGTTTGCAGTTTATAAAGAAAGATTCTAGGTTGAGAGAGCAGAAGTTTGACATTACCGAGATGACAAGACCTTGAACACAACCACAGCCACAGCCCCGCCGATGAGTATGCCCAAATAATCCAGCGAGTGAGAGAAATCTAGAATGATGTTTGGAGGTACTGTATGTACCTCTCTTGTGAAAGTAATTTTTGTAGGGTACTCACAGACGACACAAACGAACAAACACGTACAAAACAGCAAGGAGCAGTACACCGTGGCAGCCATCGTCGGCGCCAGCAGCAGCAACTACACTGCAAGCAGCTACACCGCAAGCAGCTGTTGGCTTTGATATCACCAATGGAAATGTATAGTGACGTATCAAATTGGGTTTGCATCTGGTATATCGTAAAGAGTCTGAGATATAAATCTTCTTGTAAACAGATAGTTTCTGCAAAGTTTGTTTCCCATTTGTTCCCATCCGTAAATGCCTAACTTGATGCACCTTATCCATCATCCACCCTGCATTCTGGGCTGAACCTGTGCCCAAACTACTCCAAAGAGACCCAGTTTAATCGAGTCTGAACTCTTCCCTCAATGTTCTCCTCCCCCTTGATGTTGTCCCTCTTCACTCACTTCCGTATCTGATCGCTGGCTTCCTCCCTGCTATCCAGTCATCTAGCTGATCCCCTTTGCGACCTTCAGTACTGTGAAGACAGTAGTCAAAGAGTCAGACAAGCCTTTCGACTCAACTTCCCCACGCCGACCAACATGCCCCATCTACACCAGTCCCACCTGCCTGCATTTGGCCCATATCCCTCTAAAACTACCATATCCACATACCTGTCTCAATGTTTCTTAAATGTTCCGCTAGTAACTGCTACCTGTCTTAGTAGATAAAACACTTTGTGGATCCACCAACCTGACACTAGTCACAGCACAGGTTGTTTTGGCACCGGACCATCTAGGCGTTTATACATCTTGTGTTACCTCTGGTGAGAACCCCCCTAAGAGCTGATAGGAATGGAGAGCTGATTATGTACTTGGGAGATGATGTGATTTTAGGTGGAAAATTTCAGATGTTACTTCAGCTCAATAGATATTGGCAGAATTTAGTCAAGAATTGAAATTTTACATAATCTGTAATGATCTAGGTAGTTTATCATTGTCACATGCATGGAGTACAGTGAAATTTTGTTGTTGTTGGATGCTGTCCAGTCAGTGAAGAGACTATACATGAATTACAGGCAAGTCATCCACAGTGTACAGTACAGGATAAAGGGTACAATGTTTAGCGCAAGGTAAAGTCCAGTAAAGTCTGATTAAAGATAGTTCAAAGGTCTCTGATGAGGTAGATGGGCGGTCAGGACTGCTCTGTATTTGGTGGAGGATGGTTTAGTTGCCTGATAGCAGCTGGGAAGAAACTGTCCCTGAATCTGTCTCTCCAAATTATTTGAAGAATAATGTCAAAAGACTTAGAAACACAGCAAAATAGGTGCAGGAGTAGGCCATTCGGCCCTTTGAGCCTGCACCGCCATTCAATATAATCATGGCTGATCATCCAACTCAGTATCCCGTACCTGCCTTCTCTCCATACCCCCTGATCCCTTTAGCCACAAGAGCCACATCCAACTCCCTCTTGAATATAGCCAATGAACTGGCCTCAACAACCTTCTGTGGCAGAGAGTTCCAGAGTCTCACCACTCTCTGTGTAAAGAATGTTTTCCTCATCTCGGTCCTAAAGGAATTCCTCCTTATCCTTAGATGATCCTTGTTTAAATGAAGCTTGTATTGAGACTATTATAAAGTTTTGTGTACATGTGAGAGAGAAAAATAAAATACTACTATGAGTCCAAAATGTTCTGTGCTGGTTGTGCTTGTGTTAATTGTATATATCTATATACTTTTAAAACTGTGTGGGTGTGTCCTGCCCCCCCGCTGTGGACTATAGCATTGTTTATTTCTTTTTTTCATAGCATTTAATTTTATTTTTTCTCTGTGTCTGTGTCCTTCCCCCCCCCCCCCAGACCCGGCTCTGGATTAAACATCTGTTGTTTTGCACGAGTTAAGTCAACCCCCCCCCCCCCCCCGTTCTTTAAAAGGCGCAGAAAGAACGAGCAGGTTCTTCAGATACCGAGGACACCTGGTTTCTTTTGTGAAGTCACGCCCCTCCCCGCGCCCAGCCCAAGTACGCTTACGCCACGCCTCCCGCAGCTGGACTCCCACGCCTGCCCGCTCCAACCCCCCCCCCCCCGTTCTTCAAAATGCGCAGAAAGAACGAGCGTTCTGCAGATCGGGAGGTCACTGGAGGCCACCGGCTTGTTTTTGAACCTTCCCCGTCTCCCCCGCCCGATGGTAGAACATGGCAGCGGCGGCAGATATTGTCGCGGGGGGGCACGCGATGAGAAGGTGGCCCTGGCGGCCATTACACCCTCTGGGAAATCCAGCGCAGTGAGTGAAGTCATGCCCCTCCCTCCCTCCCTCCCGCTGCAAACCCAACGCGATGCCAGTCGTGCCGCTCGCAAGTCCAATGAAAAAAACCTTGTGACCCCCCCCTCTCTCCCCCACCTCTCTCTCTCCCCCACCCCCCACCCCTGTCTCTCCCCCCTCTCTCTCTCTCCCCCTCTCCCCTCTCTCTTTCTCACACCTCTCTCTCCCCCACCCCTCTCTCTCTCTCTCTCCCCATCTCTCTCTCTTCCCCCCTCTCTCTCCCCCTCTCTCTCTCCCCCTCCCCTCTCCTTGCCCCCTCTCCCCCTCTCTCTATCTCTTCCCCCCCTCTCTCTCTCTCCCCCCCTCTATCTCGCTCCCTCTATCTCTTCCCCCCCTCTCTCTCTCTCTCCCCCCTCTATCTCGCTCCCTCTATTTCTCCCCCACTCTCTCTCTCCTTTCTCGTGTCTGTGTGTGCCAGGGTTCTGTTTTCTTTCCTTTAATCCCCTTAATTTGTATCTTCTTCCAAACGCTAGGCCACAGCCTTCCCATTTCCCCACGTTTTTTTCGTTGGACCAGATAAATATCTTCCCGTAGCATTTCAACCTATATTTCACAAGTTACTGACGTCACAATCAACTCGCAAGGCACGGCGGTGATAAGGCTGAATTATGTTAAAAATATAAGAAAAGTTTACAGCTTATATTTAGTCTCAAATCAGGCTCTTCTCCAGTAGATTAATACAGAAAGACAAGTCTAGGCTTGTCTCAGGTTGCTGAGTATTGAGATAATGAATAACTTACATTTGTCTACCATATGACGAGAGAAGAAGCTAGATTGATCTCACTAAGGGCCAATGACAAATGGCTGATGTGATATGTAAAATGCCTTGCACCAAATGTCCGATGTCGGTAAGCGAGGAGGCGACGAGAGAGGAAACTAGATTGATCTAAGGGATATTAACAAATGCCCAATGTCTTTAATATGTAAAATATCTTGTACCATATGACAAAATGCATTTGATGTGATGCATTCTGTAGAAACCTTTATTTTCCTGTACGTTTGACCATGACTAATGTCCGTGGAATGTGCTAAGGTGACAAAAAAAACTATATAATATGATGTAATTCTGTTGTTCGAAGAAGTGAATGAGGACAATGAAGTGTCTGTATTGCTCACTTGACTAGAGTTCTCCCTCCCTTCCATCGGCCGATAATAAGTAAAGTTTTGAACTGGTCTACCAAACGTTTGTGAGTTGTCTGTGTATAAAGTAGCGAACCCGTTTAGTTGTTATAAAAGTACCTTTTTCAGCGGGACACTCAGCATGGGAGGGGGCTCAAGCGCTTTTACTACAAAAAAAATAAAATGACGTCAGATTGGGACAATCCGCAAGGGAGGGGTACTCAAGCGCTCCAAACACAAATAAAAATCAATACACTCGCAAGTCGGGTCCTCGAGTCGATGCCCGCTCGCGGCCTCGCTCGGGGTCCTCGAGTCGACGCCCGCCCGTGGCCCGGTGCCTGGTGGGGAGGCTGCTGCCGAGGCCCGAGCCCGGCGACTGGGCCTGGGCTGGAGTGAGGGCCGAACTCGGGGCTTGCGATGGGGCCGTGGCCGGTGCCGAAAATGAAGCCGCCGGTGGAACCAAGGATGAGCCGGGGTCATGGATGAGCCCGGAGATAAAGTCAGGGCCTGGACTGGAGACCATGCGGCAGCCAAGCTGACGGCTGCAGTCCACAGCCAGGACCGCCGGGCTGAGTACGAAAACCAGGCTGAGTTCCAGGCCCTGGCGCTGTTCTACGATCTGGGTAGGTCCTGCGGCAGGGAATGGGAGTGAGGGGAGGAGGATGAGGGAAATGAGGAGGGAGATGGGGTGGGGTCTCTACCTGATGGTAGAGATTTATAAACTGCATTTATAAATCTATTACAAGGATAAGGTGCAAGAGATGGAGTGGGCCCCTCTCTACCCTCCCTCTCCACCCCTTCCCCCTCCCTCTCTAACCCCTCCCCCTCCCTCTCTTACCCTCCCCCTCCCTCTCTACCCCCTCCCCATCCCTCCCTACCCCTCCCCCTCCCTATCTACCCTCCTCCCCTTCCCCTCTAGCCCCCTCCCTCTCTACCCCCCTCCCTCTTTACCCCCTTCCCTCGCTACCCCCTCTCTACCCTCTAGCCCCTCCCTCTCTACCCCCTCCCTCTCTACCCCCCTCCCCACCCCCTCCCTCTCTGCCACCCCTCCCTCACTGCCCCCCTCACTCTCATGGGTCCCTCTTGGTCCAGTCTATATCTATATACTTTTAAAACTGTGTGAGTGTGTGAGTGTGTGTGTGTGTGTGTGTGTGTGTGTGTGTGTGTGTGTGTGTGTGTGTGTGTGTGTGTGTGTGTGTGTGTGTGTGATTTTGCCTTTGAAACGTATCTCCTCGAAAACCTGAGGCAAAAACGAGGAGATTTTTACATATTTTGGTAGGGGTTTACCTTATGAGTTCTGAAATCACTAAATTTGGTCAATTATTTCCCCAGATTTTGAATAAAATTGTTCACAAAACTCACTTTAAAAAAAAAATCGCCGCTTGCCAGCTGATGATGTCGCAATGCTCTCCTGCCCACCAATTGAGGCCCATCTGCCGCCTTCCCCGCCCCCCGCTGTGGACGAAAGCATTGTTTATTTTTTTTTTTTCATAGCATTGAATTTCATTGTTTCCCTGTGTCCCTCTCTGTGCCTGTGTCCCTCTCTGTGCCCCGCCCCCCTGGTCCGGCTCTGGATTAAACATCTGCTGTTTTGCACAAGTTAAGTCTCCCCCAGCCCACCCCCCCGTTCTTTAAAAGGCGCAGAAAGAATGAGCAGGTTCTTCAGAGCCCGAGGACACCTGGTTTATTTTGTGAAGTCACGCCTCTCCCTGCGCCCAGCCCAAGTACGCTCGCGCTACGCATCCCGCAGCTGGACCCCCACGCCTGCTCCAACCCACCCGTTCTTCAAAATGCGCAGAAAGAATGACCGTTCTGCAGATCTTTAAGAGCTCTATCTATCTCTCTCTTGAAAGCCTCCAGAGAATTGGCCTCCACTGCCTTCTTGGACAAAGAATTTCACAGATTCACAACTCTCTATGAAAAAGTGTTTCCTCATCTCCATTCTAAATGGCCTACCCCTTATTCTTAAACTGTGGCCCCTGGTTCTGGACTCTCCCAGCATTGAAAACATGTTTCCTGCCTCTAGCGTGTCCAAACCCTTAATAATCTTATATATTTCACTAAATGGCCTCATACAGCTAAAAAAATCTTAACAAAAAATATGTTACCTGAAATGTCTCTTTGCCTAGCACTGAGATGAGAAAATACCTTTTCTCCCAGAGTTGTGAATTTGTGGAATTATCTGCCACAGTAGGCAGTGGTCTCATCTCCTTCAGCAGTACCTCGGTCTTCCTTCCTGAGCACAGACACCCACTTCTCCTCACCTCACCTACGCTCACATCTCTTCACCTACACACTTACACTTCGACTAATCCCCACTAAACCCCTCGCCACGACGATACCTCACTACCATAACTTCTCCTCACAACTAAACCTCGCCTTGACTAAACCGTACCTCACTAAACCTCCCACCTCAACTTAACTAAACCTCACACCTAATCCGCTCCTCGACGAATCGCCGCCTCTCCCCCACTCCCGCTATTTATAGCCCCTCCCCGGCCGTTGGCATAGCCTCAGATGAGCGGAATGGCTCCAACCCGGTGGTCGGGGCCGAGTGTGGAGAGCGGCGCAGGCACATTGCCCGAGAGAGCCGGTGGGAGGGGAGGGGCGCACCCGCGATGATGTTGACGTCAAACTCAAGCCACGCCCCTCCATCCCTGCACGCCCGCGGCGGCTGCAGCCCCTCCCCGCGGGAGCGGGAGAGAGGCCGTGATTAGTCGAAGCGGGATTATGTGTGAGTTGGAAGGTTTGATCGAGGCGAGGGGTTTAGTCGAGGTGAAAAATTTGATTAATTTCTAAGAAAACAAAAAAAGAATATCTGGACTAAAGTCGCTTCTGGGGCTCCTCGGGATTAGGAGCCCCGATGTTTAAGCTTCACAGTAGATCCGCCCCTGCTGGTATAAACTCATATTGAAAGCAGAAGTTTTAGAATGTGTGGAAATGTAACATTTCTGTTAATGACTAGTATTTTATTTTCAACACAATATACATTTGCGATGCTGTAAACTAGTCTTACAAGATGTAAGGGTATTTTGCAAGGAGTTACACCAAAGGGTGTCCTCTCAATTTCCCCAGCTAGCCTCTGCTGCGGGGTTCCACAAGGTTCCATCCTTGGCCCCATTCTCTTCTCCCTGTATATGCTCCCCTTAGGCCAAGTCATTCAAAGGCACGACATTCCCTTCCATTGCTATGCAGACGATACACAACTGTATCTCCCCCTGAAGCTCAAAAACCGATCAAATCTACAGTAGAGGCGGTAGTAACCTTATCCACTGTCTCGAGGATATAAAGTGTTGGATGGCCCAGAACTTCCTCCAACTAAACGAGAGTAAGTCTGAGGTCATTCTTCTCGACCCCTCGGACTCAATCAAAATGATCGCAGGCAGCCTTGGAAGCCTTACCCCATTACTCAAACCTCACGTCAAAAACCTTGCCGTGATATTTGACTTAGCATTGAAATTTGTCAAACAAGTCAATGCCGTGGTAAAAGCTAGCTTCTTCCAGCTTCGGATGATAGCTAAAATAAAACAATTCCTCCAGTTTGTTGACCTCGAAAAGATCATCCACACACTTATCTCCTCCCGCCTCAATTACTGCAACTCCCTTTACACTGGCATCAGCCAATCTTCCCTGTCCCGCCTGCAACTGGTCCAAAACGCCACAGCGACTCCTGACGGCACCCGAAAAAGGGACCACATCACCCCGATCCTGGCCTCTCTCCACTGGCTCCCTGTGCGGTTCCGAATAAATTTCAAGATCCTTCTTTATGTCTTCAAAGCCCTTAACGGGCTTGCCCCCACCTACATCAAAAGTCTGCTTACCCACCACACCACCTCCAGGTCCCTCAGATCGGCCGACTTGGGGTTACTGAACATCCCACCTCAACCTCTAGGCATAAGCTCAGGGGCAACCGCGCCTTTGCAGTTGCAGCTCCTAGACTGTGGAACAGCATCCCTCTTCCCATCGGAACTGCCCCCTCCATCGACTCCTTTAAGTCGAGACTTAAAACTCATCTTTACTCTCAAGCTTTTCTTGACGTCCTCTGAGGGAGAGCTATATATATGTATTTATGTATGTACTTAATCTATGAACCAATGTTGTATAACGTTAGTACCTCCACCAATGTAAAGCATTTTGGCCAACGAGAGTTGTTTATTAAATGTGCTATAGAAATAAAAGTGACTTGACTCAATTTCACCTGAATTCATTCCGATAGAAACATTAGTTAGGGCTCATGGAGCTACATAATGCAGATCTTTAAAAAATAAATTAAAATACCAATGAAACACCACAGGTAAAATTATATAAGCAGCAATGCTATAAATAATGAACATATGAGATTAGATTAGTTTATCGTCATATACATCAGAATACAATGAAAGTTGTTGTTCACATGGAGCTCCCAGATTAAACAGCATACAAACAACCAATCTCCTGGCCTTGATCAGATGTAACCAAGGACACTGGGAAGTTAGAGAAGAAATTACAGGAGCCCTAGCTGAGATAAAGGAATCATTATTAGACATGGGTGAGGTGATAGAAGACTGAAGGGTGGCCAATGTTGTGCCTGGGCTGCAAGAAAAGGCCTGGGAACTATAGACGTGGAGGCTTAATGTCTGTGTTCAGTTAATTATTGGACTGGATTCTGAAGGATAAAATATATATGCATTTTGATAGATAGGGGTTGAATCAGGACATACAAACATAGAAACTGCATTTATAAATCTATTACAAGGATAAGGTGCAAGAATACCTCAAAGAAGTACCGGTGTCGGGTCTTGGTAAAGGGGGAAGAAAAATTGTCGAGTTGGTATATTCCTTTTGCGAGATGTTTATAATAAAGTAACTGGCTTTTCTTTTGTCTTTCTCTATTTTTCCCTCTTTGTTTTATTTTTCCTCTCCAGGGTCTATCTCTTAATTCCCGTTTCTATCTCTTCAAGGGTTTCCTTTCCCTCCGTCATGCTTTGGCACTTTCACATCTCTTTTTCACTTTTTTACTTTCTATGCTGCCATTTTTCTCTCTATTCTCTCTTTTCTAAAGCCTTAAAATAAAAATAAAAACTGCACTTTTTAAGAAAGGAGAGAGAAAATGGGGAATTATAGACCAGTTAGCCTTAAGGGCCTGTCCCACTTGGGCGACCTAATCCGTGGGTTCTGGCGAGTTTGCCCTCAACTCATGCTCGCAGCATGGTCAACACGAGGTCGTAGGAGGTCTTCGTAACTCTCCTTCATGCTCGAGAGTGGTCTGGCGTATTCAAGGCCTCAGCTGGGCTATAGCGTTTTTATCAATATGTTAGAATATGTTAGAATAAAGGGGAAGCCATTTAAGACTGAGGTGAGAAAAAACTTTTTCACCCAGAGAGTTGTGAATTTGTGGAATTCCCTGCCACAGAGGGCAGTGGAGGCCAAATCACTGGATGGATTTTAGGGGCTAGTGGAATCAAGGGATATGGAAGAAGGCAGGCACGGGTTATTGATTGGGGATGATCAGCCGTGATCACAATGAATGGAGATGCTGGCTCAAGTGGCCGAATGGCCTTCCTGCACCTATTTTCTATGTTTCTATGTTAAAAAATGCCCGCGAGTAAAAAAAGATGGCCATGGAAAAAATCGATACTTTTTTTACTCATAGGTTTAGTCGAAGTAGGTCGTAGTAGGTCGGCATGTTATTCATAGGTAATCGAGGGTAGTCAAAGGTAGTCATAGATAGTTTTCATCTTAGTCGAAGGGAGGTCGAAGGAGATCAAAGGAGGTCATCTTCACTCTTCACTATTCGGTGTCCAATTTTCCCTAAGTTGGTCATAGCTAGTCGTAGCTAGTCGAAGCTGGTCTTCAACATAGTCGAAGGAGGTCGAAGAAGGCCTTCAGCATGTCAGTGGGACAGTCCCTTTACATCGGTACTTGGGAAGACGCTTGAGTCAATTATTAAAGATGTTATAGCAACGCATTTGGAAAGCAGTGACAGGATCAGGCAGTCAGCATGGATTTATGAAGGGGAAATCATGCTTGACTAATATTCAGGAAAATGTTGAGAATGTAACAACTAGAATGGATAAGGGAGAGCCAGTGGATGTGGTGTATCTGGACTTTCACAAAAGCCTTTGACAAGGCCCCACACAAGAAATTAGTGTGCAATATTAGAGCACATTGGAGTAATAGTAGAGCTAATGAGGGCAGGGTATTGACCAGGGCTGGCCTTAGGCGGTGCGGGGCCCAATTAGGAACAATTTTGGTGAGTCCCAGGTTCCCAGCCAAGGTCTGTACAATCATGGAAATAAAAATAAAGTCTATTTTAGACTTTATATCTCTATGGTAGAATGGAAACTAAACAAAATGTGCGCTTAAAAAGTGCATGCGACTTAATGGACCAAACAGATCTAAGCTATAGTTACAATACCACTTGTTTTAGTGACTGAAATTAAAAATAAAGTGATTTAATTAAATAGATCCTGAAAAACCAATAACCATTGGTGAAAAACCAGTCCAGGCATTAAATGTTGGGCTTCAGCCCCATCCTGCCCTTTGGGCTTCTTCCCCATCCTAACTTAGGGGGTGTGTGGGAGGGGGGGGGGGGGGAAACGGAAGGAGAGAAGGGAAAAGAGAGAGAGGAGGGAGGGAAGGAGGGAGGGAAAGCAGGAAGGGAGGGAAGGGAAGGAGAGAAGGGAGGGAGAGAGCTGGCGGCGGGAGCGGTTGCTGGGATCCGGGTGTGAGCTGAGGCAGATGTTTGTAAACGTTACTCCAATCACCGACCCCGCCCCCCCTATGCACCGTGTCTGCACGGGGAGAGAGAGGGGTGGAGCCAGGGCTGTGTGCGTGAAGCACAGCGACTGGAGGGGCGGGAGCGCTGCCCCGGGACCGTGAGCGAACGACCCACCTCCCCCTCTCCCCCTTCTCCATTCCCCCTCACACCCCTGTCCCCGTCTACCCCTTTGTTCCCCCTCCACCCCTCTACTCTCTCTCCACCCCTCTACCTGAGCCAAGAGTAGATTACTCTAGCGCTGGGTCCCCTTAGTCGCGGGGCCCAATTGGGGGCAATCGGTCCAATTGGCTTAAGGTCGGCCCTGGTATTGACATGCTTAGAGTAGGTATGTTACAAAACTTACCTTGAGCAGCGCTGCAGTTCTGCCACTCCCCGTGTGCATGACTTTGACGCCTTTCAGAGGGGGGCGGGCTTAAAGTGCCGTTTTTCTGCAGACTGGGAAAATCGATCCATGTCGGGCAATTTCGTTGTGGAAGAAAAATCGCTCCGACATTTCATTCATGAAGGAATTTTTAAATTACGTTAGATTATTTATTAACTAGAGTAACTTAAAAATCCCCTTCAAAAGCCGTGAGCGCTGACAATGGGAAGGATTTTGCGTAGGGGAGAAAAAAAGGTACACAGTTTATTTTTATATGAAAAGTTGGGTTTTATGGAGGCTTTAATCACATTTTCATGTTGCAAAATGGGGTCCAAAAAAATGTATGAACCAACAGTATTTTTCCGCCCGACTTCACCGCAAACCGCAACGTTCCAATCCACCGCATTCCACTAAAACCCACTCGCTAGTTGATTTAAATGGCCATTAATTTACAGGCATTAAACACTAAATTCCTTCCATTTGGCCTAGAAATTCATGAAAATGAGATTTAAAAATTATGTTATATTGTGGATTATTGTGTGAATGTTATTTGGACACAGGCAATTTTTAAAAAGTTTATATTTTCTTAAGAAATGGATAGATGTTTAGATCTACTCATTGAATTTTGTAATTAGCTACAATTAGATAACTAACTAATTATGTGCTTTAATTTCAGGTCATCCCAGTAAGATTGTTTCATATTTGTTTCAGAATGCTTCAATCTATAATAACTGAAAATTTCATTGAGTTCTCTTACTTTTTAAGAAAGTTATGGGCTTTTAACTGTTCTAGATCACAGCTTTTAAGTTTAGTCAATTAAAAGGCAATGGGGAACAAGATGCTAATTTCCGAGTATGAAAATGGTCATAACTTTCTTAATACTGAAGATGTGAAAGTGAATTAGGTGTCAAATTAAACTTCTTTTTATGCTTTATCTGATGGGATAAATTGCAGACTTGATTTTTTAAATCTCAAAATGTTGTAACATTGCTACATAGGGAACTGGTTGGCAGACAGGAGGCAAAGAGTAGGAATTAACGGGTCCTTTTCAGAATGACAGGCAATGATTAGTAGGGTGCCGCAAGGCTTGGCGCTGGGACCCCAGTTATTTATAATATATATTAACGATTTAGACTAGGGAAATAAATATGACAAATATGGCAAGTTTGCAGATGACATAAAGCTGGGTGACAGTGTGAGCTGCGATGAGGATGCTATGAGGCTGCAGGGTGACTTGGATAGGTTGGGTAAGTGGGCAGATGCATGGCAGATACAGGATACTGTGGATAAATGTGAGGTTATCCACTTTGGTGGCAAGAATAGAAAGGCAGGTTATTATCTGAATGGTGTCAGATTAGGAAAAGCGGAGGTGCAACGAGACCTGTGTGTGCTTGTACATCAGTGACTGAAAGTAAGCATGCAGGTACAGCAGGCAGTGAAGAAAGCTAATGACATGTTGGCCTTCATTGCACGAGGATTTGAGTATCGGAGCAAGGTGCTGCTACTGCAGTTGTACAGGGCCCTGGTGAGATCTCACCTGGAATATTGTGTGCAATTTTGGTCTCCTAATTTGAGGAAGGATATTATTGCTATTAAGGGAGTGCAGTGTAGGTTCACCAGGTTAATTCTCGAGATGGCGGGACTGTCATATGATGCAAGAATGGGTCGACTGGTCTTGTATTCACTGGAATTTATAAGGATGAGAAGGGATCTTATGGAAACATATAAAATTCTTACAGGATTGGACAGGAAAAATGTTCCCGATGTTGGGGGAGTCCAGAACCAGGGGTCACAGTTTAAGAATAACGTGTAGGTCATTTAGGACTGAAAAATCTTCAACCAGAGTTGTAAATCTGTGGAATTCTCTGCAGTGGAGGCCAATTCACTGGATGTTTTCAAGATAGAGTTAGATTTAGCTCTTGGGGCTGAAGGAATCAAGGAATATGGGGAAAAAAAGCAGGAATGGGGTACTGATTTTAGATATCAGCCATGTTCATATTGAATGGGGTGCTGGCTTGAAGGGCCATATGGCCTACTCCTGCAACTATTTTTATATGTTTCGATGTTTCTAACATAGCACAAGAAAAGTCCCTTTGGTCCACAATGTCTGTGCCGAACATGTTGCCAATGACAACTTTTATCTGCCTGTACATAACCCATATCTCTCCATACCCTGTAAATGTATATGCCTATCCGTAAATACCACTATCATATCTGCCTACACCCCCCCCCCCCCACCCCACCCGGCAGCGCATTCCACCACCCTCTCTGTAAACAACTTGCCCCATATATCTCATTTACATTTTGCCATTCTCACCTTAAAGCTATGCCATTTAGTATTTGATGTTTCTATCCTGGGACAAAAGTTCTGTTTACCCTATCTATACCTTCAGTAATTTTATATACTTCTATCACATATCCCCTCAACCTCTGGTGTTCTAAAGAATGCAATCCCGAGAAAACAATCTAAATTTATCCAACCTTTCATTATAGCTAATACTCTCTAATCCAGGCCTAATTCTGGTAAACCTCCTCTACACTGCCTCCAATGCCTCCACATCCTTTCTGTAATGAGGTGATCGGAACTGCACACAATACTCAAAATGCAGCCAAAACAAATTCCTATAAAGCTGCAGCACGACTTCCTGCATCTTATACTCATTGCCCCGGTTAATGAAGGTAAGCATACCATATGCCTTCTTTACCACCCTCATCCACTTGTGCATTTCTGACATATTTCTGACATATGCTGCAAACAAAGTTTTTTTCTGAAATTTTAAAGCTTGAAATGTTGCCAGTTAATGGCTGTCAATAGAGGAGCAAAATTGGGGATCCTCAAGTGGTCATATGTGGAGGAGCATGATCATTATGAAACACATTCAGTAAAGTCAAAGATAATAGAAGCATGAACATAACTTTCAATAGGTGATTACAGATTACAGATGAATTTATTGTCATATGCACCAGGGTGCAAAGGAATTCCCTCTTCACATAAAGCCCACGGTGGGGACTTTTTGAAATTTGATGTATTAAAATCATGTTTTAGTGCATTGTAGAAGTATGATTTAAATGTTTTTTGTTTGAAGTATTTTTACGGTAATGTGGGGCCTACATGAGAGATAGGAGCAGGTGATTATTATTTTTATTATTGCTCGACCCCCAATAACTGGGGAATAATAATACAGGCCATACCCCACCTACATCCAGCAGCCACTGGTTGTCCTCCAGGATGCACCGAGCCGCAGCCTGGTCCATGCCGGTCACCATGGCAAATTCGGCGCAGAGACTTTCACGGCAGCGGCACAACGCTTCTGATGCCTCCGACGGCCCGGGACTCTTGCACTGAGGTTGCTCCATGGCTGGAGCTGCAGCGAGCGACTTGTCAGCCCAGCAAACACTTACCAGCCCCGGCTCCCCATCCACATCTGGCCCCGCCGCTGCTACTGCTTCCATCCCTCCCTCCGCCCAAGACCAGGTTGCTCAGAGCATAGGAGTGCCTCGTCCAAAGCCAGAGACATTGAAACATGTCTAACCAAAAAGGTAGGGGCATGTAGCCCCCACCCCCGGTTCCACGGCCCATGTAACCGTAAATACAACAGTTAGCTCAAATCTGCACAATGGTGCATGATTGTAGTGCAAAATTTGAGTCGTGCAGAAGAATATTGAAGTACAATGACAGAATAATCAGAGGTAAAGAATAAGAGAATATGGCAGCATCTCCGGGAAAGGTGTGAAAAGGGTGATTGGTTCAGGAGTCAATTAGCAGTGGGAACCTGAAACGTTACCTATCCATGTTTTCCAGAGATGCTGCGTGACCTACCGAGTTACTCCAGCACTTTGTATCCAAGCTGTTCTTGAGTCTGGATGTCGGTGCTTTCAAGCTCCTATATATCTTCACCCTGAAGGTAGAAGAGGGAAAAGGAAATGGTCAGCATGACAAACATCCATGACCATACTTGTAGTTTTACTGATGAATGCCCCATGAAGATGAACTGGATGGAAGGAAGTAATGAGCCTGAGATGGATTGGGCTGTGTTCACCACTCTCTGTCATTCAGGCAGTCAATGGCAGAACAGTTTGTTGCCATACGAGGCTGAGATGCAACCTGAGAGAATACATAGCGCATTTGTAGACAAGTTTTGTAGAAGTTTGAGACAATCCTCAGAGACTTGCCAAATCTTCTCAGACACCGAAGAAAGTAATTGAATCACGACATCTGTGTGAAGGGACAAGGTTAGGTTGCCAGTGGTATGGATGCTGAGGAACTTTAAGCTGTCCATGATCCCTCCAGCAGGATGAGACAGGGTGTGTTCAACGACTCGCTTCTTTAGCTCAATACCCAACTCTTTTGTTTTGCTGATGTTTGGGGCTAGTTTATTGTGCTCACACCATGACGCTAATTCCTGGTCTCTTTCTTGTATGTCTTCACATCATTGTTGTAGATGTGGCCGACAACAGTGATGTTAAGCTGGTGTGCTCTGTCACATAGTCATGGTGTACTTGGAGTAGACCAAGGGACTGAGCACACTAAGAGGCACCAGTGCAGCGGATCAGAGTGGAGTAAATGTTATGACTAATTCTAACCCACCTGAGGTTTGCCGTACAGGAAGTCCAAAAGCCTGTTGCAGATGGAGACTCGAAGAGCAAAGTCAAGAAATTTATGGATGAGCTTATTTGGTGTTATGATGTTGAAGGTTGAGATACAGTCAATTAATATCATCTCCATATCATTGTTTTTAAACTATATTTCCCTGTTTGCATATTGCAGGGGTTCTAGAGCTCTGGTGGACTGGCACAAATGTGGGCTACTGCCATTCACCATAGACGGAGTTGGAGCCAGTGGGCAGTAGTCACTGTGAAAGGTGACTTTAAGGTTTTGAGGGACTGGGATGATGGAGGTTTCCTTTAAGTAGATGGGGGAAGAAGACTATTGAGTACATGGTTGTAGTTGTTGGCTAGCCTGTGGCCAAATGATTGGCACACTCCTTCATAATATCCTGGCCGACTGCTTTCCTTGTGAAAGCAGATCTGACCTCTGCCGCAGAGATGTATGAGACCGACATAGTGGGGATCCATCCTGATGAAAATTCCTGTTCAAAATAGGCAGAAAAGGCATTAAGCTCATCACGCAGAAATTGAGTCGATGCGAGAGATCGCCTTTGATTTTGGCTTGTAACCTGTGATGTATTCAGGCCATGCTGCAGTCGCCTGACATTCACTTGATTGAAATGACCCTGCTTCAGAAGTCTCTCTTTGCATCCCCGATACCTTTGTGGCCATCTTAAATGACCCTCTTTCACAGTGCTAGAACAGAGGCAGGGTCAACACTGCAGAGGTCAAATTGAGTGAACGCTCTTCCTGGTAAAACAACATTTACAGTTCCTTGTTCCTACATTCTCCCATATGTATTTGCCTCTTTTAGGATACAACTTTGAAAAATTAACTTTAGTTAACCTGATCAAATTTGTCGTCTTCTTCTGAGGCAGCTCCATAGAGTTAAGCTCCTTAGCTTCCACTCCAGCTTTGCAAAAGCTGGGAAGGTATCCAGAGTAGGGGAATCGAGAAACACAGGACATAGATTGAAGGTGAGGAAGGAAAGACTAATAGGAGCATGAAGGATAACTTTTTTATACAAACAGGGGTTGGTGTATGGAACAAACTGCTGGAGGGGTAGTTGAGGCAGGTACTATCGCCACGGTTAAGAAACATTTAGATGGGTACATAGATAGAACAGGTTTAGAGGGATTTAGGCCAAACACAGGCAGGTGGGACAAGGAGAGATGGGACATGTTGACAGTGTGGGAAAGTTGAACCGAAAAGCCTATTGCCACGCTGTAAGACTCTGATTCTATGACTGTTGTCTAGATATTTATTGCAGGAGATATCTGTGACTCTTTTGAGACCTGCATTTGAATTTCCAGGAGCTTATCTCCCAGCTCATCCTGTAAGTAGCCCAGAGTTCGCCCTAACAACTGTGCCTTTGTCTGCCTAATCTTTCTTAGAAATGCAGCAAGTTCCTATAAATCGAGAGAATGCTTGGCACATGAGTCACCTTACCTTCTGCAGCAAAGAAAATTGTGGCTATAGTTTAGATTAGTTTAGTTTATATTTGTCATGTGTACTGAGGTACAGTGAAAATCTTTTGATTGCCTGCTATCCAGTCAAGAAAAAACTATATGTTATTACAATCAAGCTGTCCACAGTATACAGATAGAGGATAAAGGGTACAACATCTAGTGCAAGATAAAATTCGATAAAATTTGATTTAAGATACTTCAAGGATTTCCATTGAAGTAGATGGGAGGTCAGGAACACATTCTTGATGAGAGTGCTGATGAGAGGACGATTTAGTTTGCTGATTATAGCTGTGAAGAAACTATAAGTTGGCAGTTATTTATTTATGATTAAACATTCCAGCTACATTCCACATTGTTTATTTATAATAACTACAAACATTTGAGGAAATAGTATTGTGCAATGAGCAGACATTTCCATGATCCTACTAATGTGATTACCGCTTTTCCAGCGTTTTGCCACTGATTTACTGATTCTCGTGTGAATCTGCTGGTATTAGACTGACCCCTGTCTGAAACTGATGGAAGTAGGTGACCAGGGCTGAAGTAGTTACAAAGAATTACAAGTCTGTTACGTTCCTGCAGAAGGTTGTTAATTTCAAACTATTTGAATAACTGGGATGTAAACAAGAGGCAGATACCAAGTATGTATATATGTATGTAGGTATGAATGTATGCATGTATGAATGTACATATGTTTGTATGCATTTATTATCTGGTGCTGAGTCACCTACTACTGAGTGGTCTGCTGTACCACTTCAGAGAGTAGTCAGAACAGCCATATGAGTTGGGACACAAGCCACACATATGCCAGATTTCATCCCCTGAAAGGCGATAGTTTTTTTTGACAAATCAGTAGTTTTCATGCTCAACATTAGTCATGGAATCATAGAGTTGTACAGTGTGAAAACAGGCCCTTCAGCCCAACTTGCCCACACTGACCAACATGTCCCATCTACAGCAGTCTAACTTGTCTGCATTTGGCCCATATCCCTCTAAACCTATTCTATCCATGTACCTGACAAAATGTTTCTTAAACGTTGCGACAGTCCCTGCCCCAACTACCTTCTCTGGCAGCTCGTTCTAAACACTCACCACCCATTGTTTGAAAAAGTTACCCTTCAGGTTTGCATTAAATCTTTTCCCTTCACCTTAAATCAATGCCCTCTGGTTCTTGATTCCCCTACTCTGGGCAAGAGACTTTGTGCGATCTATTTCTCGCTTGATTTTTATACTATAAGATTACCCCTCATCCTCCTGTACTCCAGAGAATACAGTCCCAGCCAGTTCAATCTTTCCCTGTAGCTCAGGACCTCGAGTCCTGGCAAGATCCTTGTAAATCTTCTCTGCACCCTTTCCAATTTGACAACATCTTTCCTATAACATAGTGCCCTGAACTGACCACAATACTCTAAATGTGGCCCAAATTGGGGTAATTACTAACATGTGTTTTTCCAAATCATTAACAAATGATTAATTTCCACAGGCTGGTATGGATACAAATTGTGTCTCTGGATCGTTAGTGCTTCCATCTAGTTTGCAACAATAATCTGCTCGAGGAACTCAGCAGGGCGAGCAGGATTAGTGGGTGGAGAGAAATGGTCAAGGTTTGGAATCAAAATCCTGCATCAGGACTGTATTTTGGAGAGGGGAGACAACCAGTCTAAAGGAGAGAGGGGGAGAGGCGCATCATAAATGAGAGATTATTGGTGGTGGGAGGAAGATTGAGGGTGAAGGGTACACTGGGCCAGGTAGAGGAGGAGGAGGGCTGGAGGGAGAGGCAGATGAATGATGGATGGAGACTGACAAAGAGTAAATAAAACTAAAAAGAGAGGGAGATAAAGTCAGGGCAGGGTCAAGATGGAATGTTGCTGGAACTATAGATAGTCCTTTTCTACCATAGATTCCGTCCGACCCTCTGAGCTCCTCCAGCAAACTGGAGAAACAAGGAACTGCAGATGCTGGTTTACAGAGGAAACACACTCAGCGCAGCAGATTCTTTGTTGTTCCAGACTTCAGCATCTGCAGTGTTTGTGTCTCCAACTGGAATTACAATTCTGGTAACTTCATGTTTGTACCATCACCAGGTTAAAGAATCCAGTTCTGATGTGACTTGCTTTCTCTCTCTCTCCCTCTCTCCACAAATGCCACCTGATGCTGAGTGTTTCCACCATTTTATCTGTTTAATTCAAACCAGAGGTTTGTGGTTATTCCACCTCCGTAAAAGCATCTGAACAAAGACCCTCGGGAACTGAATGGCATGATATGTTTCAGGACACCTAGGGACCTTGTGCAAGAAGAGAACATAGCCAGTGCATGGGATGTTAGAATCATAGAAAATAGGTACAGGAGTAGGCCATTCGGCCCTTCGAGCCTGCCCCTCCATTCAATATGATCATGGCTGATCATCCAACTCAGTATCCTGTACCTGCCTTCTCTCCATACCCCCTGATCCCTTTAGCCACAAGGGCCACATAGAAACATAGAAACATAGAAAATAGGTGCAGGAGTAGGCCATTCGGCCCTTCGAGCCTGCACCGCCATTCAATGTGATCATGGCTGATCATCCAACTCAGTATCCCGTACCTGCCTTCTCTCCATACCCCCTGATCCCTTTAGCCACAAGTGCCACATCTAACGCCCTCTTAAATATAGCCAATGAACTGGCCTCAACTACCTTCTGTGGCAGAGAATTCCAGAGACTCACCACTCTCTGTGTGAAAAATGATTTTCTCATCTCGGTCCTAAAAGACTTCCCCCTTATCCTTAAACAGTGACCCCTGGTCCTGGACTTCCCCAACATTGGGAACAATCTTCCTGCATCTAACCTGTCCAACCCCTTAAGAATGTTGTCTCTATAAGATCCCAGCTCAATCTCCTAAATTCCAGCGAGCACAAGCCGAGTCTATCCCGTCTTTCTTCATATGGAAGTCCTGCCATCCCAGGAATCAGTCTGGTGAACCTTCTCTGTACTCAGATGGCAAGAATGTCTTTCCTCAGATTAGGAGACCAAAACTTACGCAATACTCCAGGTGTGGCCTCACCAAGACCCTGCACAACTGCAGTAGAACCTCCCTGCTCTTAACAGAAGTCATCTTCTGTCTGTGGACAATGCAAAGAATCTGTGTTTCACCAGTGTGCTCTGCAGATTCTCTGCTCACTAAGAGGTCATTATTCAATATTAATTTGATATCCTTATTTCAAATACTAATATCTCAATAATGGCATGGTTCATAAGCAATCTCAATACAAACATGAATTCATTTATGTATATATGGCTTATATTAATAGGAATTGATACATGTAATTTGCTTGGACACAAAGCAATGAAGATGTTCATACCATAATATGTACAAAAATGTATCTCATGAAGCCGAATTGACTGGGGTCATTTATTTGATTGTAGCAACTTGACCTGAAAAGTTATTACAAGATGGGTGGGACTAGTGTAGATGGGACACGTTGGCCAGCGTGGACAAGTTGGGCCAAAGGGCCTGTTTCCACGCTGTAAGACTCTATGTATGGAAGGGAATGCTGCTTGATGCAAACCGACTAATTCAGTGATATCAAAGCAGTAGGGTTATTTTCCATACATCAGCCTCTAACATGTAGTTAGTAATGATTTGTTGTAAACTAACTATTCTGATGTATCTAATGAAGCTGAATTAATTGGAGTCCGTTTTTTATTGTCGCACCTCGCCCTGAAAAGATAAATTCATGGAAGTGAATGCTGCTTGCAGCAAATATACCAAATCAGTGATTCTGAAGCTGCAGTGTTATTTTCCATACAACGGCCTCTAACATGTAATTAGTAAACACGTGTTGTAAACTAACTTTTCTGATATCTCATGAAGCTGTATCGATTGGAGTAGTTTCTTTGTTTGTAACACCTGAAAAGTTCTGTTAAAGATTCATAGAAGTGAATGCTGCTTGCTGGAAACAGTCCAATTCAGTTTCCAAATCTATCGTTGTTTTCCAAACATCCGCCTCTAACTAACATCTAATTAGTGATAATGTGTGGTAAACTAACCTTTCTGATGTATCTCATGAAGCTGAATCGATTGTAATGATTTATTTGATTGTTGCAACTTGCCTTGTAAAGTTACTACACAATTTATGGAAGGGAATGCTGCCTGATGCAAACCGAACATTAAGTGATTCCAAAGCTGTAATGTTATTTTCCATACATTAACCTCCAACATGCAGTTAGCAATAACGTGTTGTAAAAATTACATTTCTGATGTATCCCATGAAGCTGAGTCGATTGAAGTAATTTATTTGATTGTAGCACCTCACCCTGGAAAATTATTGCATGTTTCAAGGAAATGATGCTGCTTGCAGGAATCAGTCCAATTCAGTTTCCAAATCTATAGCGTTGTTTTCCATACATCGGCCTCTAACATATAGTTAGGTAACGTGTTAGAAACTAACTTTTCTGATGTATCTCATGAAGCTGAATCGATTGGAGTGATTTATTTCATTGTAGCAACTTGCCCTGAAAGGTTATTGCAAGATTCATGGAAATGAATGCGGCTTGAAGCAAACAGACTAATTCAGTGTTTCCAAAGCTGTAGTGCTATTTTCCATACATCAGCCTCTAACGGCATGCAGTTGGAAAATTACATTTCTGATGTATCCCATGAATCTGAGTCGATTTAAGTCATTTATTTGATTGTAGCACCTCACCCTGGAAAGTTATTGCAAGTTTCATGGAAATGAATGCTGCTTGCTGCAAACGGACCAATAAGCGAGTTCGGTATTCCGACTGCGCTTGCCTAAGTCATAGGTCACTCGCGATAAACATTCTCAGCAGCTGTGCTGTTACATGTATACAGACCTGCGTTTCATCCGTAGTCAGGTTCAAACCTGGGTCTCCGGCGTAGCAAGCGCTGTTGAATTGCTACTGGACCTTCCCTGTCCCCTCCCAAGTGTCCAATCCCTGTCCTGGGACCGTCGTAGATGTCTGGGGTGACCCTGGACTGACGGGACACTGGTTCGGAGCAGTGACAGCCAGCGTGGGGAAGAAGCGCTAACTCCACCTCAGCCTGGCCCGCAGGGTTAACCAACAGCACTGGACTGACGGGACACCGGCCCAGAGCAGTGGCGGCCCCAGGCTAACAGCCAGCGCGAATAGGAAGCGCCAACTCCACTGCTCTGGGTGGTGTCCCGTCAGTCCAGGTCTGCTTATCCAGCGCTTCTTCTCCATGCTGGCTGTAAGCTTGGGCCGCCACTGTTCCGGGCCAGTGTCCCGTCAGTCCAGGGTCACCCCCTACATTTCCAGCCGCCCCAGGACAGGGATGGGACACTCGGGGGGGGGGGGGGGGGGGGGGGGGGGAGGGGTGGGAAATGGTCTAATAGCAATTCAACAGCGCTTGCAGCGCCGAATACCCAGGTTCGATCCTGACTACGGATGAAACGTAGATCTGTATACATGCAGCAGCACAGTTGCCAAGAACATTTATCGCGAGTGACCTTTGACAAATCCCATGATTCCTTGCATTTTTCGGAATACCAAACTCGCTTGTTCAGGTTCCAAATCTTTAGAGTTATTTTCCATACATCACGTGCAAGTAATTACATGTTGTAAACAAACCTTTCCGA
The DNA here is from genome assembly GCA_963514005.1 of Raja brachyura. Next base: position 46,195,520 of record OY740789.1, on the reverse strand, counting down.
TGTAACTCATGAAGCTGAATCGATTGGAGTTGATTCTTTGTTTGTAACATCTCGTTCTGAAATGCTGTTGTAAGATTCATGGAAGTGAATGCTTTTGCTCCAAACAGACCAATTCAGTATTTCCAAATCTGTAGAGTTCTTTTCCCGACATCGGCCTCTAACATGTAGTTAGTAATAGTAAGATTAAATGAGAACTTGCCAGTTTGAAGTTTGATCTTTATTTTATGAGGAGTTACAATGAGCGATTACGTGAAGAAGTCCCGCCAGAGCGCATGCGTGTCAATCTTCAAAGCGGCGGTGTGAAATCACAGATAACAGTAGTCGAAGTAACATAGTAAGACTTAGAGAAGACTAGAACTACCAGATGACCTTTGCGATATGAGGGCTGGGAGCGGTGGGCACGTAATCGCTCATCGTAACTCCTCATAAAATAAAGATCAAACTTCAAACTGGTAAGTTCTCGTTTAATCTTACTATTTCACTTCGAAGTCACGTGAGCGATTCCGTGAAGATTTCAAAGCTCTGTGATTTCATGCCGTAGATACAGGTCCATACGCCACACTGCCTCAGTTGACACAGGATAAACAAATAATGTATTCAACTTGTTCAAATTATACATGTTAAAGTTTTAATAAAGAAAAGAACAATAACGACCCCTCTCTCCCAGGGGATAGTTACAAAACAGAACTCAAAATAGTATGCCCAAATATTTCCGGCGTGAGGGCAGGTTTATTATAAAACCGTTGAAATGTCCCTTCACTGGACCATCATGCGGCCCTGAGGATTTGGTCTAAAGGGACGTCCAGTGCCCTCGCTAAGGATGTTGATGCAGCCCTGGTGATTTAAACACATCTACTTCAGCACAATCCAAAACTTGTTTTAGCCACCTAGAAATGGTCTGTACTGACACCTTCTTATGAGTTTTTTTGTGATCGATGAGCATCGTAATTTCACAGTCGCCAAGGCTCTTGGTGACCTTGACATACTGTCGTAAGTGCATAACTACACATAGCCGCAAATCAATGGGATATGCCATAAAACTCAGTTTCATCCCAGACGTCCCTGGACTGCTTTGTTTGATTAAATCATGATCATAAGATGTAATATTATTTACAGAGGAAACCATGCTGTCCAGTCGTAGTTTTGCAGTGTCTGGACACGTTGCGCTGAAATGAGCGCCATCAGCATGACCACTTTAAGGGTGAGTCTTTGCAAAGACAGAGATGTAATTGGACCCATTGACGAAGTAGTGTGAGAATTATGCTCACATCCCAGATTTCCGTATACCTAGGCCTAGGATGATTAGAGTTAAAAATACCCTTCATGAATTGGGACACCAATGGATGAGACCCAACAGAATGTTGTCCCGACCCCTGCCATAAATAGGAGGACAATGCGCTTCTGGCACTATTGATGGCACTATAACTCAGTCGCTCATCAAAATATAATGTGGTGAGTAACTCCAAAACATGAGGTATGCTTGCAGTGTGATAAGATATATTTGACTGCAAGCAGAACATCTCCCATTTTTTGATATGAGATACGTATTGTTTCTTAGTACTATCCCTCCAGGCAGCAGTATTCACATCCACCGTACGATCTGATAGTTCGAGCCCCAGGAACGGTCTCGTCAGAATCTGCAAACCAATGGATTAATATGATCATGTAAAGGATGACTCCCTCCTGTCACAGGGTGAACCAACAGGTTGCAGCATTTGGGGACAACCATAAAAGGATGTGTGATCAGTCTCAGGACGAGTGGGAACCATGGTTGTGTAGGCCAGTCGTGGACTACCAAAACGCCTGAAGCGGAGTCCTACTCAATCTTAATGAGACATCGACTGAGGAGGCAGAATGGGGGAAAAGCGTAAAAGAACATACCACTCCAATGTAGCGAGAATGCATCTACCGCTACTGCCCCTGGATCCGGCTCCCATGAAACATTGGTAACTGGTGATTTATCCTGGATGCAAACAAATCAATGTCCGGCAACCCATACTTGGCAACAACATTTAAAAAAACTTTTGGATTTAACATCCATTCTGTGTTGTCATTGAATTTTTGTGACCTGGTGTCTGCCACCATGTTATATCTACCTGGTAAGTAGATTGCTGAAATCCAAATGTTCCTTGCAATACACCAATGCCAAATAAGGTTAACCAGCTTATCACATGATACCGACTTAATTCCACCCATGTGATTCACATGTGCAACTGCTGTGGTGTTATCAATCTGGAGCTGAACATGCAAATCATGCATAGTTGAACAATACGCTTTCAAGCCATAGACTGCTCCCAACAATTCTAAATAGTTAATACCATGCATCTGAAGAATTAATGCCTCATGCACATTCCACCTGCCGCCACAGCTAGAAATGGTATCAGTGGCTCCCCATCCCAAGGCACTTACGTCAGTTTGTAAAACAACGGAAGGTTGATTAACCCGAATTTTACTAGAGCAATGTGAAACATTCATTATCCACCACTGTAACTGAGTGATAGCTTCAACTGGAAACTGCATGAGTCTATCGAAATGACCTGCATGTGTTTTGAGTGCCTGTTCCTTAGCTCATTGCAAATTCTAATAATGTAAAGGCCCAAATTGCACTCCAGGGAAAGCAGCGACTAATTGGCCAGTTACACTAGCCACTCGTCAGAAGGAGGCTTGCTGCTCATCAACAAGATTGCTACAAGCTTCCATTAATTCTAATCTATTGCCTCTAGGCAGAGTTACTAACATATTAGTTGAATCAATGGTGAACCCCAAATAATCAATGATCCTTGATGGTATCAATTTGGATTTAGCTGGATGAATGAGAACCTTTCAAACATCTGTTTAGTAACTGAAACAGCCAATTCAGCTGTTCCTAAGTTTTGCCTATGATTTGAACATCATCCGAATAGGCCATCAGAATATGATTCTGAGCCCAGAGTAAACCCAACACTGGTTTCAACAACTTTGTAAATAATCTGGGAGCTGAGGTTAACCCATTAGGTAATGCTTTAAACTGCCACAACTAAATTTCAAATATCTCTGATAATCATAATGAATCGGTATTGAATAATATGCATCTTTCAGATCTATACTTCCCATATAACATCCTTTGGAAACCAATTGTTTAGCAGAAACAAAAGTTTCCATTTTGAAATGTTTATACTGGACATAGGAATTCAGTCGAGTTAGATCAAGAACGATTCGACACCCACCATCCTTATTTTGTCAAGGAAATATATTGGACACAAACTGGTGAGGTTAATGAACTGACTTTTCAATTCACCTTTCGTAAATAATGTTTCAATTTTAGCATTTACCTGTAAAGTTTCTGGTTTTGAAGACACCAATGTCCGACTCGGTGTATGTTGTGTGGGTGGTCGCAATTTAAAAATGAACTCAATTCAAAACCCCTGAATGCTGTCCAGTATAAACAGGTCTGATGTTAAGGAGCACCATTCATTAAAGAACAACTGCAATCTACCCCCAACTCGTGACTGATCCATATATGACATGTTCTGAACAGAACCAGGTGCACGTACCTCCATAGCTGCAGGTGGATACTTAAGCCTCCGAGTTCTGGAGGGAGTAAATGTTGGGGTATGCCAATTGTGTAACGATGGCAGAACCTGGCTTGGTCCTTGACCCGAACCAACCTCAGTGAACCGTCTATAGGGGTGTTATCGACAAAATGGAATTGTACCAGTCGGTTGTGCTTTAATGGGGCCCGAATGCCTTTGCCTCGTCATCCAGTTCTTGGACCTGTTTTGACAGAACCTGCCCAAACAATAGGTTCGGCGGCTGCACCTTAGTTGTTCTGCACAACCCTGCAAACTTTGGATTTAAAGTTGGCCTTATTGCATTTTTTCGAAGGCAATTTATTTTGAAATGCGCATTGCACAACAGTGCCAAAGCATCCTGCTGGATATTAGACTGGGGCGCCCCTTTGACTGATCTTCTAAAGGCCGTAGTTCCTGACCCAACCAGTTCTAAGACCTTTTGCAGCTTTAACTCGTGTGCTCTCATACTTACACCCATTTGCCCCAGATGGCCTGGTGAACAGTGGGCACTTTGATTGAGGCACAGTTGACAGGTGTCTCATAACTTTTCGCCATCTCTTCCATTGTTAACTCCTGTAACTGGTGGGAAACCATATAATTGATGTTTCTAGCCAGGTTATCTTCCATTGGCTCACCAGTTTGTTGGTATGGCGAATTTACTTGCCATATCTGGCACGTTCAATTTGAAGTTTTTCCTTTAAGGAAAGTACGGAGCTATTAACATTTTTTTTAACCAAAAGCTACGGAAGTCCTTAGATGCCTAGCCACATTAGGGTGGCTATCACTAACTGCACTAATTATAGATGTAGTTTTTTTCTTTCTTTCACACTTTACTAATATAATAATCTCTTATCTTTTCTATTTTATAGTATATAATCATTATTTTGAATGGAATTATAATTATTATTTAATGAGATATGACAGAGAAGAAAACCTACAAGATCTAAAATTCACCTATCTGAGGTCTGGGTGTAAGGTATGGTTTAACGTGCTGAATCATCTGCTCCATTATGGACCACCCTAATCATAAGATGCAAGACGTAAAAGTGAAAACTGGGGGTGAAGGAATTACATTCTGCAGTTGGAATGTTAAGGGAATTAATGAACCCATTAAGAGAGGCAAAGTATTAGCTCACCTAAAAATGCTTAAAAACAGACATAATTTTCCTCCAAGAGATTCACCTTAAAAAGGAAGTGCAATATAGATTGAAAACAAAATGGATTGCTCAAATGTATCATTCCTCATTTACACATAAATCTAGAGGTGTCGCAATTTTAATCCGTAAAGGTATACCTTTCAAACATATATCAACTATAGAAGATACTGATGGTAGATATATCATAGTAGTAGGCAAATTATACTAAAAAAAAGTGACTCTTCTTAATGTATATGAACCAAATTTTGATAGTCCACTGTTTTTCAAGAGAATACTATTCCGGAATGCACACAAAATAATTTAATAATTGGTGGCGACTTAAATTGAACACAAGGATTGAAAACCCATCCGGATGAGAATATTAATTCTACTCATCAGTACATAAAACATATTCAAGGATAGACTATTTCTTAGCAGACTCTAAACTAATTCCATTTACTGACAAGCCACAATATCATAACATTATAATTTCGGATCATGCTCCATTAACATTTATGATTAAATTAAAGGGAATGGATAAGAAACAGACACAATGGAGACTTAATCCTCAAATCTTAAATGAACAGGTATGTTGTGAATATCTTGTAAAACAGATAAATATGTTTTTTGAGGTCAATGACCAGCCTGAAATCTCTGCTTCCCTTCTCTGGGAAACATTTAAAGCATTTATACGAGGGGCATTAATTTCCTCTCAAGCATTTCTTAATAAAGAGAATAGAGCTAAAGAACACATTGGAAATGGAAATAAGGCAATTAGACATAGAAAATCCAAGAGCATCTTCATTGGCAAAACATAATAAAATAGCAGCACTGAAATATAAGTTAAATAAAATATACTCTGACCAAGTAATAAAACTTTATCAACACACAAAACAATTAAATTTTGAATATGGTGATAAACCACAAAAACTATTAGCACAGCAGCTTCGTAAATTGGATGGGGAAAAAACGATTCATAAGATTAGATCAGATAAGGGAGAAATACTAACATTCCCCAAAGATATTAATGACAGATTTTCACAATACTATCAAAATCTTTATTCAACTAAAATGACAGAACAATCAACAGGCATGGAAGCATTTTTACAGAAATGTAACCTTAAAGGCTTAGATTTGCAAGAGCAAGAACTATTAGGAGCTGAAATAACGACAAAACATATCGAAGAGTCAATTAGATCTTTAAAAAACGGAAAGGCTGCAGGCCCCGATGGCCTAAGCTCTGAATTTTACAAAAGAAATTATGATCTAATTTCTCCACGCTTACAAACACTGTATAAATACGTTTATACTCAACAGCAACTCCCGGAAACTTTAAACGAATCTACAATAATACTTATACCTAAAACTGATAAGGATCTGGAAAACCCCGCCTCTTATAGAGCAATAGCTCTATTAAATACTGATCAGAAAATATTAACTAAAATCCTATCTTATAGATTGAGCTTAGTGATTAATAAATTAATACACCCCGACCAAACAGGTGTTATCCCAAAATGTCACTCATTTATAATCTGAGACGATTATTTAATATTATATACTCAAATATAATTGCTAATGCAGATCTAGCAATTATTTCGCTTGATGCTGAAAAAGCCTTCGATCAAGTAGAATGGTCATATTTATTTTCAGTGATGGAAAAATTTCAACTGGGAAAGAAGTACTGTACATAGGTTAAACTTTTATACTCTAATCCAACAGCTAGAATACTAACAAACCAAGTGTTATCAACTAAATTTAATCTTTCTAGAGGGTGTAGACAAGAATGCCCGTTATCTCCATTATTATTCACTTTAGCAATTGAACCACTCGCATAAAATGTCAGATCTAATCCAGAAATACATGGGTATAATACCAAAGATACACTGAATAAAAATTCTCTATATGCAGATGACGTATTATTATATATTACAAAGCCAGAAATTAGTATTCCAAATTTACTAAATCTAATAACTCAATTCGGTCAGTTCTCAGGATATAGAATTAATTGGAATAAAAGCAAAATTATGTCAATAACGGAACTCAATTCACATATACTACAACAATCACCTTTTAAAATAGTTGAGGAAAAATTTAAATATCTAGGTATTTATGTAACTAAGGCGAATGCTTCTTTATTTAAATCAAATTTCCCACCTTTACTGAATAAACTCCCTATTTCAATGTTCGGTAGAATTAATGCTATAAAAATGTTTGCCACAATTATTATACTTATTTCAGTCAATCCCGATATATATTCCAAAATCTTTTTAAAAAAAAGTAGACTCTACTGTTACAAGTTTTATTTGGGAGTACAAGAATCATAGAATAAATAAAAAACATTTATGTTAATCAAAGATTAATGGAGGTTTGGCTCTACCAAATTTCCTGTTTTATTTTTCTGCAGTCCATATTAAAAACATGATTTTTTGGCAGGAAGAAATGGATCAACAACCAGACCGGTTAAGGATGGAAAAGGAGGACTGTTTACCTTTTGAAGTCGGTTCGATTATATTTGCACCGACAAAATTGCACAAAAAAAACTATAGGAAAAACCCTATAATATACAGTGGTGCACAAATCTGGAAACAACTAAAAAAGGCTTTAAAATTGAATATACCACTCTATCTCCCTATTGTAAACAATCCCTTATTCAAACCTTCCATGCTGGATAAAGGTTTTACACAATGGAAAAACTATGGAATCAAAAAGATAGAACACCTTTATAAGAAAGGCACTTTTCTTTTATTTCAGGAATTACAACAGATTTATGGATTATACTCAAATAATTTTTTTCGATATCTACAACTCAGAGATTACGTTAAATCAAATACACAAGATTATAGGAATAAGGAACCAGAAATCCTTGATGAATGTTTGAATAAGCATCCTAATACAGAAAAACTAACAACTTATATTTATAATATCCTTTTAGATAGCGAGATACCAACATTGGAATCATTTAGACGTACTTGGGAAAATGAAATAAACCAACCCATATCAAAAGATATATGGGACAAAAGTTTACAATATATACACCAATGCTCGTTAAATACCAGATATGCTTTAATACAATTTAATGTATTACATAGATTACATTACTCAAAAGTTAAATTGAATAGAATCGTCCCAAAAGTCTCCTCTATCTGCGATAAATGTCAGCATCCAGAGGCTAATTTAACACGCACTTTTGCAAATTGTGTAAAAATTAAGAAATTTCTGGATTGAGATTTTAGGAATAACTTCTGAAGTTATTAATACCAAATTGGTTCTGGACACAAAATTAATAATACTTGGAATATCAGAACAAAGTTTAACACTTACAAGTCAAAGAAATTTCCTAGATTATAGTATAATAATTGGGAAGAAATTAATATTCAAATTTTGGAAAGGCCCTATATCCCCCACAATTAAAATGTGGATTACGGAAATGTCGGAGACCCTACACCTGGAAAGAATTAGATTTGCCCTAATGGACAAACAAGAAGTTTTCATTAGAATATGGTCTTCTTTCATTGATTATTTAAAGGGGTTGATCAGTTCAGCGGGGATCCCTAACTGAAACTTGGACTCAGGATTAGATGAAAAGTTATATTTTATATTCCTTGATCTTATCTCCAATGATGTATTAATGGTAAATTACTCCATTCTTTATGATTTCTTTTTGATTTTTACTTTATTTTTCTTTCCGTTTTTCTCTCTCTTTATAATAAAAAAATATTAGAGACAATATGATTCATTTGATAATATTAATAATGCATGATTGCTGTACACTAAATATTGCTATCATAATATGTGTTTGCTAATTCACTGCTTACCTACTCTAATAAAAACATATATTAACAAAAAAGAAAAGTGTTATTGGAATATGACCATTAGTAGATACCTTTATTCCTGGTTCAAACCTATATGACCCGTGGAGCTGTAGATTAAAATGGTGGTAACCCTCAATAGCCCAGACTGGTTTTTGAAATAGTTTTCATTATGATCAGAATCTATCTTCTATACATAACTAAAACTCTAACCTTGTGCTCTTCTGGTTTGCGTGGTTTTTCTATTTGCGCAAAAATGGTACACGATAGCGCTACGATTTTTCACCACCTTACTCGCCATTCTCTTGTGCTGCAAGTGCAACAAGTTTTGTTCCAATCTATGGTATATTTTAAAAGTTATTAAGATTTTAAAATCTTTTAAAAATGCACATGCACAGACTGGTCTCTTCTCCTGTCAGTCAGCACAACGCAGATTGGTCTCCTCTCCTGTCAATCAGTGCCACAGCCGGGACGGCGACGTCCCTTCTTGCACCGCGGCCTTTCCCGCCTCACTCATAAACTCCTCTCCCCTCCTTACAGTAACTTGTCTACGGCAGTGGCCGCAGGGGGGGGGGGAGGGGCGGTTCAGTGGAGATCCTCACACCTCTCTCCCCGCCCGCCCTCTGCGGCAATGGCGGTCCCGTCTACCCGTCCCCACGGGTGAATGACTACGACTGTCCGTCTCCTCCGCCACCTCCACCGCCGCTGCTGCAGTAACTCACCCTCACGGCCCTCTCGGAGATCTTCTCCACCAGCTCATCGGAACCATGGTGCCCACCGTGAGGAACACCGACTCCATCCTCCCCCTCGGCCCGGCGGCATCAGCGAGCAGGCAGGCAAGTAGGCGGGTGGGCAGGACGGGGATTGGGGGAAGGGGAGAGGGGAAACATCCTGGGGAGGCGAGGAGGGAAGGTGGGGGGATTGAGGGAGAGGAAGGGGTAGGGAGGGAGAGGGGGGAAAGTGGGGGAGGTGAGGAGGGAAATTGGGAGGAGGGGGAATAGAGGGAGAGGAAGGTGGAAGTGGGGGAGGTAGGGTGGGGAAAAGAGGGAGAGGGGGGCAGTGGGGGATGTCAGGAGGGATAGTGGTGGGAATAGGGGAGGTGGGGAGTGGGGGTAGAGGCATAGGAAGGGGTATGAGGGGAGAGAGACAGACGGAGAAAGAGAGTGAGACAGAGAGAGAGATTGACAGTTTCTATGCACTCTGATTCGGTGATGTCGTTAAATTACCCCAAATTGGTACACACCAGTGCTACAATGTTTGGACCACCTTACCCACATTTGTCATGTGGTGGTTTGTATCAAGTTTTGTTCAGATTGATGTTATATATTTTTTTGTTAATAGCTTTTATTAGAAGTTAATGCATATTGATACATATTAAGACAATTTAAAATGTAAGGAAAAAAAGAGAAACAAAAGAATTTACTATTCATCACATACATTCTTAATATTTATAAAATTTACATTCATTCTTGTTTATACTTCTACATATTTTTTAAATTATTTTTAATAAAGGAAATTAATAGAAAGAAATAATAAAAGAAATTAAAATAATAATAAAAATAGAAAATCAATAATATGAGTGGAGTTTTAAACATTCTATTCTACATTGGAGATATATCAGTGATCTATTATATATAATTCTTCATCCATTCCCCGTCCAGGTTTCAGTCAGGCCCTCGAACCGAGCCCATTTGTCCCTTTAGATAATCAATAAATGGAGACCATGTTCCTCTAAACTGATCTAGCCTGTCCAAGAGGACAAGTTTTAATCTTTCCAAATGAAGTGTCTCCGACATTTCTGTAATCCACATTTTAATAGTGGGGTTGGTAGGACCTTTCCAAAATTTTAGTATTAATTTTTTACCAATTATTAAACTATAATCGATAAAAATTTGTTGTTTTGTTGTTAGTGATTGATCAGTTTCTAATATACCTAATATAATTAATTTAGAATCTGGATACAGATTTGTATTAACTACCTTCGAAATTATCTTAAAAATTTCTGACCAAAAATTAGTAATTTTAATACATTTGGTAAATGAATGCGTTAGGTTGGCTTCTAGGTGTTGACATTTGTCACATATAGCAGAAACATTTGGAAAAATTCTATTTAGTTTGGACTTTGAGAGATGTAATCTATGTAAAATTTTAAATTGTATCAGAGAGTGTCTGGCATTTAATGAGCAGTAGTGTATATGTTGTAAACTTTCCTCCCGTACTTCTAAACTAATTGATTGTCCTAATTCACTTTCCCATGCTTGCCTATATATTTCCGACGGTGGTGCATCATTTTCCAATAAAATATTATAAATATATGATATAAATTTTTCTGTGTTCGGATGTTTATTTAAACATTCATCTAGAATTTCTGTCTTTCTATTTCTAAATTCTTATGTATTTGATTTAACATAATCTCTAATTTGTAAATATCTAAAATATTCTTTTGAGTGTAGTCCATATTTTTGTTGTAATTCTTGAAATGAAAGAAAAAGGTTTTCCCTATAGAGATCCCGTATCTTATTAATTCCATAATTTTTCCATTGTGAAAAACCTTTATCCATCCTAGAGGGTTTAAAAGTGATATTGTTTGCAATATGAAGATCCAATGGTATACATTCCAATTTTAAAGATTTTTTTAATTGTTTCCAAATACGTATCCCATTTTCTATTATTGGGTTTCCTCTATAAGTTTTTTAATGTAATTTGGTATTAGCAAATATAATCGAGCTAATTTCAAAAGGTAAGCAGTCTTCCTTTTCCAATTTTAACCAATTCGGCTGTACATCTAATTCTTCCAACCAAAAATTCATATTTTTAATATAAACTGCCCAATAGTAAAACATAAAATTAGGCAACGCTAAACCTCCACTTATTTTTGCTTTACATAGATGTTTCTTATTTATTCTATGGCTCTTATAATCCCAAATAAAATTTGTAATTATAGAATCCACTTTCTTAAAAAAATTTTTGGGAAGATATATCGGGATCATTTGAAATAAATATAATAATTGCGGGAGAAAGATCATTTTTATCGCATTTATTTTACCTAACATTGAGATAGGTAATGTTTTCCAATATAGAATATTAAGTAATTTATTCAATAAAGGTGGTAAATTAGATTTAAATAAAGAGTCATGTCTTTTTGTTACATAAATTCCCAGATATTTAATTTTTTCATTTGCTATCGTAAAAGGGAATCGTTGTAATATGTGTGAGTTATTTCCCATTATTAACATAAGTTCACTTTTATTCCAATTAATTCTATATCCTGAGAGTAGACCAAATTGAGTTATTAAATCTAGCAGGGTAGGTATACTAATTGCAAGCTTTGTAATATAGAGTAATATCATCTGCGTATAAAGAAATTTTATTTTCCGTTTCTTTGGTTTCATACCCATATATTTCAGGGTGTAGTCTCACACGCTGTGCTAATGGTTCTATTGCTAACGCAAAGAGTATTGGTAATAGCGGACAACCTTGTCTACAGCCTCTGAATAAGTTAAATTTAGTTGATAACATTTGATTTGTTTGTATTCTAGCTGTCTGATTGGTGTATAATAATTTGACCCACGTTATAAACTTTTCTCCTAGCTGGAAGGATTCCGAAACCGAGAATAAATAAGACCATTCAACCTGATCAAAAGCTTTCTCTGCATCTAATGAGATAATTGCTAGGTCTTTACTAGTATTTCTTTTCGAGTATATAATGTTAAATAATCGTCTCAGGTTATATGAATACCAGGTTATATGAATACCTGGATTTATACCAGGTTTTGGTATAAATCCAATCTGGTCTGGGTGTATTATTTTGTTGATCACCATATTTAATCTTCGTGCTAATATTTTAGTTAATATTTTTTGATCAGTGTTTAAAAGAGCTATGGCTCTATACGATCCTGGGTCCTCCAAATCTTTATCTAATTTAGGTATTAATGTAATAATAGATTCATTTAATGTTCCAGGCAATTTCTGTTGTATATAAATGTGTTCATAAAGTGTCTTTAATCGTGGTATCATTAAATCATCAAATATTTTATAAAATTCCGAACCATTTCCATCCGGTCCTGGTGCTTTACCATTTTTTAATGATTGATGTTATATTTTACAAGTTATTGACATTTAAAACTTAAAAAAAATGTAAACAGCACTCCCACTTGCCCTGAGCAGCGTATGACATCACTATTGCATCCCATTTACATAAAC